>CM054120.1:54124056-55324056 GCA_028673005.1 Tanypteryx hageni | reverse complement strand
TGCCCCAAGCAACCCGACGCGCCTGCCAAATGCGCCAATTGCGAGGGCGACCACCCGTCCTCGTACAAGGAATGCCCCGCATACCTTGAGGCGCTCGAGAGGTACGAGGAGGGCCAAAAGAAGAAGGTGCCGAAACCGGCACCCAAATCCACACCGGCTCTGATGAAAGCCAAGTCGGCTCCCGCGGTGAAGGCGACCGCCACGCGGTCCTACTCCACCGCGGTCAAGGGACCGACTCCTTCGGCCCCTGCCCCTGTGCAGGTTCAGCGTCCCGCTGCTGCACCTGCCCCAGCTCCCGCCCCTTCTTCTTCGGGGTCGCCCGCCGTGGCGCCAACTCTCGCTCTCCCCGAACAACGGGAGCAAGCGGCTCCTCCCTCCAAGACCTTCCTGAGGAAGCAAAGGAGGAGGGCCGCCCAAGAACAGGCGCTGAGGGAGAAACAGATGGCCGATTCGGTCATGGAAGTGGAGAGTGCGGCCGTCGCTGACGGCCCCGCCACGACCACGACCCCCATGGCCGAACCGCCGAAAAAGACTGCCGCGAGGACGGCCCCCGCCGTCCACTCTGCGGAAGTGGTGCCTCCGCCTAGGGATGCTGCACCACCCAAGACTCGTCTGCCTCGTAATGTCGAGCCAGAGGTAGCTGGGTCCGATGAGGACCCAGACTTCTGGACCACGGTGGCAATGATCTGTAGGTCGTTGAGAAGATATATCTCTTCGACCTCTGGACGACTCCTCCTCTCGCTGCTGGAGGAGTTGGTAAAGGAGCGCTCCTCGTCACCTAATAATGGCGACTAGGGGGTGCTCCGTAATTATCCAATGGAACGCACGGGGAGTCAAGGAGAAGACGGAGGAACTCCGTGCGTTCCTGCAGGATAAGAACGCCATCGTGGCCGCAGTCAATGAGACCCATCTCCGCCCATCGGACTCTTGGAAGGTACCTGGCTGGGTGATTTACCGTGCCGACAGGCCCGGCCAGCCAGCCAGGGGCCAGGGGTGGGGTGGGTCTGCATTATTGATCCGTCGATCTGTGAGGCATCGCCCGTGTCGGGAGCGAACATACAGATCGATGGAGGCCGTGTCTGCCGACGTGCTGACCGACTCCGGGTGGATCAGGATCTCATCGGCGTACTATCCGCCTGGGAGAGCGTGGGACCCGGATGAGGTCATGGATCTCGTCGGAGACGGCTGCCCCTCAATTGTCATCGGTGACCTGAATGCCAAGCATGCCAGCTGGCATTCGAGGGTCGCCAATACGAGGGGCACAAGACTGCGGGACTTGGCAGACGAGGAGGGGCTGACAGTGTTGGCCCCCACTGATGCAACCTTCCTGCCTTCCGGGGATGTCCTTGACGTTGCTGTTGTCAGCAATGTCAGGGCATCCCTGAGCATGCATTCACTCTGCGATTTGTCCTCTGACCATAATCCGACCCTGCTGCTTCTGGGGAACTCGCCTGTGCGAGTCCCACCACCGCAGCGTCTGGACCTCGCGAGGGCCGACTGGCAGTACTTCCGCGAATTTATCGCGGAAAGGCTGCCGGTCGTACCGACTCCGCCTGCGACGAGGGATGAGGCAGACCGGATGGTCGACCTCATCACCTCAACTGTCCAACAGGCCATGGACGCTGCGGTGCCTAAGGTGGTTAACGCCCGGGACATCCGCATCGCCCTGCCTCGAGTCGTCCGGGAAACCATCACCCGACGAAACAGCGTCCGACGGCGGTGGCAGCGCCATCGGACTCTCTGTCTCAGGATCCAGCTGGATGGTCTGACCAGGACCGTCAGGCGCATGTTGTCAGACGTGCGCTCTGACGTGTGGGAGAGCCATCTCCGCACCCTGAGCCTGGAGGACCATTCAGTCTGGAAGACCTGCTCGAGGCTATGCGGACCTCAGCGGCGCGATCCCCTTATTGTACAGGGGGACTGCGTCGCGAGATCCCCAGAAGAGAAGGCCGGATTGATGGCAGAGTACCTCGAGGGGGTTTTCTGTCCCAATCCGGCCACTGCAGAGTCGGATGCGGTGGAAGAGGACATCGCAGCGGTGCTGGGCTCGCTGGACCGGGACCCCATGCCTGAGGCGGAGCTTCCTCGATACACGAGCGGCGAAGTCGTGGCACTGGTTCGCCGTCTCGGGTTGAGGAAGGCTCCGGGGGATGACGGTATCCCCAACGTCGTCCTAAGGCAGGTCCCCGTCGCAGCGATAGAATTCCTGACCGCCGTCTACAACGGCTGCGTCAGGATTCCATACTTCCCGTCTGCCTGGAAAAGGGCAAAGATCGTGTGCATCCCGAAGAAGCCGGGGACGGAGGTTGGTCCCGGAGACATCCGGCCAATCTCGCTCCTGGCTGGCTTCGGGAAGATCTTTGAGCGTCTGCTCCGGAAGCCACTGGACGTCATCCTCCGGGAGAAGAATATTCTCCCGGACGAACAGTTCGGCTTCCGTGAGGGGCACTCCACCACCCAACAGCTGGGTAGAGTGACCGACTTCGTCACCGACGCCTTCAACAGGAAGCAAGCGGTCGCGGGGGCCTTCTTTGACATATCGAAGGCCTTCGACCGCGTGTGGCACTGTGCGCTCCTGTTGAAGATGGTTCGACTCCAGATGCCAGTCTGGTTCGTGCGACTTGTGCAGTCGTACCTACAGGGCAGGACATTCAGGGTGTTCTGGCTCCAGGTCGGATCGGGACTGCGGCGAATCTGCGCCGGTGTCCCGCAGGGATCCGTCCTGGGGCCAATTCTTTTCAACGTTTACACCCACGACCCCCCTAGGGGGTTTGGGTGGAACACAGTCCTCGCCCTGTACGCGGACGACGCGGCGCTCCTGTCGCGTTCGACCAAGAAGTACGCGGCAGTTGAGAATCTGCAGTGCGCCGTCGACGATCTGGCCACCTGGTATCGTCGATGGCGCATTGCGGTCAACCCTTCCAAGACAGGAGCGGTCATCTTCCACCCTGGAAGGGGAGCGCCGCCTGGAGTCGACCTGTCGGTGATGGGGGAGGTAATCCCCTGGAGCCAAGAGGTCACCTACCTTGGCGTTGTGTTGGACCGGAGGCTTCTCTGGAAGTCTCAGGTAGAAAGCGTCCGCCGCAAGGCGCTCGGGGCTCTGATGAGACTTCGTCCCATTCTCTGCTCCCGCGCCTTGTCGGCCGACACTCGAAGACGCCTATACCTGAGCTGCGTACGGCCAGTGTTGACCTACGCAGCTCCGGTTTGGTCCGGAGTGCCCAAGACCACCCTAAACAGGATCCAGGTCGTGCAGAACATCGCACTCCGGCTGATACTCGGTCGTACCCGATATGAAAGTGTCAGCCGGTTGCACGAAGACGGGAGCGTGGAATCACTGGACATCCTCTTGCCAAGGATGTCCAGGGAATTCTACGCGAAGGCGGCAGCCTCCCAGCACCGAGAGGTGAATGCGCTCGGCGAGATCCGGGCTAGGTGGTGGGACCGCTATAAGCGCCCAATCGCCAGCCTGGACTCGCAGGAATCCCTCCCTCCCAACAAGCGTCCCCGCTTGGAGTGAGGGAAATTTATTAGCCAATTAAGGCAATCGAACAAAAGGAGCTAGTTTATAACGATAATATAACCATTTATAGCAAAGCTGGTAATGGTACCCGCCAGTACGGGCAAATACGTACTGGTCCAAATACAGCTTGTCAGCAGATTAAACCGATCGATCATTGGCTTATGTCTAGCGGCTTTTAACCAACATATTCCCCTAGCTTCTGTTGCTCTGGCTGGTTTTCGAAAACTCATCCTTGGGGAGGAAGTACCGTAATTCGCTGTGGTCCAGAGCTGTTAGGGCTTTCCGAGTGAACCCAGGTTCCACCCAGGCGTAAACCGCACGCCTCGCTGCGAGCGGAGCACCTGGGTGACCTTTGCACGGGTCAACTCAATTTCTTCTTGCGGGGGTGGCTAACGAGGCCCAACCTTCTCACCTGCCTTCCTCTTTTCGTCTATCTAGACAGTTGGCAGTTGCTTGGACATGGTGGTCTATATATATGTATATATATAGTATAAGTATCATATACAAGCAACTCCGATTTCACGTCGGAGAAATTGAAGATGTTTGCAAAATTCCATTCCCATAATTTGTCATCAGAAAATTGCAATGCATCTATCAAAATTCTTCTCACACGGTAAACTATTATCGTTGATAATTGCGTACTCAACCCTACCTCTATTCCGCGAATACTGCGATAGAGCGTAAATATTTTCCTTACGCTGGAAAATTAGATTTCAAATTATTCTTCATAATTTCGCTTTTCTCTGTGAATTCACTTATTCTTGTAAATCACCTTCTTTAGAAAAAGTCAGATAATGGGCATAGGCTCTGCAAATTGTGCAACATTTCCGTATCCCGTGTGTCGTATGATGGGTATAATATTCAGTGAATTATCCTGATCAACAATTTACGTGCAATATCTCCATATGGACGAGAGTATTTCCATCCTTCCTATCTGAAAAAGAATAATGTATTTCTATCTATATGGCCATATTGTTTTTGCACCTTGGGAACAATTACATTTCGATGGACCCCTTCTGTATCTTATCATTATTTCTGTACGCTTTTCAAAATATGCCTGTTTGTATATGAAAGATTTTTCCATTTGATATATTTGGATCATTTTTTTCCGTTTCCAACATGAGATGGTTCCTATAATTCGCTTACCACCTGAGGCTGATACAGTTCTATTGAACTTGAACCTGCATAACTTGGACCTGAATATTGAATTTTGTATTCTACCTGCGATGTTGACCATTGTAAGCAAAGGAGACCCAACTGAGTTACCTTTCTTGTTCTTATTCACCTCCACCCCAACTATAGCCGTTTGCCTTGCGAAGGACCATCGCTGTCTCTGTAGCTCTGAAATGTGCCGTTACTCCAGTCACGTCATTGGTGGCCCTGAAAAGGTCCTTGGTTGCTGCTTCTCTTTTTTTTATATGTTTGAGTGTCCAGTAAGTCAATCCGCAAAGTGAGCGAGCAGAGCGGAGCTCAGCAGATTAAACCGATCGATCATTGGCTTATGTCTAGCGGCTTTTAACCAACATATTCCCCTAGCTTCTGTTGCTCTGGCTGGTTTTCGAAAACTCATCCTTGGGGAGGAAGTACCGTAATTCGCTGTGGTCCAGAGCTGTTAGGGCTTTCCGAGTGAACCCAGGTTCCACCCAGGCGTAAACCGCACACCTCGCTGCGAGCGGAGCACCTGGGGGACCTTTGCACGGGTCAACTCAATTTCTTCTTGCGGGGGTGGCTAACGAGGCCCCACCTTCTCACCTGCCTTCCTCTTTTCGTCTATCTAGACAGTTGGCAGTTGGTTGGACATGGTGGTCTATATATATGTATATATATAGTATAAGTATCATATACAAGCAACTCCGATTTCACGTCGGAGAAATTGAAGATGTTTGCAAAATTCCATTCCCATAATTTGTAATCAGAAAATTGCAATGCATCTATCAAAATTCTTCTCACACGGTAAACTATTATCGTTGATAATTGCGTACTCAACCCTACCTCTATTCCGCGAATACTGCGATAGAGCGTAAATATTTTCCTTACGCTGGAAAATTAGATTTCAAATTATTCTTCATAATTTCGCTTTTCTCTGTGAATTCACTTATTCTTGTAAATCACCTTCTTTAGAAAAAGTCAGATAATGGGTATAGGCTCTGCAAATTGTGCAACATTTCCGTATCCCGTGTGTCGTATGATGGGTATAATATTCAGTGAATTATCCTGATCAACAATTTACGTGCAATATCTCCATATGGACGAGAGTATTTCCATCCTTCCTATCTGAAAAACAATAATGTATTTCTATCTATATGGCCATATTGTTTTTGCACCTTGGGAACTAATACATTTCGATGGACCTCTTCTGTCTCATAAGAGTATTTCTGTACTCTTTTCAAAATATGCCTGTTTGTATATGAAAGATTTTTCCATTTGATATATTTGGATCATTTTTTTCCGTTTCCAACATGAGATGGTTCCTATAATTCGCTTACCACCTGAGGCTGATACAGTTCTGTTGAACTTGAACCTGCATAACTTGGACCTGAATATTGAATTTTGTATTCTACCTGCGATGTTGACCATTGTAAGCAAAGGAGACCCAACTGAGTTACCTTTCTTGTTCTTATTCAGCTCCACCCCAACTATAGCCGTTTGCCTTGCGAAGGACCATCGCTGTCTCTGTAGCTCTGAAATGTGCCGTTACTCCAGTCACGTCATTGGTGGACCTGAAAAGGTCCTTGGTTGCTGCCTCTCTTTTTTTATATGTTTAGTGTCCAGTAAGTCAGTCTGCGAAGTGAGCGAGCAGAGCGGAGCTCAGCAGATTAAACCGATCGATCATTGGCTTATGTCTAGCGGCTTTTAAACAACATATTCCCCTAGCTTCTGTTGCTCTGGCTGGTTTTCGAAAACTCATCCTTGTGGAGGAAGTACCGTAATTCGCTGTGTTCCAGAGCTGTTAGGGCTTTCCGAGTGAACCCAGGTTCCACCCAGGGGTAAACCGCACGCCTCGCTGCGAGCGGAGCACCTGGGGGACCTTTGCACGGGTCAACTCAATTTCTTCTTGCGGGGGTGGCTAACGAGGCCCAACCTTCTCACCTGCCTTCCTCTTTTCGTCTATCTAGACATTTGGCAGTTGGTTGGACATGGTGGTCTATATATATGTATATATATAGTATAAGTATCATATACAAGCAACTCCGATTTCACGTCGGAGAAATTGAAGATATTTGCAAACTTCCATTCCCATAATTTGTAATCAGAAAATTGCAATGCATCTATAAAAATTCTTCTCACACGGGTAAACTATTATCGTTGATAATTGCGTACTCAACCCTACCTCTATTCCGCGAATACTGCGATAGAGCGTAAATATTTTCCTTACGCTGGAAAATTAGATTTCAAATTATTCTTCATAATTTCGCTTTTCTC
Organism: Tanypteryx hageni; assembly: GCA_028673005.1. Lineage (NCBI taxonomy): Eukaryota > Metazoa > Arthropoda > Insecta > Odonata > Petaluridae > Tanypteryx > Tanypteryx hageni. The sequence goes on along the minus strand of CM054120.1, from coordinate 55,317,110 downwards.
TGTGAATTCACTTATTCTTGTAAATCACCTTCTTTAGAAAAAGTCAGATAATGGGCATAGGCTCTGCAAGTTCTGCAAAATTTCCGTATCCCGTGTGTCGTATGATGGGTATAATATTCAGTGAATTATCCTGATCAACAATTTACGTGCAATATCTCCATATGGACGAGAGTATTTCCATCCTTCCTATCTGAAAAAGAATAATGTATTTCTATCTATATGGCCATATTGTTTTTGCACCTTGGGAACAATTACATTTCGATGGACCCCTTCTGTCTCTTATCATTATTTCTGTACGCTTTTCAAAATATGCCTGTTTGTATATGAAAGATTTTTCCATTTGATATATTTGGATCATTTTTTTCCGTTTCCAACATGAGATGGTTCCTATAATTCGCTTACCACCTGAGGCTGATACAGTTCTATTGAACTTGAACCTGCATAACTTGGACCTGAATATTGAATTTTGTATTCTACCTGCGATGTTGACCATTGTAAGCAAAGGAGACCCAACTGAGTTACCTTTCTTGTTCTTATTCACCTCCACCCCAACTATAGCCGTTTGCCTTGCGAAGGACCATCGCTGTCTCTGTAGCTCTGAAATGTGCCGTTACTCCAGTCACGTCATTGGTGGCCCTGAAAAGGTCCTTGGTTGCTGCTTCTCTTTTTTTTATATGTTTGAGTGTCCAGTAAGTCAATCCGCAAAGTGAGCGAGCAGAGCGGAGCTCAGCAGATTAAACCGATCGATCATTGGCTTATGTCTAGCGGCTTTTAACCAACATATTCCCCTAGCTTCTGTTGCTCTGGCTGGTTTTCGAAAACTCATCCTTGGGGAGGAAGTACCGTAATTCGCTGTGGTCCAGAGCTGTTAGGGCTTTCCGAGTGAACCCAGGTTCCACCCAGGCGTAAACCGCACACCTCGCTGCGAGCGGAGCACCTGGGGGACCTTTGCACGGGTCAACTCAATTTCTTCTTGCGGGGGTGGCTAACGAGGCCCCACCTTCTCACCTGCCTTCCTCTTTTCGTCTATCTAGACAGTTGGCAGTTGGTTGGACATGGTGGTCTATATATATGTATATATATAGTATAAGTATCATATACAAGCAACTCCGATTTCACGTCGGAGAAATTGAAGATGTTTGCAAAATTCCATTCCCATAATTTGTAATCAGAAAATTGCAATGCATCTATCAAAATTCTTCTCACACGGTAAACTATTATCGTTGATAATTGCGTACTCAACCCTACCTCTATTCCGCGAATACTGCGATAGAGCGTAAATATTTTCCTTACGCTGGAAAATTAGATTTCAAATTATTCTTCATAATTTCGCTTTTCTCTGTGAATTCACTTATTCTTGTAAATCACCTTCTTTAGAAAAAGTCAGATAATGGGTATAGGCTCTGCAAATTGTGCAACATTTCCGTATCCCGTGTGTCGTATGATGGGTATAATATTCAGTGAATTATCCTGATCAACAATTTACGTGCAATATCTCCATATGGACGAGAGTATTTCCATCCTTCCTATCTGAAAAACAATAATGTATTTCTATCTATATGGCCATATTGTTTTTGCACCTTGGGAACTAATACATTTCGATGGACCTCTTCTGTCTCATAAGAGTATTTCTGTACTCTTTTCAAAATATGCCTGTTTGTATATGAAAGATTTTTCCATTTGATATATTTGGATCATTTTTTTCCGTTTCCAACATGAGATGGTTCCTATAATTCGCTTACCACCTGAGGCTGATACAGTTCTGTTGAACTTGAACCTGCATAACTTGGACCTGAATATTGAATTTTGTATTCTACCTGCGATGTTGACCATTGTAAGCAAAGGAGACCCAACTGAGTTACCTTTCTTGTTCTTATTCAGCTCCACCCCAACTATAGCCGTTTGCCTTGCGAAGGACCATCGCTGTCTCTGTAGCTCTGAAATGTGCCGTTACTCCAGTCACGTCATTGGTGGACCTGAAAAGGTCCTTGGTTGCTGCCTCTCTTTTTTTATATGTTTAGTGTCCAGTAAGTCAGTCTGCGAAGTGAGCGAGCAGAGCGGAGCTCAGCAGATTAAACCGATCGATCATTGGCTTATGTCTAGCGGCTTTTAAACAACATATTCCCCTAGCTTCTGTTGCTCTGGCTGGTTTTCGAAAACTCATCCTTGCGGAGGAAGTACCGTAATTCGCTGTGTTCCAGAGCTGTTAGGGCTTTCCGAGTGAACCCAGGTTCCACCCAGGGGTAAACCGCACGCCTCGCTGCGAGCGGAGCACCTGGGGGACCTTTGCACGGGTCAACTCAATTTCTTCTTGCGGGGGTGGCTAACGAGGCCCAACCTTCTCACCTGCCTTCCTCTTTTCGTCTATCTAGACATTTGGCAGTTGGTTGGACATGGTGGTCTATATATATGTATATATATAGTATAAGTATCATATACAAGCAACTCCGATTTCACGTCGGAGAAATTGAAGATATTTGCAAACTTCCATTCCCATAATTTGTAATCAGAAAATTGCAATGCATCTATAAAAATTCTTCTCACACGGGTAAACTATTATCGTTGATAATTGCGTACTCAACCCTACCTCTATTCCGCGAATACTGCGATAGAGCGTAAATATTTTCCTTACGCTGGAAAATTAGATTTCAAATTATTCTTCATAATTTCGCTTTTCTCTGTGAATTCACTTATTCTTGTAAATCACCTTCTTTAGAAAAAGTCAGATAATGGGCATAGGCTCTGCAAGTTCTGCAAAATTTCCGTATCCCGTGTGTCGTATGATGGGTATAATATTCAGTGAATTATCCTGATCAACAATTTACGTGCAATATCTCCATATGGACGAGAGTATTTCCATCCTTCCTATCTGAAAAAGAATAATGTATTTCTATCTATATGGCCATATTGTTTTTGCACCTTGGGAACAATTACATTTCGATGGACCCCTTCTGTCTCTTATCATTATTTCTGTACGCTTTTCAAAATATGCCTGTTTGTATATGAAAGATTTTTCCATTTGATATATTTGGATCATTTTTTTCCGTTTCCAACATGAGATGGTTCCTATAATTCGCTTACCACCTGAGGCTGATACAGTTCTATTGAACTTGAACCTGCATAACTTGGACCTGAATATTGAATTTTGTATTCTACCTGCGATGTTGACCATTGTAAGCAAAGGAGACCCAACTGAGTTACCTTTCTTGTTCTTATTCACCTCCACCCCAACTATAGCCGTTTGCCTTGCGAAGGACCATCGCTGTCTCTGTAGCTCTGAAATGTGCCGTTACTCCAGTCACGTCATTGGTGGCCCTGAAAAGGTCCTTGGTTGCTGCTTCTCTTTTTTTTATATGTTTGAGTGTCCAGTCAGTCAGTCCGCAAAGTGAGCGAGCAGATCGGAGCTTAGCAGATTAAACCGATCGATCATTGTCTTATGTCTAGCTGCTTTTAACCAACATATTCCCCTAGCTTCTGTTGCTCTGGCTGGTTTTCGAAAACTCATCCTTGGGGAGGAAGTACCGTAATTCGCTGTGGTCCAGAGCTGTTAGGGCTTTCCGAGTGAACCCAGGTTCCACCCAGGCGTAAACCGCACGCCTCGCTGCGAGCGGAGCACCTGGGTGACCTTTGCACGGGTCAACTCAATTTCTTCTTGCGGGGGTGGCTAACGAGGCCCCACCTTCTCACCTGCCTTCCTCTTTTCGTCTATCTAGACAGTTGGCAGTTGGTTGGACATGGTGGTCTATATATATGTATATATATAGTATAAGTATCATATACAAGCAACTCCGATTTCACGTCGGAGAAATTGAAGATGTTTGCAAAATTCCATTCCCATAATTTGTCATCAGAAAATTGCAATGCATCTATCAAAATTCTTCTCACACGGTAAACTATTATCGTTGATAATTGCGTACTCAACCCTACCTCTATTCCGCGAATACTGCGATAGAGCGTAAATATTTTCCTTACGCTGGAAAATTAGATTTCAAATTATTCTTCATAATTTCGCTTTTCTCTGTGAATTCACTTATTCTTGTAAATCACCTTCTTTAGAAAAAGTCAGATAATGGGCATAGGCACTGCAAATTGTGCAACATTTCCGTATCCCGTGTGTCGTATGATGGGTATAATATTCAGTGAATTATCCTGATCAACAATTTACGTGCAATATCTCCATATGGACGAGAGTATTTCCATCCTTCCTATCTGAAAAACAATAATGTATTTCTATCTATATGGCCATATTGTTTTTGCACCTTGGGAACTAATACATTTCGATGGACCTCTTCTGTCTCATAAGAGTATTTCTGTACTCTTTTCAAAATATGCCTGTTTGTATATGAAAGATTTTTCCATTTGATATATTTGGATCATTTTTTTCCGTTTCCAACATGAGATGGTTCCTATAATTCGCTTACTACCTGAGGCTGATACAGTTCTGTTGAACTTGAACCTGCATAACTTGGACCTGAATATTGAATTTTGTATTCTACCTGCGATGTTGACCATTGTAAGCAAAGGAGACCCAACTGAGTTACCTTTCTTGTTCTTATTCAGCTCCACCCCAACTATAGCCGTTTGCCTTGCGAAGGACCATCGCTGTCTCTGTAGCTCTGAAATGTGCCGTTACTCCAGTCACGTCATTGGTGGACCTGAAAAGGTCCTTGGTTGCTGCCTCTCTTTTTTTATATGTTTAGTGTCCAGTAAGTCAGTCTGCGAAGTGAGCGAGCAGAGCGGAGCTCAGCAGATTAAACCGATCGATCATTGGCTTATGTCTAGCGGCTTTTAAACAACATATTCCCCTAGCTTCTGTTGCTCTGGCTGGTTTTCGAAAACTCATCCTTGGGGATGAAGTACCGTAATTCGCTGTGTTCCAGAGCTGTTAGGGCTTTCCGAGTGAACCCAGGTTCCACCCAGGGGTAAACCGCACGCCTCGCTGCGAGCGGAGCACCTGGGGGACCTTTGCACGGGTCAACTCAATTTCTTCTTGCGGGGGTGGCTAACGAGGCCCAACCTTCTCACCTGCCTTCCTCTTTTCGTCTATCTAGACATTTGGCAGTTGGTTGGACATGGTGGTCTATATATATGTATATATATAGTATAAGTATCATATACAAGCAACTCCGATTTCACGTCGGAGAAATTGAAGATATTTGCAAACTTCCATTCCCATAATTTGTAATCAGAAAATTGCAATGCATCTATAAAAATTCTTCTCACACGGGTAAACTATTATCGTTGATAATTGCGTACTCAACCCTACCTCTATTCCGCGAATACTGCGATAGAGCGTAAATATTTTCCTTACGCTGGAAAATTAGATTTCAAATTATTCTTCATAATTTCGCTTTTCTCTGTGAATTCACTTATTCTTGTAAATCACCTTCTTTAGAAAAAGTCAGATAATGGGCATAGGCTCTGCAAGTTCTGCAAAATTTCCGTATCCCGTGTGTCGTATGATGGGTATAATATTCAGTGAATTATCCTGATCAACAATTTACGTGCAATATCTCCATATGGACGAGAGTATTTCCATCCTTCCTATCTGAAAAAGAATAATGTATTTCTATCTATATGGCCATATTGTTTTTGCACCTTGGGAACAATTACATTTCGATGGACCCCTTCTGTCTCTTATCATTATTTCTGTACGCTTTTCAAAATATGCCTGTTTGTATATGAAAGATTTTTCCATTTGATATATTTGGATCATTTTTTTCCGTTTCCAACATGAGATGGTTCCTATAATTCGCTTACCACCTGAGGCTGATACAGTTCTATTGAACTTGAACCTGCATAACTTGGACCTGAATATTGAATTTTGTATTCTACCTGCGATGTTGACCATTGTAAGCAAAGGAGACCCAACTGAGTTACCTTTCTTGTTCTTATTCACCTCCACCCCAACTATAGCCGTTTGCCTTGCGAAGGACCATCGCTGTCTCTGTAGCTCTGAAATGTGCCGTTACTCCAGTCACGTCATTGGTGGCCCTGAAAAGGTCCTTGGTTGCTGCTTCTCTTTTTTTTATATGTTTGAGTGTCCAGTCAGTCAGTCCGCAAAGTGAGCGAGCAGATCGGAGCTTAGCAGATTAAACCGATCGATCATTGTCTTATGTCTAGCGGCTTTTAACCAACATATTCCCCTAGCTTCTGTTGCTCTGGCTGGTTTTCGAAAACTCATCCTTGGGGAGGAAGTACCGTAATTCGCTGTGGTCCAGAGCTGTTAGGGCTTTCCGAGTGAACCCAGGTTCCACCCAGGCGTAAACCGCACGCCTCGCTGCGAGCGGAGCACCTGGGTGACCTTTGCACGGGTCAACTCAATTTCTTCTTGCGGGGGTGGCTAACGAGGCCCCACCTTCTCACCTGCCTTCCTCTTTTCGTCTATCTAGACAGTTGGCAGTTGGTTGGACATGGTGGTCTATATATATGTATATATATAGTATAAGTATCATATACAAGCAACACCGATTTCACGTCGGAGAAATTGAAGATGTTTGCAAAATTCCATTCCCATAATTTGTCATCAGAAAATTGCAATGCATCTATCAAAATTCTTCTCACACGGTAAACTATTATCGTTGATAATTGCGTACTCAACCCTACCTCTATTCCGCGAATACTGCGATAGAGCGTAAATATTTTCCTTACGCTGGAAAATTAGATTTCAAATTATTCTTCATAATTTCGCTTTTCTCTGTGAATTCACTTATTCTTGTAAATCACCTTCTTTAGAAAAAGTCAGATAATGGGCATAGGCACTGCAAATTGTGCAACATTTCCGTATCCCGTGTGTCGTATGATGGGTATAATATTCAGTGAATTATCCTGATCAACAATTTACGTGCAATATCTCCATATGGACGAGAGTATTTCCATCCTTCCTATCTGAAAAAGAATAATGTATTTCTATCTATATGGCCATATTGTTTTTGCACCTTGGGAACTAATACATTTCGATGGACCCCTTCTGTCTCATAAGAGTATTTCTGTACTCTTTTCAAAATATGCCTGTTTGTATATGAAAGATTTTTCCATTTGATATATTTGGATCATTTTTTTCCGTTTCCAACATGAGATGGTTCCTATAATTCGCTTACTACCTGAGGCTGATACAGTTCTGTTGAACTTGAACCTGCATAACTTGGACCTGAATATTGAATTTTGTATTCTACCTGCGATGTTGACCATTGTAAGCAAAGGAGACCCAACTGAGTTACCTTTCTTGTTCTTATTCAGCTCCACCCCAACTATAGCCGTTTGCCTTGCGAAGGACCATCGCTGTCTCTGTAGATCTGAAATGTGCCGTTACTCCAGTCACGTCATTGGTGGACCTGAAAAGGTCCTTGGTTGCTGCCTCTCTTTTTTTATATGTTTAGTGTCCAGTAAGTCAGTCCGCGAAGTGAGCGAGCAGAGCGGAGCTCAGCTGATTAAACCGATCGATCATTGGCTTATGTCTAGCGGCTTTTAAACAACATATTCCCCTAGCTTCTGTTGCTCTGGCTGGTTTTCGAAAACTCATCCTTGGGGAGGAAGTACCGTAATTCGCTGTGGTCCAGAGCTGTTAGGGCTTTCCGAGTGAACCAAGGTTCCACCCAGGGGTAAACCGCACGCCTCGCTGCGAGCGGAGCACCTGGGGGACCTTTGCACGGGTCAACTCAATTTCTTCTTGCGGGGGTGGCTAACGAGGCCCAACCTTCTCACCTGCCTTCCTCTTTTCGTCTATCTAGACAGTTGGCAGTTGGTTGGACATGGTGGTCTATATATATGTATATATATAGTATAAGTATCATATACAAGCAACTCCGATTTCACGTCGGAGAAATTGAAGATGTTTGCAAACTTCCATTCCCATAATTTGTAATCAGAAAATTGCAATGCATCTATAAAAATTCTTCTCACACGGGTAAACTATTATCGTTGATAATTGCGTACTCACCCCTACCTCTATTCCGCGAATACTGCGATAGAGCGTTAATATTTTCCTTACGCTGGAAAATTAGATCTCAAATTATTCTTCATAATTTCGCTTTTCTCTGTGAATTCACTTATTCTTGTAAATCACCTTCTTTAGAAAAAGTCAGATAATGGGCATAGGCTCTGAAAGTTGTGCAAAATTTCCGTATCCCGTGTGTCGTATGATGGGTATAATATTCAGTGAATTATCCAGATCAACAATTTACGTGCAATATCTCCATATGGATGAGAGTATTTCCATCCTTCCTATCTGAAAAGGAATAATGTATTTCTATCTATATGGCCATATTGTTTTTGCACCTAGGGAACAATTACATTTCGATGGACCCCTTCTGTCTCTTATCATTATTTCTGTACTCTTTTCAAAATATGCCTGTTTGTATATGAAAGATTTTTCAATTTGATACATTTGGATCATTTTTTTCCGTTTCCAACATGAGATGGTTCCTATAATTCGCTTACCACCTGAGGCTGATACAGTTCTATTGAACTTGAACCTGCATAACTTGGACCTGAATATTGAATTTTGTATTCTACCTGCGATGTTGACCATTGTAAGCAAAGGAGACCCAACTGAGTTACCTTTCTTGTTCTTATTCAGCTCCACCCCAACTATAGCCGTTTGCCTTGCGAAGGACCATCGCTGTCTCTGTAGCTCTGAAATGTGCCGTTACTCCAGTCACGTCATTGGTGGCCCTGAAAAGGTCCTTGGTTGCTGCTTCTCTTTTTTTTATATGTTTGAGTGTCCAGTCAGTCAGTCCGCGAAGTGAGCGAGCAGAGCGGAGCTCAGCAGATTAAACCGTTCGATCATTGGCTTATGTCTAGCGGCTTTTAACCAACATATTCCCCTAGCTTCTGTTGCTCTGGCTGGTTTTCGAAAACTCATCCTTGGGGAGGAAGTACCGTAATTCGCTGTGGTCCAGAGCTGTTAGGGCTTTCCGAGTGAACCCAGGTTCCACCCAGTGGTAAACCGCACGCCTCGCTGCGAGCGGAGCACCTGGGGGACCTTTGCACGGGTCAAATCAATTTCTTCTTGCGGGGGTGGCTAACGAGGCCCCACCTTCTCACCTGCCTTCCTCTTTTCGTCTATGTAGACAGTTGGCAGTTGGTTGGACATGGCCCCGTGGCTCATACCCTCCCGTGGTATCTATTATTTCTGAGTTGCCTTCCAATGTGGCTTTACTCAACGTCGGGTATTAAATTACAGGCACCTCACCCGTGTTTCATAATGGTCAGTATTAATAAAAGTTATATTCGCCGCTTTTTAGGAGTGACCCTATCCACTTCACCTGTGGATGCCAATGCTCTCTTGTGCTTATCCCAGACCGACACTTTGTTAATTGCGAGATCGCGGAGAACGTCATTCGTTTTATTTTCCAGGGCGAGTTTGTATTTGTTAGCCAAATCTTTGGCAAAGTCCCTAATCGTTGGTATCTCTAGCATTTCATGGACATCAACATTTCTGCCCCGTGTCCTGCCTATTCGGCTTAAAATCTTTCTCTCCGCGATCTCGAGTATTTTCCAGGATTTCTGCATGAGAAAACCCGTCCACACCGGTGCAGCGTACATAAGTGTCGGTCTGATCATTGCCTTATATAGGTGTGTTTTTAATTCCCTGGACACGTCAGTTGATTTAAAAATTGGGAAGAGTCTGGCTCTCTTCCCTGCTGCTGTAAGGTTGACCCTTTTTACATGGACGTCAAACCGTAGTTTCTCGTCCATTGTTACGCCAAGGTATTTAATATGTCTAGCCCAGGGAATTTCAACACCTTCTACTGAGAGCTGTCTCGGCAAATCGGCATCCCTTTTTTGGAAGAGGATTGCTTGGGTCTTTTTGGGGTTTATCTCAATTCTCCATTTCTTGTAATACTTAGTGAGTTTTTCAATTTGCCTCAGGGCGTAACGGACGGCCATTTCCGGCTGGAAGCTTCTTGTAAGTATTGCACAATCGTCCGCGTAGAGGGCAATGGTGGAGTTCCAATCCCCCTCATCCGTCGGAATGTCACCCGTGTAAATAGAAAATAGTAATGGCCCTAGGACACTCCCTTGTGGAACACCAGCTGCTATCCTCCTTGTCGAGCTTTCGGCACCATTCCATTTTACAGTGAATGGCCTGTCGTTGATATAAGATGTTATAAATTTCACCTGCCAAGAGGGAAATTTAGCTATGAAAGGTTTTTGCAGTAGGCCTAAGTGCCATACTTTGTCGAAAGCTTTGCTTATATCAAAAGCTACTCCAACAGATACATTCCTCCTGTTGAAGGCGTCCGTGATAAAATCTACCACCCTCTGCAGCTGATGTGTTGTGGAGTGTCCTGCCTTAAATCCGAACTGCATTTGGGGGATCACACCATGCCCTTCCGCGTGTGTCAGTATATGCGGGTAGATAATTTTTTCGCATACTTTCCCAAGGCAGGAAAGGAGGGATATCGGTCTGAAGTCAGTGGCTTTTAAGACCTTCCTTCTTACCTTGGGTATGCTTATGACATTTGCATGCTTCCAGCCGGCAGGGTAATGTCCTATCCTCACCGCTGCATTGAGAATCGAGATAAGGTATTCTCCTGCAGAGATTGGCAGTCGCTTTATTAGTTCGTAGGGGATGTTGTCTTTGCCTGTCGCCTTCCCCTTTGGTAGGCGTGCTATAACTTCTGCCAATTCTCTGATGGAGAACACCGGAGTGGCTTGATCCTCGATGTGCTGTACCCTTAGCATGGACTCTATCTCCTCCATCTTTATGTCTGGGGTGTATTCTGTTGCGTCATTGGGCGTGAAAACCTGTTCTAAATGAGACGCAAGGAATTCGGCTTTGTCAACAGACGTGGTAAGTTTGCCTCTTGGGCTCTCCACCAGAGGGTCGCTCCTGGCAGAATCCATTAGGGAACGCGTATACTTCCATATGGAGTTGTCGCTTATATTGAGGTCTGCTAGTCTGATGGACCATTGGTACCTCCTCAGGCGCCTCAGTTGATCCCTGATTTCTCTGTTTAATCCCCGGAGATCCCTCTTTTGGTCGGCAGTACCGTAATGGTTAAACTGCCGCCTCACCCAGTTTCTTTTGCTTTTAAGACTTTTGATTTCGTCAGGGATCTCCAGGTTTTCTTTTGATTTCCTTGCTCTACGCGGAATAGCTTTTTCCGCTGCGTTATTGATTGCGTTCCCCAACAATTCTGCCGCTTCATCAATTCCCTCCCTGGTGGATATCGTGGGCACATCGCTTGGTAGTGACTCCGTAATTATTTTCCTAAAATTAGCCCAATCCGCAAGTCCATAGCACATGCGGTGGTTGTCCTGTTGATAAAACAATACTTGTGTTCCGATCCTCAGAACTACCGGGTAATGGTCGCTCGTTAGCTCTGGGATCGTTTTAGATACTGTCCGTTGATCAAAATTCTTGACCAGTGCAAAGTCAAGGACACTTCCTGTGTTCCTTGGTCCTGGTCGCGTCGTTGTTCTCGGAGCCACTACCCTAAATTGGTTATCTCGTGCCCATGTCTTTAAAAGATTACCACGCCTGCTATCTTTACTGCAGTTCCACGCCCAATGCGTTGCATTAAAGTCACCCGCTATTATTACTCCATTGTCCATGCTAAGGAGCCCGTTTAGGTCTTGCATGCGCAATTCTTTCCCTGGTGGGATATAGGTGCTTATGATGGTGAGGGTTCCCATAGCTGTATCCGCTCTGACCCCTACTGCTTCAATCGGGCCAGAGCTTCTGTCGTCTATTTTTGCGCATGCAATACCTTCACGGGCGAGGATAGCCACTCCACCCCCTCGAGTATTATTATCTCGGTCCCTCCTAAATATCTCATAACCAGGAACAGCCCAATCCTCATTCGGTTGAAGGTGCGTCTCCTGTATTAAAATAATCTTTACTGAATGTTTCCTCAGGAACTCAATGAGCTCCGTCGTCTTATTTCTTACAGCCCCGTTTGCATTCCAGTGGGCCATGATGATCGCAGTCGCTTGATTGACCCTAGCATCCATTGCCGTTTTGTGCGGTTATGGCGGCCACTAGGGTCTGAATTAACGTCATCATGGCCGTCATTTGCTGCTGGATAGTTGCAGTAAATTGGGCCATAGTCGCGACTAGTGTTTTCATATCTGGGTCGCTTTAAAAATTTTTCTCTTCCCTATTGGGCTGCTCCTTGGATTTTTTCTCTTCTAGCGGCGGAAATTCTTTTTCCTCGATCCCTTTGCCAGGTTTACCTGGGAGAGTCCAGACTGATGGCGGTGGGGGGGGACCTGGATGGTTCTGTGCGTTTTGTCGTTTTTCTTTTCTTTGGATTTGAGCGCCTCCTCGTGTTTCAGTTGGTTTCAGTTGGTTTTACATGGTGGTCTATATATATGTATATATATAGTATAAGTATCATATACAAGCAACTCCGATTTCACGTCGGAGAAATTGAAGATGTTTGCAAAATTCCATTCCCATAATTTGTAATCAGAAAATTGCAATGCATCTATAAAAATTCTTCTCACACGGGTAAACTATTATCGTTGATAATTGCGTACTCAACCCTACCTCTATTCCGCGAATACTGCGATAGAGCGTAAATACTTTTCCTTACGCTGGAAAATTAGATTTCAAATTATTCTTCATAATTTCGCTTTTCTCTGTGAATTCACTTATTCTTGTACATCACTTTCTTTAGAAAAAGTCAGATAATGGGCATAGGCTCTGCAAATTGTGCAATATTTCCGTATCCCGTGTGTCGTATGATGGGTATAATATTCAGTGAATTATCCTGATCAACAATTTACGTGCAATATCTCCATATGGACGAGAGTATTTCCATCCTTCCTATCTGAAAAAGAATAATGTATTTCTATCTATATGGCCATATTGTTTTTGCACCTTGGGAACTAATACATTTCGATGGACCCCTTCTGTCTCATATCTGGATTTCTGTACTCTTTTCAAAATATGCCGGTTTGTAAATGAAAGATTTTTCCATTTGATATATTTGGATCATTTTTTTCCGTTTCCAACATGAGATGGTTCCTATAATTCGCTTACTACCTGAAGCTGATAGAGTTCTTTTGAACTTGAACCTGCATAACTTGGACCTGAATATTGAATTTTGTATTCTACCTGCGATGTTGACCATTGTAAGCAAAGGAGACCCAACTGAGTTACCTTTCTTGTTCTTAAACAGCTCCACCCCAACTTTAGCTGTTTGCCTTGCGAAGGACCATCGCTGTCTCTGTAGCTCTGAAATGTGCCGTTACTCCAGTCACGTCATTGGTGGCCCTGAAAAGGTCCTTGGTTGCTGCTTCTCTTTTTTTTATATGTTTGAGTGTCCAGTCAGTCAGTCCGCGAAGTGAGCGAGCAGAGTGGAGCTCAGTAGATTAAACCGATCGATCATTGGCTTATGTCTAGCGGCTTTTAACCAACATATTCCCCTAGCTTCTGTTGCTATGGCTGGTTTTCGAAAACTCATCCTTGGGGAGGATGTACCGTAATTCGCTGTGGTCCAGAGCTGTTAGGGCTTTCCGAGTGAACCCAGGTTCCACCCAGGGGTAAACCGCACGCCTCGCTGCGAGCGGAGCACCTGGGGGACCTTTGCACGGGTCAACTCAATTTCTTCTTGCGGGGGTGGCTAACGAGGCCCAACCTTCTCACCTGCCTTCCTCTTTTCGTCTATCTAGACAGTTGGCAGTTGGTTGGACATGGTGGTCTATATATATGTATATATATAGTATAAGTATCATATACAAGCAACTCCGATTTCACGTCGGAGAAATTGAAGATATTTGCAAAATTCCATTCCCATAATTTGCAATCAGAAAATTGCAATGCATCTATAAAAATTCTTCTCACACGGGTAAACTATTATCGTTGATAATTGCGTACTCAACCCTACCTCTATTCCGCGAATACTGCGATAGAGCGTAAATACTTTTCCTTACGCTGGAAAATTAGATTTCAAATTATTCTTCATAATTTCGCTTTTCTCTGTGAATTCACTTATTCTTGTACATCACTTTCTTTAGAAAAAGTCAGATAATGGGCAGAGGCTCTGCAAATTGTGCAATATTTCCGTATCCCGTGTGTCGTATGATGGGTATAATATTCAGTGAATTATCCTGATCAACAATTTACGTGCAATATCTCCATATGGACGAGAGTATTTCCATCCTTCCTATCTGAAAAAGAATAATGTATTTCTATCTATATGGCCATATTGTTTTTGCACCTTGGGAACTAATACATTTCGATGGACCCCTTCTGTCTCATATCTGGATTTCTGTACTCTTTTCAAAATATGCCGGTTTGTAAATGAAAGATTTTTCCATTTGATATATTTGGATCATTTTTTTCCGTTTCCAACATGAGATGGTTCCTATAATTCGCTTACTACCTGAAGCTGATAGAGTTCTGTTGAACTTGAACCTGCATAACTTGGACCTGAATATTGAATTTTGTATTCTACCTGCGATGTTGACCATTGTAAGCAAAGGAGACCCAACTGAGTTACCTTTCTTGTTCTTAAACAGCTCCACCCCAACTTTAGCTGTTTGCCTTGCGAAGGACCATCGCTGTCTCTGTAGCTCTGAAATGTGCCGTTACTCCAGTCACGTCATTGGTGGCCCTGAAAAGGTCCTTGGTTGCTGCTTCTCTTTTTTTTATATGTTTGAGTGTCCAGTCAGTCAGTCCGCGAAGTGAGCGAGCAGAGCGGAGCTCAGTAGATTAAACCGATCGATCATTGGCTTATGTCTAGCGGCTTTTAACCAACATATTCCCCTAGCTTCTGTTGCTATGGCTGGTTTTCGAAAACTCATCCTTGGGGAGGAAGTACCGTAATTCGCTGTGGTCCAGAGCTGTTAGGGCTTTCCGAGTGAACCCAGGTTCCACCCAGGGGTAAACCGCACGCCTCGCTGCGAGCGGAGCACCTGGGGGACCTTTGCACGGGTCAACTCAATTTCTTCTTGCGGGGGTGGCTAACGAGGCCCAACCTTCTCACCTGCCTTCCTCTTTTCGTCTATCTAGACAGTTGGCAGTTGGTTGGACATGGTGGTCTATATATATGTATATATATAGTATAAGTATCATATACAAGCAACTCCGATTTCACGTCGGAGAAATTGAAGATATTTGCAAACTTCCATTCCCATAATTTGTAATCAGAAAATTGCAATGCATCTATAAAAATTCTTCTCACACGGGTAAACTATTATCGTTGATAATTGCGTACTCAACCCTACCTCTATTCCGCGAATACTGCGATAGAGCGTAAATACTTTTCCTTACGCTGGAAAATTAGATTTCAAATTATTCTTCATAATTTCGCTTTTCTCTGTGAATTCACTTATTCTTGTACATCACTTTCTTTAGAAAAAGTCAGATAATAGCCATAGGCTCTGCAAGTTGTGCAAAATTTCCGTATCCCGTGTGTCGTATGATGGGTATAATATTCAGTGAATTATCCTGATCAACACTTTACGTGCAATATCTCCATATGGACGAGAGTATTTCCATCCTTCCTATCTGAAAAAGAATAATGTATTTCTATCTATATGGCCATATTGTTTTTGCACCTTGGGAACAATTACATTTCGATAGACCCCTTCTGTCTCTTATCATTATTTCTGTACGCTTTTCAAAATATGCCTGTTTGTATATGAAAGATTTTTCCATTTGATATATTTGGATCATTATTTTCCGTTTCCAACATGAGATGGTTCCTATAATTCGCTTACCACCTGAGGCTGATACAGTTCTGTTGAACTTGAACCTGCATAACTTGGACCTGAATATTGAATTTTGTATTCTACCTGCGATGTTGACCATTGTAAGCAAAGGAGACCCAACTGAGTTACCTTTCTTGTTCTTAAACAGCTCCACCCCAACTTTAGCCGTTTGCCTTGCGAAGGACCATCGCTGTCTCTGTAGCTCTGAAATGTGCCGTTACTCCAGTCACGTCATTGGTGGCCCTGAAAAGGTCCTTGGTTGCTGCTTCTCTTTTTTTTATATGTTTGAGTGTCCAGTCAGTCAGTCCGCGAAGTGAGCGAGCAGAGCGGAGCTCAGTAGATTAAACCGATCGATCATTGGCTTATGTCTAGCGGCTTTTAACCAACATATTCCCCTAGCTTCTGTTGCTCTGGCTGGTTTTCGAAAACTCATCCTTGGGGAGGAAGTACCGTAATTCGCTGTGGTCCAGAGCTGTTAGGGCTTTCCGAGTGAACCCAGGTTCCACCCAGGCGTAAACCGCACGCCTCGCTGCGAGCGGAGCACCTGGGTGACCTTTGCACGGGTCAACTCAATTTCTTCTTGCGGGGGTGGCTAACGAGGCCCAACCTTCTCACCTGCCTTCCTCTTTTCGTCTATCTAGACAGTTGGCAGTTGGTTGGACATGGTGGTCTATATATATGTATATATATAGTATAAGTATCATATACAAGCAACTCCGATTTCACGTCGGAGAAATTGAAGATGTTTGCAAAATTCCATTCCCATAATTTGTCATCAGAAAATTGCAATGCATCTATCAAAATTCTTCTCACACGGTAAACTATTATCGTTGATAATTGCGTACTCAACCCTACCTCTATTCCGCGAATACTGCGATAGAGCGTAAATATTTTCCTTACGCTGGAAAATTAGATTTCAAATTATTCTTCATAATTTCGCTTTTCTCTATGAATTCACTTATTCTTGTAAATCACCTTCTTTAGAAAAAGTCAGATAATGGGCATAGGCTCTGCAAATTGTGCAACATTTCCGTATCCCGTGTGTCGTATGATGGGTATAATATTCAGTGAATTATCCTGATCAACAATTTACGTGCAATATCTCCATATGGACGAGAGTATTTCCATCCTTCCTATCTGAAAAAGAATAATGTATTTCTATCTATATGGCCATATTGTTTTTGCACCTTGGGAACAATTACATTTCGATGGACCCCTTCTGTATCTTATCATTATTTCTGTACGCTTTTCAAAATATGCCTGTTTGTATATGAAAGATTTTTCCATTTGATATATTTGGATCATTTTTTTCCGTTTCCAACATGAGATGGTTCCTATAATTCGCTTACCACCTGAGGCTGATACAGTTCTATTGAACTTGAACCTGCATAACTTGGACCTGAATATTGAATTTTGTATTCTACCTGCGATGTTGACCATTGTAAGCAAAGGAGACCCAACTGAGTTACCTTTCTTGTTCTTATTCACCTCCACCCCAACTATAGCCGTTTGCCTTGCGAAGGACCATCGCTGTCTCTGTAGCTCTGAAATGTGCCGTTACTCCAGTCACGTCATTGGTGGCCCTGAAAAGGTCCTTGGTTGCTGCTTCTCTTTTTTTTATATGTTTGAGTGTCCAGTCAGTCAATCCGCAAAGTGAGCGAGCAGAGCGGAGCTCAGCAGATTAAACCGATCGATCATTGGCTTATGTCTAGCGGCTTTTAACCAACATATTCCCCTAGCTTCTGTTGCTCTGGCTGGTTTTCGAAAACTCATCCTTGGGGAGGAAGTACCGTAATTCGCTGTGGTCCAGAGCTGTTAGGGCTTTCCGAGTGAACCCAGGTTCCACCCAGGCGTAAACCGCACACCTCGCTGCGAGCGGAGCACCTGGGGGACCTTTGCACGTGTCAACTCAATTTCTTCTTGCGGGGGTGGCTAACGAGGCCCCACCTTCTCACCTGCCTTCCTCTTTTCGTCTATCTAGACAGTTGGCAGTTGGTTGGACATGGTGGTCTATATATATGTATATATATAGTATAAGTATCATATACAAGCAACTCCGATTTCACGTCGGAGAAATTGAAGATGTTTGCAAAATTCCATTCCCATAATTTGTAATCAGAAAATTGCAATGCATCTATCAAAATTCTTCTCACACGGTAAACTATTATCGTTGATAATTGCGTACTCAACCCTACCTCTATTCCGCGAATACTGCGATAGAGCGTAAATATTTTCCTTACGCTGGAAAATTAGATTTCAAATTATTCTTCATAATTTCGCTTTTCTCTGTGAATTCACTTATTCTTGTAAATCACCTTCTTTAGAAAAAGTCAGATAATGGGTATAGGCTCTGCAAATTGTGCAACATTTCCGTATCCCGTGTGTCGTATGATGGGTATAATATTCAGTGAATTATCCTGATCAACAATTTACGTGCAATATCTCCATATGGACGAGAGTATTTCCATCCTTCCTATCTGAAAAACAATAATGTATTTCTATCTATATGGCCATATTGTTTTTGCACCTTGGGAACTAATACATTTCGATGGACCTCTTCTGTCTCATAAGAGTATTTCTGTACTCTTTTCAAAATATGCCTGTTTGTATATGAAAGATTTTTCCATTTGATATATTTGGATCATTTTTTTCCGTTTCCAACATGAGATGGTTCCTATAATTCGCTTACTACCTGAGGCTGATACAGTTCTGTTGAACTTGAACCTGCATAACTTGGACCTGAATATTGAATTTTGTATTCTACCTGCGATGTTGACCATTGTAAGCAAAGGAGACCCAACTGAGTTACCTTTCTTGTTCTTATTCAGCTCCACCCCAACTATAGCCGTTTGCCTTGCGAAGGACCATCGCTGTCTCTGTAGCTCTGAAATGTGCCGTTACTCCAGTCACGTCATTGGTGGACCTGAAAAGGTCCTTGGTTGCTGCCTCTCTTTTTTTATATGTTTAGTGTCCAGTAAGTCAGTCCGCGAAGTGAGCGAGCAGAGCGGAGCTCAGCAGATTAAACCGATCGATCATTGGCTTATGTCTAGCGGCTTTTAAACAACATATTCCCCTAGCTTCTGTTGCTCTGGCTGGTTTTCGAAAACTCATCCTTGGGGAGGAAGTACCGTAATTCGCTGTGGTCCAGAGCTGTTAGGGCTTTCCGAGTGAACCCAGGTTCCACCCAGGGGTAAACCGCACGCCTCGCTGCGAGCGGAGCACCTGGGGGACCTTTGCACGGGTCAACTCAATTTCTTCTTGCGGGGGTGGCTAACGAGGCCCAACCTTCTCACCTGCCTTCCTCTTTTCGTCTATCTAGTCATTTGGCAGTTGGTTGGACATGGTGGTCTATATATATGTATATATATAGTATAAGTATCATATACAAGCAACTCCGATTTCACGTCGGAGAAATTGAAGATATTTGCAAACTTCCATTCCCATAATTTGTAATCAGAAAATTGCAATGCATCTATAAAAATTCTTCTCACACGGGTAAACTATTATCGTTGATAATTGCGTACTCAACCCTACCTCTATTCCGCGAATACTGCGATAGAGCGTAAATATTTTCCTTACGCTGGAAAATTAGATTTCAAATTATTCTTCATAATTTCGCTTTTCTCTGTGAATTCACTTATTCTTGTAAATCACCTTCTTTAGAAAAAGTCAGATAATGGGCATAGGCTCTGCAAGTTGTGCAAAATTTCCGTATCCCGTGTGTCGTATGATGGGTATAATATTCAGTGAATTATCCTGATCAACAATTTACGTGCAATATCTCCATATGGACGAGAGTATTTCCATCCTTCCTATCTGAAAAAGAATAATGTATTTCTATCTATATGGCCATATTGTTTTTGCACCTTGGGAACAATTACATTTCGATGGACCCCTTCTGTCTCTTATCATTATTTCTGTACGCTTTTCAAAATATGCCTGTTTGTATATGAAAGATTTTTCCATTTGATAAATTTGGATCATTTTTTTCCGTTTCCAACATGAGATGGTTCCTATAATTCGCTTACCACCTGAGGCTGATACAGTTCTATTGAACTTGAACCTGCATAACTTGGACCTGAATATTGAATTTTGTATTCTACCTGCGATGTTGACCATTGTAAGCAAAGGAGACCCAACTGAGTTACCTTTCTTGTTCTTATTCACCTCCACCCCAACTATAGCCGTTTGCCTTGCGAAGGACCATCGCTGTCTCTGTAGCTCTGAAATGTGCCGTTACTCCAGTCACGTCATTGGTGGCCCTGAAAAGGTCCTTGGTTGCTGCTTCTCTTTTTTTTATATGTTTGAGTGTCCAGTCAGTCAGTCCGCAAAGTGAGCGAGCAGATCGGAGCTTAGC
This sequence comes from Tanypteryx hageni, assembly GCA_028673005.1. Taxonomy (NCBI): domain Eukaryota; kingdom Metazoa; phylum Arthropoda; class Insecta; order Odonata; family Petaluridae; genus Tanypteryx; species Tanypteryx hageni. The sequence continues at coordinate 55,297,084 of CM054120.1, read as the reverse complement.
AGATTAAACCGATCGATCATTGTCTTATGTCTAGCGGCTTTTAACCAACATATTCCCCTAGCTTCTGTTGCTCTGGCTGGTTTTCGAAAACTCATCCTTGGGGAGGAAGTACCGTAATTCGCTGTGGTCCAGAGCTGTTAGGGCTTTCCGAGTGAACCCAGGTTCCACCCAGGCGTAAACCGCACGCCTCGCTGCGAGCGGAGCACCTGGGTGACCTTTGCACGGGTCAACTCAATTTCTTCTTGCGGGGGTGGCTAACGAGGCCCCACCTTCTCACCTGCCTTCCTCTTTTCGTCTATCTAGACAGTTGGCAGTTGGTTGGACATGGTGGTCTATATATATGTATATATATAGTATAAGTATCATATACAAGCAACTCCGATTTCACGTCGGAGAAATTGAAGATGTTTGCAAAATTCCATTCCCATAATTTGTCATCAGAAAATTGCAATGCATCTATCAAAATTCTTCTCACACGGTAAACTATTATCGTTGATAATTGCGTACTCAACCCTACCTCTATTCCGCGAATACTGCGATAGAGCGTAAATATTTTCCTTACGCTGGAAAATTAGATATCAAATTATTCTTCATAATTTCGCTTTTCTCTGTGAATTCACTTATTCTTGTAAATCACCTTCTTTAGAAAAAGTCAGATAATGGGCATAGGCACTGCAAATTGTGCAATATTTCCGTATCCCGTGTGTCGTATGATGGGTATAATATTCAGTGAATTATCCTGATCAACAATTTACGTGCAATATCTCCATATGGACGAGAGTATTTCCATCCTTCCTATCTGAAAAAGAATAATGTATTTCTATCTATATGGCCATATTGTTTTTGCACCTTGGGAACAATTACATTTCGATGGACCCCTTCTGTATCTTATCATTATTTCTGTACGCTTTTCAAAATATGCCTGTTTGTATATGAAAGATTTTTCCATTTGATATATTTGGATCATTTTTTTCCGTTTCCAACATGAGATGGTTCCTATAATTCGCTTACCACCTGAGGCTGATACAGTTCTATTGAACTTGAACCTGCATAACTTGGACCTGAATATTGAATTTTGTATTCTACCTGCGATGTTGACCATTGTAAGCAAAGGAGACCCAACTGAGTTACCTTTCTTGTTCTTATTCACCTCCACCCCAACTATAGCCGTTTGCCTTGCGAAGGACCATCGCTGTCTCTGTAGCTCTGAAATGTGCCGTTACTCCAGTCACGTCATTGGTGGCCCTGAAAAGGTCCTTGGTTGCTGCTTCTCTTTTTTTTATATGTTTGAGTGTCCAGTCAGTCAATCCGCAAAGTGAGCGAGCAGAGCGGAGCTCAGCAGATTAAACCGATCGATCATTGGCTTATGTCTAGCGGCTTTTAACCAACATATTCCCCTAGCTTCTGTTGCTCTGGCTGGTTTTCGAAAACTCATCCTTGGGGAGGAAGTACCGTAATTCGCTGTGGTCCAGAGCTGTTAGGGCTTTCCGAGTGAACCCAGGTTCCACCCAGGCGTAAACCGCACACCTCGCTGCGAGCGGAGCACCTGGGGGACCTTTGCACGGGTCAACTCAATTTCTTCTTGCGGGGGTGGCTAACGAGGCCCCACCTTCTCACCTGCCTTCCTCTTTTCGTCTATCTAGACAGTTGGCAGTTGGTTGGACATGGTGGTCTATATATATGTATATATATAGTATAAGTATCATATACAAGCAACTCCGATTTCACGTCGGAGAAATTGAAGATGTTTGCAAAATTCCATTCCCATAATTTGTAATCAGAAAATTGCAATGCATCTATCAAAATTCTTCTCACACGGTAAACTATTATCGTTGATAATTGCGTACTCACCCCTACCTCTATTCCGCGAATACTGCGATAGAGCGTAAATATTTTCCTTACGCTGGAAAATTAGATTTCAAATTATTCTTCATAATTTCGCTTTTCTTTGTGAATTCACTTATTCTTGTAAATCACCTTCTTTAGAAAAAGTCAGATAATGGGTATAGGCTCTGCAAATTGTGCAACATTTCCGTATCCCGTGTGTCGTATGATGGGTATAATATTCAGTGAATTATCCTGATCAACAATTTACGTGCAATATCTCCATATGGACGAGAGTATTTCCATTCTTCCTATCTGAAAAACAATAATGTATTTCTATCTATATGGCCATATTGTTTTTGCACCTTGGGAACTAATACATTTCGATGGACCCCTTCTGTCTCATAAGAGTATTTCTGTACTCTTTTCAAAATATGCCTGTTTGTATATGAAAGATTTTTCCATTTGATATATTTGGATCATTTTTTTCCGTTTCCAACATGAGATGGTTCCTATAATTCGCTTACTACCTGAGGCTGATACAGTTCTGTTGAACTTGAACCTGCATAACTTGGACCTGAATATTGAATTTTGTATTCTACCTGCGATGTTGACCATTGTAAGCAAAGGAGACCCAACTGAGTTACCTTTCTTGTTCTTATTCAGCTCCACCCCAACTATAGCCGTTTGCCTTGCGAAGGACCATCGCTGTCTCTGTAGCTCTGAAATGTGCCGTTACTCCAGTCACGTCATTGGTGGACCTGAAAAGGTCCTTGGTTGCTGCCTCTCTTTTTTTATATGTTTAGTGTCCAGTAAGTCAGTCCGCGAAGTGAGCGAGCAGAGCGGAGCTCAGCAGATTAAACCGATCGATCATTGGCTTATGTCTAGCGGCTTTTAAACAACATATTCCCCTAGCTTCTGTTGCTCTGGCTGGTTTTCGAAAACTCATCCTTGGGGAGGAAGTACCGTAATTCGCTGTGGTCCAGAGCTGTTAGGGCTTTCCGAGTGAACCCAGGTTCCACCCAGGGGTAAACCGCACGCCTCGCTGCGAGCGGAGCACCTGGGGGACCTTTGCACGGGTCAACTCAATTTCTTCTTGCGGGGGTGGCTAACGAGGCCCAACCTTCTCACCTGCCTTCCTCTTTTCGTCTATCTAGACATTTGGCAGTTGGTTGGACATGGTGGTCTATATATATGTATATATATAGTATAAGTATCATATACAAGGAACTCCGATTTCACGTCGGAGAAATTGAAGATATTTGCAAACTTCCATTCCCATAATTTGTAATCAGAAAATTGCAATGCATCTATAAAAATTCTTCTCACACGGGTAAACTATTATCGTTGATAATTGCGTGCTCAACCCTACCTCTATTCCGCGAATACTGCGATAGAGCGTAAATATTTTCCTTACGCTGGAAAATTAGATTTCAAATTATTCTTCATAATTTCGCTTTTCTCTGTGAATTCACTTATTCTTGTAAATCACCTTCTTTAGAAAAAGTCAGATAATGGGCATAGGCTCTGCAAGTTGTGCAAAATTTCCGTATCCCGTGTGTCGTATGATGGGTATAATATTCAGTGAATTATCCTGATCAACAATTTACGTGCAATATCTCCATATGGAAGAGAGTATTTCCATCCTTCCTATCTGAAAAAGAATAATGTATTTCTATCTATATGGCCATATTGTTTTTGCACCTTGGGAACAATTACATTTCGATGGACCCCTTCTGTCTCTTATCATTATTTCTGTACGCTTTTCAAAATATGCCTGTTTGTATATGAAAGATTATTCCATTTGATATATTTGGATCATTTTTTTCCGTTTCCAACATGAGATGGTTCCTATAATTCGCTTACCACCTGAGGCTGATACAGTTCTATTGAACTTGAACCTGCATAACTTGGACCTGAATATTGAATTTTGTATTCTACCTGCGATGTTGACCATTGTAAGCAAAGGAGACCCAACTGAGTTACCTTTCTTGTTCTTATTCACCTCCACCCCAACTATAGCCGTTTGCCTTGCGAAGGACCATCGCTGTCTCTGTAGCTCTGAAATGTGCCGTTACTCCAGTCACGTCATTGGTGGCCCTGAAAAGGTCCTTGGTTGCTGCTTCTCTTTTTTTTATATGTTTGAGTGTCCAGTCAGTCAGTCCGCAAAGTGAGCGAGCAGATCGGAGCTTAGCAGATTAAACCGATCGATCATTGTCTTATGTCTAGCGGCTTTTAACCAACATATTCCCCTAGCTTCTGTTGCTCTGGCTGGTTTTCGAAAACTCATCCTTGGGGAGGAAGTACCGTAATTCGCTGTGGTCCAGAGCTGTTAGGGCTTTCCGAGTGAACCAAGGTTCCACCCAGGGGTAAACCGCACGCCTCGCTGCGAGCGGAGCACCTGGGGGACCTTTGCACGGGTCAACTCAATTTCTTCTTGCGGGCGTGGCTAACGAGGCCCCACCTTCTCACCTGCCTTCCTCTTTTCGTCTATCTAGACAGTTGGCAGTTGGTTGGACATGGTGGTCTATATATATGTATATATATAGTATAAGTATCATATACAAGCAACTCCGATTTCACGTCGGAGAAATTGAAGATGTTTGCAAAATTCCATTCCCATAATTTGTCATCAGAAAATTGCAATGCATCTATCAAAATTCTTCTCACACGGTAAACTATTATCGTTGATAATTGCGTACTCAACCCTACCTCTATTCCGCGAATACTGCGATAGAGCGTAAATATTTTCCTTACGCTGGAAAATTAGATTTCAAATTATTCTTCATAATTTCGCTTTTCTCTTTGAATTCACTTATTCTTGTAAATCACCTTCTTTAGAAAAAGTCAGATAATGGGCATAGGCACTGCAAATTGTGCAACATTTCCGTATCCCGTGTGTCGTATGATGGGTATAATATTCAGTGAATTATCCTGATCAACAATTTACGTGCAATATCTCCATATGGACGAGAGTATTTCCATCCTTCCTATCTGAAAAAGAATAATGTATTTCTATCTATATGGCCATATTGTTTTTGCACCTTGGGAACTAATACATTTCGATGGACCCCTTCTGTCTCATAAGAGTATTTCTGTACTCTTTTCAAAATATGCCTGTTTGTATATGAAAGATTTTTCCATTTGATATATTTGGATCATTTTTTTCCGTTTCCAACATGAGATGGTTCCTATAATTCGCTTACTACCTGAGGCTGATACAGTTCTGTTGAACTTGAACCTGCATAACTTGGACCTGAATATTGAATTTTGTATTCTACCTGCGAAGTTGACCATTGTAAGCAAAGGAGACCCAACTGAGTTACCTTTCTTGTTCTTATTCAGCTCCACCCCAACTATAGCCGTTTGCCTTGCGAAGGACCATCGCTGTCTCTGTAGATCTGAAATGTGCCGTTACTCCAGTCACGTCATTGGTGGACCTGAAAAGGTCCTTGGTTGCTGCCTCTCTTTTTTTATATGTTTAGTGTCCAGTAAGTCAGTCCGCGAAGTGAGCGAGCAGAGCGGAGCTCAGCTGATTAAACCGATCGATCATTGTCTTATGTCTAGCGGCTTTTAACCAACATATTCCCCTAGCTTCTGTTGCTCTGGCTGGTTTTCGAAAACTCATCCTTGGGGAGGAAGTACCGTAATTCGCTGTGGTCCAGAGCTGTTAGGGCTTTCCGAGTGAACCAAGGTTCCACCCAGGGGTAAACCGCACGCCTCGCTGCGAGCGGAGCACCTGGGGGACCTTTGCACGGGTCAACTCAATTTCTTCTTGCGGGGGTGGCTAACGAGGCCCAACCTTCTCACCTGCCTTCCTCTTTTCGTCTATCTAGACAGTTGGCAGTTGGTTGGACATGGTGGTCTATATATATGTATATATATAGTATAAGTATCATATACAAGCAACTCCGATTTCACGTCGGAGAAATTGAAGATGTTTGCAAACTTCCATTCCCATAATTTGTAATCAGAAAATTGCAATGCATCTATAAAAATTCTTCTCACACGGGTAAACTATTATCGTTGATAATTGCGTACTCAACCCTACCTCTATTCCGCGAATACTGCGATAGAGCGTAAATATTTTCCTTACGCTGGAAAATTAGATTTCAAATTATTCTTCATAATTTCGCTTTTCTCTATGAATTCACTTATTCTTGTACATCACTTTCTTTAGAAAAAGTCAGATATTGGGCATAGGCTCTGCAAATTGTGCAATATTTCCGTATCCCGTGTGTCGTATGATGGGTATAATATTCAGTGAATTATCCTGATCAACAATTTACGTGCAATATCTCCATATGGACGAGAGTATTTCCATCCTTCCTATCTGAAAAAGAATAATGTATTTCTATCTATATGGCCATATTGTTTTTGCACCTTGGGAACTAATACATTTCGATGGACCCCTTCTGTCTCATATCAGTATTTCTGTACTCTTTTCAAAATATGCCGGTTTGTAAATGAAAGATTTTTCCATTTGATATATTTGGATCATTTTTTTCCGTTTCCAACATGAGATGGTTCCTATAATTCGCTTACTACCTGAAGCTGATACAGTTCTGTTGAACTTGAACCTGCATAACTTGGACCTGAATATTGAATTTTGTATTCTACCTGCGATGTTGACCATTGTAAGCAAAGGAGACCCAACTGAGTTACCTTTCTTGTTCTTAAACAGCTCCACCCCAACTTTAGCTGTTTGCCTTGCGAAGGACCATCGCTGTCTCTGTAGCTCTGAAATGTGCCGTTACTCCAGTCACGTCATTGGTGGCCCTGAAAAGGTCCTTGGTTGCTGCTTCTGTTTTTTTATATGTTTGAGTGTCCAGTCAGTCAGTCCGCGAAGTGAGCGAGCAGAGCGAAGCTCAGTAGATTAAACCGATCGATCATTGGCTTATGTCTAGCGGCTTTTAACCAACATATTCCCCTAGCTTCTGTTGCTTTGGCTGGTTTTCGAAAACTCATCCTTGGGGAGGAAGTACCGTAATTCGCTGTGGTCCAGAGCTGTTAGGGCTTTCCGAGTGAACCCAGGTTCCACCCAGGGGTAAACCGCACGCCTCGTTGCGAGCGGAGCACCTGGGGGACCTTTGCACGGGTCAACTCAATTTCTTCTTGCGGGGGTGGCTAACGAGGCCCAACCTTCTCACCTGCCTTCCTCTTTTCGTCTATGTAGACAGTTGGCAGTTGGTTGGACATGGTGGTCTATATATATGTATATATATAGTATAAGTATCATATACAAGCAACTCCGATTTCACGTCGGAGAAATTGAAGATGTTTGCAAACTTCCATTCCCATAATTTGTAATCAGAAAATTGCAATGCATCTATAAAAATTCTTCTCACACGGTAAACTATTATCGTTGATAATTGCGTACTCAACCCTACCTCTATTCCGCGAATACTGCGATAGAGCGTAAATACTTTTCCTTACGCTGAAAAATTAGATTTCAAATTAATCTTCATAATTTCGCTTTTCTCTGTGAATTCACTTATTCTTGTACATCACTTTCTTTAGAAAAAGTCAGATATTGGGCATAGGCTCTGCAAATTGTGCAATATTTCCGTATCCCGTGTGTCGTATGATGGGTATAATATTCAGTGAATTATCCTGATCAACAATTTACGTGCAATATCTCCATATGGACGAGAGTATTTCCATCCTTCCTATCTGAAAAAGAATAATGTATTTCTATCTATATGGCCATATTGTTTTTGCACCTTGGGAACTAATACATTTCGATGGACCCCTTCTGTCTCATATCAGTATTTCTGTACTCTTTTCAAAATATGCCGGTTTGTAAATGAAAGATTTTTCCATTTGATATATTTGGATCATTTTTTTCCGTTTCCAACATGAGATGGTTCCTATAATTCGCTTACTACCTGAAGCTGATACAGTTCTGTTGAACTTGAACCTGCATAACTTGGACCTGAATATTGAATTTTGTATTCTACCTGCGATGTTGACCATTGTAAGCAAAGGAGACCCAACTGAGTTACCTTTCTTGTTCTTAAACAGCTCCACCCCAACTTTAGCTGTTTGCCTTGCGAAGGACCATCGCTGTCTCTGTAGCTCTGAAATGTGCCGTTACTCCAGTCACGTCATTGGTGGCCCTGAAAAGGTCCTTGGTTGCTGCTTCTGTTTTTTTATATGTTTGAGTGTCCAGTCAGTCAGTCCGCGAAGTGAGCGAGCAGAGCGAAGCTCAGTAGATTAAACCGATCGATCATTGGCTTATGTCTAGCGGCTTTTAACCAACATATTCCCCTAGCTTCTGTTGCTTTGGCTGGTTTTCGAAAACTCATCCTTGGGGAGGAAGTACCGTAATTCGCTGTGGTCCAGAGCTGTTAGGGCTTTCCGAGTGAACCCAGGTTCCACCCAGGGGTAAACCGCACGCCTCGTTGCGAGCGGAGCACCTGGGGGACCTTTGCACGGGTCAACTCAATTTCTTCTTGCGGGGGTGGCTAACGAGGACCAACCTTCTCACCTGCCTTCCTCTTTTCGTCTATCTAGACAGTTGGCAGTTGGTTGGACATGGTGGTCTATATATATGTATATATATAGTATAAGTATCATATACAAGCAACTCCGATTTCACGTCGGAGAAATTGAAGATATTTGCAAACTTCCATTCCCATAATTTGTAATCAGAAAATTGCAATGCATCTATAAAAATTCTTCTCACACGGGTAAACTATTATCGTTGATAATTGCGTACTCACCCCTACCTCTATTCCGCGAATACTGCGATAGAGCGTTAATATTTTCCTTACGCTGGAAAATTAGATTTCAAATTATTCTTCATAATTTCGCTTTTCTCTGTGAATTCACCTATTCTTGTAAATCACCTTCTTTAGACAAAGTCAGATAATGGGAATAGGCTCTGCAAGTTGTGCAACATTTCCGTTTCCCGTGTGTCGTATGATGGGTATAATACTCAGTGAACTATCCTGATCAACAATTTCGTGTAATATCTCCATATGGACGAGAGTATTTCCATCCTTCCTATCTGAAAAAGAATAATGTATTTCTATCTATATGGCCATATTGTTTTTGCACCTTGGGAACTATTACATTTCGATGGACCCCTTCTGTCTCTTATCAGAATTTCTGTACTCTTTTCAAAATATGCCTGTTTGTATATGAAAGATTTTTCCATTGATATATTTGGATCATTTTTTTCCGTTTCCAACATGAGATGGTTCCTATAATTCGCTTACCACCTGAGGCTGATACAGTTCTATTGAACTTGAACCTGCATAACTTGGACCTGAATATTGAATTTTGTATTCTACCTGCGATGTTGACCATTGTAAGCAAAGGAGACCCAACTGAGTTACCTTTCTTGTTCTTATTCAGCTCCACCCCAACTATAGCCGTTTGCCTTGCGAAGGACCATCGCTGTCTCTGTAGCTCTGAAATGTGCCGTTACTCCAGTCACGTCATTGGTGGCCCTGAAAAGGTCCTTGGTTGCTGCTTCTCTTTTTTTATATGTTTGAGTGTCCAGTCAGTCAGTCCGCGAAGTGAGCGAGCAGAGCGGAGCTCAGCAGATTAAACCGATCGATCATTGGCTTATGTCTAGCGGCTTTTAACCAACACATTCCCCTAGCTTCTGTTGCTCTGGCTGGTTTTCGAAAACTCATCCTTGGGGAGGAAGTACCGTAATTCGCTGTGGTCCAGAGCTGTTCGGGCTTTCCGAGTGAACCCAGGTTCCACCCAGGGGTAAACCGCACGCCTCGCTGCGAGCGGAGCACCTGGGGGACCTTTGCACGGGTCAACTCAATTTCTTCTTGCGGGCGTGGCTAACGAGGCCCCACCTTCTCACCTGCCTTCCTCTTTTCGTCTATCTAGACAGTTGGCAGTTGGTTGGACATGGTGGTCTATATATATGTATATATATAGTATAAGTATCATATACAAGCAACTCCGATTTCACGTCGGAGAAATTGAAGATGTTTGCAAACTTCCATTCCCATAATTTGTAATCAGAAAATTGCAATGCATCTATAAAAATTCTTCTCAAACGGGTAAACTATTATCGTTGATAATTGCGTACTCAACCCTACCTCTATTCCGCGAATACTGCGATAGAGCGTAAATATTTTCCTAACGCTGGAAAATTAGATTTCAAATTATTATTCATAATTTCGCTTTTCTCTGTGAATTCACTTATTCTTGTAAATCACCTTCTTTAGAAAAAGTCAGATAATGGGCATAGGCTCTGCAAATTGTGCAACATTTCCGTATCCCGTGTGTCGTATGATGGGTATAATATTCAGTGAATTATCCTGATCAACAATTTACGTGCAATATCTCCATATGGACGAGAGTAATTCCATCTTTCCTAACTGAAAAAGAATAATGTATTTCTATCTATATGGCCATATTGTTTTTGCACCTTGGGAACAATTACATTTCGATGGACCCCTTCTGTCTCTTATCAGTATTTCTGTACTCTTTTCAAAATATGCCTGTTTGTATATGAAAGATTTTTCCATTTGATACATTTGGATCATTTTTTTCCGTTTCCAACATGAGATGGATCCTATAATTCCCTTACCACCTGAGGCTGATACAGTTCTATTGAACTTGAACCTGCATAACTTGGACCTGAATATTGAATTTTGTATTCTACCTGCGATGTTGACCATTGTAAGCAAAGGAGACCCAACTGAGTTACCTTTCTTGTTCTTATTCAGCTCCACCCCAACTATAGCCGTTTGCCTTGCGAAGGACCATCGCTGTCTCTGTAGCTCTGAAATGTGCCGTTACTCCAGTCACGTCATTGGTGGCCCTGAAAAGGTCCTTGGTTGCTGCTTCTCTTTTTTTTATATGTTTGAGTGTCCAGTCAGTCAGTCCGCGAAGTGAGCGAGCAGAGCGGAGCTCAGCAGATTAAACCGATCGATCATTGGCTTATGTCTAGCGGCTTTTAACCAACATATTCCCCTAGCTTCTGTTGCTCTGGCTGGTTTTCGAAAACTCATCCTTGGGGATGAAGTACCGTAATTCGCTGTGGTCCAGAGCTGTTAGGGCTTTCCGAGTGAACCCAGGTTCCACCCAGGGGTAAACCGCACGCCTCGCTGCGAGCGGAGCACCTGGGGGACCTTTGCAAGGGTCAACTCAATTTCTTCTTGCGGGGGTGGCTAACGAGGCCCCACCTTCTCACCTGCCTTCCTCTTTTCGTCTATGTAGACAGTTGGCAGTTGGTTGGACATGGTGGTCTATATATATGTATATATATAGTATAAGAATCATATACAAGCAACTCCGATTTCACGTCGGAGAAATTGAAGATGTTTGCAAACTTCCATTCCCATAATTTGTAATCAGAAAATTGCATTGCATCTATAAAAATTCATCTCACACGGGTAAACTATTATCGTTGATAATTGCGTACTCAACCCTACCTCTATTCCGCGAATACTGCGATAGAGCGTAAATATTTTCCTTACGCTGGAAAATTAGATTTCAAATTATTCTTCATAATTTCGCTTTTCTCTGTGAATTCACTTGTTCTTGTAAATCACCTTCTTTAGAAATAGTCAGATAATGGGCATAGGCTCTGCAAATTGTGCAACATTTCCGTATCCCGTGTGTCGTATGATGGGTATAATATTCAGTGAATTATCCTGATCAACAATTTACGTGCAATATCTCCATATGGACGAGAGTATTTCCATTCTTCCTATCTGAAAAAGAATAATGTATTTCTATCTATATGGCCATATTGTTTTTGCACCTTGGGAACAATTACATTTCGATAGACCCCTTCTGTCTCATATCAGTATTTCTGTACTCTTTTCAAAATATGCCTGTTTGTATATGAAAGATTTTTCCATTTGATATATTTGGATCATTTTTTTCCGTTTCCAACATGAGATGGTTCCTATAATTCGCTTACTACCTGAGGCTGATACAGTTCTGTTGAACTTGAACCTGCATAACTTGGACCTGAATATTGAATTTTGTATTCTACCTGCGATGTTGACCATTGTAAGCAAAGGAGACCCAACTGATTTACCTTTCTTGTTCTTAAACAGCTCCACCCCAACTTTAGCTGTTTGCCTTGCGAAGGACCATCGCTGTCTCTGTAGCTCTGAAATGTGCCATTACTCCAGTCACGTCATTGGTGGCCCTGAAAAGGTTCTTGGTTGCTGCTTCTCTTTTTTTTATATGTTTGAGTGTCCAGTCAGTCAGTCCGCGAAGTGAGCGAGCAGAGCGGAGCTCAGCAGATTAAACCGATCGATCATTGGCTTATGTCTAGCGGCTTTTAACCAACACATTTCCCTAGCTTCTGTTGCTCTGGCTGGTTTTCGAAAACTCATCCTTGGGGAGGAAGTATTGTAATTCGCTGTGGTCCAGAGCTGTTATGGTTTTCCGAGTGAACCCAGGTTCCACCCAGGGGTAACCCGCACGCCTCGCTGCGAGCGGAGCACCTGGGGGACCTTTGCACGTGTCAACCCAATTTCTTCTTGCGGGCGTGGCTAACGAGGCCCCACCTTCTCACCTGCCTTCCTCTTTTCGTCTATCTAGACAGTTGGCAGTTGGTTGGACATGGTGGTCTATATATATGTATATATATAGTATAAGTATCATATACAAGCAACTCCGATTTCACGTCGGAGAAATTGAAGATGTTTGCAAAATTCCATTCCCATAATTTGTAATCAGAAAACTGCAATGCATCTATAAAAATTCTTCTCACACGGGTAAACTATTATTGTTGATAATTGCGTACTCATCCCTACCTCTATTCCGCGAATACTGCGATAGAGCGTAAATATTTTCCTTACGCTGGAAAATTAGATTTCAAATTATTCTTCATAATTTCGCTTTTCTCTGTGAATTCACTTATTCTTGTAAATCACCTTCTTTAGAAAAAGTCAGATAATGGGCATAGGCTCTGCAAATTGTGCAACATTTCCGTATCCCGTGTGTCGTATGATGGGTATAATATTCAGTGAATTATCCTGATCAACAATTTACGTGCAATATCTCCATATGGACGAGAGTAATTCCATCTTTCCTATCTGAAAAAGAATAATGTATTTCTATCTATATGGCCATATTGTTTTTGCACCTTGGGAACAATTACATTTCGATGGACCCCTTCTGTCTCTTATCAGTATTTCTGTACTCTTTTCAAAATATGCCTGTTTGTATATGAAAGATTTTTCCATTTGATACATTTGGATCATATTTTCCGTTTCCAACATGAGATGGATCCTATAATTCGCTTACCACCTGAGGCTGATACAGTTCTATTGAACTTGAACCTGCATAACTTGGACCTGAATATTGAATTTTGTATTCTACCTGCGATGTTGACCATTGTAAGCAAAGGAGACCCAACTGAGTTACCTTTCTTGTTCTTATTCAGCTCCACCCCAACTATAGCCGTTTGCCTTGCGAAGGACCATCGCTGTCTCTGTAGCTCTGAAATGTGCCGTTACTCCAGTCACGTCATTGGTGGCCCTGAAAAGGTCCTTGGTTGCTGCTTCTCTTTTTTTTATATGTTTGAGTGTCCAGTCAGTCAGTCCGCGAAGTGAGCGAGCAGAGCGGAGCTCAGCAGATTAAACCGATCGATCATTGGCTTATGTCTAGCGGCTTTTAACCAACATATTCCCCTAGCTTCTGTTGCTCTGGCTGGTTTTCGAAAACTCATCCTTGGGGATGAAGTACCGTAATTCGCTGTGGTCCAGAGCTGTTAGAGCTTTCCGAGTGAACCCAGGTTCCACCCAGGGGTAAACCGCACGCCTCGCTGCGAGCGGAGCACCTGGGGGACCTTTGCAAGGGTCAACTCAATTTCTTCTTGCGGGGGTGGCTAACGAGGCCCCACCTTCTCACCTGCCTTCCTCTTTTCGTCTATGTAGACAGTTGGCAGTTGGTTGGACATGGTGGTCTATATATATGTATATATATAGTATAAGAATCATATACAAGCAACTCCGATTTCACGTCGGAGAAATTGAAGATGTTTGCAAACTTCCATTCCCATAATTTGTAATCAGAAAATTGCAATGCATCTATAAAAATTCATCTCACACGGGTAAACTATTATCGTTGATAATTGCGTACTCAACCCTACCTCTATTCCGCGAATACTGCGATAGAGCGTAAATATTTTCCTTACGCTGGAAAATTAGATTTCAAATTATTCTTCATAATTTCGCTTTTCTCTGTGAATTCACTTGTTCTTGTAAATCACCTTCTTTAGAAAAAGTCAGATAATGGGCATAGGCTCTGCAAATTGTGCAACATTTCCGTATCCCGTGTGTCGTATGATGGGTATAATACTCAGTGAACTATCCTGAGCAACAATTTACGTGCAATATCTCCATATGGACGAGAGTATTTCCATCCTTCCTATCTGAAAAAGAATAATGTATTTCTATCTATATAGCCATATTGTTCTTGCACCTTGGGAACAATTACATTTCGATGGACCCCTTCTGTCTCTTATCAGAATTTCTGTACTCTTTTGAAAATATGCCTGTTTGTATATGAAAGATTTTTCCATTGATATATTTGGATCATTTTTTTCCGTTTCCAACATGAGATGGTTCCTATAATTCGCTTACCACCTGAGGCTGATACAGTTCTATTGAACTTGAACCTGCATATCTTGGACCTGAATATTGAATTTTGTATTCTACCTGCGATGTTGACCATTGTAAGCAAAGGAGACCCAACTGAGTTAACTTTCTTGTACATATTCAGCACCACCCCAACTATAGCCGTTTGCCTTGCGAAGGACCATCGCTGTCTCTGTAGCTCTGAAATGTGCCGTTACTCCAGTCACGTCATTGGTGGCCCTGAAAAGGTCCTTGGTTGCTGCTTCTCTTATTTTTATATGTTTGAGTGTCCAGTCAGTCAGTCCGCGAAGTGAGCGAGCAGAGCGGAGCTCAGCAGATTAAACCGATCGATCATTGGCTTATGTCTAGCGGCTTTTAACCAACATATTCCCCTAGCTTTCTGTTGCTCTGGCTGGTTTTCGAAAACTCATCCTTGGGGAGGAAGTACCGTAATTCGCTGTGGTCCAGAGCTGTTAGGGCATTCCGAGTGAACCCAGGTTCCACCCAGGGGTAAACCGCACGCCTCGCTGCGAGCGGAGCACCTGGGGGACCTTTGCACGGGTCAACTCAATTTCTTCTTGCGGGGGTGGCTAACGAGGCCCCACCTTCTCACCTGCCTTCCTCTTTTCGTCTATGTAGACAGTTGGCAGTTGGTTGGACATGGTGGTCTATATATATGTATATATATAGTATAAGTATCATATACAAGCAACTCCGATTTCACGTCGGAGAAATTGAAGATTTTTGCAAACTTCTATTCCCATAATTTGTAATCAGAAAATTGCAATGCATCTATAAAAATTCTTCTCACACGGGTAAAGTATTATCGTTGATAATTGCGTACTCAACCCTACCTCTATTCCGCGAATACTGCGATAGAGCGTAAATACTTTTCCTTACGCTCGAAAATTAGATTTCAAATTATTCTTCATAATTTCGCTTTTCTCTGTGAATTCACTTATTCTTGTAAATAACCTTCTTTAGAAAAAGTCAGATAATGGGCATAGGCTCTGCAAGTTGTGCAACATTTCCGTTTCCCGTTTGTCGTATGATGGGTACAATACTCAGTGAACTATCCTGATCAACAATTTACGTGCAATATCTCCATATGGACGAGAGTATTTTCATCCTTCCTATCTGAAAAAGAATAATGTATTTCTATCTATATGGCCATATTGTTTTTGCACCTTGGGAACAATTACAATTCGATGGACCCTTCTGTCTCTTATCAGAATTTCTGTACTCTTTTCATAATATGCCTGTTTGTATATGAAAGATTTTTCCATTGATATATTTGGATCATTTTTTTCCGTTTCCAACATGAGATGGTTCCTATAATTCGCTTACCACCTGAGGCTGAAACAGTTCTATTGAACTTGAACCTGCATAACTTGGACATGAATATTGAATTTTGTATTCTACCTGCGATGTTGACCATTGTAAGCAAAGGAGACCCAACTGAGTTACCTTTCTTGTTCTTATTCAGCTCCACCCCAACTATAGCCGTTTGCCTTGCGAAGGACCATCGCTGTCTCAGTAGCTCTGAAATGAGCCGTTACTCCAGTCACGTCATTGGTGGCCCTGAAAAGGTCCTTGGTTTCTGCTTCTCTTTTTTTTATATGTTTGAGTGTCCAGTCAGTCAGTCCGCGTAGTGAGCGAGCAGAGCGGTGCTCTGCAGATTAAACCGATCGATCATTGCCTTATGTCTAGCGACTTTTAACCAACATATTTCCCTAGCTTTCTGTTGCTCTGGCTGGTTTTCGAAAACTCATCCTTGGGGAGGAAGTACCGTAATTCGCTGTAATCCAGAGCTGTTAGGGCTTTCCGAGTGAACCCAGGTTCCACCCAGGGGTAAACCGCACGCCTCGAAGCGAGCGGAGCACCTGGGGGACCTTTGCACGGGTCAACTCACTTTCTTCTTGCGGGGGTGGCTAACGAGGCCCCACCTTCTCACCCGCCTTCCTCTTTTCGTCTATTTAGACAGATGGCAGTTGGTTAGACATGGTGGTCTATATATATGTATATATATATAGTATATGTATCATATACAAGCAACTCCGATTTCACGTCGGAGAAATTGAAGATGTTTGCAAACTTCCATTCCCATAATTTGTAATCAGAAAATGGCAATGCATCTATAAAAATTTTTCTCACACGGGAAAACTATTATCGCACAGAATTGCATACACAAGCCTACCTCTATTCCAGGAATACTGCGATAGAGCGTAACTCCTTTTCCTTCAATTTGAAAAAGAGATTTCATGTTATACTTCATAATTTCGCTTTTCTCTGTGAATTCACCTATTCTTGTAAATCACCTTCTTTAGACAAAGTCAGATAATGGGAATAGGCTCTGCAAGTTGTGCAACATTTCCGTATCCCGTGTGTCGTATGATGGGTATAATACTCAGTGAACTATCCTGAGCAACAATTTACGTGCAATATCTCCATATGGACGAGAGTATTTCCATCCTTCCTATCTGAAAAAGAATAATGTATTTCTATCTATATGGCCATATTGTTTTTGCACCTTGGGAACAATTACATTTCGATGGACCCCTTCTGTCTCTTATCAGTATTTCTGTACTCTTTTCAAAATATGCCTGTTTGTATATGAAAGATTTTTCCATTTGATACATTTGGATCATTTTTTTCCGTTTCCAACATGAGATGGTTCCTATAATTCGCTTACCACCTGAGGCTGATACAGTTCTATTGAACTTGAACCTGCATAACTTGGACCTGAATATTGAATTTTGTATTCTACCTGCGATGTTGACCATTGTAAGCAAAGGAGACCCAACTGAGTTACCTTTCTTGTTCTTATTCAGCTCCACCCCAACTATAGCCGTTTGCCTTACGAAGGACCATCGTTGTCTCTGTAGCTCTGAAATGTGCCGTTTCTCCAGTCACGTCATTGGTGGCCCTGAAAAGGTCCTTGGTTGCTGCTTCTCTTTTTTTTATATGTTTGTGTGTCCAGTCAGTCAGTCAGCAAAGTTAGCGAGCAGAGCGGAGCTCAGCAGATTAAACCGATCGATCATTGGCTTATGTCTAGCGGCTTTTAACCAACATATTCCCCTAGCTTCTGTTGCTCTGGCTGGTTTTCGAAAACTCATCCTTGGGGAGGATGTACCGTACTTCGCTGTGGTCCAGAGCTGTTAGGGCTTTCCGAGTGAACACAGGTTCCACCCAGGGGTAAACCGCACGCCTCGCTGCGAGCGGAGCACCTGGGGGACCTTTGCAGGGGTCAACTCAATTTCTTCTTGCGGGGGTGGCTAACGAGGCCCCTCCTTCTCACCTGCCTTCCGCTTTTCGTCTATCTAGACAGTTGACAGTTGGTTGGACATGGTGGTCTATCTATCTTTGATAATTGCGTACTCAACCCTACCTCTATTCCGCGAATACTGCGATAGAGCGTAAATTCTTTTCCTTACCCTGGAAAATTAGATTTTAAATTATTCTTCATAATTTCGCTTTTCTCTGTGAATTCACTTATTCTTGTAAATCACCTTCTTTAGAAAAAGTCAGATAATGGGCATAGGCTCTGCAAGTTGTGCAACATTTCCGTTTCCCGTTTGTCGTATGATGGGTACAATACTCAGTGAACTATCCTGATCAACAATTTACGTGCAATATCTCCATATAGACGAGAGTATTTCCATCCTTCCTATCTGAAAAAGAATAATGTATTTCTATCTATATGGCCATATTGTTTTTGCACCTTGGGAACAATTACATTTCGATGGACCCCTTCCGTCTCTTATCAGTATTTCTGTACTCTTTTCAAAATATGCCTGTTTGTATATGAAAGATTTTTCCATTTGATATATTTGGATCATTTTTTTCCGTTTCCAACATGAGATGGTTCCTATAATTCGCTTACCACCTGAGGCTGATACAGTTCTATTGAACTTGAACCTGCATAACTTGGACCTGAATATTAAATTTTGTATTCTACCTGCGATGTTGACCATTGTAATCAAAGGAGACCCAATTGAGTTACCTTTCTTGTTCTTATTCAGTTCCACCCCAACTATAGCCGTTTGCCTTGCGAAGGACCATCGCTGTCTCTGTAGCACTGAAAGGTGCCGTTACTCCAGTCACGTCATTGGTGGCCCTGAAAAGGTCCTTGGTTGCTGCTTCTCTTTTTTTATATGTTTGAGTGTCCAGTCAGTCAGTCCGCGAAGTGAGCGAGCAGAGCGGAGCTAAGCAGATTAAACCGATCGATCATTGGCTTATGTCTAGTGGCTTTTAACCTACATATTCCCCTAGCTTCTGTTGCTCTGGCTGGTTTTCGAAAACTCATCCTTGTGGAGGAAGTACCGTAATTCGCTGTGGTCCAGAGCTGTTAGGGCTTTCCGAGTGAACCCAGGTTCCACCCAGGGGTAAACCGCACGCCTCGCTGCGAGCGGAGCACCTGGGGGACCTTTGCACGGGTCAACCCAATTTCTTCTTGCGGGGGTGGCTAACGAGGCCCCACCTTTTCATCTACCTTCCTCTTTTCGTCTATGTAGACAGTTGGCATTTGGTTTGACATGGTGGTCTATATATATGTATATATATAGTATAAGTATCATATACAAGCAACTCCGATTTCACGTCGGAGTAATTGAAGATGTTTGC
Organism: Tanypteryx hageni; assembly: GCA_028673005.1. Taxonomy (NCBI): domain Eukaryota; kingdom Metazoa; phylum Arthropoda; class Insecta; order Odonata; family Petaluridae; genus Tanypteryx; species Tanypteryx hageni. The sequence goes on along the minus strand of CM054120.1, from coordinate 55,278,059 downwards.
AAACTTCCATTCCCATAATTTGTAATCAGAAAATTGCAATGCATCTATAAAAATTCATCTCACACGGGTAAACTATTATCGTTGATAATTGCGTACTCAACCCTACCTCTATTCCGCGAATACTGCGATAGAGCGTAAATACTTTTCCTTACGCTGGAAAATTAGATTTCAAATTATTCTTCATAATTTCGCTTTTCTCTGTGAATTCACTTATTCTTGTAAATAACCTTCTTTAGAAAAAGTCAGATAATGGGCATAGGCTCTGCAAGTTGTGCAACATTTCCGTTTCCCGTTTGTCGTATGATGGGTACATTACTCAGTGAACTATCCTGATCAACATTTTACGTGCAATATCTCCATATAGACGAGAGTATTTCCATCCTTCCTATCTGAAAAAGAATAATGTATTTCTATCTATATGGCCATATTGTTTTTGCACCTTGGGAACAATTACAATTCGATGGACCCCTTCCGTCTCTTATCAGAATTTCTGTACTCTTTTCAAAATATGCCTGTTTGTATATGAAAGATTTTTCCATTGATATATTTGGATCATTTTTTTCCGTTTCCAACATGAGATGGTTCCAATAATTCGCTTACCACCTGAGGATGATACAGTTCTATTGAACTTGTACCTGCATATCTTGTACCTGAATATTGAATTTTGTATTCTACCTGCGATGTTGACCATTGTAAGCAAAGGAGACCCAACTGAGTTAACTTTCTTGTTCTTATTCAGCTCCACCACAACTATAGCCGTTTGCCTTGCGAAGGACCTTCGCTCTCTCTGAAGCTCAGAAATGTGCCGTTACTCCAGCACGTCATTGGTGGCCCTGAAAAGGTCCTTGGTTGCTGCCTCTCTTTTTTTTATATGTTTGAGTGTCCAGTCAGTCAGTCGGCGAAGTGAGCGTGCAGAGCGGAGCTCAGCAGAGTAAACCGATCCATCATTGGCTTATGTCAAGCGGCTTTTAACCAACATATTCCCCTAGCTTTCTGTTGCTCTGGCTGGTTTTCTAAAACTCATCCATGGGGAGTAAGTACCGTAATTCGCTGTGGTCCAGAGCTGTTAGGGCTTTCCGAGTGAACCCAGGTTCCACCCAGGGGTAAACCGCACGCCTCGCTGCGAGCGGAGCACCTGGGGGATCTTTGCACGGGTCAACTCAATTTCTTCTTGCGGGGGTTGCTAACGAGGCCCCACCTTCTCACCTGCCTTCCTCTTTTCGTCTATGTTGACAGTTGGCAGTTGGTTGGACATGGTGGTCTATATATATGTATATATATAGTATAAGTATCAAATACAAGCAACTCCGATTTCACGTCGGAGTAATTGAAGATGTTTGCAAACTTCCATTCCCATAATTTGTAATCAGAAAATTGCAATGCATCTATAAAAATTCATCTCACACGGGTAAACTATTATCGTTGATAATTGCGTACTCAACCCTACCTCTATTCCGCGAATACTGCGATAGAGCGTAAATATTTTCCTTACGCTGGAAAATTAGATTTCAAATTATTCTTCATAATTTCGCTTTTCTCTGTGAATTCACTTGTTCTTGTAAATCACCTTCTTTAGAAAAAGTCAGATAATGGGCATAGGCTCTGCAAATTGTGCAACATTTCCGTATCCCGTGTGTCGTATGATGGGTATAATATTCAGTGAATTATCCTGATCAACAATTTACGTGCAATATCTCCATATGGACGAGAGTATTTCCATTCTTCCTATCTGAAAAAGAATAATGTATTTCTATCTATATGTCCATATTGTTTTTGCACCTTGGGAACAATTACATTTCGATAGACCCCTTCTGTCTCATATCAGTATTTCTGTACTCTTTTCAAAATATGCCTGTTTGTATATGAAAGATTTTTCCATTTCATATATTTGGATCATTTTTTTCCGTTTCCAACATGAGATGGTTCCTATAATTCGCTTACTACCTGAGGCTGATACAGTTCTGTTGAACTTGAACCTGCATAACTTGGACCTGAATATTGAATTTTGTATTCTACCTGCGATGTTGACCATTGTAAGCAAAGGAGACCCAACTGATTTACCTTTCTTGTACTTAAACAGCTCCACCCCAACTTTAGCTGTTTGCCTTGCGAAGGACCATCGCTGTCTCTGTAGCTCTGAAATGTGCCATTACTCCAGTCACGTCATTGGTGGCCCTGAAAAGGTCCTTGGTTGCTGCTTCTCTTTTTTTTATATGTTTGAGTGTCCAGTCAGTCAGTCCGCGAAGTGAGCGAGCAGAGCGGAGCTCAGCAGATTAAACCGATCGATCATTGGCTTATGTCTAGCGGCTTTTAACCAACATATTCCCCTAGCTTCTGTTGCTCTGGCTGGTTTTCGAAAACTCATCCTTGGGGAGGAAGTACCGTAATTCGCTGTGGTCCAGAGCTGTTAGGGATTTCCGAGTGAACCCAGGTTCCACCCAGGGGTAAACCGCACGCCTCGCTGCGAGCGGAGCACCTGGGGGACCTTTGCACGGGTCAACTCAATTTCTTCTTGCGGGGGTGGCTAACGAGGCCCCACCTTCTCACCTGCATTCCTCTTTTCGTCTATGTAGACAGTTGGCAGTTGGTTGGACATGGTGGTCTATATGTATATGTATATATATAGTATAAGTATCATATACAAGCAACTCCGATTTCACGTCGGAGAAATTGTAGATGTTTGCAAATTTCCATTCCCATAATTTGTAATCAGAAAATTGCAATGCATCTATAAAAATTCTTCTCACACGGGTAAACTATTATCGTTGATAATTGCGTACTCAACCCTACCTCTATCCCGCGAATACTGCGATAGAGCGTAAATACTTTTCCTTACGCTGGAAAATTAGATTTTGGCAGTTGGTTGGACATGGTGGTCTCAAATTCATGGGGAATTAAACGTCAGCAGCGTAGAAAATTATCTACTAGAGTGCGCGACTAGTTTTCTTAGACGGCTCCGTCTCTCCAAACATAAATATCTCCGCCGATTGTGGAGCGATGAAAGCATCGCACACAAGTTCAAAATGCCACGATCACTGTTACCATTGCGCGTGTTTACTAACTAACGTCGGACCAAACGAAAGTTTGCCGACGTCATTTCTAAGCTCCCGTGCGCCCTACTAGCCGACCGACCCTTTCCCAAGAGGAAAACAAACATTACCCATCCCACTACCTCCCCCTCTCCCCCCCGGTCTCGGCCAACTGCTCGACCGGGCGACCCAGCTTCCCCCTCCCCCTCCCCGACGCCTACAGCCCTGCGACCTACTTCCTTGGTTACCGACCCTACCCACCCCCCCTCCCCCTGAGGCCTCGAGCTTCGGCGGAAGACTCCCACTCCCCGAAACCTGTTCCCGCGGTCACTAACCCTACCCACTCCAACTCCCAGGCCGGAAGGGTCGCACGCGGAAGCGCAGCCCCTCCCACTACTAACGTAAACATAAACAAGCTAGCATGTAAAACAAACAGCGCTCACTCGAGCGACTGTATCCCCATAACACAATTTCTTCAACCCCCGGATCCTACTTAACTAACATAGATTTATAATAACAACCTAGTATTAATACTTTATACTTTACGTATTTCGTAGACTTAATTAGATGTCATTTTTTATTTTCAAATATTATAATGCTAAACAGATCTTGGCCCCCGCTTGCGGGATTGTAGGCCAAAATCTCCGCATGTAACTAATTAGTTTTAGATACTCTATTCATATTAGACATATAAAGTAAACTTATTATTATATTACTACTATATTATCATTATATTGTATTATTATATTATTATATTAAGATAATAGGGCTGCACCACCAAAAAAAGAGAAAAAACAAAATAAAATAAAAAAAATACATTAAAAAATAGAATCTTCGAAAATGAATGGCAACATTCATCTAGAAGAGGAAAAAAAAAAACAAAAGAAAAAGAATAAAATTAAAAAACGGAGGTCTACCACATGGAAAAAAAAAATATATATATATACTCATATTATATACTTAAAAATATCAATACTCGCAAGTACAAATTGCTATGCTTCTTTTTTGAATGGATAAGAGTTGTGACGCGTTTACTCTCCAGAGTGGTCAGTGACCGGAATGGAGCCCAACATACCGGGGTCCCCCCATGTAAATGCAGTTTTCCCTTCGCAGTTTTCCCTTCCGATTTCACGTCGGAGAAATTGAAGATGTTTGCAAACTTCGATTCCCATAATTTGTAATCAGAAAATTGCAATGCATCTATAATAATTCTTCTCACACGGGTAAACTATTATCGTTGATAATTGCGTACTCAACCCTACCTCTATCCCGCGAATACTGCGATAGAGCGTAAATACTTTTCCTTACGCTGGAAAATTAGATTTCAAATTATTCTTCATAATTTCGCTTTTCTCTGTGAATTCACTTATTCTTGTACATCACCTTCTTTAGAAAAAGTCAGATAATGGGCATAGGCTCTGCAAATTGTGCAACATTTCCGTATCCCGTGTGTCGTATGATGGGTACAATATTCAGTGAATTATCCTGATCAACAATTTACGTGCAATATCTCCATATGGACGAGAGTATTTCCATCCTTCCTATCTGAAAAAGAATAATGTATTTCTATCTATATGGCCATATTGTTTTTGCACCTTGGGAACTATTACATTTCGATGGACCCATTCTGTCTCTTATCAGTATTTCTGTACTCTTTTCAAAATATGCCTGTTTGTATATGAAAGATTTTTCCATTTGATATATTTGGATCATTTTTTTCCGTTTCCAACATGAGATGGTTCCTATAATTTGCTTACCACCTGAGGCTGATACGGTTCTGTTGAACTTGAACCTGCATAACTTGGACCTGAATATTGAATTTTGTATTCTACATCCGATGTTGACCATTGTAAGCAAAGGAGACCCAACTGAGTTACCTTTCTTGTTCTTAAACAGCTCCACCCCAACTTTAGCTGTTTGCCTTGCGAAGGACCATCGCTGTCTCTGTAGCTCTGAAATGTGCCGTTACTCCAGTCACGTCATTGGTGGCCCTGAAAAGGACCTTGGTTGCTGCTTCTCTTTTTTATATGTTTGAGTGTCCAGTCAGTCAGTCCGCGAAGTGAGCGAGCAGAGCGGAGCTCAGCAGATTAAACCGATCGATCATTGGCTTATGTCTAGCGGCTATTACCAACATATTCCCCTAGCTTCTGTTGCTCTGGCTGGTTTTCGAAAACTCATCCTTGGGGAGGAAGTACCGTAATTCGCTGTGGTCCAGAGCTGTTAGGGCTTTCCGAGTGAACCCAGGTTCCACCCAGGGGTAAACCGCACGCCTCGCTGCGAGCGGAGCACCTGGGGGACCTTTGCACGGGTCAACTCAATTTCTTCTTGCGGGGGTGGCTAACGAGGCCCCACCTTCTCACCTGCCTTCCTCTTTTCGTCTATGTAGACAGTTGGCAGTTGGTTGGACATGGTGGTCTATATATATGTATATATATATAGTATAAGTATCATATACAAGCAACTCCGATTTCATGTCGGAGAAATTGAAGATGTTTGCAAACTTCCATTCCCAAAATTTGTAATCAGAAAATTGCAATGCATCTATAAAAATTCTTCTCACACGGGTAAACTATTATCGTTGATAATTGCGTACTCAACCCTTCCTCTATTCCGCGAATACTGCGATAAAGCGTAAATATTTTCCTTACGCTGGAAAATTAGATTTCATATTATTCTTCATAATTTCGCTTTTCTCTGTGAATTCACTTATTCTTTTAAATCACCTTCTTTAGAAAAAGTCAGATAATGGGAATAGGCTCTGCAAGTTGTGCAACATTTCCGTATCCCGTGTATCGTATGATGGGTATAATACTCAGTGAACTATCCTGAGCAACAATTTACGTGCAATATCTCCATATGGACGAGAGTATTTCCATCCTTCCTATCTGAAAAAGAATAATGTATTTCTATCTATATAGCCATATTGTTCTTGCACCTTGGGAACAATTACATTTCGATGGACCCCTTCTGTCTCTTATCAGAATTTCTGTACTCTTTTGAAAATATGCCTGTTTGTATATGAAAGATTTTTCCATTGATATATTTGGATCATTTTTTTCCGTTTCCAACATGAGATGGTTCCTATAATTCGCTTACCACCTGAGGCTGATACAGTTCTATTGAACTTGAACCTGCATATCTTGGACCTGAATATTGAATTTTGTATTCTACCTGCGATGTTGACCATTGTAAGCAAAGGAGACACAACTGAGTTAACTTTCTTGTACATATTCAGCTCCACCCCAACTATAGCCGTTTGCCTTGCGAAGGACCATCGCTGTCTCTGTAGCTCTGAAATGTGCCGTTACTCCAGTCACGTCATTGGTGGCCCTGAAAAGGTCCTTGGTTGCTGCTTCTCTTATTTTTATATGTTTTAGTGTCCAGTCAGTCAGTCCGCGAAGTGAGCGAGCAGAGCGGAGCTCAGCAGATTAAACCGATCGATCATTGGCTTATGTCTAGCGGCTTTTAACCAACATATTCCCCTAGCTTTCTGTTGCTCTGGCTGGTTTTCGAAAACTCATCCTTGGGGAGGAAGTACCGTAATTCGCTGTGGTCCAGAGCTGTTAGGGCTTTCCGAGTGAACCCAGGTTCCACCCAGGGGTAAACCGCACGCCTCGCTGCGAGCGGAGCACCTGGGGGACCTTTGCACGGGTCAACTCAATTTCTTCTTGCGGGGGTGGCTAACGAGGCCCCACCTTCTCACCTGCCTTCCTCTTTTCGTCTATGTAGACAGTTGGCAGTTGGTTGGACATGGTGGTCTATATATATGTATATATATAGTATAAGTATCATATACAAGCAACTCCGATTTCACGTCGGAGAAATTGAAGATTTTTGCAAACTTCTATTCCCATAATTTGTAATCAGAAAATTGCAATGCATCTATAAAAATTCTTCTCACACGGGTAAAGTATTATCGTTGATAATTGCGTACTCAACCCTACCTCTATTCCGCGAATACTGCGATAGAGCGTAAATACTTTTCCTTACGCTCGAAAATTAGATTTCAAATTATTCTTCATAATTTCGCTTTTCTCTGTGAATTCACTTATTCTTGTAAATAACCTTCTTTAGAAAAAGTCAGATAATGGGCATAGGCTCTGCAAGTTGTGCAACATTTCCGTTTCCCGTTTGTCGTATGATGGGTACAATACTCAGTGAACTATCCTGATCAACAATTTACGTGCAATATCTCCATATGGACGAGAGTATTTTCATCCTTCCTATCTGAAAAAGAATAATGTATTTCTATCTATATGGCCATATTGTTTTTGCACCTTGGGAACAATTACAATTCGATGGACCCTTCTGTCTCTTATCAGAATTTCTGTACTCTTTTCATAATATGCCTGTTTGTATATGAAAGATTTTTCCATTGATATATTTGGATCATTTTTTTCCGTTTCCAACATGAGATGGTTCCTATAATTCGCTTACCACCTGAGGCTGAAACAGTTCTATTGAACTTGAACCTGCATAACTTGGACATGAATATTGAATTTTGTATTCTACCTGCGATGTTGACCATTGTAAGCAAAGGAGACCCAACTGAGTTACCTTTCTTGTTCTTATTCAGCTCCACCCCAACTATAGCCGTTTGCCTTGCGAAGGACCATCGCTGTCTCAGTAGCTCTGAAATGAGCCGTTACTCCAGTCACGTCATTGGTGGCCCTGAAAAGGTCCTTGGTTTCTGCTTCTCTTTTTTTTATATGTTTGAGTGTCCAGTCAGTCAGTCCGCGTAGTGAGCGAGCAGAGCGGTGCTCTGCAGATTAAACCGATCGATCATTGCCTTATGTCTAGCGACTTTTAACCAACATATTTCCCTAGCTTTCTGTTGCTCTGGCTGGTTTTCGAAAACTCATCCTTGGGGAGGAAGTACCGTAATTCGCTGTGGTCCAGAGCTGTTAGGGCTTTCCGAGTGAACCCAGGTTCCACCCAGGGGTAAACCGCACGCCTCGAAGCGAGCGGAGCACCTGGGGGACCTTTGCACGGGTCAACTCACTTTCTTCTTGCGGGGGTGGCTAACGAGGCCCCACCTTCTCACCCGCCTTCCTCTTTTCGTCTATTTAGACAGATGGCAGTTGGTTAGACATGGTGGTCTATATATATGTATATATATATAGTATATGTATCATATACAAGCAACTCCGATTTCACGTCGGAGAAATTGAAGATGTTTGCAAACTTCCATTCCCATAATTTGTAATCAGAAAATTGCAATGCATCTATAAAAATGTTTCTCACACGGGAAAACTATTATCGCACAGAATTGCATACACAAGCCTACCTCTATTCCAGGAATACTGCGATAGAGCGTAACTCCTTTTCCTTCATTTGAAAAAGAGATTTCATGTTATACTTCATAATTTCGCTTTTCTCTGTGAATTCACCTATTCTTGTAAATCACCTTCTTTAGACAAAGTCAGATAATGGGAATAGGCTCTGCAAGTTGTGCAACATTTCCGTATCCCGTGTGTCGTATGATGGGTATAATACTCAGTGAACTATCCTGAGCAACAATTTACGTGCAATATCTCCATATGGACGAGAGTATTTCCATCCTTCCTATCTGAAAAAGAATAATGTATTTCTATCTATATGGCCATATTGTTTTTGCACCTTGGGAACAATTACATTTCGATGGACCCCTTCTGTCTCTTATCAGTATTTCTGTACTCTTTTCAAAATATGCCTGTTTGTATATGAAAGATTTTTCCATTTGATACATTTGGATCATTTTTTTCCGTTTCCAACATGAGATGGTTCCTATAATTCGCTTACCACCTGAGGCTGATACAGTTCTATTGAACTTGAACCTGCATAACTTGGACCTGAATATTGAATTTTGTATTCTACCTGCGATGTTGACCATTGTAAGCAAAGGAGACCCAACTGAGTTACCTTTCTTGTTCTTATTCAGCTCCACCCCAACTATAGCCGTTTGCCTTACGAAGGACCATCGTTGTCTCTGTAGCTCTGAAATGTGCCGTTTCTCCAGTCACGTCATTGGTGGCCCTGAAAAGGTCCTTGGTTGCTGCTTCTCTTTTTTTTATATGTTTGTGTGTCCAGTCAGTCAGTCAGCAAAGTTAGCGAGCAGAGCGGAGCTCAGCAGATTAAACCGATCGATCATTGGCTTATGTCTAGCGGCTTTTAACCAACATATTCCCCTAGCTTCTGTTGCTCTGGCTGGTTTTCGAAAACTCATCCTTGGGGAGGATGTACCGTACTTCGCTGTGGTCCAGAGCTGTTAGGGCTTTCCGAGTGAACACAGGTTCCACCCAGGGGTAAACCGCACGCCTCGCTGCGAGCGGAGCACCTGGGGGACCTTTGCAAGGGTCAACTCAATTTCTTCTTGCGGGGGTGGCTAACGAGGCCCCTCCTTCTCACCTGCCTTCCGCTTTTCGTCTATCTAGACAGTTGACAGTTGGTTGGACATGGTGGTCTATCTATCTTTGATAATTGCGTACTCAACCCTACCTCTATTCCGCGAATACTGCGATAGAGCGTAAATTCTTTTCCTTACGCTGGAAAATTAGATTTTAAATTATTCTTCATAATTTCGCTTTTCTCTGTGAATTCACTTATTCTTGTAAATCACCTTCTTTAGAAAAAGTCAGATAATGGGCATAGGCTCTGCAAGTTGTGCAACATTTCCGTTTCCCGTTTGTCGTATGATGGGTACAATACTCAGTGAACTATCCTGATCAACAATTTACGTGCAATATCTCCATATAGACGAGAGTATTTCCATCCTTCCTATCTGAAAAAGAATAATGTATTTCTATCTATATGGCCATATTGTTTTTGCACCTTGGGAACAATTACATTTCGATGGACCCCTTCCGTCTCTTATCAGTATTTCTGTACTCTTTTCAAAATATGCCTGTTTGTATATGAAAGATTTTTCCATTTGATATATTTGGATCATTTTTTTCCGTTTCCAACATGAGATGGTTCCTATAATTCGCTTACCACCTGAGGCTGATACAGTTCTATTGAACTTGAACCTGCATAACTTGGTCCTGAATATTAAATTTTGTATTCTACCTGCGATGTTGACCATTGTAATCAAAGGAGACCCAATTGAGTTACCTTTCTTGTTCTTATTCAGCTCCACCCCAACTATAGCCGTTTGCCTTGCGAAGGACCATCGCTGTCTCTGTAGCACTGAAAGGTGCCGTTACTCCAGTCACGTCATTGGTGGCCCTGAAAAGGTCCTTGGTTGCTGCTTCTCTTTTTTTTATATGTTTGAGTGTCCAGTCAGTCAGTCCGCGAAGTGAGCGAGCAGAGCGGAGCTAAGCAGATTAAACCGATCGATCATTGTCTTATGTCTAGCGGCTTTTAACCAACATATTCCCCTAGCTTCTGTTGCTCTGGCTGGTTTTCGAAAACTCATCCTTGGGGAGGAAGTACCGTACTTCGCTGTGGTCCAGAGCTGTTAGGGCTTTCCGAGTGAACACAGGTTCCACCCAGGGGTAAACCGCACGCCTCGCTGCGAGCGGAGCACCTGGGGGACCTTTGCACGGGTCAACCCAATTTCTTCTTGCGGGGGTGGCTAACGAGGCCCCACCTTTTCATCTACCTTCCTCTTTTCGTCTATGTAGACAGTTGGCACTTGGTTTGACATGGTGGTCTATATATATGTATATATATAGTATAAGTATCATATACAAGCAACTCCGATTTCACGTCGGAGAAATTGAAGATATTTGCAAACTTCTATTCCCATAATTTGTAATCAGAAAATTGCAATGCATCTATAAAAATTCTTCTCACACGGGTAAAGTATTATCGTTGATAATTGCGTACTCAACCCTACCTCTATTCCGCGAATACTGCGATAGAGCGTAAATACTTTTCCTTACGCTGGAAAATTAGATTTCAAATTATTCTTCATAATTTCGCTTTTCTCTGTGAATTCACTTATTCTTGTAAATAACCTTCTTTAGAAAAAGTCAGATAATGGGCATAGGCTCTGCAAGTTGTGCAACATTTCCGTTTCCCGTTTGTCGTATGATGGGTACATTACTCAGTGAACTATCCTGATCAACATTTTACGTGCAATATCTCCATATAGACGAGAGTATTTCCATCCTTCCTATCTGAAAAAGAATAATGTATTTCTATCTATATGGCCATATTGTTTTTGCACCTTGGGAACAATTACAATTCGATGGACCCCTTCCGTCTCTTATCAGAATTTCTGTACTCTTTTCAAAATATGCCTGTTTGTATATGAAAGATTTTTCCATTGATATATTTGGATCATTTTTTTCCGTTTCCAACATGAGATGGTTCCAATAATTCGCTTACCACCTGAGGATGATACAGTTCTATTGAACTTGTACCTGCATATCTTGTACCTGAATATTGAATTTTGTATTCTACCTGCGATGTTGACCATTGTAAGCAAAGGAGACCCAACTGAGTTAACTTTCTTGTTCTTATTCAGCTCCACCACAACTATAGCCGTTTGCCTTGCGAAGGACCTTCGCTCTCTCTGAAGCTCAGAAATGTGCCGTTACTCCAGCACGTCATTGGTGGCCCTGAAAAGGTCCTTGGTTGCTGCCTCTCTTTTTTTTATATGTTTGAGTGTCCAGTCAGTCAGTCGGCGAAGTGAGCGTGCAGAGCGGAGCTCAGCAGAGTAAACCGATCCATCATTGGCTTATGTCAAGCGGCTTTTAACCAACATATTCCCCTAGCTTTCTGTTGCTCTGGCTGGTTTTCTAAAACTCATCCATGGGGAGTAAGTACCGTAATTCGCTGTGGTCCAGAGCTGTTAGGGCTTTCCGAGTGAACCCAGGTTCCACCCAGGGGTAAACCGCACGCCTCGCTGCGAGCGGAGCACCTGGGGGATCTTTGCACGGGTCAACTCAATTTCTTCTTGCGGGGGTTGCTAACGAGGCCCCACCTTCTCACCTGCCTTCCTCTTTTCGTCTATGTAGACAGTTGGCAGTTGGTTGGACATGGTGGTCTATATATATGTATATATATAGTATAAGTATCAAATACAAGCAACTCCGATTTCACGTCGGAGTAATTGAAGATGTTTGCAAACTTCCATTCCCATAATTTGTAATCAGAAAATTGCAATGCATCTATAAAAATTCTTCTCACACGGGTAAACTATTATCGTTGATAATTGCGTACTCAACCCTACCTCTATTCCGCGAATACTGCGATAGAGCGTAAATTCTTTTCCTTACGCTGGAAAATTAGATTTTAAATTATTCTTCATAATTTCGCTTTTCTCTGTGAATTCACTTATTCTTGTAAATCACCTTCTTTAGAAAAAGTCAGATAATGGGCATAGGCTCTGCAAGTTGTGCAACATTTCCGTTTCCCGTTTGTCGTATGATGGGTACAATACTCAGTGAACTATCCTGATCAACAATTTACGTGCAATATCTCCATATAGACGAGAGTATTTCCATCCTTTCTATCTGAAAAAGAATAATGTATTTCTATCTATATGGCCATATTGTTTTTGCACCTTGGGAACAATTACATTTCGATGGACCCCTTCCGTATCTTATCAGAATTTCTGTACTCTTTTCAAAATATGCCTGTTTGTATATGAAAGATTTTTCCATTTGATACATTTGGATCATTTTTTTCCATTTCCAACATGAGATGGTTCCTATAGTTCGCATACCACCTGAGGCTGATACAGTTCTATTGAACTTGAACCTGCATAACTTGGACCTGAATATTGAATTTTGTATTCTACCTGCGATGTTGACCATTGTAAGCAAAGGAGACCCAACTGAGTTACCTTTCTTGTTCTTATTCAGCTCCACCCCAACTATAGCCGTTTGCCTTGCGAAGGACCATCGTTGTCTCGGTAGCTCTGAAATGTGCCGTTTCTCCAGTCACGTCATTGGTGGCCCTGAAAAGGTCCTTGGTTGCTGCTTCTCTTTTTTTTATATGTTTGAGTGTCCAGTCAGTCAGTCAGCGAAGTTAGCGAGCAGAGCGGAGCTCAGCAGATTAAACCGATCGATCATTGTCTTATGTCTAGCGGCTTTTAACCAACATATTCCCCTAGCTTCTGTTGCTCTGGCTGGTTTTCGAAAACTCATCCTTGGGGAGGAAGTACCGTACTTCGCTGTGGTCCAGAGCTGTTAGGGCTTTCCGAGTGAACACAGGTTCCACCCAGGGGTAAACCGCACGCCTCGCTGCGAGCGGAGCACCTGGGGGACCTTTGCACGGGTCAACTCAATTTCTTCTTGCGGGGGTGGCTAACGAGGCCCCTCCTTCTCACCTGCCTTCCTCTTTTCGTCTATCTAGACAGTTGGCAGTGGGTTGGACATGGTGGTCTATCTATCTTTGATAATTGCGTACTCAACCCTACCTCTATTCCGCGAATACTGCGATAGAGCGTAAATTCTTTTCCTTACGCTGGAAAATTAGATTTTAAATTATTCTTCATAATTTCGCTTTTCTCTGTGAATTCATTTATTCTTGTAAATCACCTTCTTTAGAAAAAGTCAGATAATGGGCATAGGCTCTGCAAGTTGTGCAACATTTCCGTTTCCCGTTTGTCGTATGATGGGTACAATACTCAGTGAACTATCCTGATCAACAATTTACGTGCAATATCTCCATATAGACGAGAGTATTTCCATCCTTCCTATCTGAAAAAGAATAATGTATTTCTATCTATATGGCCATATTGTTTTTGCACCTTGGGAACAATTACAATTCGATGGACCCCTTCCGTCTCTTATCAGAATTTCTGTACTCTTTTCAAAATATGCCTGTTTGTATATGAAAGATTTTTCCATTGATATATTTGGATCATTTTTTTCCGTTTCCAACATGAGATGGTTCCTATAATTCGCTTACCACCTGAGGATGATACAGTTCTATTGAACTTGTACCTGCATATCTTGTACCTGAATATTGAATTTTGTATTCTACCTGCGATGTTGACCATTGTAAGCAAAGGAGACCCAACTGAGTTAACTTTCTTGTTCTTATTCAGCTCCACCACAACTATAGCCGTTTGCCTTGCGAAGGACCTTCGCTCTCTCTGAAGCTCAGAAATGTGCCGTTACTCCAGCACGTCATTGGTGGCCCTGAAAAGGTCCTTGAATGCTGCCTCTCTTTTTTTATATGTTTGAGTGTCCAGTCAGTCAGTCGGCGATGTGAGCGTGCAGAGCGGAGCTCAGCAGAGTAAACCGATCCATCATTAGCTTATGTCTAGCGGCTTTTAACCAACATATTCCCCTAGCTTTCTGTTGCTCTGGCTGGTTTTCGAAAACTCATCCATGGGGAGTAAGTACCGTAATTCGCTGTGGTCCAGAGCTGTTAGGGCTTTCCGAGTGAACCCAGGTTCCACCCAGGGGTAAACCGCACGCCTCGCTGCGAGCGGAGCACCTGGGGGATCTTTGCACGGGTCAACTCAATTTCTTCTTGCGGGGGTTGCTAACGAGGCCCCACCTTCTCACCTGCCTTCCTCTTTTCGTCTATGTAGACAGTTGGCAGTTGGTTGGACATGGTGGTCTATATATATGTATATATATAGTATAAGTATCATATACAAGCAACTCCGATTTCACGTCGGAGAAATTGAAGATATTTGCAAACTTCTATTCCCATAATTTGTAATCAGAAAACTGCAATGCATCTATAAAAATTCTTCTCACACGGGTAAAGTATTATCGTTGATAATTGCGTACTCAACCTTACCTCTATTCCGCGAATACTGCGATAGAGCGTAAATAATTTTCCTTACGCTGGAAAATTAGATTTCAAATTATTCTTCATAATTTCGCTTTTCTCTGTGAATTCACTTATTCTTGTAAATAACCTTCTTTAGAAAAAGTCAGATAATGGGCATAGGCTCTGCAAGTTGTGCAACATTTCCGTTTCCCGTTTGTCGTATGATGGGTACATTACTCAGTGAACTATCCTGATCAACATTTTACGTGCAATATCTCCATATGGACGAGAGTATTTCCATCCTTCATATCTGAAAAAGAATAATGTATTTCTATCTATATGGCCATATTGTTTTTGCACCTTGGGAACAATTACAATTCGATGGACCGTTTCTGTCTCTTATCAGAATTTCTGTACTCTTTTCAAAATATGCCTGTTTGTATATGAAAGATTTTTCTATTTGATACATTTGGATCATTTTTTTCCATTTCCAACATGAGATGGTTCCTATAGTTCGCTTACCACCTGAGGCTGATACAGTTCTATTGAACTTGAACCTGCATATCTTGGACCTGAATATTGAATTTTGTATTCTACCTGCGATGTTGACCATTGTAACCAAAGGAGACCCTACTGAGTTAACTTTCTTGTTCTTATTCAGCTCCACCACAACTATAGCCGTTTGCCTTGCGAAGGACCTTCGCTCTCTCTGAAGCTCAGAAATGTGCCGTTACTCCAGTCACGTCATTGGTGGCCCTGAAAAGGTCCTTGGTTGCTGCCTCTCTTTTTTTATATGTTTGAGTGTCCAGTCAGTCAGTCAGAAAATGAGCGAGCAGAGCGGTGCTCAGCAGAGTAAACCGATCCATCATTGGCTTATGTGTAGCGGCTTTTAACCAACATATTCCCCTAGCTTTCTGTTGCTCTGGCTGGTTTTCGAAAACTCATCCATGGGGAGTAAGTACCGTAATTCGCTGTGGTCCAGAGCTGTTAGGGCTTTCCGAGTGAAACCAGGTTCCACCTAGGGGTAAACCGCACGCCTCGCTGCGAGCGGAGCACCTGGGGGACCTTTGCACTGGTCAACTCACTTTCTTCTTGCGGGGGTGGCTAACGAGGCCCCACCTTCTCACCCGCCTTCCTCTTTTCGTCTATTTAGACAGATGGCAGTTGGTTGGACATGGTGGTCTATATATATGTATATATATATATAGTATAAGTATCATATACAAGCAACTCCGATTTCACGTCGGAGAAATTGAAGATATTTGCAAACTTCCATTCCCATAATTTGTAATCAGAAAATTGCAATGCATCTATAAAAATTTTTCTCACACGGGAAAACTATTTTTGCACAGAATTGCATACACAAGCCTACCTCTATTCCAGGAATACTGCGATAGAGCGTAACTCCTTTTCCTTCAACTTGAAAAAGAAATTTCATGTTATTCTTCATAATTTCGCTTTTCTCTGTGAATTCACCTATTCTTGTAAATCACCTTCTTTAGACAAAGTCAGATAATGGGAATAGGCTCTGCAAGTTGTGCAACATTTCCGTTTCCCGTGTGTCGTATGATGGGTATAATACTCAGTGAACTATCCTGATCAACAATTTACGTGTAATATCTCCATATGGACGAGAGTATTTCCATCCTTCCTATCTGAAAAAGAATAATGTATTTCTATCTATATGGCCATATTGTTTTTGCACCTTGGGAACAATTACATTTCGATGGACCCCTTCTGTCTCTTATCAGAATTTCTGTACTCTTTTCAAAATATGGCTGTTTGTATGTGAAAGATTTTTCCATTGTTATATTTGGATCATTTTTTTCCGTTTCCAACAGGAGATGGTTCCTATAATTCGCTTACCACCTGAGGCTGATACAGTTCTATTGAACTTGAACCTGCATAACTCTGACCTGAATATTGAATTTTGTATTCTACCTGCGATGTTGACCATTGTAAGCAAAGGAGACCCAACTGATTAACCTTTCTTGTTCTTATTCAGCTCCACCCCAACTATAGCCGTTTGCCTTGCGAAGGACCATCGCTGTCTCTGTAGCTCTGAAATGTGCCGTTACTCCAGTCACGTCATTGGTAGCCCTGAAAAGGTCCTTGGTTGCTGCTTCTCTTTTTTTATATGTTTGAGTGTCCATTCAATCAGTCGGCGAAGTGAGCGAGCAGAGCGGAGCTCAGCAGATTAAACCGATCGATCATTGGCTTATGTCTAGCGGCTTTTAACCAACATATTCCCCTAGCTTTCTGTTGCTCTGGCTGGTTTTCGAAAACTCATCCTTGGGGAGGAAGTACCGTAATTCGCTGTGGTCCAGAGCTGTTAGGGCTTTCCGAGTGAACCCAGGTTCCACCCAGGGGTAAACCGCACGCCTCGCTGCGAGCGGAGCACCTGCGGGACCTTTGCACGGGTCAACTCACTTTCTTCTTGCGGGGGTGGCTAACGAGGCCCCACCTTCTCACCCGCCTTCCTCTTTTCGTCTATTTAGACAGATGGCAGTTGGTTGGACATGGTGGTCTATATATATGTATATATATAGTATAAGTATCATATACAAGCAACTCCGATTTCACGTCGGAGAAATTGAAGATATTTGCAAACTTCCATTCCCATAATTTGTAATCAGAAAATTGCAATGCATCTATAAAAATTTTTCTCACACGGGAAAACTATTTTTGCACAGAATTGCATACACAAGCCTACCTCTATTCCAGGAATACTGCGATAGAGCGTAACTCCTTTTCCTTCAACTTGAAAAAGAAATTTCATGTTATTCTTCATAATTTCGCTATTCTCTGTGAATTCACCTATTCTTGTAAATCACCTTCTTTAGACAAAGTCAGATAATGGGAATAGGCTCTGCAAGTTGTGCAACATTTCCGTTTCCCGTGTGTCGTATGATGGGTACAATACTCAGTGAACTATCCTGATCAACAATTTACGTGCATAATCTCCATATAGACGAGAGTATTTCCATCCTTCCTATCTGAAAAAGAATAATGTATTTCTATCTATATGGCCATATTGTTTTTGCACCTTGGGAACAATTACATTTCGATGGACCCCTTCCGTATCTTATCAGAATTTCTGTACTCTTTTCAAAATATGCCTGTTTGTATATGAAAGATTTTTCCATTTGATACATTTGGATCATTTTTTTCCATTTCCAACATGAGATGGTTCCTATAGTTCGCTTACCACCTGAGGCTGATACAGTTCTATTGAACTTGAACCTGCATATCTTGGACCTGAATATTGAATTTTGTATTCTACCTGCGATGTTGACCATTGTAAGCAAAGGAGACCCTACTGAGTTAACTTTCTTGTTCTTATTCAGCTCCACCACAACTATAGCCGTTTGCCTTGCGAAGGACCTTCGCTCTCTCTGAAGCTCAGAAATGTGCCGTTACTCCAGTCACGTCTTTGGTGGCCCTGAAAAGGTCCTTGGTTGCTGCCTCTCTTTTTTTATATGTTTGAGTGTCCATTCAATCAGTCAGCGAAGTGAGCGAGCAGAGCGGAGCTCAGCAGATTAAACCGATCGATCATTGGCTTATGTCTAGCGGCTTTTAACCAACATATTCCCCTAGATTTCTGTTGCTCTGGCTGGTTTTCGAAAACTCATCCTTGGGGAGGAAGTACCGTAATTCGCTGTGGTCCAGAGCTGTTAGGGCTTTCCGAGTGAACCCAGGTTCCACCCAGGGGTAAACCGCACGCCTCGCTGCGAGCGGAGCACCTGGGGGACCTTTGCACGGGTCAACTCACTTTCTTCTTGCGGGGGTGGCTAACGAGGCCCCACCTTCTCACCCGCCTTCCTCTTTTCGTCTATTTAGACAGATGGCAGTTGGTTGGACATGGTGGTCTATATATATGTATATATATATAGTATAAGTATCATATACAAGCAACTCCGATTTCACGTCTGAGAAATTGAAGATATTTGCAAACTTCCATTCCCATAATTTGTAATTAGAAAATTGCAATGCATCTATAAAAATTTTTCTCACACGGGAAAACTATTTTTGCACAGAATTGCTTACACAAGCCTACCTCTATTCCAGGAATACTGCGATAGAGCGTAACTCCTTTTCCTTCAACTTGAAAAAGAAATTTCATGTTATTCTTCATAATTTCGCTTTTCTCTGTGAATTCACCTATTCTTGTAAATCACCTTCTTTAGACAAAGTCAGATAATGGGAATAGGCTCTGCAAGTTGTGCAACATTTCCGTTTCCCGTGTGTCGTATGATGGGTATAATACTCAGTGAACTATCCTGATCAACAATTTACGTGTAATATCTCCATATGGACGAGAGTATTTCCATCCTTCCTATCTGAAAAAGAATAATGTATTTCTATCTATATGGCCATATTGTTTTTGCACCTTGGGAACAATTACATTTCGATGGACCCCTTCTGTCTCTTATCAGAATTTCTGTACTCTTTTCAAAATATGGCTGTTTGTATGTGAAAGATATTTCCATTGTTATATTTGGATCATTTTTTTCCGTTTCCAACAGGAGATGGTTCCTATAATTCGCTTACCACCTGAGGCTGATACAGTTCTATTGAACTTGAACCTGCATAACTCTGACCTGAATATTGAATTTTGTATTCAACCTGCGATGTTGACCATTGTAAGCAAAGGAGACCCAACTGATTAACCTTTCTTGTTCTTATTCAGCTCCACCCCAACTATAGCCGTTTGCCTTGCGAAGGACCATCGCTGTCTCTGTAGCTCTGAAATGTGCCGTTACTCCAGTCACGTCATTGGTAGCCCTGAAAAGGTCCTTGGTTGCTGCTTCTCTTTTTTTATATGTTTGAGTGTCCATTCAATCAGTCAGCGAAGTGAGCGAGCAGAGCGGAGCTCAGCAGATTAAACCGATCGATCATTGGCTTATGTCTAGCGGCTTTTAACCAACATATTCCCCTAGCTTTCTGTTGCTCTGGCTGGTTTTCGAAAACTCATCCTTGGGGAGGAAGTACCGTAATTCGCTGTGGTCCAGAGCTGTTAGGGCTTTCCGAGTGAACCCAGGTTCCACCCAGGGGTAAACCGCACGCCTCGCTGCGAGCGGAGCACCTGGGGGACCTTTGCACGGGTCAACTCACTTTCTTCTTGCGGGGGTGGCTAACGAGGCCCCACCTTATCACCCGCCTTCCTCTTTTCGTCTATTTAGACAGATGGCAGTTGGCCCGTGGCTCATACCCTCCCGTGGTATCTAATATTTCTGAGTTGCCTTCCAATGTGGCTTTACTCAACGTCGGGTATTAAATTACAGGCACCTCACCCGTGTTTCATAATGGTCAGTGTTAATAAAAGTTATATTCGCCGCTTTTTAGGAGGGACCCTATCCTCTTCACCTGTGGATGCCAATGCTCTCTTGTACTTATCCCAGACCGACACTTTGTTAATTGCGAGATCGCGGAGAACGTCATTCGTTTTATTTTCCAGGGCGAGTTTGTATTTGTTAGCCAAATCTTTGGCAAAGTCCCTAATCGTTGGTATCCCTAGCATTTCATGGACATCAACATTTCTGCCCCATGTCCTGCCTATTCGGCTTAAAATCTTTCTCTCCGCGATCTCGAGTATTTTCCAGGATTTCTGCATGAGAAAACCCGTCCACACCGGTGCAGCGTACATAAGTGTCGGTCTGATCATTGCCTTATATAGGTGTGTTTTTAATTCCCTGGACACGTCAGTTGATTTAAAAATTGGGAAGAGTCTGGCTCTCTTCCCTGCTGCTGTAAGGTTGACCCTTTTTACATGGACGTCAAACCGTAGTTTCTCGTCCATTGTTACGCCAAGGTATTTAATATGTCTAGCCCAGGGAATTTCAACACCTTCTACTGAGAGCTGTCTCGGCAAATCGGCATCCCTTTTTTGGAAGAGGATTGCTTGGGTCTTTTTGGGGTTTATCTCAATTCTCCATTTCTTGTAATACTTAGTGAGTTTTTCAATTTGCCTCAGGGCGTAACGGACGGCCATTTCCGGCTGGAAGCTTCTTGTAAGTATTGCACAATCGTCCGCGTAGAGGGCAATGGTGGAGTTCCAATCCCCCTCATCCGTCGGAATGTCACCCGTGTAAATAGAAAATAGTAATGGCCCTAGGACACTCCCTTGTGGAACACCAGCTGCTATCCTCCTTGTCGAGCTTTCGGCACCATTCCATTTTACAGTGAATGGCCTGTCGTTGATATAAGACTTTATAAATTTCACCTGCCAAGAGGGAAATTTAGCTATAAAAAGTTTTTGCAGTAGGCCTAAGTGCCATACTTTGTCGAAAGCTTTGCTTATATCAAAAGCTACTCCAACAGATACATTCTTCCTGTTGAAGGCGTCCGTGATAAAATCTACCACCCTCTGCAGCTGATGTGTTGTGGAGTGTCCTGCCTTAAATCCGAACTGCATTTGGGGGATCACACCATGCCCTTCCGCGTGTGTCAGTATATGCGGGTAGATAATTTTTTCGCATACTTTCCCAAGGCAGGAAAGGAGGGATATCGGTCTGAAGTCAGTGGCTTTTAAGACCTTCCTTCCTACCTTGGGTATGCATATGACATTTGCATGCTTCCAGCCGGCAGGGTAATGTCCTATCCTCACCACTGCATTGAGAATCGAGATAAGGTATTCTCCTGCAGAGATTGGCAGTCGCTTTATTAGTTCGTAGGGGATGTTGTCTTTGCCTGTCGCCTTCCCCTTTGGTAGGCGTGCTATAACTTCTGCCAATTCTCTGATGGAGAACACCGGAGTGGCTTGATCCTCGATGTGCTGTGCCCTTAGCATGGACTCTATCTCCTCCATCTTTATGTCTGGGGTGTATTCTGTTGCGTCATTGGGCGTGAAAACCTGTTCTAAATGAGACGCAAGGAATTCGGCTTTGTCAACAGACGTGGTAAGTTTGCCTCTTGGGCTCTCCACCAGAGGGTCGCTCCTGGCAGAATCCATTAGGGAACGCGTATACTTCCATATGGAGTTGTCGCTTATATTGAGGTCTGCTAGTCTAATGGACCATTGGTACCTCCTCAGGCGCCTCAGTTGATCCCTGATTTCTCTGTTTAATCCCCGGAGATCCCTCTTTTGGTCGGCAGTACCGTAATGGTTAAACTGCCGCCTCACCCAGTTTCTTTTGCTTATAAGATTTTTGATTTCGTCAGGGATCTCCAGGTTTTCTTTTGATTTCATTGCTCTACGCGGAATAGCTTTTTCCGCTGCGTTATTGATTGCGTTCCCCAACAATTCTGCCGCTTCATCAATTCCCTCCCTGGTGGATATCGTGGGCACATCGCTTGGTAGTGACTCCGTAATTATTTTCCTAAAATTAGCCCAATCCGCAAGTCCATAGCACATGCGGTGGTTGTCCTGTTGATAAAACAATACTTGTGTTCCGATCCTCAGAACTACCGGGTAATGGTCGCTCGTTAGCTCTGGGATCGTTTTAGATATTGTCCGTTGATCAAAATTCTTGACCAGTGCAAAGTCAAGGACACTTCCTGTGTTCCTTGGTCCTGGTCGCGTCGTTGTTCTCGGAGCCACTACCCTAAATTGGTTATCTCGTGCCCATGTCTTTAAAAGATTACCACGCCTGCTCTCTTTACTGCAGTTCCACGCCCAATGCGTTGCATTAAAGTCACCCGCTATTATTACTCCATTGTCCATGCTAAGGAGCCCGTTTAGGTCTTGCATGCGCAATTCTTTCCCTGGTGGGATATAGGTGCTTATGATGGTGAGGGTTCCCATAGTTGTATCCGCTCTGACCCCTACTGCTTCTATCGGGCCAGAGCTTCTGTCGTCTATTTTTGCGCATGCAATACCTTCACGGGCGAGGATAGCCACTCCACCCCCTCGAGTATTATTATCTCGGTCCCTCCTAAATATCTCATAACCAGGAACAGCCCAATCCTCATTCGGTTGAAGGTGCGTCTCCTGTATTAAAATAATCTTTACTGAATGTTTCCTCAGGAACTCAATGAGCTCCGGCGTCTTATTTCTTACAGCCCCGTTTGCATTCCAGTGGGCCATGATGATCGCAGTCGCTTGATTGACCCTAGCGTCCATTGCCGTTTTGAGCGGTTATGGCGGCTACTAGGGTCTGAATTAACGTCATCATGGCCGTCATTTGCTGCTGGATAGTTGCCGTAAATTGGGCCATAGTCGCAACTAGTGTTTTCATATCTGGGTCGCTTTTAAAATTTTTCTCTTCCCTATTGGGCTGCTCCTTGGTTTTTTTCTCTTCTAGCGGCGGAAATTCTTTTTCCTCGATCCCTTTGCCAGGTTTACCTGGGAGAGTCCAGACTGATGGCGGTGGGGGGGGGACCTGGATGGTTCTGTGCGTTTTGTCGTTTTTCTTTTCTTTGGATTTGAGCGCCTCTTCGTGTTTCAAATAGACTGGACACCTACGAGAAAAAGATACATGCTCCCCTCCGCAATTACAGCATTTGGCCTTGGTTTGAGATTTGTCTTTAGGGCAGTCTCTCCCTTCGTGGGCCCCAGCGCAATTATAGCATCGAGGAGATGCGGTGCAGTTCTGGGACCCGTGTCCATACCTATTGCATCGAAAGCACATCTGCGGCCTCTGGTATTTATAAGGTTCTAGATGTACCCTGTGACTGCATATTTTTTTTACTTCTGCCATAGTCGTAATTTTAAAATTTTCGTTTTTCTCTATCGTTGCGACGTATAAGTCTTTTCTCGTAGGTGCCAGCTCGCGTACTGCCACGCACGGTATACCTAGTTCTGATAACTCTTCTCTGATAAAACCCAGGTCCATCCCCTCATCCAGCCCTTTGATAAGGTACCTGACAGTAGTATTTGTCTTTCCTGCCCAGGTATGCATCTGGGCGCCAGCCTCTATTAGGTATTGTTTAATACAATCGTACTCCTTCTTAGTGGTCAGTTGAAGTCTTGACCCGTCCTTCGTCTTTATAATGGTAAAATCATTATTGCCGATCTTTTGTCTGATTGACTTAACAAAAGCGGTATAATTCATTATGTCATATACAACAATGGCCGGCGGCCTCTTTTCCTTGGGACTTGGTCTGGGGGTATCTCCCGGTACGTCTATGAGTGGGTCGTACCTATTATTGGTATTTGTCGTAGAAGTAAAAGTATGCGGTTCGTATCGTCGCCGTCTTTTCTTTGCCCTCTCCACGGTTGTGAAGATGGCCGCGTCATCGATATGAAAATCTCCGGCCGGGTCAAGCCCTACTTCATCCTGCCCATCCTTGTTACCTCTGGCTGGCGCTATATCGTCCTTTCTTTTCGTCTGGTCTCCCTTGTTATTTTCCCTATGAAATAAGACGCTCCTAATAGCAGAAGGGATCGGGATCCTATCCCCTACATGGGTTGAGGTGCCTTCTTCGCTCCGTGGAGCTGCTTCCCTATTAGGGGGCGGTGAGCGGATCATTCTGTGGGGGAGAGTTAGGCCTGTCGCCTGTCGAGATAGTAAAAGGGCGAGCGGGTAAGAAGGTGGGGCAATTTAGCCACCCCCCGCAGAAGGAGTGGGCCCGACCGTGCAATGGTAGCCCCGGGGTTAACCCGCTCGCGTCAAGGCGTGCTGCCAACTCCCTGGTGGCACCTGGTCGAGTCCCGGAAGGCTCTGGGGAGTCCCGCAGCGACTTACGTACTTCCCCCCGAAAGGGGGTTTTCCCGCACCAGGCAGACGAACTCCCACAGAGTGTTAGTTTGTCCTGTCCTATCAATCAAAATAGGAAAAGGTCGAACGTGTGAGAAGGTGGGACAAGTTAGCCACCCCCCGCGGAAGAAGTGGGGCCGACCGTGCAATGGCAGCCACTCGGGATTGGCCCGCTCGCGTCGAGGCGTGCTACCAACACCCTGGTGGTACCTGGTCGAGTCCCGGAAAGCCCTAGGGAGTCCCGCAGCGACTTACGTACTTCCCCCTCAAGAGGGGTTTTCCCGCACCAGGCAGACGGACTCCCGCGTTAGTAACTAAAATGAGAGAAATTTTTTAAAAGAATGATCCGCAATGTGGAGAGTATGAGCCGTGATTTAACTATCGGTTGTCGGTCAACCAATCCGGAGTCAGAGACCTGTTTTAGATAGGCTAGGCTCGCTAGTCATCTGCACCAGAGTCAGAGAATCCGTCGAGAATCCAGATGGCAGTTGGTTGGACATGGTGGTCTATATATATGTATATATATATAGTATAAGTATCATATACAAGCAACTCCGATTTCACGTCGGAGAAATTGAAGATATTTGCAAACTTCCATTCCCATAATTTGTAATCAGAAAATTGCAATGCATCTATAAAAATTTTTCTCACACGGGAAAACTATTTTTGCACAGAATTGCATACACAAGCCTACCTCTATTCCAGGAATACTGCGATAGAGCCTAACTCCTTTTCCTTCAACTTGAAAAAGAAATTTCATGTTATTCTTCATAATTTCGCTTTTCTCTGTGAATTCACCTATTCTTGTAAATCACCTTCTTTAGACAAAGTCAGATAATGGGAATAGGCTCTGCAAGTTGTGCAACATTTCCGTTTCCCGTGTGTCGTATGATGGGTATAATACTCAGTGAACTATCCTGATCAACAATTTACGTGTAATATCTCCATATGGACGAGAGTATTTCCATCCTTCCTATCTGAAAAAGAATAATGTATTTCTATCTATATGGCCATATTGTTTTTGCACCTTGGGAACAATTACATTTCGATGGACCCCTTCTGTCTCTTATCAGAATTTCTGTACTCTTTTCAAAATATGCCTGTTTGTATGTGAAAGATTTTTCCATTGATATATTTGGATCATTTTTTTCCGTTTCCAACAGGAGATGGTTCCTATAATTCGCTTACCACCTGAGGCTGATACAGTTCTATTGAACTTGAACCTGCATAACTCTGACCTGAATATTGAATTTTGTATTCTACCTGCGATGTTGACCATTGTAAGCAAAGGAGACCCAACTGATTAACCTTTCTTGTTCTTATTCAGCTCCACCCCAACTATAGCCGTTTGCCTTGCGAAGGACCATCGCTGTCTCTGTAGCTCTGAAATGTGCCGTTACTCCAGTCACGTCATTGGTAGCCCTGAAAAGGTCCTTGGTTGCTGCTTCTCTTTTTTTTATATGTTTGAGTGTCCATTCAGTCAGTCAGCGAAGTGAGCGAGCAGAGCGGAGCTCAGCAGATTAAACAGATCGATCATTGGCTTATGTCTAGCGGCTTTTAACCAACATATTCCTCTAGCTTTCTGTTGCTCTGGTTGGTTTTCGAAAACTCATCCTTGGGGAGGAAGTACCGTAATTCGCTGTGGTCCAGAGCTGTTAGGGCTTTCCGAGTGAACCCAGGTTCCACCCAGGGGTAAACCGCACGCCTCGCTGCGAGCGGAGCACCTGGGGGACCTTTGCACGGGTCAACTCACTTTCTTCTTGCGGGGGTGGCTAACGAGGCCCCACCTTCTCACCCGCCTTCCTCTTTTCGTCTATTTAGACAGATGGCAGTTGGTTGGACATGGTGGTCTATATATATGTATATATATATAGTATAAGTATCATATACTTAAAGATAATCTTATTCCCGATGGATGTACTCGGATGGATAATATTAAAATCTCTGAGGCAGGAATAGCGAAGCAACTGAGTGCGATAAAGCCCAACAAAAATCCTGGACCAGAAGGAATTCCCGCGCGTGTATTAAAAGAACTAGCAGAAGATATAGCTCCCTTCCTTCGGATAGTTTTCGAGAAATCTCTTACCCTCTGTGAGGTTCCTGATGATTGGAAACTAGCACACGTCACACCCATTCATAAGGGAGGTGACAAAGAAAACCCCGAAAATTATAGGCCGATTTCTCTAACATCATTATCATGTAAGATTTTGGAGCACATTATTGTTAGCAACACAATGCGTTATCTTGAGAGTAGATCGCTCTTAGTCAGCTGTCAACATGGCTTCAGAAAAGGTAGATCCTGTGACACCCAACTCGGTCTGTTTGTGAATGATGTTTTATCATGCGGCGAAAATAATAAGCAGGTCGATGCAGTGTTCCTTGATTTTAGAAAAGCTTTTGACAAGGTTCCCCACCGTAAGTTGTTATTAAAATTGGGAAATCTTGGCGTTAATGTTAAAGTCATTAACTGGGTTCGCGCTTTCCTTTGGAATAGAAAACAAAAAGTAGTCATCGATGGTAAGTCCTCGAGTGTGGCAGATGTAGTCTCTGGAGTGCCGCAGGGTAGTGTGATCGGACCTATGCTTTTCTTGCTTTATATAAACGACATCAGCTCAGTTGTAAAAAGTAATATCAGGCTTTTTGCGGATGACACCGTAGTCTATAGAGAAATTAGTGGTCCTAGCGACCATCGTCAGCTTCAGGATGATCTGGATGCGTTATCTGTTTGGTGCAAGGAATGGCAGCTAGAAATCAATCAGAAAAAGAGTAACGTTCTAAACTTTTGGAAATCTAGAAGCCCATCGTCCGTGTTTACCTACTCGATAGATGGTGAGATCATTCCTGTTTCGGAATCCGTGAAATACCTCGGGGTAACCTTGAATCGTGACCTGTCTTGGGACACCCACATAAGACGAGTGATAGGTGCGGCAAATAAGAAGTTGGCTTTTGTGCGTAGGATAGTCAGGAAAAGCACGGAAAAGGTGAGAGAATCCTGTTATTTATCGTTGGTTAGACCTCAAATGGAATACGCAGCAGCGGTTTGGGATCCATATCAGAGGGGACTCATAAAGGATTTAGAAAAAATACAGCGGCGAGCAGCTAGATTCGTGAAAAAGAATTACGATAAAAAACAGAGCGTTACGTTACTCATTGATGAGTTGAGTTGGCCATCGTTGAAAGATCGTAGATTACAGGCGAGACTTAAACTTCTACATAAATATAGGTCGGAGATATTCGTAAATGAAATGAAGGATATTATTCGACAACCAACGTATATCGGACGGAGGGATAATGAGGACAAGATTCGCGAAATAGATAGTAGGACGGAGAGGTATAAGGAGTCCTTTTTCCCTAGGACAATACGTGACCACAATAGATAACAGTGAATAATAATTAGTTAGGAACTTGGTGCGCGGCACCCCCTGCCATCCACCGTCAAGGTGACTTGCAGGGTAATATGTAGATGTAGATGTATACAAGCAACTCCGATTTCACGTCGGAGAAATTGAAGATATTTGCAAACTTCCATTCCCATAATTTGTAATCAGAAAATTGCAATGCATCTATAAAAATTTTTCTCACACGGGAAAACTATTATCGCACAGAATTGCATACACAAGCCTACCTCTATTCCAGGAATACTGCGATAGAGCGTAACTACTTTTCCTTCAACTTGAAAAAGAGATTTCATGTTATTCTTCATAATTTCGCTTTTCTCTGTGAATTCACCTATTCTTGTAAATCACCTTCTTTAGACAAAGTCAGATAATGGGAATAGGCTCTGCAAGTTGTGCAACATATCCGTTTCGCGTGTGTCTTATGATGGGTATAATACACAGTGAACTATCCTGATCAACAATTTCGTGTAATATCTCCATATGGACGAGAGTATTTCCATCCTTCCTATCTGAAAAAGAATAATGTATTTCTATCTATATGGCCATATTGTTTTTGCACCTTGGGAACTATTACATTTCGATGGACCCCTTCTGTCTCTTATCAGAATTTCTGTACTCTTTTCAAAATATGCCTGTTTGTATATGAAAGATTTTTCCATTGATATATTTGGATCATTTTTTTCCGTTTCCAACAGGAGATGGTTCCTATAATTCGCTTACAACCTGAGGCTGATACAGTTCTATTGAACTTGCACCTGCATATCTCTGACCTGAATATTGAATTTTGTATTCTACCTGCGATGTTGACCATTGTAAGCAAAGGAGACCCAACTGATTAACCTTTCTTGTTCTTATTCAGCTCCACCCCAACTATAGCCGTTTGCCTTGCGAAGGACCATCGCTGTCTCTGTAGCTCTGAAATGTGCCGTTACTCCAGTCACGTCATTGGTAGCCCTGAAAAGGTCCTTGGTTGCTGCTTCTCTTTTTTTATATGTTTGAGTGTCCATTCAGTCAGTCAGCGAAGTGAGCGAGCAGAGCGGTGCTCAGCAGATTAAACCGATCGATCATTGGCTTATGTCTAGCGGCTTTTAACCAACATATTCCTCTAGCTTTCTGTTGCTCTGGTTGGTTTTCGATAACTCATCCTTGGGGAGGAAGTACCGTAATTCGCTGTGGTCCACAGCTGTTAGGGCTTTCCGAGTGAACCCAGGTTCCACCTAGGGGTAAACCGCACGCCTCGCTGCGAGCGGAGCACCTGGGGGACCTTTGCACGGGTCAACTCAATTTCTTCTTGCGGTGGTGGCTAACGAGGCCCCACCTTCTCACCTGCCTTCCTCTTTTCGTCTATTTAGACAGTTGGCAGTTGTTTGGACATGATGGTCTATATATATATGTATATATATAGTATAAGTATCATATACAAGCAACTCCGATTTCACGTCGGAGAAATTGAAGATGTTTGCAAACTTCCATTCCCATAATTTGTAATCAGAAAATTGCAATGCATCTATAAAAAATTTTCTCACACGGGAAAACTATTATCGCACAGAATTGCATACACAAGCCTAACTCTATTCCAGGAATACTGCGATAGAGCGTAACTACTTTTCCTTCAACTTGAAAAAGAGATTTCATGTTATTCTTCATAATTTCGCTTTTCTCTGTGAATTCACCTATTCTTGTAAATCACCTTCTTTAGACAAAGTCAGATAATGCGAATAGGCTCTGCAAGTTGTGCAACATTTCCGTTTCCCGTGTGTCGTATGATGGGTATAATACACAGTGAACTATCCTGATCAACAATTTCGTGTAATATCTCCATATGGACGAGAGTATTTCCATCCTTCCTATCTGAAAAAGAATAATGTATTTCTATCTATATGGCCATATTGTTTTTGCACCTTGGGAACTATTACATTTCGATGGACCCCTTCTGTCTCTTATCAGAATTTCTGTACTCTTTTCAAAATATGCCTGTTTGTATATGAAAGATTTTTCCATTGATATATTTGGATCATTTTTTTCCGTTTCCAACAGGAGATGGTTCCTATAATTCGCTTACAACCTGAGGCTGATACAGTTCTATTGAACTTGCACCTGCATAACTCTGACCTGAATATTGAATTTTGTATTCTACCTGCGATGTTGACCATTGTAAGCAAAGGAGACCCAACTGATTAACCTTTCTTGTTCTTATTCAGCTCCACCCCAACTATAGCCGTTTGCCTTGCGAAGGACCATCGCTGTCTCTGTAGCTCTGAAATGTGCCGTTACTCCAGTCACGTCATTGGTAGCCCTGAAAAGGTCCTTGGTTGCTGCTTCTCTTTTTTTTATATGTTTGAGTGTCCATTCAGTCAGTCAGCGAAGTGAGCGAGCAGAGCGGTGCTCAGCAGATTAAACCGATCGATCATTGGCTTATGTCTAGCGGCTTTTAACCAACATATTCCTCTAGCTTTCTGTTGCTCTGGTTGGTTTTCGATAACTCATCCTTGGGGAGGAAGTACCGTAATTCGCTGTGGTCCACAGCTGTTAGGGCTTTCCGAGTGAACCCAGGTTCCACCTAGGGGTAAACCGCACGCCTCGCTGCGAGCGGAGCACCTGGGGGACCTTTGCACGGGTCAACTCAATTTCTTCTTGCGGGGGTGGCTAACGAGGCCCCACCTTCTCACCTGCCTTCCTCTTTTCGTCTATTTAGACAGTTGGCAGTTGTTTGGACATGATGGTCTATATATATATGTATATATATAGTATAAGTATCATATACAAGCAACTCCGATTTCACGTCGGAGAAATTGAAGATGTTTGCAAACTTCCATTCCCATAATTTGTAATCAGAAAATTGCAATGCATCTATAAAAAATTTTCTCACACGGGAAAACTATTATCGCACAGAATTGCATACACAAGCCTAACTCTATTCCAGGAATACTGCGATAGAGCGTAACTACTTTTCCTTCAACTTGAAAAAGAGATTTCATGTTATTCTTCATAATTTCGCTTTTCTCTGTGAATTCACCTATTCTTGTAAATCACCTTCTTTAGACAAAGTCAGATAATGCGAATAGGCTCTGCAAGTTGTGCAACATTTCCGTTTCCCGTGTGTCGTATGATGGGTATAATACACAGTGAACTATCCTGATCAACAATTTCGTGTAATATCTCCATATGGACGAGAGTATTTCCATCCTTCCTATCTGAAAAAGAATAATGTATTTCTATCTATATGGCCATATTGTTTTTGCACCTTGGGAACAATTACATTTCGATGGACCCCTTCTGTCTCTTATCAGAATTTCTGTACTCTTTTCAAAATATGCCTGTTTGTATATGAAAGATTTTTCCATTGATATATTTGGATCATTTTTTTCCGTTTCCAACAGGAGATGGTTCCTATAATTCGCTTACCACCTGAGGCTGATACAGTTCTATTGAACTTGAACCTGCATAACTCTGACCTGAATATTGAATTTTGTATTCTACCTGCGATGTTGACCATTGTAAGCAAAGGAGACCCAACTGATTAACCTTTCTTGTTCTTATTCAGCTCCACCCCAACTATAGCCGTTTGCCTTGCGAAGGACCATCGCTGTCTCTGTAGCTCTGAAATGTGCCGTTACTCCAGTCACGTAGTTGGTAGCCCTGAAAAGGTCCTTGGTTGCTGCTTCTCTTTTTTTATATGTTTGAGTGTCCATTCAATCAGTCAGCGAAGTGAGCGAGCAGAGCGGAGCTCAGCAGATTAAACCGATCGATCATTGGCTTATGTCTAGCGGCTTTTAACCAACATATTCCCCTAGCTTTCTGATGCTCTGGCTGGTTTTCGAAAACTCATCCTTGGGGAGGAAGTACCGTAATTCGCTGTGGTCCAGAGCTGTTAGGGCTTTCCGAGTGAACCCAGGTTCCACCCAGGGGTAAACCGCACTCCTCGCTGCGAGCGGAGCACCTGGGGGACCTTTGCACGGGTCAACTCACTTTTTTCTTGCGGGGGTGGCTAACTAGGCCCCACCTTCTCACCCGCCTTCCTCTTTTCGTCTATTTAGACAGTTGGCAGTTGTTTCGACATGATGGTCTATATATATGTATATATATAGTATAAGTATCATATACAAGCAACTCCGATTTCACGTCGGAGAAATTGAAGATATTTGCAAACTTCCATTCCCATAATTTGTAATCAGAAAATTGCAATGCATCTATAAAAATTTTTCTCACACAGGAAAACTATTTTTGCACAGAATTGCATACACAAGCCTACCTCTATTCCAGGAATACTGCGATAGAGCGTAACTCCTTTTCCTTCAACTTGAAAAAGAGATTTCATGTTATTCTTCATAATTTCGCTTTTCTCTGTGAATTCACCTATTCTTGTAAATCACCTTCTTTAGACAAAGTCAGATAATGGGAATAGGCTCTGCAAGTTGTGCAACATTTCCGTTTCCCGTGTGTCGTATGATAAGTATAATACTCAGTGAACTATCCTGATCAACAATTTACGTGTAATATCTCCATATGGACGAGAGTATTTCCATCCTTCCTATCTGAAAAACAATAATGTATTTCTATCTATATGGCCATATTGTTTTTGCACCTTGGGAACAATTACATTTCGATGGACCCCTTCTGTCTCTTATCAGAATTTCTGTACTCTTTTTAAAATATGCCTGTTTGTATATGAAAGATTTTTCCATTTGATATATTTGGATCATTTTTTTCCGTTTCCAACATGAGATGGTTCCTATAATTCGCTTACCACCTGAGGCTGATACAGTTCTATTGAACTTGAACCTGCATAACTTGGACCTGAATATTAAATTTTGTATTCTACCTGCGGTGTTGACCATTGTAAGCAAAGGAGACCCAACTGAGTTACCTTTCTTGTTCTTATTCAGCTCCACCCCAACTATAGCCGTTTGCCTTGCGAAGGACCATCGCTGTCTCTGTAGCACTGAAAGGTGCCGTTACTCCAGTCACGTTATTGGTGGCCCTGAAAAGGTCCTTGGTTGCTGCTTCTCTTTTTTTTATATGTTTGAGTGTCCAGTCAGTCAGTCCGCGAAGTGAGCGAGCAGAGCGGAGCTCAGCAGATTAAACCGATCGATCATTGGCTTATGTCTAGTGGCTTTTAACCTACATATTCCCCTAGCTTCTGTTGCTCTGGCTGGTTTTCGAAAACTCATCCTTGGGGAGGAAGTACCGTAATTCGCTGTGGTCCAGAGCTGTTAGGGCTTTCCGAGTGAACCCAGGTTCCACCCAGGGGTAAACCGCACGCCTCGCTGCGAGCGGAGCACCTGGGGGACCTTTGCACGGGTCAACTCAATTTCTTCTTACGGGGGTGGCTAACGAGGCCCCACCTTCTCATCTGCCTTCCTCTTTTCGTCTATGTAGACAGTTGGCATTTGGTTTGACATGGTGGTCTATATATATGTATATATATAGTATAAGTATCATATACAAGCAACTCCGATTTCACGTCGGAGAAATTGAAGATGTTTGCAAACTTCCATTCCCATAATTTGTAATCAGAAAATTGCAATGCATCTATAAAAATTTTTCTCACACGGGAAAACTATTATCGCACAGAATTGCATACACAAGCCTACCTCTATTCCAGGAATACTGCGATAGAGCGTAACTACTTTTCCTCCAACTTGAAAAAGAGATTTCATGTTATTCTTCATAATTTCGCTTTTCTCTGTGATTTCACCTATTCTTGTAAATTACCTTCTTTAGACAAAGTCAGATAATGGGAATAGGCTCTGCAAGTTGTGCAACATTACCGTTTCCCGTGTGTCGTATGATGGGTATAATACACAGTGAACTATCCTGATCAACAATTTCGTGTAATATCTCCATATGGACGAGAGTATTTCCATCCTTCCTATCTGAAAAAGAATAATGTATTTCTATCTATATGGCCATATTGTTTTTGCACCTTGGGAACTATTACATTTCGATGGACCCCTTCTGTCTCTTATCAGAATTTCTGTACTCTTTTCAAAATATGCCTGTTTGTATATGAAAGATTTTTCCATTGATATATTTGGATCATTTTTTTCCGTTTCCAACAGGAGATGGTTCCTATAATTCGCTTACCACCTGAGGCTGATACAGTTCTATTGAACTTGAACCTGCATAACTCTGACCTGAATATTGAATTTTGTATTCTACCTGCGATGTTGACCATTGTAAGCAAAGGAGACCCAACTGATTAACCTTTCTTGTTCTTATTCAGCTCCACCCCAACTATAGCCGTTTGCCTTGCGAAGGACCATCGCTGTCTCTGTAGCTCTGAAATGTGCCGTTACTCCAGTCACGTCATTGGTAGCCCTGAAAAGGTCCTTGGTTGCTGCTTCTCTCTTTTAATATGTTTGAGTGTCCATTCAATCAGTCAGCGAAGTGAGCGAGCAGAGCGGAGCTCAGCAGATTAAACCGATCGATCATTGGCTTATGTCTAGCGGCTTTTAACCAACATATTCCCCTAGCTTTCTGTTGCTCTGGCTGGTTTTCGAAAACTCATCCTTGGGGAGGAAGTACCGTAATTCGCTGTGGTCCAGAGCTGTTAGGGCTTTCCGAGTGAACCCAGGTTCCACCCAGGGGTAAACCGCACGCCTCGCTGCGAGCGGAGCACCTGGGGGACCTTTGCACGGGTCAACTCACTTTCTTCTTGCGGGGGTGGCTAACGAGGCCCCACCTTCTCACCCGCCTTCCTCTTTTCGTCTATTTAGACAGATGGCAGTTGGTTGGACATGGTGGTCTACATATATGTATATATATAGTATAAGTATCATATACAAGCAACTCCGATTTCACGTCGGAGAAATTGAAGATATTTGCAAACTTCCATTCCCATAATTTGTAATCAGAAAATTGCAATGCATCTATAAAAATTTTTCTCACACGGGAAAACTATTTTTGCACAGAATTGCATACACAAGCCTACCTCTATTCCAGGAATACTGCGATAGAGCGTAACTCCTTTTCCTTCAACTTGAAAAAGAAATTTCATGTTGTTCTTCATAATTTCGCTTTTCTCTGTGAATTCACCTATTCTTGTAAATCACCTTCTTTAGACAAAGTCAGATAATGGGAATAGGCTCTGCAAGTTGTGCAACATTTCCGTTTCCCGTGTGTCGTATGATGGGTATAATACTCAGTGAACTATCCTGATCAACAATTTACGTGTAATATCTCCATATGGACGAGAGTATTTCCATCCTTCCTATCTGAAACAGAATAATGTATTTCTATCTATATGGCCATATTGTTTTTGCACCTTGGGAACTATTACATTTCGATGGACCCCTTCCGTCTCTTATCAGAATTTCTGTACTCTTTTCAAAATATGCCTGTTTGTATATGAAAGATTTTTCCATTGATATATTTGGATCATTTTTTTCCGTTTCCAACAGGAGATGGTTCCTATAATTCGCTTACCACCTGAGGCTGATACAGTTCTATTGAACTTGAACCTGCATAACTCTGACCTGAATATTGAATTTTGTATTCTACCTGCGATGTTGACCATTGTAAGCAAAGGAGACCCAACTGATTAACCTTTCTTGTTCTTATTCAGCTCCACCCCAACTATAGCCGTTTGCCTTGCGAAGGACCATCGCTGTCTCTGTAGCTCTGAAATGTGCCGTTACTCCAGTCACGTCATTGGTAGCCCTGAAAAGGTCCTTGGTTGCTGCTTCTGTTTTTAATATGTTTGAGTGTCCATTCAATCAGTCAGCGAAGTGAGCGAGCAGAGCGGAGCTCAGCAGATTAAACCGATCGATCATTGGCTTATGTCTAGCGGCTTTTAACCAACATATTCCCCTAGATTTCTGTTGCTCTGGCTGGTTTTCGAAAACTCATCCTTGGGGAGGAAGTACCGTAATTCGCTGTGGTCCAGAGCTGTTAGGGCTTTCCGAGTGAACCCAGGTTCCACCCAGGGGTAAACCGCACGCCTCGCTGCGAGCGGAGCACCTGGGGGACCTTTGCACGGGTCAACTCACTTTCTTCTTGCGGGGGTGGCTAACGAGGCCCCACCTTCTCACCCGCCTTCCTCTTTTCGTCTATTTAGACAGATGGCAGTTGGTTGGACATGGTGGTCTATATATATGTATATATATAGTATAAGTATCATATACAAGCAACTCCGATTTCACGTCGGAGAAATTGAAGATGTTTGCAAACTTCCATTCCCATAATTTGTAATCAGAAAATTGCAATGCATCTATAAAAATTTTTCTCACACGGGAAAACTATTTTCGCACAGAATTGCATACACAAGCCTACCTCTATTCCAGGAATACTGCGATAGAGCGTAACTACTTTTCCTCCAACTTGAAAAAGAAATTTCATGTTGTTCTTCATAATTTCGCTTTTCTCTGTGAATTCACCTATTCTTGTAAATCACCTTCCTTAGACAAAGTCAGATAATGGGAATAGGCTCTGCAAGTTGTGCAACATTTCCGTTTCCCGTGTGTCGTATGATGGGTATAATACTCAGTGAACTATCCTGATCAACAATTTACGTGTAATATCTCCATATGGACGAGAGTATTTCCATCCTTCCTATCTGAAAAAGAATAATGTATTTCTATCTATATGGCCATATTGTTTTTGCACCTTGGGAACAATTACATTTCGATGGACCCCTTCTGTCTCTTATCAGAATTTCTGTACTCTTTTCAAAATATGCCTGTTTGTATATGAAAGATTTTTCCATTGATATATTTGGATCATTTTTTTCCGTTTCCAACAGGAGATGGTTCCTATAATTTGCTTACCACCTGAGGCTGATACAGTTCTATTGAACTTGAACCTGCATAACTCTGACCTGAATATTGAATTTTGTATTCTACCTGCGATGTTGACCATTGTAAGCAAAGGAGACCCAACTGATTAACCTTTCTTGTTCTTATTCAGCTCCACCCCAACTATAGCCGTTTGCCTTGCGAAGGACCATCGCTGTCTCTGTAGCTCTGAAATGTGCCGTTACTCCAGTCACGTCATTGGTAGCCCTGAAAAGGTCCTTGGTTGCTGCTTCTCTTTTTTTTATATGTTTGAGTGTCCATTCAGTCAGTCAGCGAAGTGAGCGAGCAGAGCGGAGCTCAGCAGATTAAACCGATCGATCATTGGCTTATGTCTAGCGGCTTTTAACCAACATATTCCTCTAGCTTTCTGTTGCTCTGGTTGGTTTTCTAAAACTCATCCTTGGGGAGGAAGTACCGTAATTCGCTGTGGTCCAGAGCTGTTAGGGCTTTCCGAGTGAACCCAGGTTCCACCCAGGGGTAAACCGCACGCCTCGCTGCGAGCGGAGCACCTGGGGGACCTTTGCAGGGGTCAACTCACTTTCTTCTTGCGGGGGTGGCTAACGAGGCCCCACCTTCTCACCCGCCTTCCTCTTTTCGTCTATTTAGACAGATGGCAGTTGGTTGGACATGGTGGTCTATATATATGTATATATATAGTATAAGTATCATATACAAGCAACTCCGATTTCACGTCGGAGAAATTGAATATTTGCAAACTTCCATTCCCATAATTTGTAATCAGAAAATTGCAATGCATCTATAAAAATTTTTCTCACACGGGAAAACTATTTTTGCACAGAATTGCATACACAAGCCTACCTCTATTCCAGGAATACTGCGATAGAGCGTAACTCCTTTTCCTTCAACTTGAAAAAGAAATTTCATGTTGTTCTTCATAATTTCGCTTTTCTCTGTGAATTCACCTATTCTTGTAAATCACCTTCTTTAGACAAAGTCAGATAATGGGAATAGGCTCTGCAAGTTGTGCAACATTTCCGTTTCCCGTGTGTCGTATGATGGGTATAATACTCAGTGAACTATCCTGATCAACAATTTACGTGTAATATCTCCATATGGACGAGAGTATTTCCATCCTTCCTATCTGAAAAAGAATAATGTATTTCTATCTATATGGCCATATTGTTTTTGCACCTTGGGAACTATTACATTTCGATGGACCCCTTCTGTCTCTTATCAGAATTTCTGTACTCTTTTCAAAATATGCCTGTTTGTATATGAAAGATATTTCCATTGATATATTTGGATCATTTTTTTCCGTTTCCAACAGGAGATGGTTCCTATAATTCGCTTACCACCTGAGGCTGATACAGTTCTATTGAACTTGAACCTGCATAACTCTGACCTGAATATTGAATTTTGTATTCTACCTGCGATGTTGACCATTGTAAGCAAAGGAGACCCAACTGATTAACCTTTCTTGTTCTTATTCAGCTCCACCCCAACTATAGCCGTTTGCCTTGCGAAGGACCATCGCTGTCTCTGTAGCTCTGAAATGTGCCGTTACTCCAGTCACGTCATTGGTAGCCCTGAAAAGGTCCTTGGTTGCTGCTTCTCTTTTTTAATATGTTTGAGTGTCCACTCAATCAGTCAGCGAAGTAAGCGAGCAGAGCGGAGCTCAGCAGATTAAACCGATCGATCATTGGCTTATGTCTAGCGGCTTTTAACCAACATATTCCCCTAGCTTTCTGTTGCTCTGGCTGGTTTTCGAAAACTCATCCTTGGGGAGGAAGTACCGTAATTCGCTGTGGTCCAGAGCTGTTAGGGCTTTCCGAGTGAACCCAGGTTCCACCCAGGGGTAAACCGCACGCCTCGCTGCGAGCGGAGCACCTGGGGGACCTTTGCACGGGTCAACTCACTTTCTTCTTGCGGGGGTGGCTAACGAGGCCCCACCTTCTCACCCGCCTTCCTCTTTTCGTCTATTTAGACAGATGGCAGTTGGTTGGACATGGTGGTCTATATATATGTATATATATAGTATAAGTATCATATACAAGCAACTCCGATTTCACGTCGGAGAAATTGAAGATATTTGCAAACTTCCATTCCCATAATTTGTAATCAGAAAATTGCAATGCATCTATAAAAATTTTTCTCACACGGGAAAACTATTTTTGCACAGAAATGCATACACAAGCCTACCTCTATTCCAGGAATACTGCGATAGAGCGTAACTCCTTTTCCTTCAACTTGAAAAAGAAATTTCATGTTGTTCTTCATAATTTCGCTTTTCTCTGTGAATTCACCTATTCTTGTAAATCACCTTCTTTAGACAAAGTCAGATAATGGGAATAGGCTCTGCAAGTTGTGCAACATTTCCGTTTCCCGTGTGTCGTATGATGGGTATAATACTCAGTGAACTATCCTGATCAACAATTTACGTGTAATATCTCCATATGGACGAGAGTATTTCCATCCTTCCTATCTGAAAAAGAATAATGTATTTCTATCTATATGGCCATATTGTTTTTGCACCTTGGGAACAATTACATTTCGATGGACC
Source organism: Tanypteryx hageni (assembly GCA_028673005.1). Taxonomy (NCBI): domain Eukaryota; kingdom Metazoa; phylum Arthropoda; class Insecta; order Odonata; family Petaluridae; genus Tanypteryx; species Tanypteryx hageni. The sequence goes on along the minus strand of CM054120.1, from coordinate 55,239,014 downwards.
CCTTCTGTCTCTTATCAGAATTTCTATACTCTTTTCAAAATATGCCTGTTTGTATATGAAAGATTTTTCCATTGATATATTTGGATCATTTTTTTCCGTTTCCAACAGGAGATGGTTCCTATAATTCGCTTACCACCTGAGGCTGATACAGTTCTATTGAACTTGAACCTGCATAACTCTGACCTGAATATTGAATTTTGTATTCTACCTGCGATGTTGACCATTGTAAGCAAAGGAGACCCAACTGATTAACCTTTCTTGTTCTTATTCAGCTCCACCCCAACTATAGCCGTTTGCCTTGCGAAGGACCATCGCTGTCTCTGTAGCTCTGAAATATACCGTTACTCCAGTCACGTCATTGGTAGCCCTGAAAAGGTCCTTGGTTGCTGCTTCTCTTTTTTTTATATGTTTGAGTGTCCATTCAGTCAGTCAGCGAAGTGAGCGAGCAGAGCGGAGCTCAGCAGATTAAACCGATCGATCATTGGCTTATGTCTAGCGGCTTTTAACCAACATATTCCTCTAGCTTTCTGTTGCTCTGGTTGGTTTTCGAAAACTCATCCTTGGGGAGGAAGTACCGTAATTCGCTGTGGTCCAGAGCTGTTAGGGCTTTCGGAGTGAACCCAGGTTCCACCCAGGGGTAAACCGCACGCCTCGCTGCGAGCGGAGCACCTGGGGGACCTTTGCAGGGGTCAACTCACTTTCTTCTTGCGGGGGTGGCTAACGAGGCCCCACCTTCTCACCCGCCTTCCTCTTTTCGTCTATTTAGACAGATGGCAGTTGGTTGGACATGGTGGTCTATATATATGTATATATATAGTATAAGTATCATATACAAGCAACTCCGATTTCACGTCGGAGAAATTGAAGATATTTGCAAACTTCCATTCCCATAATTTGTAATCAGAAAATTGCAATGCATCTATAAAAATTCTTCTCACACGTGTAAACTATTATCTTTGATAATTGCGTACTCAACCCTACCTCTATTCCGCGAATACTGCGATAGACCGTAAATTCTTTTCCTTACGCTGGAAAATTAGATTTTAAATTATTCTTCATAATTTCGCTTTTCTCTGTGAATTCACTTATTCTTGTAAATCACCTTCTTTAGAAAAAGTCAGATAATTGGCATAGGCTCTGCAAGTTGTGCAACATTTCCGTTTCCCGTTTGTCGTATGATGGGTACAATACTCAGTGAACTATCCTGATCAACAATTTACGTGCAATATCTCCATATAGACGAGAGTATTTCCATCCTTCCTATCTGAAAAAGAATAATGTATTTCTATCTATATGGCCATATTGTTTTTGCACCTTGGGAACAATTACATTTCGATGGACCCCTTCCGTCTCTTATCAGTATTTCTGTACTCTTTTCAAAATATGCCTGTTTGTATATGAAAGATTTTTCCATTTGATATATTTGCATCATTTTTTTCCGTTTCCAACATGAGATGGTTCCTATAATTCGCTTACCACCTGAGGCTGATACAGTTCTATTGAACTTGAACCTGCATAACTTGGACCTGAATATTAAATTTTGTATTCTACCTGCGATGTTGACCATTGTAAGCAAAGGAGACCCAACTGAGTTACCTTTCTTGTTCTTATTCAGCTCCACACCAACTATAGCCGTTTGCCTTGCGAAGGACCATCGCTGTCTCTGTAGCACTGAAAGGTGCCGTTACTCCAGTCACGTCATTGGTAGCCCTGAAAAGGTCCTTGGTTGCTGCTTCTCTTTTTTTTATATGTTTGAGTGTTTAGTCAGTCAGTCCGCGAAGTGAGCGAGCAGAGCGGAGCTCAGCAGATTAAACCGATCGATCATTGGCTTATGTCTAGCGGCTTTTAACCAACATATTCCTCTAGCTTTCTGTTGCTCTGGTTGGTTTTCGATAACTCATCCTTGGGGAGGAAGTACCGTAATTCGCTGTGGTCCACAGCTGTTAGGGCTTTCCGAGTGAACCCAGGTTCCACCTAGGGGTAAACCGCACGCCTCGCTGCGAGCGGAGCACCTGGGGGACCTTTGCACGGGTCAACTCAATTTCTTATTGCGGGGGTGGCTAACGAGGCCCCACCTTCTCATCTGCCTTCCTCTTTTCGTCTATGTAGACAGTTGGCATTTGGTTTGACATGGTGGTCTATATATATGTATATATATAGCATAAGTATCATATACAAGCAACTCCGATTTCACGTCGGAGAAATTGAAGATTTTGCAAACTTCTATTCCCATAATTTGTAATCAGAAAATTGCAATGCATATATAAAAATTCTTCTCACACGGGTAAAGTATTATCGTTGATAATTGCGTACTCAACCCTACCTCTATTCCGCGAATACTGCGATAGAGCGTAAATACTTTTCCTTACGCTGGAAAATTAGATTTCAAATTATTCTTCATAATTTCGCTTTTCTCTGTGAATTCACTTATTCTTGTAAATAACCTTCTTTAGAAAAAGTCAGATAATGGGCATAGGCTCTGCAAGTTGTGCAACATTTCCGTTTCCCGTGTGTCGTATGATGGGTATAATACTCAGTGAACTATCCTGATCAACAATTTACGTGTAATATCTCCATATGGACGAGAGTATTTCCATCCTTCCTATCTGAAAAAGAATAATGTATTTCTATCTATATGGCCATATTGTTTTTGCACCTTGGGTACAATTACAATTCGATGGACCCCTTCTGTCTCTTATCAGAATTTCTGTACTCTTTTCAAAATATGCCTGTTTGTATATGAAAGATTTTTCCATTGATATATTTGGATCATTTTTTTCCGTTTCCAACATGAGATGGTTCCTATAATTCGCTTACCACCTGAGGATGATACAGTTCTATTGAACTTGTACCTGCATATCTTGTACCTGAATATTGAATTTTGTATTCTACCTGCGATGTTGACCATTGTAAGCAAAGGAGACCCAACTGAGTTAACTTTCTTGTTCTTATTCAGCTCCACCACAACTATAGCCGTTTGCCTTGCGAAGGACCTTCGCTCTCTCTGAAGTTTAGAAATGTGCCGTTACTCCAGCACGTCATTAGTGGCCCTGAAAAGGTCCTTGGTTGCTGCCTCTCTTTTTTTTATATGTTTGAGTGTCCAGTCAGTCAGTCGGCGAAGTGAGCGAGCAGAGCGGAGCTCAGCAGAGTAAACCGATCCATCATTGGCTTATGTCTAGCGGCTTTTAACCAACATATTCCCCTAGCTTTCTGTTGCTCTGGTTGGTTTTCGAAAACTCATCCTTGGGGAGGAAGTACCGTAATTCGCTGTGGTCCAGAGCTGTTAGGGCTTTCCGAGTGAACCCAGGTTCCACCTAGGGGTAAACCGCACGCCTCGCTGCGAGCGGAGCACCTGGGGGACCTTTGCACGGGTCAACTCAATTTCTTCTTGCGGGGGTGGCTAACGATTCCCCACCTTCTCACCTGCCTTCCTCTTTTCGTCTATTTAGACAGTTGGCAGTTGTTTCGACATGATGGTCTATATATATGTATATATATAGTATAAGTATCATATACAAGCAACTCCGATTTCACGTCGGAGAAATTGAAGATGTTTGCAAACTTCCATTCCCATAATTTGTAATCAGAAAATTGCAATGCATCTATAAAAATTTTTCTCACACGGGAAAACTATTATCGCACAGAATTGCATACACAAGCCTACCTCTATTCCAGGAATACTGCGATAGAGCGTAACTACTTTTCCTTCTACTTGAAAAAGAGATTTCATGTTATTCTTCATAATTTCGCTTTTCTCTGTGAATTTACCTATTCTTGTAAATCACCTTCTTTAGACAAAGTCAGATAATGGGAATAGGCTCTGCAAGTTGTGCAACATTTCCGTTTCCCGTGTGTCGTATGATGGGTATAATACTCAGTGAACTATCCTGATCAACAATTTCGTGTAATATCTCCATATGGACGAGAGTATTTCCATCCTTCCTATCTGAAAAAGAATAATGTATTTCTATCTATATGGCCATATTGTTTTTGCACCTTGGGAACAATTACATTTCGATGGACCCCTTCCGTATCTTATCAGAATTTCTGTACTCTTTTCAAAATATGCCTGTTTGTATATGAAAGATTTTTCCATTGATATATTTGGATCATTTTTTTCCGTTTCCAACAGGAGATGGTTCCTATAATTCGCTTACCACCTGAGGCTGATACAGTTCTATTGAACTTGAACCTGCATAACTCTGACCTGAATATTGAATTTTGTATTCTACCTGCGATGTTGACCATTGTAAGCAAAGGAGACCCAACTGATTAACCTTTCTTGTTCTTATTCAGCTCCACCCCAACTATAGCCGTTTGCCTTGCGAAGGACCATCGCTGTCTCTGTAGCTCTGAAATGTGCCGTTACTCCAGTCACGTCATTGGTAGCCCTGAAAAGGTCCTTGGTTGCTGCTTCTCTTTTTTTATATGTTTGAGTGTCCATTTAATCAGTCAGCGAAGTGATCGAGCAGAGCGGAGCTCAGCAGATTAAACCGATCGATCATTGGCTTATGTCTAGCGGCTTTTAACCAACATATTTCCCTAGCTTTCTGTTGCTCTGGCTGGTTTTCGAAAACTCATCCTTGGGGAGGAAGTACCGTAATTCGCTGTGGTCCAGAGCTGTTAGGGCTTTCCGAGTGAACCCAGGTTCCACCCAGGGGTAAACCGCACGCCTCGCTGCGAGCGGAGCACCTGGGGGACCTTTGCACGGGTCAACTCACTTTCTTCTTGCGGGGGTGGCTAACGAGGCCCCACCTTCTCACCCGCCTTCCTCTTTTCGTCTATTTAGACAGATGGCAGTTGGTTGGACATGGTGGTCTATATATATGTATATATATAGTATAAGTATCATATACAAGCAACTCCGATTTCACGTCGGAGAAATTGAAGATATTTGCAAACTTCCATTCCCATAATTTGTAATCAGAAAATTGCAATGCATCTATAAAAATTTTTCTCACACGGGAAAACTATTTTTGCACAGAATTGCATACACAAGCCTACCTCTATTCCAGGAATACTGCGATAGAGCGTAACTCCTTTTCCTTCAACTTGAAAAATAAATTTCATGTTATTCTTCATAATTTCGCTTTTCTCTGTGAATTCACCTATTCTTGTAAATCACCTTCTTTAGACAAAGTCAGATAATGGGAATAGGCTCTGCAAGTTGTGCAACATTTCCGTTTCCCGTGTGTCGTATGATGGGTATAATACTCAGTGAACTATCCTGATCAACAATTTACGTGTAATATCTCCATATGGACGAGAGTATTTCCATCCTTCCTATCTGAAAAAGAATAATGTATTACTATCTATATGGCCATATTGTTTTTGCACCTTGGGAACAATTACATTTCGATGGACCCCTTCTGTCTCTTATCAGAATTTCTGTACTCTTTTCAAAATATGCCTGTTTGTATATGAAAGATTTTTCCATTGATATATTTGGATCATTTTTTTCCGTTTCCAACAGGAGATGGTTCCTATAATTCGCTTACCACCTGAGGCTGATACAGTTCTATTGAACTTGAACCTGCATAACTCTGACCTGAATATTGAATTTTGTATTCTACCTGCGATGTTGACCATTGTAAGCAAAGGAGACCCAACTGATTAACCTTTCTTGTTCTTATTCAGCTCCACCCCAACTATAGCCGTTTGCCTTGCGAAGGACCATCGCTGTCTCTGTAGCTCTGAAATGTGCCGTTACTCCAGTCACGTCATTGGTAGCCCTGAAAAGGTCCTTGGTTGCTGCTTCTCTTTTTTTTATATGTTTGAGTGTCCATTCAGTCAGTCAGCGAAGTGAGCGAGCAGAGCGGAGCTCAGCAGATTAAACCGATCGATCATTGGCTTATGTCTAGCGGCTTTTAACCAACATATTCCTCTAGCTTTCTGTTGCTCTGGTTGGTTTTAGAAAACTCATCCTTGTGGAGGAAGTACCGTAATTCGCTGTGGTCCAGAGCTGTTAGGGCTTTCTGAGTGAACCCATGTTCCACCCAGGGGTAAACCGCACGCCTCGCTGCGAGCGGAGCACCTGGGGGACCTTTGCAGGGGTCAACTCACTTTCTTCTTGCGGGGGTGGCTAACGAGGCCCCACCTTCTCACCCGCCTTCCTCTTTTCGTCTATTTAGACAGATGGCAGTTGGTTGGACATGGTGGTCTATATATATGTATATATATAGTATAAGTATCATATACAAGCAACTCCGATTTCACGTCGGAGAAATTGAAGATATTTGCAAACTTCCATTCCCATAATTTGTAATCAGAAAATTGCAATGCATCTATAATAATTCTTCTCACACGTGTAAACTATTATCTTTGATAATTGCGTACTCAACCCTACCTCTATTCCGCGAATACTGCGATAGACCGTAAATTCTTTTCCTTACGCTGGAAAATTAGATTTTAAATTATTCTTCATAATTTCGCTTTTCTCTGTGAATTCACTTATTCTTGTAAATCACCTTCTTTAGAAAAAGTCAGATAATTGGCATAGGCTCTGCAAGTTGTGCAACATTTCCGTTTCCCGTTTGTCGTATGATGGGTACAATACTCAGTGAACTATCCTGATCAACAATTTACGTGCAATATCTCCATATAGACGAGAGTATTTCCATCCTTCCTATCTGAAAAAGAATAATGTATTTCTATCTATATGGCCATATTGTTTTTGCACCTTGGGAACAATTACATTTCGATGGACCCCTTCCGTCTCTTATCAGTATTTCTGTACTCTTTTCAAAATATGCCTGTTTGTATATGAAAGATTTTTCCATTTGATATATTTGCATCATTTTTTTCCGTTTCCAACATGAGATGGTTCCTATAATTCGCTTACCACCTGAGGCTGATACAGTTCTATTGAACTTGAACCTGCATAACTTGGACCTGAATATTAAATTTTGTATTCTACCTGCGATGTTGACCATTGTAAGCAAAGGAGACCCAACTGAGTTACCTTTCTTGTTCTTATTCAGCTCCACCCCAACTATAGCCGTTTGCCTTGCGAAGGAAACATCGCTGTCTCTGTAGCACTGAAAGGTGCCGTTACTCCAGTCACGTCATTGGTGGCCCTGAAAAGGTCCTTGGTTGCTGCTTCTCTTTTTTTTATATGTTTGAGTGTCCAGTCAGTCAGTCCGCGAAGTGAGCGAGCAGAGCGGAGCTCAGCAGATTAAACCGATCGATCATTGGCTTATGTCTAGTGGCTTTTAACCTACATATTCCCCTAGCTTCTGTTGCTCTGGCTGGTTTTCGAAAACTCATCCTTGGGGAGGAAGTACCGTAATTCGCTGTGGTCCAGAGCTGTTAGGGCTTTCCGAGTGAACCCAGGTTCCACCCAGGGGTAAACCGCACGCCTCGCTGCGAGCGGAGCACCTGGGGGACCTTTGCACGGGTCAACTCAATTTCTTCTTGCGGGGGTGGCTAACGAGGCCCCACCTTCTCATCTGCCTTCCTCTTTTCGTCTATGTAGACAGTTGGCATTTGGTTTGACATGGTGGTCTATATATATGTATATATATAGTATAAGTATCATATACAAGCAACTCCGATTTCACGTCGGAGAAATTGAAGATTTTTGCAAACTTCTATTCCCATAATTTGTAATCAGAAAATTGCAATGCATATATAAAAATTCTTCTCACACGGGTAAAGTATTATCGTTGATAATTGCGTACTCAACCCTACCTCTATTCCGCGAATACTGCGATAGAGCGTAAATACTTTTCCTTACGCTGGAAAATTAGATTTAAAATTATTCTTCATAATTTCGCCTTTCTCTGTGAATTCACTTATTCTTGTAAATAAACTTCTTTAGAAAAAGTCAGATAATGGGCATAGGCTCTGCAAGTTGTGCAACATTTCCGTTTCCCGTGTGTCGTATGATGGGTATAATACTCAGTGAACTATCCTGATCAACAATTTACGTGTAATATCTCCATATGGACGAGAGTATTTCCATCCTTCCTATCTGAAAAAGAATAATGTATTTCTATCTATATGGCCATATTGTTTTTGCACCTTGGGAACAATTACATTTCGATGGACCCCTTCCGTCTCTTATCAGTATTTCTGTACTCTTTTCAAAATATGCCTGTTTGTATATGAAAGATTTTTCCATTTGATATATTTGCATCATTTTTTTCCGTTTCCAACATGAGATGGTTCCTATAATTCGCTTACCACCTGAGGCTGATACAGTTCTATTGAACTTGAACCTGCATAACTTGGACCTGAATATTAAATTTTGTATTCTACCTGCGATGTTGACCATTGTAAGCAAAGGAGACCCAACTGAGTTACCTTTCTTGTTCTTATTCAGCTCCACCCCAACTATAGCCGTTTGCCTTGCGAAGGACCATCGCTGTCTCTGTAGCACTGAAAGGTGCCGTTACTCCAGTCACGTCATTGGTGGCCCTGAAAAGGTCCTTGGTTGCTGCTTCTCTTTTTTTTATATGTTTGAGTGTCCAGTCAGTCAGTCCGCGAAGTGAGCGAGCAGAGCGGAGCTCAGCAGATTAAACCGATCGATCATTGGCTTATGTCTAGCGGCTTTTAACCTACATATTCCCCTAGCTTCTGTTGCTCTGGCTGGTTTTCGAAAACTCATCCTTGGGGAGGAAGTACCGTAATTCGCTGTGGTCCAGAGCTGTTAGGGCTTTCCGAGTGAACCCAGGTTCCACCCAGGGGTAAACCGCACGCCTCGCTGCGAGCGGAGCACCTGGGGGACCTTTGCACGGGTCAACTCAATTTCTTCTTGCGGGGGTGGCTAACGAGGCCCCACCTTCTCATCTGCCTTCCTCTTTTCGTCTATGTAGACAGTTGGCATTTGGTTTGACATGGTGGTCTATATATATGTATATATATAGTATAAGTATCATATACAAGCAACTCCGATTTCACGTCGGAGAAATTGAAGATTTTTGCAAACTTCCATTCCCATAATTTGTAATCAGAAAATTGCAATGCATCTATAAAAATTTTTCTCACACGGGAAAACTATTATCGCACTGAATTGCATACACAAGCCTACCTCTATTCCAGAAATACTGCGATAGAGCGTAACTACTTTTCCTCCAACTTGAAAAAGAGATTTCATGTTATTCTTCATAATTTCGCTTTTCTCTGTGAATTCACCTATTCTTGTAAATCACCTTCTTTAGACAAAGTCAGATAATGGGAATAGGCTCTGCAAGTTGTGCAACATTTCCGTTTCCCGTGTGTCGTATGATGGGTATAATACTCAGTGAACTATCCTGATCAACAATTTACGTGTAATATCTCCATATGGACGAGAGTATTTCCATCCTTCCTATCTGAAAAAGAATAATGTATTTCTATCTATATGGCCATATTGTTTTTGCACCTTGGGTACAATTACAATTCGATGGACCCCTTCTGTCTCTTATCAGAATTTCTGTACTCTTTTCAAAATATGCCTGTTTGTATATGAAAGATTTTTCCATTGATATATTTGGATCATTTTTTTCCGTTTCCAACAGGAGATGGTTCCTATAATTCGCTTACCACCTGAGGCTGATACAGTTCTATTGAACTTGAACCTGCATAACTCTGACCTGAATATTGAATTTTGTATTCTACCTGCGATGTTGAACATTGTAAGCAAAGGAGACCCAACTGATTAACCTTTCTTGTTCTTATTCAGCTCCACCCCAACTATAGCCGTTTGCCTTGCGAAGGACCATCGCTGTCTCTGTAGCTCTGAAATGTGCCGTTACTCCAGTCACGTCATTGGTAGCCCTGAAAAGGTCCTTGGTTGCTGCTTCTCTTTTTTTATATGTTTGAGTGTCCATTCAATCAGTCAGCGAAGTGAGCGAGCAGAGCGGAGCTCAGCAGATTAAACCGATCGATCATTAGCTTATGTCTAGCGGCTTTTAACCAACATATTCCCCTAGCTTTCTGTTGCTCTGGCTGGTTTTCGAAAACTCATCCTTGGGGAGGAAGTACCGTAATTCGCTGTGGTCCAGAGTTGTTAGGGCTTTCCGAGTGAACCCAGGTTCCACCCAGGGGTAAACCGCACGCCTCGCTGCGAGCGGAGCACCTGGGGGACCTTTGCACGGGTCAACTCACTTTCTTCTTGCGGGGGTGGCTAACGAGGCCCCACCTTCTCACCCACCTTCCTCTTTTCGTCTATTTAGACAGATGGCAGTTGGTTAGACATGGTGGTCTATATATATGTATATATATAGTATATGTATCATATACAAGCAACTCCGATTTCACGTCGGAGAAATTGAAGATATTTGCAAACTTCCATTCCCATAATTTGTAATCAGAAAATTGCAATGCATCTATAAAAATATTTCTCACACGGGAAAACTATTATCGCACAGAATTGCATACACAAGCCTACCTCTATTCCAGGAATACTGCGATAGAGCGTAACTCCTTTTCCTTCAATTTGAAAAAGAGATTTCATGTTATAATTCATAATTTCGCTTTTCTCTGTGAATTCACCTATTCTTGTAAATCACCTTCTTTAGACAAAGTCAGATAATGGGAATAGGCTCTGCAAGTTGTGCAACATTTCCGTATCCCGTGTGTCGTATGATGGGAATAATACTCAGTGAACTATCCTGAGCAACAATTTACGTGCAATATCTCCATATGGACGAGAGTATTTCCATCCTTCCTATCTGAAAAAGAATAATGTATTTCTATCTATATGGCCATATTGTTTTTGCACCTTGGAAACAATTACATTTCGATGGACCCCTTCTGTCTCTTATCAGTATTTCTGTACTCTTTTCAAAATATGCCTGTTTGTATATGAAAGATTTTTCCATTTGATACATTTGGATCATTTTTTTCCGTTACCAACATGAGATGGTTCCTATAATTCGCTTACCACCTGAGGCTGATACAGTTCTATTGAACTTGTACCTGCATATCTTGTACCTGAATATTAAATTTTGTATTCTACCTGCGATGTTGACCATTGTAAGCATAGGAGACCCAATCGAGTTACCTTTCTTGTTCTTATTCAGCTCCACCCCAACTATAGCCGTTTGCCTTACGAAGGACCATCGCTGTCTCTGTAGCACTGAAAGGTGCCGTTACTCCAGTCACGTCATTGGTGGCCCTGAAAAGGTCCTTGGTTGCTGCTTCTCTTTTTTTTATAAGTTTGTGTGTCCAGTCAGTCAGTCAGCGAAGTTAGCGAGCAGAGCGGAGCTCAGCAGATTAAACCGATCGATCATTGGCTTATGTCTAGCGGCTTTTAACCAACATATTCCCCTAGCTTCTTTTGCTCTGGCTGGTTTTCGAAAACTCATCCTTGGGGAGGATGTACCGTACTTCGCTGTGGTCCAGAGCTGTTAGGGCTTTCCGAGTGAACACAGGTTCCACCCAGGGGTAAACCGCACGCCTCGCTGCGAGCGGAGCACCTGGGGGACCTTTGCACGGGTCAACTCAATTTCTTCTTGCGGGGGTGGCTAACGAGGCCCCTCCTTCTCACCTGCCTTCCTCTTTTCGTCTATCTAGACAGTTGGCAGTTGGTTGGACATGGTGGTCTATCTATCTTTGATAATTGCGTACTCAACCCTACCTCTATTCCGCGAATACTGCGATAGAGCGTAAATTCTTTTCCTTACGCTGGAAAATTAGATTTTAAATTATTCTTCATAATTTCGCTTTTCTCTGTGAATTCACTTATTCTTGTAAATCACCTTCTTTAGAAAAAGTCAGATAATGGGCATAGGCTCTGCAAGTTGTGCAACATTTCCGTTTCTCGTTTGTCGTATGATGGGTACAATACTCAGTGAACTATCCTGATCAACAATTTACGTGCAATATCTCCATATAGACGAGAGTATTTCCATCCTTCCTATCTGAAAAAGAATAATGTATTTCTATATATATGGCCATATTGTTTTTGCACCTTGGGAACAATTACATTTCGATGGACCCCTTCCGTCTCTTATCAGTATTTCTGTACTCTTTTCAAAATATGCCTGTTTGTATATGAAAGATTTTTCCATTTGATATATTTGGATCATTTTTTTCCCTTTCCAACATGAGATGGTTCCTATAATTCGCTTACCACCTGAGGCTGATACAGTTCTATTGAACTTGAACCTGCATAACTTGGACCTGAATATTAAATTTTGTATTCTACCTGCGATGTTGACCATTGTAAGCAAAGGAGACCCAATTGAGTTAACTTTCTTGTTCTTATTCAGCTCCACCACAACTATAGCCGTTTGCCTTGCGAAGGACCTTCGCTCTCTCTGAAGCTCAGAAATGTGCCGTTACTCCAGCACGTCATTGGTGGCCCTGAAAAGGTCCTTGGTTGCTGCCTCTCTTTTTTTTATATGTTTGAGTGTCCAGTCAGTCAGTCGGCGAAGTGAGCGTGCAGAGCGGAGCTCAGCAGAGTAAACCGATCTATCATTGGCTTATGTCTAGCAGCTTTTAACCAACATATTCCCCTAGCTTTCTGTTGCTCTGGCTGGTTTTCGAAAACTCATCCATGGGGAGTAAGTACCGTAATTCGCTGTGGTCCAGAGCTGTTAGGGCTTTCCGAGTGAACCCAGGTTCCACCCAGGGGTAAACTGCACGCCTCGCTGCGAGCGGAGCACCTGGGGGATCTTTGCACGGGTCAACTCAATTTCTTCTTGCGGGGGTTGCTAACGAGGCCCCACATTCTCACCTGCCTTCCTCTTTTCGTCTATGTAGACAGTTGGCAGTTGATTGGACATGGTGGTCTATATATATGTATATATATAGTATAAGTATCAAATACAAGCAACTCCGATTTCACGTCGGAGTAATTGAAGATGTTTGCAAACTTCCATTCCCATAATTTGTAATCAGAAAATTGCAATGCATCTATAAAAATTCTTCTCACACGGGTAAACTATTATCGTTGATAATTGCGTACTCAACCCTACCTCTATTCCGCGAATACTGCGATAGAGCGTAAATTCTTTTCCTTACGCTGGAAAATTAGATTTCAAATTATTCTTCATAATTTCGTTTTTCTCTGTGAATTCACTTATTCTTGTAAATCACCTTCTTTAGAAAAAGTCAGATAATGGGCATAGGCTCTGCAAGTTGTGCAACATTTCCGTTTCTTGTTTGTCGTATGATGGGTACAATACTCAGTGAACTATCCTGATCAACAATTTACGTGCAATATCTCCATATAGACGAGAGTATTTCCATCCTTCCTATCTGAAAAAGAATAATGTATTTCTATCTATATGGCCATATTGTTTTTGCACCTTGGGAACAATTACATTTCGATGGACCCCTTCCGTATCTTATCAGAATTTCTGTACTCTTTTCAAAATATGCCTATTTGTATATGAAAGATTTTTCCATTTGATACATTTGGATCATTTTTTTCCATTTCCAACATGAGATGGTTCCTATAGTTCGCTTACCACCTGAGGCTGATACAGTTCTATTGAACTTGAACCTGCATAACTTGGACCTGAATATTGAATTTTGTATTCTACCTGCGATGTTGACCATTGTAAGCAAAGGAGACCCAACTGAGTTACCTTTCTTGTTCTTATTCAGCTCCACCCCAACTATAGCCGTTTGCCTTGCGAAGGACCATCGTTGTCTCGGTAGCTCTGAAATGTGCCGTTTCTCCAGTCACGTCATTGGTGGCCCTGAAAAGGTCCTTGGTTGCTGCTTCTCTTTTTTTTTTATATGTTTGAGTGTCCAGTCAGTCAGTCAGCGAAGTTAGCGAGCAGAGCGGAGCTCAGCAGATTAAACCGATCGATCATTGGCTTATGTCTAGCGGCTTTTAACCAACATATTCCCCTAGCTTCTGTTGCTCTGGCTGGTTTTCGAAAACTCATCCTTGGGGAGGAAGTACCGTACTTCGCTGTGGTCCAGAGCTGTTAGGGCTATCCGAGTGAACACAGGTTCCACCCAGGGGTAAACCGCACGCCTCGCTGCGAGCGGAGCACCTGGGGGACCTTTGCACGGGTCAACTCAATTTCTTCTTGCGGGGGTGGCTAACGAGGCCCCTCCTTCTCACCTGCCTTTCTCTTTTCGTCTATCTAGACAGTTGGCAGTTGGTTGGACATGGTGGTCTATCTATCTTTGATAATTGCGTACTCAACCCTACCTCTATTCCGCGAATACTGCGATAGAGCGTAAATTCTTTTCCTTACGCTGGAAAATTAGATTTTAAATTATTCTTCATAATTTCGCTTTTCTCTGTGAATTCACTTATTCTTGTAAATCACCTTCTTTAGAAAAAGTCAGATAATGGGCATAGGCTCTGCAAGTTGTGCAACATTTCCGTTTCCCGTTTGTCGTATGATGGGTACAATACTCAGTGAACTATCCTGATCAACAATTTACGTGCAATATCTCCATATAGACGAGAGTATTTCCATCCTTCCTATCTGAAAAAGAATAATGTATTTCTATCTATATGGCCATATTGTTTTTGCACCTTGGGAACAATTACAATTCGATGGACCCCTTCCGTCTCTTATCAGAATTTCTGTACTCTTTTCAAAATATGCCTGTTTGTATATGAAAGATTTTTCCATTGATATATTTGGATCATTTTTTTCCGTTTCCAACATGAGATGGTTCCTATAATTCGCTTACCACCTGAGGATGATACAGTTCTATTGAACTTGTACCTGCATATCTTGTACCTGAATATTGAATTTTGTATTCTACCTGCGATGTTGACCATTGTAAGCAAAGGAGACCCAACTGAGTTAACTTTCTTGTTCTTATTCAGCTCCACCACAACTATAGCCGTTTGCCTTGCGAAGGACCTTCGCTCTCTCTGAAGCTCAGAAATGTGCCGTTACTCCAGCACGTCATTGGTGGCCCTGAAAAGGTCCTTGGTTGCTGCCTCTCTTTTTTTTATATGTTTGAGTGTCCAGTCAGTCAGTCGGCGAAGTGATCGTGCAGAGCGGAGCTCAGCAGAGTAAACCGATCCATCATTGGCTTATGTCTAGCGGCTTTTAACCAACATATTCCCCTAGCTTTCTGTTGCTCTGGCTGGTTTTCGAAAACTCATCCATGGGGAGTAAGTACCGTAATTCGCTGTGGTCCAGAGCTGTTAGGGCTTTCCGAGTGAACCCAGGTTCCACCCAGGGGTAAACCGCACGCCTCGCTGCGAGCGGAGCACCTGGGGGATCTTTGCACGGGTCAACTCAATTTCTTCTTGCGGGGGTTGCTAACGAGGCCCCACCTTCTCACCTGCCTTCCTCTTTTCGTCTATGTAGACAGTTGGCAGTTGGTTGGACATGGTGGTCTATATATATGTATATATATAGTATAAGTATCATATACAAGCAACTCCGATTTCACGTCGGAGAAATTGAAGATATTTGCAAACTTCCATTCCCATAATTTGTAATCAGAAAATTGCAATGCATATATAAAAATTCTTCTCACACGGGTAAAGTATTATCGTTGATAATTGCGTACTCAACCCTACCTCTATTCCGCGAATACTGCGATAGAGCGTAAATACTTTTCCTTCAACTTGAAAAAGAAATTTCATGTTATTCTTCATAATTTCGCTTTTCTCTGTGAATTCACCTATTCTTGTAAATCACCTTCTTTAGACAAAGTCAGATAATGGGAATAGGCTCTGCAAGTTGTGCAACATTTCCGTTTCCCGTGTGTCGTATGATGGGTATAATACTCAGTGAACTATCCTGATCAACAATTTACGTGTAATATCTCCATATGGACGAGAGTATTTCCATCCTTCCTATCTGAAAAAGAATAATGTATTTCTATCTATATGGCCATATTGTTTTTGCACCTTGGGAACAATTACATTTCGATGGACCCCTTCTGTCTCTTATCAGAATTTCTGTACTCTTTTCAAAATATGCCTGTTTGTATATGAAAGATTATTCCATTGATATATTTGGATCATTTTTTTCCGTTTCCAACAGGAGATGGTTCCTATAATTCGCTTACCACCTGAGGCTGATACAGTTCTATTGAACTTGAACCTGCATAACTCTGACCTGAATATTGAATTTTGTATTCTACCTGCGATGTTGACCATTGTAAGCAAAGGAGACCCAACTGATTAACCTTTCTTGTTCTTATTCAGCTCCACCACAACTATAGCCGTTTGCCTTGCGAAGGACCTTCGCTCTCTCTGAAGCTCAGAAATGTGCCGTTACTCCAGTCACGTCATTGGTGGCCCTGAAAAGGTCCTTGGTTGCTGCCTCTCTTTTTTTATATGTTTGAGTGTCCAGTCAGTCAGTCAGCGAAATGAGCGAGCAGAGCGGTGCTCAACAGAGTAAACCGATCCATCATTGGCTTATGTGTAGCGGCTTTTAACCAACATATTCCCCTAGCTTTCTGTTGCTCTGGCTGGTTTTCGAAAACTCATCCATGGGGAGTAAGTACCGTAATTCGCTGTGGTCCAGAGCTGTTAGGGCTTTCTGAGTGAACCCAGGTTCCACCCAGGGGTAAACCGCACGCCTCGCTGCGAGCGGAGCACCTGGGGGATCTTTGCACGGGTCAACTCAATTTCTTCTTGCGGGGTTTGCTAACGAGGCCCCACCTTCTCACCTGCCTTCCTCTTTTCGTCTATGTAGACAGTTGGCAGTTGGTTGGACATGATGGTCTATATATATGTATATATATAGTATAAGTATCATATACAAGCAACTCCGATTTCACGTCGGAGAAATTGAAGATGTTTGCAAACTTCCATTCCCATAATTTGTAATCAGAAAATTGCAATGCATCTATAAAAATTCTTCTCACACGGGTAAACTATTATCGTTGATAATTGCGTACTCAACCCTACCTCTATTCCGCGAATACTGCGATAGAGCGTAAATTCTTTTCCTTACGCTGGAAAATTAGATTTCAAATTATTCTTCATAATTTCGCTTTTCTCTGTGAAGTCACTTATTCTTGTAAATCACCTTCTTTAGAAAAAGTCAGATAATGGGCATAGGCTCTGCAAGTTGTGCAACATTTCCGTTTCCCGTTTGTCGTATGATGGGTACAATACTCAGTGAACTATCCTGATCAACAATTTACGTGCAATATCTCCATATAGACGAGAGTATTTCCATCCTTCCTATCTGAAAAAGAATAATGTATTTCTATCTATATGGCCATATTGTTTTTGCACCTTGGGAACAATTACATTTCGATGGACCCCTTCCGTATCTTATCAGAATTTCTGTACTCTTTTCAAAATATGCCTGTTTGTATATGAAAGATTTTTCCATTTGATACATTTGGATCATTTTTTTCCATTTCCAACATGAGATGGTTCCTATAGTTCGCTTACCACCTGAGGCTGATACAGTTCTATTGAACTTGAACCTGCATAACTCTGACCTGAATATTGAATTTTGTATTCTACCTGCGATGTTGACCATTGTAAGCAAAGGAGACCCTACTGAGTTAACTTTCTTGTTCTTATTCAGCTCCACCACAACTATAGCCGTTTGCCTTGCGAAGGACCTTCGCTCTCTCTGAAGCTCAGAAATGTGCCGTTACTCCAGTCACGTCATTGGTGGCCCTGAAAAGGTCCTTGGTTGCTGCCTCTCTTTTTTTATATGTTTGAGTGTCCAGTAAGTCAGTCAGCAAAATGAGCGAGCAGAGCGGTGCTCAGCAGAGTAAACCGATCCATCATTGGCTTATGTGTAGCGGCTTTTAACCAACATATTCCCCTAGCTTTCTGTTGCTCTGGCTGGTTTTCGAAAACTCATCCAGGGGGAGTAAGTCCCGTAATTCGCTGTGGTCCAGAGCTGTTAGGGCTTTCCGAGTGAACCCAGGTTCCACCTAGGGGTCAACCGCACGCCTCGCTGCGAGCGGAGCACCTGGGGGACCTTTGCACGGGTCAACTCAATTTCTTCTTGCGGGGGTGGCTAACGAGGCCCCAACTTCTCACCTGCCTTCCTCTTTTCGTCTATTTAGACAGTCGGCAGTTGTTTGGACATGATGGTCTATATATATGTATATATATAGTATAAGTATCATATACAAGCAACTCCGATTTCACGTCGGAGAAATTGAAGATGTTTGCAAACTTCCATTCCCATAATTTGTAATCAGAAAATTGCAATGCATCTATAAAAATTCTTCTCACACGGGTAAACTATTATCTTTGATAATTGCGTACTCAACCCTACCTCTATTCCGCGAATACTGCGATAGAGCGTAAATTCTTTTCCTTAAGCTGGAAAATTAGATTTCAAATTATTCTTCATAATTTCGCTTTTCTCTGTGAATTCACTTATTCTTGTAAATCACCTTCTTTAGAAAAAGTCAGATAATGGGCATAGGCTCTGCAAGTTGTGCAACATTTCCGTTTCCCGTTTGTCGTATGATGGGTACAATACTCAGTGAACTATCCTGATCAACAATTTACGTGCAATATCTCCATATAGACGAGAATATTTCCATCCTTCCTATCTGAAAAAGAATAATGTATTTCTATCTATATGGCCATATTGTTTTTGCACCTTGGGAACAATTACATTTCGATGGACCCCTTCCGTATCTTATCAGAATTTCTGTACTCTTTTCAAAATATGCCTGTTTGTATATGAAAGATTTTTCCATTTGATACATTTGGATCATTTTTTTCCATTTTTAACATGAGATGGTTCCTATAGTTCGCTTACCACCTGAGGCTGATACAGTTCTATTGAACTTGAACCTGCATATCTTGGACCTGAATATTGAATTTTGTATTCTACCTGCGATGTTGACCATTGTAAGCAAAGGAGACCCTACTGAGTTAACTTTCTTGTTCTTATTCAGCTCCACCACAACTATAGCCGTTTGCCTTGCGAAGGACCTTCGCTCTCTCTGAAGCTCAGAAATGTGCCGTTACTCCAGTCACGTCATTGGTGGCCCTGAAAAGGTCCTTGGTTGCTGCCTCTCTTTTTTTATATGTTTGAGTGTCCAGTCAGTCAGTCAGCGAAATGAGCGAGCAGAGCGGTGCTCAGCAGAGTAAACCGATCCATCATTGGCTTATGTTTAGCGGCTTTTAACCAACATATTCCCCTAGCTTTCTGTTGCTCTGGCTGGTTTTCGAAAACTCATCCATGGGGAGTAAGTACCGTAATTCGCTGTGGTCCAGAGCTGTTAGGGCTTTCCGAGTGAACCCAGGTTCCACCTAGGGGTAAACCGCACGCCTCGCTGCGAGCGGAGCACCTGGGGGACCTTTGCACGGGTCAACTCAATTTCTTCTTGCGGGGGTGGCTAACGAGGCCCCACCTTCTCACCTGCCTTCCTCTTTTCGTCTATTTAGACAGTTGGCAGTTGTTTGGACATGATGGTCTATATATATGTATATATATAGTATAAGTATCATATACAAGCAACTCCGATTTCACGTCGGAGAAATTGAAGATGTTTGCAAACTTCCATTCCCATAATTTGTAATCAGAAAATTGCAATGCATCTATAAAAATTTTTCTCACACGGGAAAACTATTATCGCACAGAATTGCATACACAAGCCTACCTCTATTCCAGGAATACTGCGATAGAGCGTAACTACTTTTCCTTCAACTTGAAAAAGAGATTTCATGTTATTCTTCATAATTTCGCTTTTCTCTGTGAATTCACCTATTCTTGTAAATCACCTTCTTTAGACAAAGTCAGATAATGGGAATAGGCTCTGCAAGTTGTGCAACATTTTCGTTTCCCGTGTGTCGTATGATGGGTATAATACTCAGTGAACTATCCTGATCAACAATTTCGTGTAATATCTCCATATGGACGAGAGTATTTCCATCCTTCCTATCTGAAAAAGAATAATGTATTTCTATCTATATGGCCATATTGTTTTTGCACCTTGGGAACTATTACATTTCGATGGACCCCTTCTGTCTCATATCAGTATTTCTGTACTCTTTTCAAAATATGCCTGTTTGTATATGAAAGATTTTTCCATTTGATATATTTGGATCATTTTTTTCCGTTTCCAACAGGAGATGGTTCCTATAATTCGCTTACCACCTGAGGCTGATACAGTTCTATTGAACTTGAACCCGCATAACTCTGACCTGAATATTGAATTTTGTATTCTACCTGCGATGTTGACCATTGTAAGCAAAGGAGACCCAACTGATTAACCTTTCTTGTTCTTATTCAGCTCCACCCCAACTATAGCCGTTTGCCTTGCGAAGGACCATCGCTGTCTCTGTAGCTCTGAAATGTGCCGTTACTCCAGTCACGTCATTGGTAGCCCTGAAAAGGTCCTTGGTTGCTGCTTCTTTTTTTTTATATGTTTGAGTGTCCATTCAATCAGTCAGCGAAGTGAGCGAGCAGAGCGGAGCTCAGCAGATTAAACCGATCGATCATTGGCTTATGTCTAGCGGCTTTTAACCAACATATTCCCCTAGATTTCTGTTGCTCTGGCTGGTTTTCGAAAACTCATCCTTGGGGAGGAAGTACCGTAATTCGCTGTGGTCCAGAGCTGTTAGGGCTTTCCGAGTGAACCCAGGTTCCACCCAGGGGTAAACCGCACGCCTCGCTGCGAGCGGAGCACCTGGGGGACCTTTGCACGGGTCAACTCACTTTCTTCTTGCGGGGGTGGCTAACGAGGCCCCACCTTCTCACCCGCCTTCCTCTTTTCGTCTATTTAGACAGATGGCAGTTGGTTGGACATGGTGGTCTATATATATGTATATATATATAGTATAAGTATCATATACAAGCAACTCCGATTTCACGTCGGAGAAATTGAAGATATTTGCAAACTTCCATTCCCATAATTTGTAATCAGAAAATTGCAATGCATCTATAAAAATTTTTCTCACACGGGAAAACTATTTTTGCACAGAATTGCATACACAAGCCTACCTCTATTCCAGGAATACTGCGATAGAGCCTAACTCCTTTTCCATCAACTTGAAAAAGAAATTTCATGTTATTCTTCATAATTTCGCTTTTCTCTGTGAATTCACCTATTCTTGTAAATCACCTTCTTTAGACAAAGTCAGATAATGGGAATAGGCTCTGCAAGTTGTGCAACATTTCCGTTTCCCGTGTGTCGTATGATGGGTATAATACTCAGTGAACTATCCTGATCAACAATTTACGTGTAATATCTCCATATGGACGAGAGTATTTCCATCCTTCCTATCTGAAAAAGAATAATGTATTTCTATCTATATGGCCATATTGTTTTTGCACCTTGGGAACAATTACATTTCGATGGACCCCTTCTGTCTCTTATCAGAATTTCTGTACTCTTTTCAAAATATGCCTGTTTGTATATGAAAGATTTTTCCATTGATATATTTGGATCATTTTTTTCCGTTTCCAACAGGAGATGGTTCCTATAATTCGCTTACCACCTGAGGCTGATACAGTTCTATTGAACTTGAACCTGCATAACTCTGACCTGAATATTGAATTTTGTATTCTACCTGCGATGTTGACCATTGTAAGCAAAGGAGACCCAACTGATTAACCTTTCTTGTTCTTATTCAGCTCCACCCCAACTATAGCCGTTTGCCTTGCGAAGGACCATCGCTGTCTCTGTAGCTCTGAAATGTGCCGTTACTCCAGTCACGTCATTGGTAGCCCTGAAAAGGTCCTTGGTTGCTGCTTCTCTTTTTTTTATATGTTTGAGTGTCCATTCAGTCAGTCAGCGAAGTGAGCGAGCAGAGCGGAGCTCAGCAGATTAAACCGATCGATCATTGGCTTGTCTAGCGGCTTTTAACCAACATATTCCTCTAGCTTTCTGTTGCTCTGGTTTGTTTTCGAATACTCATCCTTGGAGAGTAAGTACCGTAATTCGCTGTGGTCCAGAGCTGTTAGGGCTTTCCGAGTGAACCCAGGTTCCACCTAGTGGTAAACCGCACGCCTCGCTGCGAGCGGAGCACCTGGGGGACCTTTGCACGGGTCAACTCAATTTCTTCTTGCGGGGGTGGCTAACGAGGCCCCACCTTCTCACCTGCCTTCCTCTTTTCGTCTATTTAGACAGTTGGCAGTTGTTTGGACATGATGGTCTATATATATGTATATATATAGTATAAGTATCATATACAAGCAACTCCGATTTCACGTCGGAGATATTGAAGATGTTTGCAAACTTCCATTCCCATAATTTGTAATCAGAAAATTGCAATGCATCTATAAAAATTTTTCTCACACGGGAAAACTATTATCGCACAGAATTGCATACACAAGCCTACCTCTATTCCAGGAATACTGCGATAGAGCGTAACTACTTTTCCTTCAACTTGAAAAAGAGATTTCATGTTATACTTCATAATTTCGCTTTTCTCTGTGAATTCACCTATTCTTGTAAATCACCTTCTTTAGACAAAGTCAGATAATGGGAATAGGCTCTGCAAGTTGTGCAACATTTCCGTTTCCCGTGTGTCGTATGATGGGTATAATACTCAGTGAACTATCCTGATCAACAATTTCGTGTAATATCTCCATATGGACGAGAGTATTTCCATCCTTCCTATCTGAAAAAGAATAATGTATTTCTATCTATATGGCCATATTGTTTTTGCACCTTGGGAACTATTACATTTCGATGGACCCCTTCTGTCTCATATCAGTATTTCTGTACTCTTTTCAAAATATGCCTGTTTGTATATGAAAGATTTTTCCATTTGATATATTTGGATCATTTTTTTCCGTTTCCAACAGGAGATGGTTCCTATAATTCGCTTACCACCTGAGGCTGATACAGTTCTATTGAACTTGAACCTGCATAACTCTGACCTGAATATTGAATTTTGTATTCTACCTGCGATGTTGACCATTGTAAGCAAAGGAGACCCAACTGATTAACCTTTCTTGTTCTTATTCAGCTCCACCCCAACTATAGCCGTTTGCCTTGCGAAGGACCATCGCTGTCTCTGTAGCTCTGAAATGTGCCGTTACTCCAGTCACGTCATTGGTAGCCCTGAAAAGGTCCTTGGTTGCTGCTTCTCTTTTTTTATATGTTTGAGTGTCCATTCAATCAGTCAGCGAAGTGAGCGAGCAGAGCGGAGCTCAGCAGATTAAACCGATCGATCATTGGCTTATGTCTAGCGGCTTTTAACCAACATATTCCCCTAGATTTCTGTTGCTCTGGCTGGTTTTCGAAAACTCATCCTTGGGGAGGAAGTACCGTAATTCGCTGTGGTCCAGAGCTGTTAGGGCTTTCCGAGTGAACCCAGGTTCCACCTAGGGGTAAACCGCACGCCTCGCTGCGAGCGGAGCACCTGGGGGACCTTGCACGGGTCAACTCACTTTCTTCTTGCGGGGGTGGCTAACGAGGCCCCACCTTCTCACCCGCCTTCCTCTTTTCGTCTATTTAGACAGATGGCAGTTGGTTGGACATGGTGGTCTATATATATGTATATATATATAGTATAAGTATCATATACAAGCAACTCCGATTTCACGTCGGAGAAATTGAAGATATTTGCAAACTTCCATTCCCATAATTTGTAATCAGAAAATTGCAATGCATCTATAAAAATTTTTCTCACACGGGAAAACTATTTTTGCACAGAATTGCATACACAAGCCTACCTCTATTCCAGGAATACTGCGATAGAGCCTAACTCCTTTTCCATCAACTTGAAAAAGAAATTTCATGTTATTCTTCATAATTTCGCTTTTCTCTGTGAATTCACCTATTCTTGTAAATCACCTTCTTTAGACAAAGTCAGATAATGGGAATAGGCTCTGCAAGTTGTGCAACATTTCCGTTTCCCGTGTGTCGTATGATGGGTATAATACTCAGTGAACTATCCTGATCAACAATTTACGTGTAATATCTCCATATGGACGAGAGTATTTCCATCCTTCCTATCTGAAAAAGAATAATGTATTTCTATCTATATGGCCATATTGTTTTTGCACCTTGGGAACAATTACATTTCGATGGACCCCTTCTGTCTCTTATCAGAATTTCTGTACTCTTTTCAAAATATGCCTGTTTGTATATGAAAGATTTTTCCATTGATATATTTGGATCATTTTTTTCCGTTTCCAACAGGAGATGGTTCCTATAATTCGCTTACCACCTGAGGCTGATACAGTTCTATTGAACTTGAACCTGCATAACTCTGACCTGAATATTGAATTTTGTATTCTACCTGCGATGTTGACCATTGTAAGCAAAGGAGACCCAACTGATTAACCTTTCTTGTTCTTATTCAGCTCCACCCCAACTATAGCCGTTTGCCTTGCGAAGGACCATCGCTGTCTCTGTAGCTCTGAAATGTGCCGTTATTCCAGTCACGTCATTGGTAGCCCTGAAAAGGTCCTTGGTTGCTGCTTCTCTTTTTTTTATATGTTTGAGTGTCCATTCAGTCAGTCAGCGAAGTGAGCGAGCAGAGCGGAGCTCAGCAGATTAAACCGATCGATCATTGGCTTATGTCTAGTGGCTTTTAACCTACATATTCCCCTAGCTTCTGTTGCTCTGGCTGGTTTTCGAAAACTCATCCTTGGGGAGGAAGTACCGTAATTCGCTGTGGTCCAGAGCTGTTAGGGCTTTCCGAGTGAACCCAGGTTCCACCCAGGGGTAAACCGCACGCCTCGCTGCGAGCGGAGCACCTGGGGGACCTTTGCACGTGTCAACTCAATTTCTTCTTGCGGGGGTGGCTAACGAGGCCCCACCTTCTCATCTGCCTTCCTCTTTTCGTCTATGTAGACAGTTGGCATTTGGTTTGACATGGTGGTCTATATATATGTATATATATAGTATAAGTATCATATACAAGCAACTCCGATTTCACGTCGGAGAAATTGAAGATGTTTGCAAACTTCCATTCCCATAATTTGTAATCAGAAAATTGCAATGCATCTATAAAAATTTTTCTCTGACTCTGGTGCAGATGACTAGCGAGCCTAGCCTATCTAAAACAGGTCTCTGACTCCGGATTGGTTGACCGACAACCGATAGTCAAATCACGGCTCATACTCTCCACATTGCGGATCATTCTTTTAAAAAATTTCTCTCATTTTAGTTACTAACGCGGGAGTCCGTCTGCCTGGTGCGGGAAAACCCCTCTTGAGGGGGAAGTACGTAAGTCGCTGCGGGACTCCCTAGGGCTTTCCGGGACTCGACCAGGTACCACCAGGGTGTTGGTAGCACGCCTCGACGCGAGCGGGCCAATCCCGAGTGGCTGCCATTGCACGGTCGGCCCCACTTCTTCCGCGGGGGGTGGCTAACTTGTCCCACCTTCTCACCCGTTCGACCTTTTCCTATTTTGATTGGTAGGACAGGACAAACTAACACTCTGTGGGAGTTCGTCTGCCTGGTGCGGGAAAACCCCCTTTCGGGGGGAAGTACGTAAGTCGCTGCGGGACTCCCCAGAGCCTTCCGGGACTCGACCAGGTGCCACCAGGGAGTTGGCAGCACGCCTTGACGCGAGCGGGTTAACCCCGGGGCTACCATTGCACGGTCGGGCCCACTCCTTCTGCGGGGGGTGGCTAACTTGCCCCACCTTCTTACCCGCTCGCCCTTTTACTATCTCGACAGGCGACAAGCCTAACTCTCCCCCACAGAATGATCCGCTCACCGCCCCCTAATAGGGAAGCAGCTCCACGGAGCGAAGAAGGCACCTCAACCCATGTAGGGGATAGGATCCCGATCCCTTCTGCTATTAGGAGCGTCTTATTTCATAGGGAAAATAACAAGGGAGACCAGACGAAAAGAAAGGACGATATAGCGCCAGCCAGAGGTAACAAGGATGGTCAGGATGAAGTAGGGCTTGACCCGGCCGGAGATTTTCATATCGATGACGCGGCCATCTTCACAACCGTGGAGAGGGCAAAGAAAAGACGGCGACGATACGAACCGCATACTTTTACTTCTACGACAAATACCAATAATAGGTACGACCCACTCATAGACGTACCGGGAGATACCCCCAGACCAAGTCCCAAGGAAAAGAGGCCGCCGGCCATTGTTGTATATGACATAATGAATTATACCGCTTTTGTTAAGTCAATCAGACAAAAGATCGGCAATAATGATTTTACCATTATAAAGACGAAGGACGGGTCAAGACTTCAACTGACCACTAAGAAGGAGTACGATTGTATTAAACAATACCTAATAGAGGCTGGCGCCCAGATGCATACCTGGGCAGGAAAGACAAATACTACTGTCAGGTACCTTATCAAAGGGCTGGATGAGGGGATGGACCTGGGTTTTATCAGAGAAGAGTTATCAGAACTAGGTATACCGTGCGTGGCAGTACGCGAACTGGCACCTACGAGAAAAGACTTATACGTCGCAACGATAGAGAAAAACGAAAATTTTAAAATTACGACTATGGCAGAAGTAAAAAAAATATGCAGTCACAGGGTACATCTAGAACCTTATAAATACCAGAGGCCGCAGATGTGCTTTCGATGCAATAGGTATGGACACGGGTCCCAGAACTGCACCGCATCTCCTCGATGCTATAAGTGCGCTGGGGCCCACGAAGGGAGAGACTGCCCTAAAGACAAATCTCAAACCAAGGCCAAATGCTGTAACTGCGGAGGGGAGCATGTATCTTTTTCTCGTAGGTGTCCAGTCTATTTGAAACACGAAGAGGCGCTCAAATCCAAAGAAAAGAAAAACGACAAAACGCACAGAACCATCCAGGTCCCCCCCCCCACCGCCATCAGTCTGGACTCTCCCAGGTAAACCTGGCAAAGGGATCGAGGAAAAAGAATTTCCGCCGCTAGAAGAGAAAAAAACCAAGGAGCAGCCCAATAGGGAAGAGAAAAATTTTAAAAGCGACCCAGATATGAAAACACTAGTCGCGACTATGGCCCAATTTACGGCAACTATCCAGCAGCAAATGACGGCCATGATGACGTTAATTCAGACCCTAGTAGCCGCCATAACCGCTCAAAACGGCAATGGACGCTAGGGTCAATCAAGCGACTGCGATCATCATGGCCCACTGGAATGCAAACGGGGCTGTAAGAAATAAGACGCCGGAGCTCATTGAGTTCCTGAGGAAACATTCAGTAAAGATTATTTTAATACAGGAGACGCACCTTCAACCGAATGAGGATTGGGCTGTTCCTGGTTATGAGATATTTAGGAGGGACCGAGATAATAATACTCGAGGGGGTGGAGTGGCTATCCTCGCCCGTGACGGTATTGCATGCGCAAAAATAGACGACAGAAGCTCTGGCCCGATAGAAGCAGTAGGGGTCAGAGCGGATACAACTATGGGAACCCTCACCATCATAAGCACTTATATCCCACCAGGGAAAGAATTGCGCATGCAAGACTTAAACGGGCTCCTTAGCATGGACAATGGAGTAATAATAGCGGGTGACTTTAATGCAACGCATTGGGCGTGGAACTGCAGTAAAGAGAGTAGGCGTGGTAATCTTTTAAAGACATGGGCACGAGATAACCAATTTAGGGTAGTGGCTCCGAGAACAACGACGCGACCAGGACCAAGGAACACAGGAAGTGTCCTTGACTTTGCACTGGTCAAGAATTTTGATCAACGGACAATATCTAAAACGATCCCAGAGCTAACGAGCGACCATTACCCGGTAGTTCTGAGGATCGGAACACAAGTATTGTTTTATCAACAGGACAACCACCGCATGTGCTATGGACTTGCGGATTGGGCTAATTTTAGGAAAATAATTACGGAGTCACTACCAAGCGATGTGCCCACGATATCCACCAGGGAGGGAATTGATGAAGCGGCAGAATTGTTGGGGAACGCAATCAATAACGCAGCGGAAAAAGCTATTCCGCGTAGAGCAATGAAATCAAAAGAAAACCTGGAGATCCCTGACGAAATCAAAAATCTTATAAGCAAAAGAAACTGGGTGAGGCGGCAGTTTAACCATTACGGTACTGCCGACCAAAAGAGGGATCTCCGGGGATTAAACAAAGAAATCAGGGATCAACTGAGGCGCCTGAGGAGGTACCAATGGTCCATTAGACTAGCAGACCTCAATATAAGTGACAACTCCATATGGAAGTATACGCGTTCCCTAATGGATTCTGCCAGGAGCGACCCTCTGGTGGAGAGCCCAAGAGGCAAACTTACCACGTCTGTTGACAAAGCCGAATTCCTTGCGTCTCATTTAGTACAGGTTTTCACGCCCAATGACGCAACAGAATACACCCCAGACATAAAGATGGAGGAGATAGAGTCCATGCTAAGGGCACAGCACATCGAGGATCAAGCCACTCCGGTGTTCTCCATCAGAGAATTGGCAGAAGTTATAGCACGCCTACCAAAGGGGAAGGCGACAGGCAAAGACAACATCCCCTACGAACTAATAAAGCGACTGCCAATCTCTGCAGGAGAATACCTTATCTCGATTCTCAATGCAGTGGTGAGGATAGGACATTACCCTGCCGGCTGGAAGCATGCAAATGTCATATGCATACCCAAGGTAGGAAGGAAGGTCTTAAAAGCCACTGACTTCAGACCGATATCCCTCCTTTCCTGCCTTGGGAAAGTATGCGAAAAAATTACCTACCCGCATATACTGACACACGCGGAAGGGCATGGTGTGATCCCCCAAATGCAGTTCGGATTTAAGGCAGGACACTCCACAACACATCAGCTGCAGAGGGTGGTAGATTTTATCACGGACGCCTTCAACAGGAAGAATGTATCTGTTGGAGTAGCTTTTGATATAAGCAAAGCTTTCGACAAAGTATGGCACTTAGGCCTACTGCAAAAACTTTTTATAGCTAAATTCCCCTCTTGGCAGGTGAAATTTATAAAGTCTTATATCAACGACAGGCCATTCACTGTAAAATGGAATGGTGCCGAAAGCTCGACAAGGAGGATAGCAGCTGGTGTTCCACAAGGGAGTGTCCTAGGGCCACTACTATTTTCTATTTACACGGGTGACATTCCGACGGATGAGGGGGATTGGAACTCCACCATTGCCCTCTACGCGGACGATTGTGCAATAATTACAAGAAGCTTCCAGCCGGAAATGGCCGTCCGTTACGCCCTGAGGCAAATTGAAAAACTCACTAAGTATTACAAGAAATGGAGAATTGAGATAAACCCCAAAAAGACCCAAGCAATCCTCTTCCAAAAAAGGGATGCCGATTTGCCGAGACAGCTCTCAATAGAAGGTGTTGAAATTCCCTGGGCTAGACATATTAAATACCTTGGCGTAACAATGGACGAGAAACTACGGTTTGACGTCCATGTAAAAAGGGTCAACCTTACAGCAGCAGGGAAGAGAGCCAGACTCTTCCCAATTTTTAAATCAACTGACGTGTCCAGGGAATTAAAAACACACCTATATAAGGCAATGATCAGACCGACACTTATGTACGCTGCACCGGTGTGGACGGGTTTTCTCATGCAGAAATCCTGGAAAATACTCGAGATCGCGGAGAGAAAGATTTTAAGCCGAATAGGCAGGACATGGGGCAGAAATGTTGATGTCCATGAAATGCTAGGGATACCAACGATTAGGGACTTTGCCAAAGATTTGGCTAACAAATACAAACTCGCCCTGGAAAATAAAACGAATGACGTTCTCCGCGATCTCGCAATTAACAAAGTGTCGGTCTGGGATAAGTACAAGAGAGCATTGGCATCCACAGGTGAAGAGGATAGGGTCCCTCCTAAAAAGCGGCGAATATAACTTTTATTAACAATGACCATTATGAAACACGGGTGAGGTGCCTGTAATTTAATACCCGACGTTGAGTAAAGCCACATTGGAAGGCAACTCAGAAATATTAGATACCACGGGAGGGTATGAGCCACGGGCCAAGCAACTCCGATTTCACGTCGGAGTAATTGAAGATGTTTGCAAACTTCCATTCCCATAATTTGTAATCAGAAAATTGCAATGCATCTATAAAAATTCTTCTCACACGGGTAAACTATTATCGTTGATAATTGCGTACTCAACCCTACCTCTATTCCGCGAATACTGCGATAGAGCGTAAATTCTTTTCCTTACGCTGGAAAATTAGATTTCAAATTATTCTTCATAATTTCGTTTTTCTCTGTGAATTCACTTATTCTTGTAAATCACCTTCTTTAGAAAAAGTCAGATAATGGGCATAGGCTCTGCAAGTTGTGCAACATTTCCGTTTCTTGTTTGTCGTATGATGGGTACAATACTCAGTGAACTATCCTGATCAACAATTTACGTGCAATATCTCCATATAGACGAGAGTATTTCCATCCTTCCTATCTGAAAAAGAATAATGTATTTCTATCTATATGGCCATATTGTTTTTGCACCTTGGGAACAATTACATTTCGATGGACCCCTTCCGTATCTTATCAGAATTTCTGTACTCTTTTCAAAATATGCCTATTTGTATATGAAAGATTTTTCCATTTGATACATTTGGATCATTTTTTTCCATTTCCAACATGAGATGGTTCCTATAGTTCGCTTACCACCTGAGGCTGATACAGTTCTATTGAACTTGAACCTGCATAACTTGGACCTGAATATTGAATTTTGTATTCTACCTGCGATGTTGACCATTGTAAGCAAAGGAGACCCAACTGAGTTACCTTTCTTGTTCTTATTCAGCTCCACCCCAACTATAGCCGTTTGCCTTGCGAAGGACCATCGTTGTCTCGGTAGCTCTGAAATGTGCCGTTTCTCCAGTCACGTCATTGGTGGCCCTGAAAAGGTCCTTGGTTGCTGCTTCTCTTTTTTTTTTATATGTTTGAGTGTCCAGTCAGTCAGTCAGCGAAGTTAGCGAGCAGAGCGGAGCTCAGCAGATTAAACCGATCGATCATTGGCTTATGTCTAGCGGCATTTAACCAACATATTCCCCTAGCTTCTGTTGCTCTGGCTGGTTTTCGAAAACTCATCCTTGGGGAGGAAGTACCGTACTTCGCTGTGGTCCAGAGCTGTTAGGGCTATCTGAGTGAACACAGGTTCCACCCAGGGGTAAACCGCACGCCTCGCTGCGAGCGGAGCACCTGGGGGACCTTTGCACGGGTCAACTCAATTTCTTCTTGCGGGGGTGGCTAACGAGGCCCCTCCTTCTCACCTGCCTTTCTCTTTTCGTCTATCTAGACAGTTGGCAGTTGGTTGGACATGGTGGTCTATCTATCTTTGATAATTGCGTACTCAACCCTACCTCTATTCCGCGAATACTGCGATAGAGCGTAAATTCTTTTCCTTACGCTGGAAAATTAGATTTTAAATTATTCTTCATAATTTCGCTTTTCTCTGTGAATTCACTTATTCTTGTAAATCACCTTCTTTAGAAAAAGTCAGATAATGGGCATAGGCTCTGCAAGTTGTGCAACATTTCCGTTTCCCGTTTGTCGTATGATGGGTACAAAACTCAGTGAACTATCCTGATCAACAATTTACGTGCAATATCTCCATATAGACGAGAGTATTTCCATCCTTCCTATCTGAAAAAGAATAATGTATTTCTATCTATATGGCCATATTGTTTTTGCACCTTGGGAACAATTACAATTCGATGGACCCCTTCCGTCTCTTATCAGAATTTCTGTACTCTTTTCAAAATATGCCTGTTTGTATATGAAAGATTTTTCCATTGATATATTTGGATCATTTTTTTCCGTTTCCAACATGAGATGGTTCCTATAATTCGCTTACCACCTGAGGATGATACAGTTCTATTGAACTTGTACCTGCATATCTTGTACCTGAATATTGAATTTTGTATTCTACCTGCGAT
This sequence comes from Tanypteryx hageni, assembly GCA_028673005.1. Classification (NCBI taxonomy): domain Eukaryota; kingdom Metazoa; phylum Arthropoda; class Insecta; order Odonata; family Petaluridae; genus Tanypteryx; species Tanypteryx hageni. Next base: position 55,207,409 of record CM054120.1, on the reverse strand, counting down.
GTTGACCATTGTAAGCAAAGGAGACCCAACTGAGTTAACTTTCTTGTTCTTATTCAGCTCCACCACAACTATAGCCGTTTGCCTTGCGAAGGACCTTCGCTCTCTCTGAAGCTCAGAAATGTGCCGTTACTCCAGCACGTCATTGGTGGCCCTGAAAAGGTCCTTGGTTGCTGCCTCTCTTTTTTTTATATGTTTGAGTGTCCAGTCAGTCAGTCGGCGAAGTGATCGTGCAGAGCGGAGCTCAGCAGAGTAAACCGATCCATCATTGGCTTATGTCTAGCGGCTTTTAACCAACATATTCCCCTAGCTTTCTGTTGCTCTGGGTGGTTTTCGAAAACTCATCCATGGGGAGTAAGTACCGTAATTCGCTGTGGTCCAGAGCTGTTAGGGCTTTCCGAGTGAACCCAGGTTCCACCCAGGGGTAAACCGCACGCCTCGCTGCGAGCGGAGCACCTGGGGGATCTTTGCACGGGTCAACTCAATTTCTTCTTGCGGGGGTTGCTAACGAGGCCCCACCTTCTCACCTGCCTTCCTCTTTTCGTCTATGTAGACAGTTGGCAGTTGGTTGGACATGGTGGTCTATATATATGTATATATATAGTATAAGTATCATATACAAGCAACTCCGATTTCACGTCGGAGAAATTGAAGATATTTGCAAACTTCCATTCCCATAATTTGTAATCAGAAAATTGCAATGCATATATAAAAATTTTTCTCACACGGGTAAAGTATTATCGTTGATAATTGCGTACTCAACCCTACCTCTATTCCGCGAATACTGCGATAGAGCGTAAATACTTTTCCTTCAACTTGAAAAAGAAATTTCATGTTATTCTTCATAATTTCGCTTTTCTCTGTGAATTCACCTATTCTTGTAAATCACCTTCTTTAGACAAAGTCAGATAATGGGAATAGGCTCTGCAAGTTGTGCAACATTTCCGTTTCCCGTGTGTCGTATGATGGGTATAATACTCAGTGAACTATCCTGATCAACAATTTACGTGTAATATCTCCATATGGACGAGAGTATTTCCATCCTTCCTATCTGAAAAAGAATAATGTATTTCTATCTATATGGCCATATTGTTTTTGCACCTTGGGAACAATTACATTTCGATGGACCCCTTCTGTCTCTTATCAGAATTTCTGTACTCTTTTCAAAATATGCCTGTTTGTATATGAAAGATTATTCCATTGATATATTTGGATCATTTTTTTCCGTTTCCAACAGGAGATGGTTCCTATAATTCGCTTACCACCTGAGGCTGATACAGTTCTATTGAACTTGAACCTGCATAACTCTGACCTGAATATTGAATTTTGTATTCTACCTGCGATGTTGACCATTGTAAGCAAAGGAGACCCAACTGATTAACCTTTCTTGTTCTTATTCAGCTCCACCACAACTATAGCCGTTTGCCTTGCGAAGGACCTTCGCTCTCTCTGAAGCTCAGAAATGTGCCGTTACTCCAATCACGTCATTGGTGGCCCTGAAAAGGTCCTTGGTTGCTGCCTCTCTTTTTTTATATGTTTGAGTGTCCAGTCAGTCAGTCAGCGAAATGAGCGAGCAGAGCGGTGCTCAACAGAGTAAACCGATCCATCATTGGCTTATGTGTAGCGGCTTTTAACCAACATATTCCCCTAGCTTCCTGTTGCTCTGGCTGGTTTTCGAAAACTCATCCATGGGGAGTAAGTACCGTAATTCGCTGTGGTCCAGAGCTGTTAGGGCTTTCTGAGTGAACCCAGGTTCCACCCAGGGGTAAACCGCACGCCTCGCTGCGAGCGGAGCACCTGGGGGATCTTTGCACGGGTCAACTCAATTTCTTCTTGCGGGGTTTGCTAACGAGGCCCCACCTTCTCACCTGCCTTCCTCTTTTCGTCTATGTAGACAGTTGGCAGTTGGTTGGACATGATGGTCTATATATATGTATATATATAGTATAAGTATCATATACAAGCAACTCCGATTTCACGTCGGAGAAATTGAAGATGTTTGCAAACTTTCATTCCCATAATTTGTAATCAGAAAATTGCAATGCATCTATAAAAATTCTTCTCACACGGGTAAACTATTATCGTTGATAATTGCGTACTCAACCCTACCTCTATTCCGCGAATACTGCGATAGAGCGTAAATTCTTTTCCTTACGCTGGAAAATTAGATTTCAAATTATTCTTCATAATTTCGCTTTTCTCTGTGAAGTCACTTATTCTTGTAAATCACCTTCTTTAGAAAAAGTCAGATAATGGGCATAGGCTCTGCAAGTTGTGCAACATTTCCGTTTCCCGTTTGTCGTATGATGGGTACAATACTCAGTGAACTATCCTGATCAACAATTTACGTGCAATATCTCCATATAGACGAGAGTATTTCCATCCTTCCTATCTGAAAAAGAATAATGTATTTCTATCTATATGGCCATATTGTTTTTGCACCTTGGGAACAATTACATTTCGATGGACCCCTTCCGTATCTTATCAGAATTTCTGTACTCTTTTCAAAATATGCCTGTTTGTATATGAAAGATTTTTCCATTTGATACATTTGGATCATTTTTTTCCATTTCCAACATGAGATGGTTCCTATAGTTCGCTTACCACCTGAGGCTGATACAGTTCTATTGAACTTGAACCTGCATAACTCTGACCTGAATATTGAATTTTGTATTCTACCTGCGATGTTGACCATTGTAAGCAAAGGAGACCCTACTGAGTTAACTTTCTTGTTCTTATTCAGCTCCACCACAACTATAGCCGTTTGCCTTGCGAAGGACCTTCGCTCTCTCTGAAGCTCAGAAATGTGCCGTTACTCCAGTCACGTCATTGGTGGCCCTGAAAAGGTCCTTGGTTGCTGCCTCTCTTTTTTTATATGTTTGAGTGTCCAGTAAGTCAGTCAGCAAAATGAGCGAGCAGAGCGGTGCTCAGCAGAGTAAACCGATCCATCATTGGCTTATGTGTAGCGGCTTTTAACCAACATATTCCCCTAGCTTTCTGTTGCTCTGGCTGGTTTTCGAAAACTCATCCAGGGGGAGTAAGTCCCGTAATTCGCTGTGGTCCAGAGCTGTTAGGGCTTTCCGAGTGAACCCAGGTTCCACCTAGGGGTCAACCGCACGCCTCGCTGCGAGCGGAGCACCTGGGGGACCTTTGCACGGGTCAACTCAATTTCTTCTTGCGGGGGTGGCTAACGAGGCCCCAACTTCTCACCTGCCTTCCTCTTTTCGTCTATTTAGACAGTCGGCAGTTGTTTGGACATGATGGTCTATATATATGTATATATATAGTATAAGTATCATATACAAGCAACTCCGATTTCACGTCGGAGAAATTGAAGATGTTTGCAAACTTCCATTCCCATAATTTGTAATCAGAAAATTGCAATGCATCTATAAAAATTCTTCTCACACGGGTAAACTATTATCGTTGATAATTGCGTACTCAACCCTACCTCTATTCCGCGAATACTGCGATAGAGCGTAAATTCTTTTCCTTAAGCTGGAAAATTAGATTTCAAATTATTCTTCATAATTTCGCTTTTCTCTGTGAATTCACTTATTCTTGTAAATCACCTTCTTTAGAAAAAGTCAGATAATGGGCATAGGCTCTGCAAGTTGTGCAACATTTCCGTTTCCCGTTTGTCGTATGATGGGTACAATACTCAGTGAACTATCCTGATCAACAATTTACGTGCAATATCTCCATATAGACGAGAATATTTCCATCCTTCCTATCTGAAAAAGAATAATGTATTTCTATCTATATGGCCATATTGTTTTTGCACCTTGGGAACAATTACATTTCGATGGACCCCTTCCGTATCTTATCAGAATTTCTGTACTCTTTTCAAAATATGCCTGTTTGTATATGAAAGATTTTTCCATTTGATACATTTGGATCATTTTTTTCCATTTTTAACATGAGATGGTTCCTATAGTTCGCTTACCACCTGAGGCTGATACAGTTCTATTGAACTTGAACCTGCATATCTTGGACCTGAATATTGAATTTTGTATTCTACCTGCGATGTTGACCATTGTAAGCAAAGGAGACCCTACTGAGTTAACTTTCTTGTTCTTATTCAGCTCCACCACAACTATAGCCGTTTGCCTTGCGAAGGACCTTCGCTCTCTCTGAAGCTCAGAAATGTGCCGTTACTCCAGTCACGTCATTGGTGGCCCTGAAAAGGTCCTTGGTTGCTGCCTCTCTTTTTTTATATGTTTGAGTGTCCAGTCAGTCAGTCAGCGAAATGAGCGAGCAGAGCGGTGCTCAGCAGAGTAAACCGATCGATCATTGGCTTATGTCTAGCGGCTTTTAACCAACATATTCCCCTAGATTTCTGTTGCTCTGGCTGGTTTTCGAAAACTCATCCTTGGGGAGGAAGTACCGTAATTCGCTGTGGTCCAGAGCTGTTAGGGCTTTCCGAGTGAACCCAGGTTCCACCCAGGGGTAAACCGCACGCCTCGCTGCGAGCGGAGCACCTGGGGGACCTTTGCACGGGTCAACTCACTTTCTTCTTGCGGGGGTGGCTAACGAGGCCCCACCTTCTCACCCGCCTTCCTCTTTTCGTCTATGTAGACAGTTGGCAGTTGGTTGGACATGGTGGTCTATATATATGTATATATATATAGTATAAGTATCATATACAAGCAACTCCGATTTCACGTCGGAGAAATTGAAGATATTTGCAAACTTCCATTCCCATAATTTGTAATCAGAAAATTGCAATGCATCTATAAAAATTTTTCTCACACGGGAAAACTATTTTTGCACAGAATTGCATACACAAGCCTACCTCTATTCCAGGAATACTGCGATAGAGCCTAACTCCTTTTCCATCAACTTGAAAAAGAAATTTCATGTTATTCTTCATAATTTCGCTTTTCTCTGTGAATTCACCTATTCTTGTAAATCACCTTCTTTAGACAAAGTCAGATAATGGGAATAGGCTCTGCAAGTTGTGCAACATTTCCGTTTCCCGTGTGTCGTATGATGGGTATAATACTCAGTGAACTATCCTGATCAACAATTTACGTGTAATATCTCCATATGGACGAGAGTATTTCCATCCTTCCTATCTGAAAAAGAATAATGTATTTCTATCTATATGGCCATATTGTTTTTGCACCTTGGGAACAATTACATTTCGATGGACCCCTTCTGTCTCTTATCAGAATTTCTGTACTCTTTTCAAAATATGCCTGTTTGTATATGAAAGATTTTTCCATTGATATATTTGGATCATTTTTTTCCGTTTCCAACAGGAGATGGTTCCTATAATTCGCTTACCACCTGAGGCTGATACAGTTCTATTGAACTTGAACCTGCATAACTCTGACCTGAATATTGAATTTTGTATTCTACCTGCGATGTTGACCATTGTAAGCAAAGGAGACCCAACTGATTAACCTTTCTTGTTCTTATTCAGCTCCACCCCAACTATAGCCGTTTGCCTTGCGAAGGACCATCGCTGTCTCTGTAGCTCTGAAATGTGCCGTTACTCCAGTCACGTCATTGGTAGCCCTGAAAAGGTCCTTGGTTGCTGCTTCTCTTTTTTTATATGTTTGAGTGTCCATTCAGTCAGTCAGCGAAGTGAGCGAGCAGAGCGGAGCTCAGCAGATTAAACCGATCGATCATTGGCTTGTCTAGCGGCTTTTAACCAACATATTCCTCTAGCTTTCTGTTGCTCTGGTTTGTTTTCGAATACTCATCCTTGGAGAGTAAGTACCGTAATTCGCTGTGGTCCAGAGCTGTTAGGGCTTTCCGAGTGAACCCAGGTTCCACCTAGTGGTAAACCGCACGCCTCGCTGCGAGCGGAGCACCTGGGGCCCTTTGCACGGGTCAACTCAATTTCTTCTTGCGGGGGTGGCTAACGAGGCCCCACCTTCTCACCTGCCTTCCTCTTTTCGTCTATTTAGACATTTGGCAGTTGTTTGGACATGATGGTCTATATATATGTATATATATAGTATAAGTATCATATACAAGCAACTCCGATTTCACGTCGGAGATATTGAAGATGTTTGCAAACTTCCATTCCCATAATTTGTAATCAGAAAATTGCAATGCATCTATAAAAATTTTTCTCACACGGGAAAACTATTATCGCACAGAATTGCATACACAAGCCTACCTCTATTCCAGGAATACTGCGATAGAGCGTAACTACTTTTCCTTCAACTTGAAAAAGAGATTTCATGTTATACTTCATAATTTCGCTTTTCTCTGTGAATTCACCTATTCTTGTAAATCACCTTCTTTAGACAAAGTCAGATAATGGGAATAGGCTCTGCAAGTTGTGCAACATTTCCGTTTCCCGTGTGTCGTATGATGGGTATAATACTCAGTGAACTATCCTGATCAACAATTTCGTGTAATATCTCCATATGGACGAGAGTATTTCCATCCTTCCTATCTGAAAAAGAATAATGTATTTCTATCTATATGGCCATATTGTTTTTGCACCTTGGGAACTATTACATTTCGATGGACCCCTTCTGTCTCATATCAGTATTTCTGTACTCTTTTCAAAATATGCCTGTTTGTATATGAAAGATTTTTCCATTTGATATATTTGGATCATTTTTTTCCGTTTCCAACAGGAGATGGTTCCTATAATTCGCTTACCACCTGAGGCTGATACAGTTCTATTGAACTTGAACCTGCATAACTCTGACCTGAATATTGAATTTTGTATTCTACCTGCGATGTTGACCATTGTAAGCAAAGGAGACCCAACTGATTAACCTTTCTTGTTCTTATTCAGCTCCACCCCAACTATAGCCGTTTGCCTTGCGAAGGACCATCGCTGTCTCTGTAGCTCTGAAATGTGCCGTTACTCCAGTCACGTCATTGGTAGCCCTGAAAAGGTCCTTGGTTGCTGCTTCTCTTTTTTTATATGTTTGAGTGTCCATTCAATCAGTCAGCGAAGTGAGCGAGCAGAGCGGAGCTCAGCAGATTAAACCGATCGATCATTGGCTTATGTCTAGCGGCTTTTAACCAACATATTCCCCTAGATTTCTGTTGCTCTGGCTGGTTTTCGAAAACTCATCCTTGGGGAGGAAGTACCGTAATTCGCTGTGGTCCAGAGCTGTTAGGGCTTTCCGAGTGAACCCAGGTTCCACCTAGGGGTAAACCGCACGCCTCGCTGCGAGCGGAGCACCTGGGGGACCTTGCACGGGTCAACTCACTTTCTTCTTGCGGGGGTGGCTAACGAGGCCCCACCTTCTCACCCGCCTTCCTCTTTTCGTCTATTTAGACAGATGGCAGTTGGTTGGACATGGTGGTCTATATATATGTATATATATATAGTATAAGTATCATATACAAGCAACTCCAATTTCACGTCGGAGAAATTGAAGATATTTGCAAACTTCCATTCCCATAATTTGTAATCAGAAAATTGCAATGCATCTATAAAAATTTTTCTCACACGGGAAAACTATTTTTGCACAGAATTGCATACACAAGCCTACCTCTATTCCAGGAATACTGCGATAGAGCGTAACTCCTTTTCCATCAACTTGAAAAAGAAATTTCATGTTATTCTTCATAATTTCGCTTTTCTCTGTGAATTCACCTATTCTTGTAAATCACCTTCTTTAGACAAAGTCAGATAATGGGAATAGGCTCTGCAAGTTGTGCAACATTTCCGTTTCCCGTGTGTCGTATGATGGGTATAATACTCAGTGAACTATCCTGATCAACAATTTACGTGTAATATCTCCATATGGACGAGAGTATTTCCATCCTTCCTATCTGAAAAAGAATAATGTATTTCTATCTATATGGCCATATTGTTTTTGCACCTTGGGAACAATTACATTTCGATGGACCCCTTCTGTCTCTTATCAGAATTTCTGTACTCTTTTCAAAATATGCCTGTTTGTATATGAAAGATTTTTCCATTGATATATTTGGATCATTTTTTTCCGTTTCCAACAGGAGATGGTTCCTATAATTCGCTTACCACCTGAGGCTGATACAGTTCTATTGAACTTGAACCTGCATAACTCTGACCTGAATATTGAATTTTGTATTCTACCTGCGATGTTGACCATTGTAAGCAAAGGAGACCCAACTGATTAACCTTTCTTGTTCTTATTCAGCTCCACCCCAACTATAGCCGTTTGCCTTGCGAAGGACCATCGCTGTCTCTGTAGCTCTGAAATGTGCCGTTATTCCAGTCACGTCATTGGTAGCCCTGAAAAGGTCCTTGGTTGCTGCTTCTCTTTTTTTTATATGTTTGAGTGTCCATTCAGTCAGTCAGCGAAGTGAGCGAGCAGAGCGGAGCTCAGCAGATTAAACCGATCGATCATTGGCTTATGTCTAGTGGCTTTTAACCTACATATTCCCCTAGCTTCTGTTGCTCTGGCTGGTTTTCGAAAACTCATCCTTGGGGAGGAAGTACCGTAATTCGCTGTGGTCCAGAGCTGTTAGGGCTTTCCGAGTGAACCCAGGTTCCACCCAGGGGTAAACCGCACGCCTCGCTGCGAGCGGAGCACCTGGGGGACCTTTGCACGTGTCAACTCAATTTCTTCTTGCGGGGGTGGCTAACGAGGCCCCACCTTCTCATCTGCCTTCCTCTTTTCGTCTATGTAGACAGTTGGCATTTGGTTTGACATGGTGGTCTATATATATGTATATATATAGTATAAGTATCATATACAAGCAACTCCGATTTCACGTCGGAGAAATTGAAGATGTTTGCAAACTTCCATTCCCATAATTTGTAATCAGAAAATTGCAATGCATCTATAAAAATTTTTCTCACACGGGAAAACTATTATCGCACAGAATTGCATACACAAGCCTACGTCTATTCCAGGAATACTGCGATAGAGCGTAACTACTTTTCCTTCAACTTGAAAAAGAGATTTCTTGTTATTCTTCATAATTTCGCTTTTCTCTGTGAATTCACCTATTCTTGTAAATCACCTTCTTTAGACAAAGTCAGATAATGGGAATAGGCTCTGCAAGTTGTGCAACATTTCCGTTTCCCGTGTGTCGTATGATGGGTATAATACTCAGTGAACTATCCTGATCAACAATTTCGTGTAATATCTCCATATGGACGAGAGTATTTCCATCCTTCCTATCTGAAAAAGAATAATGTATTTCTATCTATATGGCCATATTGTTTTTGCACCTTGGGAACTATTACATTTCGATGGACCCCTTCTGTCTCTTATCAGAATTTCTGTACTCTTTTCAAAATATGCCTGTTTGTATATGAAAGATTTTTCCATTGATATATTTGGATCATTTTTTTCCGTTTCCAACAGGAGATGGTTCCTATAATTCGCTTACCACCTGAGGCTGATACAGTTCTATTGACTTGAACCTGCATAACTCTGACCTGAATATTGAATTTTGTATTCTACCTGCGATGTTGACCATTGTAAGCAAAGGAGACCCAACTGATTAACCTTTCTTGTTCTTATTCAGCTCCACCCCAACTATAGCCGTTTGCCTTGCGAAGGACCATCGCTGTCTCTGTAGCTCTGAAATGTGCCGTCACTCCAGTCACGTCATTGGTAGCCCTGAAAAGGTCCTTGGTTGCTGCTTCTCTTTTTTTATATGTTTGAGTGTCCATTCAATCAGTCAGCGAAGTGAGCGAGCAGAGCGGAGCTCAGCAGATTAAACCGATCGATCATTGGCTTATGTCTAGCGGCTTTTAACCAACATATTCCCCTAGCTTTCTGTTGCTCTGGCTGGTTTTCGAAAACTCATCCTTGGGGAGGAAGTACCGTAATTCGCTGTGGTCCAGAGCTGTTAGGGCTTTCCGAGTGAACCCAGGTTCCTCCCAGGGGTAAACCGCACGCCTCGCTGCGAGCGGAGCACCTGGGGGACCTTTGCACGGGTCAACTCACTTTCTTCTTGCGGGGGTGGCTAACGAGGCCCCACCTTCTCACCCGCCTTCCTCTTTTCGTCTATTTAGACAGATGGCAGTTGGTTGGACATGGCCCGTGGCTCATACCCTCCCGTGGTATCTAATATTTCTGAGTTGCCTTCCAATGTGGCTTTACTCAACGTCGGGTATTAAATTACAGGCACCTCACCCGTGTTTCATAATGGTCATTGTTAATAAAAGTTATATTCGCCGCTTTTTAGGAGGGACCCTATCCTCTTCACCTGTGGATGCCAATGCTCTCTTGTACTTATCCCAGACCGACACTTTGTTAATTGCGAGATCGCGGAGAACGTCATTCGTTTTATTTTCCAGGGCGAGTTTGTATTTGTTAGCCAAATCTTTGGCAAAGTCCCTAATCGTTGGTATCCCTAGCATTTCATGGACATCAACATTTCTGCCCCATGTCCTGCCTATTCGGCTTAAAATCTTTCTCTCCGCGATCTCGAGTATTTTCCAGGATTTCTGCATGAGAAAACCCGTCCACACCGGTGCAGCGTACATAAGTGTCGGTCTGATCATTGCCTTATATAGGTGTGTTTTTAATTCCCTGGACACGTCAGTTGATTTAAAAATTGGGAAGAGTCTGGCTCTCTTCCCTGCTGCTGTAAGGTTGACCCTTTTTACATGGACGTCAAACCGTAGTTTCTCGTCCATTGTTACGCCAAGGTATTTAATATGTCTAGCCCAGGGAATTTCAACACCTTCTATTGAGAGCTGTCTCGGCAAATCGGCATCCCTTTTTTGGAAGAGGATTGCTTGGGTCTTTTTGGGGTTTATCTCAATTCTCCATTTCTTGTAATACTTAGTGAGTTTTTCAATTTGCCTCAGGGCGTAACGGACGGCCATTTCCGGCTGGAAGCTTCTTGTAATTATTGCACAATCGTCCGCGTAGAGGGCAATGGTGGAGTTCCAATCCCCCTCATCCGTCGGAATGTCACCCGTGTAAATAGAAAATAGTAATGGCCCTAGGACACTCCCTTGTGGAACACCAGCTGCTATCCTCCTTGTCGAGCTTTCGGCACCATTCCATTTTACAGTGAATGGCCTGTCGTTGATATAAGACTTTATAAATTTCACCTGCCAAGAGGGGAATTTAGCTATAAAGAGTTTTTGCAGTAGGCCTAAGTGCCATACTTTGTCGAAGGCTTTGCTTATATCAAAAGCTACTCCAACAGATACATTCTTCCTGTTGAAGGCGTCCGTGATAAAATCTACCACCCTCTGCAGCTGATGTGTTGTGGAGTGTCCTGCCTTAAATCCGAACTGCATTTGGGGGATCACACCATGCCCTTCCGCGTGTGTCAGTATATGCGGGTAGATAATTTTTTCGCATACTTTCCCAAGGCAGGAAAGGAGGGATATCGGTCTGAAGTCAGTGGCTTTTAAGACCTTCCTTCCTACCTTGGGTATGCATATGACATTTGCATGCTTCCAGCCGGCAGGGTAATGTCCTATCCTCACCACTGCATTGAGAATCGAGATAAGGTATTCTCCTGCAGAGATTGGCAGTCGCTTTATTAGTTCGTAGGGGATGTTGTCTTTGCCTGTCGCCTTCCCCTTTGGTAGGCGTGCTATAACTTCTGCCAATTCTCTGATGGAGAACACCGGAGTGGCTTGATCCTCGATGTGCTGTGCCCTTAGCATGGACTCTATCTCCTCCATTTTTATGTCTGGGGTGTATTCTGTTGCGTCATTGGGCGTGAAAACCTGTTCTAAATGAGACGCAAGGAATTCGGCTTTGTCAACAGACGTGGTAAGTTTGCCTCTTGGGCTCTCCACCAGAGGGTCGCTCCTGGCAGAATCCATTAGGGAACGCGTATACTTCCATATGGAGTTGTCGCTTATATTGAGGTCTGCTAGTCTAATGGACCATTGGTACCTCCTCAGGCGCCTCAGTTGATCCCTGATTTCTCTGTTTAATCCCCGGAGATCCCTCTTTTGGTCGGCAGTACCGTAATGGTTAAACTGCCGCCTCACCCAGTTTCTTTTGCTTATAAGATTTTTGATTTCGTCAGGGATCTCCAGGTTTTCTTTTGATTTCATTGCTCTACGCGGAATAGCTTTTTCCGCTGCGTTATTGATTGCGTTCCCCAACAATTCTGCCGCTTCATCAATTCCCTCCCTGGTGGATATCGTGGGCACATCGCTTGGTAGTGACTCCGTAATTATTTTCCTAAAATTAGCCCAATCCGCAAGTCCATAGCACATGCGGTGGTTGTCCTGTTGATAAAACAATACTTGTGTTCCGATCCTCAGAACTACCGGGTAATGGTCGCTCGTTAGCTCTGGGATCGTTTTAGATATTGTCCGTTGATCAAAATTCTTGACCAGTGCAAAGTCAAGGACACTTCCTGTGTTCCTTGGTCCTGGTCGCGTCGTTGTTCTCGGAGCCACTACCCTAAATTGGTTATCTCGTGCCCATGTCCTTAAAAGATTACCACGCCTGCTCTCTTTACTGCAGTTCCACGCCCAATGCGTTGCATTAAAGTCACCCGCTATTATTACTCCATTGTCCATGCTAAGGAGCCCGTTTAGGTCTTGCATGCGCAATTCTTTCCCTGGTGGGATATAGGTGCTTATGATGGTGAGGGTTCCCATAGTTGTATCCGCTCTGACCCCTACTGCTTCTATCGGGCCAGAGCTTCTGTCATCTATTTTTGCGCATACAATACCTTCACGGGCGAGGATAGCCACTCCACCCCCTCGAGTATTATTATCTCGGTCCCTCCTAAATATCTCATAACCAGGAACAGCCCAATCCTCATTCGGTTGAAGGTGCGTCTCCTGTATTAAAATAATCTTTACTGAATGTTTCCTCAGGAACTCAATGAGCTCCGGCGTCTTATTTCTTACAGCCCCGTTTGCATTCCAGTGGGCCATGATGATCGCAGTGGCTTGATTGACCCTAGCGTCCATTGCCGTTTTGAGCGGTTATGGCGGCTACTAGGGTCTGAATTAACGTCATCATGGCCGTCATTTGCTGCTGGATAGTTGCCGTAAATTGGGCCATAGTCGCGACTAGTGTTTTCATATCTGGGTCGCTTTTAAAATTTTTCTCTTCCCTATTGGGCTGCTCCTTGGTTTTTTTCTCTTCTAGCGGCGGAAATTCTTTTTCCTCGATCCCTTTGCCAGGTTTACCTGGGAGAGTCCAGACTGATGGCGGTGGGGGGGGGACCTGGATGGTTCTGTGCGTTTTGTCGTTTTTCTTTTCTTTTGATTTGAGCGCCTCTTCGTGTTTCAAATAAACTGGACACCTACGAGAAAAAGATACATGCTCCCCTCCGCAATTACAGCATTTGGCCTTGGTTTGAGATTTGTCTTTAGGGCAGTCTCTCCCTTCGTGGGCCCCAGCGCACTTATAGCATCGAGGAGATGCGGTGCAGTTCTGGGACCCGTGTCCATACCTATTGCATCGAAAGCACATCTGCGGCCTCTGGTATTTATAAGGTTCTAGATGTACCCTGTGACTGCATATTTTTTTTACTTCTGCCATAGTCGTAATTTTAAAATTTTCGTTTTTCTCTATCGTTGCGACGTATAAGTCTTTTCTCGTAGGTGCCAGTTCGCGTACTGCCACGCACGGTATACCTAGTTCTGATAACTCTTCTCTGATAAAACCCAGGTCCATCCCCTCATCCAGCCCTTTGATAAGGTACCTGACAGTAGTATTTGTCTTTCCTGCCCAGGTATGCATCTGGGCGCCAGCCTCTATTAGGTATTGTTTAATACAATCGTACTCCTTCTTAGTGGTCAGTTGAAGTCTTGACCCGTCCTTCGTCTTTATAATGGTAAAATCATTATTGCCGATCTTTTGTCTGATTGACTTAACAAAAGCGGTATAATTCATTATGTCATATACAACAATGGCCGGCGGCCTCTTTTCCTTGGGACTTGGTCTGGGGGTATCTCCCGGTACGTCTATGAGTGGGTCGTACCTATTATTGGTATTGGTCGTAGAAGTAAAAGTATGTGGTTCGTATCGTCGCCGTCTTTTCTTTGCCCTCTCCACGGTTGTGAAGATGGCCGCGTCATCGATATGAAAATCTCCGGCCGGGTCAAGCCCTACTTCATCCTGACCATCCTTGTTACCCCTGGCTGGCGCTATATCGTCCTTTCTTTTCGTCTGGTCTCCCTTGTTATTTTCCCTATGAAATAAGACGCTCCTAATAGCAGAAGGGATCGGGATCCTATCCCCTACATGGGTTGAGGTGCCTTCTTCGCTCCGTGGAGCTGCTTCCCTATTAGGGGGCGGTGAGCGGATCATTCTGTGGGGGAGAGTTAGGCCTGTCGCCTGTCGAGATAGTAAAAGGGCGAGCGGGTAAGAAGGTGGGGCAAGTTAGCCACCCCCCGCAGAAGGAGTGGGCCCGACCGTGCAATGGTAGCCCCGGGGTTAACCCGCTCGCGTCAAGGCGTGCTGCCAACTCCCTGGTGGCACCTGGTCGAGTCCCGGAAGGCTCTGGGGAGTCCCGCAGCGACTTACGTACTTCCCCCCGAAAGGGGGTTTTCCCGCACCAGGCAGACGAACTCCCACAGAGTGTTAGTTTTGTCCTGTCCTATCAATCAAAATAGGAAAAGGTCGAACGGGTGAGAAGGTGGGACAGGTTAGCCACCCCCCGCGGAAGAAGTGGGGCCGACCGTGCAATGGCAGCCACTCGGGATTGGCCCGCTCGCGTCGAGGCGTGCTACCAACACCCTGGTGGTACCTGGTCGAGTCCCGGAAAGCCCTAGGGAGTCCCGCAGCGACTTACGTACTTCCCCCTCGAGAGGGGTTTTCCCGCACCAGGCAGACGGACTCCCGCGTTAGTAACTAAAATGAGAGAAATTTTTAAAAAGAATGATCCGCAATGTGGAGAGTATGAGCCGTGATTTAACTATCGGTTGTCGGTCAACCAATCCGGAATCAGAGACCTGTTTTAGATAGGCTAGGCTCGCTAGTCATCTGCACCAGAGTCAGAGAATCCGTCGAATGATCGACGATCGAATCAAGAATGTTGGACATGGTGGTCTATATATATGTATATATATAGTATAAGTATCATATACAAGCAACTCCGATTTCACGTCGGAGAAATTGAAGATATTTGCAAACTTCCATTCCCATAATTTGTAATCAGAAAATTGCAATGCATCTATAAAAATTTTTCTCACACGGGAAAACTATTTTTGCACAGAATTGCATACACAAGCCTACCTCTATTCCAGGAATACTGCGATAGAGCGTAACTCCTTTTCCTTCAACTTGAAAAAGAAATTTCATATTATTCTTCATAATTTCGCTTTTCTCTGTGAATTTACCTATTCTTGTAAATCACCTTCTTTAGACAAAGTCAGATAATGGGAATAGGCTCTGCAAGTTGTGCAACATTTCCGTTTCCCGTGTGTCGTATGATGGGTATAATACTCAGTGAACTATCCTGATCAACAATTTACGTGTAATATCTCCATATGGACGAGAGTATTTCCATCCTTCCTATCTGAAAAAGAATAATGTATTACTATCTATATGGCCATATTGTTTTTGCACCTTGGGAACAATTACATTTCGATGGACCCCTTCTGTCTCTTATCAGAATTTCTGTACTCTTTTCAAAATATGCCTGTTTGTATATGAAAGATTTTTCCATTGATATATTTGGATCATTTTTTTCCGTTTCCAACAGGAGATGGTTCCTACAATTCGCTTACCACCTGAGGCTGATACAGTTCTATTGAACTTGAACCTGCATAACTCTGACCTGAATATTGAATTTTGTATTCTACCTGCGATGTTGACCATTGTAAGCAAAGGAGACCCAACTGATTAACCTTTCTTGTTCTTATTCAGCTCCACCCCAACTATAGCCGT
Source organism: Tanypteryx hageni (assembly GCA_028673005.1). Lineage (NCBI taxonomy): Eukaryota > Metazoa > Arthropoda > Insecta > Odonata > Petaluridae > Tanypteryx > Tanypteryx hageni. The sequence goes on along the minus strand of CM054120.1, from coordinate 55,191,654 downwards.
TTGCCTTGCGAAGGACCATCGCTGTCTCTGTAGCACTGAAAGGTGCCCTTACTCCAGTCACGTCATTGGTGGCCCTGAAAAGGTCCTTGGTTGCTGCTTCTCTTTTTTTTATATGTTTGAGTGTCCAGTCAGTCAGTCCGCGAAGTGAGCGAGCAGAGCGGAGCTCAGCAGATTAAACCGATCGATCATTGGCTTATGTCTAGTGGCTTTTAACCTACATATTCCCCTAGCTTCTGTTGCTCTGGCTGGTTTTCGAAAACTCATCCTTGGGGAGGAAGTACCGTAATTCGCTGTGGTCCAGAGCTGTTAGGGCTTTCCGAGTGAACCCAGGTTCCACCCAGGGGTAAACCGCACGCCTCGCTGCGAGCGGAGCACCTGGGGGACCTTTGCACGGGTCAACTCAATTTCTTCTTGCGGGGGTGGCTAACGAGGCCCCACCTTCTCATCTGCCTTCCTCTTTTCGTCTATGTAGACAGTTGGCATTTGGTTTGACATGGTGGTCTATATATATGTATATATATAGTATAAGTATCATATACAAGCAACTCCGATTTCACGTCGGAGAAATTGAAGATGTTTGCAAACTTCCATTCCCATAATTTGTAATCAGAAAATTGCAATGCATCTATAAAAATTTTTCTCACACGGGAAAACTATTATCGCACAGAATTGCATACACAAGCCTACGTCTATTCCAGGAATACTGCGATAGAGCGTAACTACTTTTCCTTCAACTTGAAAAAGAGATTTCATGTTATTCTTCATAATTTCGCTTTTCTCTGTGAATTCACCTATTCTTGTAAATCACCTTCTTTAGACAAAGTCAGATAATGGGAATAGGCTCTGCAAGTTGTGCAACATTTCCGTTTCCCGTGTGTCGTATGATGGGTATAATACTCAGTGAACTATCCTGATCAACAATTTCGTGTAATATCTCCATATGGACGAGAGTATTTCCATCCTTCCTATCTGAAAAAGAATAATGTATTTCTATCTATATGGCCATATTGTTTTTGCACCTTGGGAACTATTACATTTCGATGGACCCCTTCTGTCTCTTATCAGAATTTCTGTACTCTTTTCAAAATATGCCTGTTTGTATATGAAAGATTTTTCCATTGATATATTTGGATCATTTTTTTCCGTTTCCAACAGGAGATGGTTCCTATAATTCGCTTACCACCTGAGGCTGATACAGTTCTATTGACTTGAACCTGCATAACTCTGACCTGAATATTGAATTTTGTATTCTACCTGCGATGTTGACCATTGTAAGCAAAGGAGACCCAACTGATTAACCTTTCTTGTTCTTATTCAGCTCCACCCCAACTATAGCCGTTTGCCTTGCGAAGGACCATCGCTGTCTCTGTAGCTCTGAAATGTGCCGTTACTCCAGTCACGTCATTGGTAGCCCTGAAAAGGTCCTTGGTTGCTGCTTCTCTTTTTTTATTTGTTTGAGTGTCCATTCAATCAGTCAGCGAAGTGAGCGAGCAGAGCGGAGCTCAGCAGATTAAACCGATCGATCATTGGCTTATGTCTAGCGGCTTTTAACCAACATATTCCCCTAGCTTTCTGTTGCTCTGGCTGGTTTTCGAAAACTCATCCTTGGGGAGGAAGTACCGTAATTCGCTGTGGTCCAGAGCTGTTAGGGCTTTCCGAGTGAACCCAGGTTCCTCCCAGGGGTAAACCGCACGCCTCGCTGCGAGCGGAGCACCTGGGGGACCTTTGCACGGGTCAACTCACTTTCTTCTTGCGGGGGTGGCTAACGAGGCCCCACCTTCTCACCCGCCTTCCTCTTTTCGTCTATTTAGACAGATGGCAGTTGGTTGGACATGGTGGTCTATATATATGTATATATATAGTATAAGTATCATATACAAGCAACTCCGATTTCACGTCGGAGAAATTGAAGATATTTGCAAACTTCCATTCCCATAATTTGTAATCAGAAAATTGCAATGCATCTATAAAAATTCTTCTCACACGGGTAAACTATTATCTTTGATAATTGCGTACTCAACCCTACCTCTATTCCGCGAATACTGCGATAGAGCGTAAATTCTTTTCCTTACGCTGGAAAATTAGATTTTAAATTATTCTTCATAATTTCGCTTTTCTCTGTGAATTCACTTATTCTTGTAAATCACCTTCTTTAGAAAAAGTCAGATAATTGGCATAGGCTCTGCAAGTTGTGCAACATTTCCGTTTCCCGTTTGTCGTATGATGGGTACAATACTCAGTGAACTATCCTGATCAACAATTTACGTGCAATATCTCCATATGGACGAGAGTATTTCCATCCTTCCTATCTGAAAAAGAATAATGTATTTCTATCTATATGGCCATATTGTTTTTGCACCTTGGGAACTATTACATTTCGATGGACCCCTTCTGTCCCTTATCAGAATTTCTGTACTCTTTTCAAAATATGCCTGTTTGTATATGAAAGTTTTTTCCATTGATATAATTGGATCATTTTTTTCCGTTTCCAACAGGAGATGGTTCCTATAATTCGCTTACCACCTGAGGCTGATACAGTTCTATTGAACTTGAACCTGCATAACTCTGACCTGAATATTGAATTTTGTATTCTACCTGCGATGTTGACCATTGTAAGCAAAGGAGACCCAACTGATTAACCTTTCTTGTTCTTATTCAGCTCCACCCCAACTATAGCCGTTTGCCTTGCGAAGGACCATCGCTGTCTCTGTAGCTCTGAAATGTGCCGTTACTCCAGTCACGTCATTGGTAGCCCTGAAAAGGTCCTTGGTTGCTGCTTCTCTTTTTTTTATATGTTTGAGTGTCCATTCAGTCAGTCAGCGAAGTGAGCGAGCAGAGCGGAGCTCAGCAGATTAAACCGATCGATCATTGGCTTATGTCTAGCGGCTTTTAACCAACATATTCCTCTAGCTTTCTGTTGCTCTGGTTGGTTTTCGAAAACTCATCCTTGGGGAGGAAGTACCGTAATTCGCTGTGGTCCAGAGCTGTTAGGGCTTTCCGAGTGAACGCAGGTTCCAACCAGGGGTTAACCGCACGCCTCGCTGCGAGCGGAGCACCTGGGGGACATTTGCAGGGGTCAACTCACTTTCTTCTTGCGGGGGTGGCTAACGAGGCCCCACCTTCTCACCCGCCTTCCTCTTTTCGTCTATTTAGACAGATGGCAGTTGGTTGGACATGGTGGTCTATATATATGTTTATATATAGTATAAGTATCATATACAAGCAACTCCGATTTCACGTCGGAGAAATTGAAGATGTTTGCAAACTTCCATTCCCATAATTTGTAATCAGAAAATTGCAATGCATCTATAAAAATTCTTCTCACACGGGTAAACTATTATCTTTGATAATTGCGTACTCAACCCTACCTCTATTCCGCGAATACTGCGATAGAGCGTAAATTCTTTTCCTTACGCTGGAAAATTAGATTTTAAATTATTCTTCATAATTTCGCTTTTCTCTGTGAATTCACTTATTCTTGTAAATCACCTTCTTTAGAAAAAGTCAGATAATTAGCATAGGCTCTGCAAGTTGTGCAACATTTCCGTTTCCCGTTTGTCGTATGATGGGTACAATACTCAGTGAACTATCCTGATCAACAATTTACGTGCAATATCTCCATATAGACGAGAGTATTTCCATCCTTCCTATCTGAAAAAGAATAATGTATTTCTATCTATATGGCCATATTGTTTTTGCACCTTGGGAACAATTACATTTCGATGGACCCCTTCCGTCTCTTATCAGTATTTCTGTACTCTTTTCAAAATATGCCTGTTTGTATATGAAAGATTTTTCCATTTGATATATTTGGATCATTTTTTTCCGTTTCCAACATGAGATGGTTCCTATAATTCGCTTACCACCTGAGGCTGATACAGTTCTATTGAACTTGAACCTGCATAACTTGGACCTGAATATTAAATTTTGTATTCTACCTGCGGTGTTGACCATTGTAAGCAAAGGAGACCCAACTGAGTTACCTTTCTTGTTCTTATTCAGCTCCACCCCAACTATAGCCGTTTGCCTTGCGAAGGACCATCGCGGTCTCTGTAGCACTGAAAGGTGCCGTTACTCCAGTCACGTCATTGGTGGCCCTGAATAGGTCCTTGGTTGCTGCTTCTCTTTTTTTTATATGTTTGAGTGTCCAGTCAGTCAGTCCGCGAAGTGAGCGAGCAGAGCGGAGCTCAGCAGATTAAACCGATCGATCATTGGCTTATGTCTAGTGGATTTTAACATACATATTCCCCTAGCTTCTGTTGCTCTGGCTGGTTTTCGAAAACTCATCCTTGGGGAGGAAGTACCGTAATTCGCAGTGGTCCAGAGCTGTTAGGGCTTTCCGAGTGAACCCAGGTTCCACCCAGGGGTAAACCGCACGCCTCGCTGCGAGCGGAGCACCTGGGGGACCTTTGCACGGGTCAACTCAATTTCTTCTTGCGGGGGTGGCTAACGACGCCCCACCTTCTCATCTGCCTTCCTCTTTTCGTCTATGTAGACAGTTGGCATTTGGTTTGACATGGTGGTCTATATATATGTATATATATAGTATAAGTATCATATACAAGCAACTCCGATTTCACGTCGGAGAAATTGAAGATGTTTGCAAACTTCCATTCCCATAATTTGTAATCAGAAAATTGCAATGCATCTATAAAAATTTTTCTCACACGGGAAAACTATTATCGCACAGAATTGAATACACAAGCCTACCTCTATTCCAGGAATACTGCGATAGAGCGTAACTACTTTTCCTCCAACTTGAATAAGAGATTTCATGTTATTCTTCATAATTTCGCTTTTCTCTGTGAATTCACCTATTCTTGTAAATCACCTTCTTTAGACAAAGTCAGATAATAGGAATAGGCTCTGCAAGTTGTGCAACATTTCCGTTTCCCGTGTGTCGTATGATGGGTATAATACTCAGTGAACTATCATGATCAACAATTTCGTGTAATATTCCATATGGACGAGAGTATTTCCATCCTTCCTATCTGAAAAAGAATAATGTATTTCTATCTATATGGCCATATTGTTTTTGCACCTTGGGAACTATTACATTTCGATGGACCCCTTCTGTCTCTTATCAGTATTTCTGTACTCTTTTCAAAATATGCCTGTTTGTATATGAAAGATTTTTCCATTTGATATATTTGCATCATTTTTTTCCGTTTCCAACAGGAGATGGTTCCTATAATTCGCTTACCACCTGAGGCTGATACAGTTCTATTGAACTTGAACCTGCATAACTTGGACCTGAATATTAAATTTTGTATTCTACCTGCGATGTTGACCATTGTAAGCAAAGGAGACCCAACTGAGTTACCTTTCTTGTTCTTATTCAGCTCCACCCCAACTATAGCCGTTTGCCTTGCGAAGGACCATCGCTGTCTCTGTAGCACTGAAAGGTGCCGTTACTCCAGTCACGTCATTGGTGGCCCTGAATAGGTCCTTGGTTGCTGCTTCTCTTTTTTTTATATGTTTGAGTGTCCAGTCAGTCAGTCCGCGAAGTGAGCGAGCAGAGCGGAGCTCAGCAGATTAAACCGATCGATCATTGGCTTATGTCTAGTGGCTTTTAACCTACATATTCCCCTAGCTTCTGTTGCTCTGGCTGGTTTTCGAAAACTCATCCTTGGGGAGGAAGTACCGTAATTCGCTGTTGTCCAGAGCTGTTAGGGCTTTCCGAGTAAACCCAGGTTCCACCCAGGGGTAAACCGCACGCCTCGCTGCGAGCGGAGCACCTGGGGGACCTTTGCACGGATCAACTCAATTTCTTCTTGCGGGGGTGGCTAACGAGGCCCCACCTTCTCATCTGCCTTCCTCTTTTCGTCTATGTAGACAGTTGGCATTTGGTTTGACATGGTGGTCTATATATATGTATATATATAGTATAAGTATCATATACAAGCAACTCCGATTTCACGTCGGAGAAATTGAAGATTTTTGCAAACTTCTATTCCCATAATTAGTAATCAGAAAATTGCAATGCATATATAAAAATTCTTCTCACACGGGTAAAGTATTATCGTTGATAATTGCGTACTCAACCCTACCTCTATTCCGCGAATACTGCGATAGAGCGTAAATACTTTTCCTTACGCTGGAAAATTAGATTTCAAATTATTCTTCATAATTTCGCTTTTCTCTGTGAATTCACTTATTCTTGTAAATAACCTTCTTTAGAAAAAGTCAGATAATGGGCATAGGCTCTGCAAGTTGTGCAACATTTCCGTTTCCCGTGTGTCGTATGATGGGTATAATACTCAGTGAACTATCCTGATCAACAATTTCGTGTAATATCTCCATATGGACGAGAGTATTTCCATCCTTCCTATCTGAAAAAGAATAATGTATTTCTATCTATATGGCCATATTGTTTTTGCACCTTGGGAACTATTACATTTCGATGGACCCCTTCTGTCTCTTATCAGTATTTCTGTACTCTTTTCAAAATATGCCTGTTTGTATATGAAAGATTTTTCCATTTGATATATTTGCATCATTTTTTTCCGTTTCCAACAGGAGATGGTTCCTATAATTCGCTTACCACCTGAGGCTGATACAGTTCTATTGAACTTGAACCTGCATAACTTGGACCTGAATATTAAATTTTGTATTCTACCTGCGATGTTGACCATTGTAAGCAAAGGAGACCCAACTGAGTTACCTTTCTTGTTCTTATTCAGCTCCACCCCAACTATAGCCGTTTGCCTTGCGAAGGACCATCGCTGTCTCTGTAGCACTGAAAGGTGCCGTTACTCCAGTCACGTCATTGGTGGCCCTGAAAAGGTCCTTGGTTGCTGCTTCTCTTTTTTTTATATGTTTGAGTGTCCAGTCAGTCAGTCCGCGAAGTGAGCGAGCAGAGCGGAGCTCAGCAGATTAAACCGATCGATCATTGGCTTATGTCTAGTGGCTTTTAACCTACATATTCCCCTAGCTTCTGTTGCTCTGGCTGGTTTTCGAAAACTCATCCTTGGGGAGGAAGTACCGTAATTCGCTGTTGTCCAGAGCTGTTAGGGCTTTCCGAGTAAACCCAGGTTCCACCCAGGGGTAAACCGCACGCCTCGCTGCGAGCGGAGCACCTGGGGGACCTTTGCACGGATCAACTCAATTTCTTCTTGCGGGGGTGGCTAACGAGGCCCCACCTTCTCATCTGCCTTCCTCTTTTCGTCTATGTAGACAGTTGGCATTTGGTTTGACATGGTGGTCTATATATATGTATATATATAGTATAAGTATCATATACAAGCAACTCCGATTTCACGTCGGAGAAATTGAAGATTTTTGCAAACTTCTATTCCCATAATTAGTAATCAGAAAATTGCAATGCATATATAAAAATTCTTCTCACACGGGTAAAGTATTATCGTTGATAATTGCGTACTCAACCCTACCTCTATTCCGCGAATACTGCGATAGAGCGTAAATACTTTTCCTTACGCTGGAAAATTAGATTTCAAATTATTCTTCATAATTTCGCTTTTCTCTGTTAATTCACTTATTCTTGTAAATAACCTTCTTTAGAAAAAGTCAGATAATGGGCATAGGCTCTGCAAGTTGTGCAACATTTCCGTTTCCCGTGTGTCGTATGATGGGTATAATACTCAGTGAACTATCCTGATCAACAATTTACGTGTAATATCTCCATATGGACGAGAGTATTTCCATCCTTCCTATCTGAAAAAGAATAATGTATTTCTATCTATATGGCCATATTGTTTTTGCACCTTGGGTACAATTACATTTCGATGGACCCCTTCTGTCTCTTATCAGTATTTCTGTACTCTTTTCAAAATATGCCTGTTTGTATATGAAAGATTTTTCCATTTGATATATTTGCATCATTTTTTTCCGTTTCCAACATGAGATGGTTCCTATAATTCGCTTACCACCTGAGGCTTATACAGTTCTATTGAACTTGAACCTGCATAACTTGGACCTGAATATTAAATTTTGTATTCTACCTGCGGTGTTGACCATTGTAAGCAAAGGAGACCCAACTGAGTTACCTTTCTTGTTCTTATTCAGCTCCACCCCAACTATAGCCGTTTGCCTTGCGAAGGACCATCGCTGTCTCTGTAGCACTGAAAGGTGCCGTTACTCCAGTCACGTCATTGGTGGCCCTGAATAGGTCCTTGGTTGCTGCTTCTCTTTTTTTTATATGTTTGAGTGTCCAGTCAGTCAGTCCGCGAAGTGAGCGAGCAGAGCGGAGCTCAGCAGATTAAACCGATCGATCATTGGCTTATGTCTAGTGGATTTTAACCTACATATTCCCCTAGCTTCTGTTGCTCTGGCTGGTTTTCGAAAACTCATCCTTGGGGAGGAAGTACCGTAATTCGCAGTGGTCCAGAGCTGTTAGGGCTTTCCGAGTGAACCCAGGTTCCACCCAGGGGTAAACCGCACGCCTCGCTGCGAGCGGAGCACCTGGGGGACCTTTGCACGGGTCAACTCAATTTCTTCTTGCGGGGGTGGCTAACGAGGCCCCACCTTCTCATCTGCCTTCCTCTTTTCGTCTATGTAGACAGTTGGCATTTGGTTTGACATGGTGGTCTATATATATGTATATATATATAGTATAAGTATCATATACAAGCAACTCCGATTTCACGTCGGAGAAATTGAAGATGTTTGCAAACTTCCATTCCCATAATTTGTAATCAGAAAATTGCAATGCATCTATAAAAATTATTCTCACACGGGAAAACTATTATCGCACAGAATTGAATACACAAGCCTACCTCTATTCCAGGAATACTGCGATAGAGCGTAACTACTTTTCCTCCAACTTGAATAAGAGATTTCATGTTATTCTTCATAATTTCGCTTTTCTCTGTGAATTCACCTATTCTTGTAAATCACCTTCTTTAGACAAATTCAGATAATGGGAATAGGCTCTGCAAGTTGTGCAACATTTCCGTTTCCCGTGTGTCGTATGATGGGTATAATACTCAGTTAACTATCCTGATCAACAATTTCGTGTAATATCTCCATATGGACGAGAGTATTTCCATCCTTCCTATCTGAAAAAGAATAATGTATTTCTATCTATATGGCCATATTGTTTTTGCACCTTGGGAACTATTACATTTCGATGGACCCCTTCTGTCTCTTATCAGTATTTCTGTACTCTTTTCAAAATATGCCTGTTTGTATATGAAAGATTTTTCCATTTGATATATTTGCATCATTTTTTTCCGTTTCCAACAGGAGATGGTTCCTATAATTCGCTTACCACCTGAGGCTGATACAGTTCTATTGAACTTGAACCTGCATAACTTGGACCTGAATATTAAATTTTGTATTCTACCTGCGATGTTGACCATTGTAAGCAAAGGAGACCCAACTGAGTTACCTTTCTTGTTCTTATTCAGCTCCACCCCAACTATAGCCGTTTGCCTTGCGAAGGACCATCGCTGTCTCTGTAGCACTGAAAGGTGCCGTTACTCCAGTCACGTCATTGGTGGCCCTGAAAAGGTCCTTGGTTGCTGCTTCTCTTTTTTTTATATGTTTGAGTGTCCAGTCAGTCAGTCCGCGAAGTGAGCGAGCAGAGCGGAGCTCAGCAGATTAAACCGATCGATCATTGGCTTATGTCTAGTGGCTTTTAACCTACATATTCCCCTAGCTTCTGTTGCTCTGGCTGGTTTTCGAAAACTCATCCTTGGGGAGGAAGTACCGTAATTCGCTGTTGTCCAGAGCTGTTAGGGCTTTCCGAGTAAACCCAGGTTCCACCCAGGGGTAAACCGCACGCCTCGCTGCGAGCGGAGCACCTGGGGGACCTTTGCACGGATCAACTCAATTTCTTCTTGCGGGGGTGGCTAACGAGGCCCCACCTTCTCATCTGCCTTCCTCTTTTCGTCTATGTAGACAGTTGGCATTTGGTTTGACATGGTGGTCTATATATATGTATATATATAGTATAAGTATCATATACAAGCAACTCCGATTTCACGTCGGAGAAATTGAAGATTTTTGCAAACTTCTATTCCCATAATTAGTAATCAGAAAATTGCAATGCATATATAAAAATTCTTCTCACACGGGTAAAGTATTATCGTTGATAATTGCGTACTCAACCCTACCTCTATTCCGCGAATACTGCGATAGAGCGTAAATACTTTTCCTTACGCTGGAAAATTAGATTTCAAATTATTCTTCATAATTTCGCTTTTCTCTGTGAATTCACCTATTCTTGTAAATCACCTTCTTTAGACAAATTCAGATAATGGGAATAGGCTCTGCAAGTTGTGCAACATTTCCGTTTCCCGTGTGTCGTATGATGGGTATAATACTCAGTGAACTATCCTGATCAACAATTTCGTGTAATATCTCCATATGGACGAGAGTATTTCCATCCTTCCTATCTGAAAAAGAATAATGTATTTCTATCTATATGGCCATATTGTTTTTGCACCTTGGGAACTATTACATTTCGATGGACCCCTTCTGTCTCTTATCAGTATTTCTGTACTCTTTTCAAAATATGCCTGTTTGTATATGAAAGATTTTTCCATTTGATATATTTGCATCATTTTTTTCCGTTTCCAACAGGAGATGGTTCCTATAATTCGCTTACCACCTGAGGCTGATACAGTTCTATTGAACTTGAACCTGCATAACTTGGACCTGAATATTAAATTTTGTATTCTACCTGCGATGTTGACCATTGTAAGCAAAGGAGACCCAACTGAGTTACCTTTCTTGTTCTTATTCAGCTCCACCCCAACTATAGCCGTTTGCCTTGCGAAGGACCATCGCTGTCTCTGTAGCACTGAAAGGTGCCGTTACTCCAGTCACGTCATTGGTGGCCCTGAAAAGGTCCTTGGTTGCTGCTTCTCTTTTTTTTATATGTTTGAGTGTCCAGTCAGTCAGTCCGCGAAGTGAGCGAGCAGAGCGGAGCTCAGCAGATTAAACCGATCGATCATTGGCTTATGTCTAGTGGCTTTTAACCTACATATTCCCCTAGCTTCTGTTGCTCTGTCTGGTTTTCGAAAACTCATCCTTGGGGAGGAAGTACCGTAATTCGCTGTTGTCCAGAGCTGTTAGGGCTTTCCGAGTAAACCCAGGTTCCACCCAGGGGTAAACCGCACGCCTCGCTGCGAGCGGAGCACCTGGGGGACCTTTGCACGGATCAACTCAATTTCTTCTTGCGGGGGTGGCTAACGAGGCCCCACCTTCTCATCTGCCTTCCTCTTTTCGTCTATGTAGACAGTTGGCATTTGGTTTGACATGGTGGTCTATATATATGTATATATATAGTATAAGTATCATATACAAGCAACTCCGATTTCACGTCGGAGAAATTGAAGATTTTTGCAAACTTCTATTCCCATAATTAGTAATCAGAAAATTGCAATGCATATATAAAAATTCTTCTCACACGGGTAAAGTATTATCGTTGATAATTGCGTACTCAACCCTACCTCTATTCCGCGAATACTGCGATAGAGCGTAAATACTTTTCCTTACGCTGGAAAATTAGATTTCAAATTATTCTTCATAATTTCGCTTTTCTCTGTGAATTCACTTATTCTTGTAAATAACCTTCTTTAGAAAAAGTCAGATAATGGGCATAGGCTCTGCAAGTTGTGCAACATTTCCGTTTCCCGTGTGTCGTATGATGGGTATAATACTCAGTGAACTATCCTGATCAACAATTTACGTGTAATATCTCCATATGGACGAGAGTATTTCCATCCTTCCTATCTGAAAAAGAATAATGTATTTCTATCTATATGGCCATATTGTTTTTGCACCTTGGGTACAATTACAATTCGATGGACCCCTTCTGTCTCTTATCAGAATTTCTGTACTCTTTTCAAAATATGCCTGTTTGTATATGAAAGATTTTTCCATTTGATATATTTGGATCATTTTTTTCCGTTTCCAACATGAGATGGTTCCTATAATTCGCTTACCACCTGAGGCTGATACAGTTCTATTGAACTTGAACCTGCATAACTTGGACCTGAATATTAAATTTTGTATTCTACCTGCGGTGTTGACCATTGTAAGCAAAGGAGACCCAACTGAGTTACCTTTCTTGTTCTTATTCAGCTCCACCCCAACTATAGCCGTTTGCCTTGCGAAGGACCATCGCTGTCTCTGTAGCACTGAAAGGTGCCGTTACTCCAGTCACGTCATTGGTGGCCCTGAATAGGTCCTTGGTTGCTGCTTCTCTTTTTTTTATATGTTTGAGTGTCCAGTCAGTCAGTCCGCGAAGTGAGCGAGCAGAGCGGAGCTCAGCAGATTAAACCGATCGATCATTGGCTTATGTCTAGTGGATTTTAACCTACATATTCCCCTAGCTTCTGTTGCTCTGGCTGGTTTTCGAAAACTCATCCTTGGGGAGGAAGTACCGTAATGCGCAGTGGTCCAGAGCTGTTAGGGCTTTCCGAGTGAACCCAGGTTCCACCCAGGGGTAAACCGCACGCCTCGCTGCGAGCGGAGCACCTGGGGGACCTTTGCACGGGTCAACTCAATTTCTTCTTGCGGGGGTGGCTAACGAGGCCCCACCTTCTCATCTGCCTTTCTCTTTTCGTCTATGTAGACAGTTGGCATTTGGTTTGACATGGTGGTCTATATATATGTATATATATAGTATAAGTATCATATACAAGCAACTCCGATTTCACGTCGGAGAAATTGAAGATGTTTGCAAACTTCCATTCCCATAATTTGTAATCAGAAAATTGCAATGCATCTATAAAAATTTTTCTCACACGGGAAAACTGTTATCGCACAGAATTGAATACACAAGCCTACCTCTATTCCAGGAATACTGCGATAGAGCGTAACTACTTTTCCTCCAACTTGAATAAGAGATTTCATGTTATTCTTCATAATTTCGCTTTTCTCTGTGAATTCACCTATTCTTGTAAATCACCTTCTTTAGACAAAGTCAGATAATGGGAATAGGCTCTGCAAGTTGTGCAACATTTCCGTTTCCCGTGTGTCGTATGATGGGTATAATACTCAGTGAACTATAATGATCAACAATTTCGTGTAATATCTCCATATGGACGAGAGTATTTCCATCCTTCCTATCTGAAAAAGAATAATGTATTTCTATCTATATGGCCATATTGTTTTTGCACCTTGGGAACTATTACATTTCGATGGACCCCTTCTGTCTCTTATCAGTATTTCTGTACTCTTTTCAAAATATGCCTGTTTGTATATGAAAGATTTTTCCATTTGATATATTTGCATCATTTTTTTCCGTTTCCAACAGGAGATGGTTCCTATAATTCGCTTACCACCTGAGGCTGATACAGTTCTATTGAACTTGAACCTGCATAACTTGGACCTGAATATTAAATTTTGTATTCTACCTGCGATGTTGACCATTGTAAGCAAAGGAGACCCAACTGAGTTACCTTTCTTGTTCTTATTCAGCTCCACCCCAACTATAGCCGTTTGCCTTGCGAAGGACCATCGCTGTCTCTGTAGCACTGAAAGGTGCCGTTACTCCAGTCACGTCATTGGTGGCCCTGAAAAGGTCCTTGGTTGCTGCTTCTCTTTTTTTTATATGTTTGAGTGTCCAGTCAGTCAGTCCGCGAAGTGAGCGAGCAGAGCGGAGCTCAGCAGATTAAACCGATCGATCATTGGCTTATGTCTAGTGGCTTTTAACCTACATATTCCCCTAGCTTCTGTTGCTCTGGCTGGTTTTCGAAAACTCATCCTTGGGGAGGAATTACCGTAATTCGCTGTTGTCCAGAGCTGTTAGGGCTTTCCGAGTAAACCCAGGTTCCACCCAGGGGTAAACCGCACGCCTCGCTGCGAGCGGAGCACCTGGGGGACCTTTGCACGGATCAACTCAATTTCTTCTTGCGGGGGTGGCTAACGAGGCCCCACCTTCTCATCTGCCTTCCTCTTTTCGTCTATGTAGACAGTTGGCATTTGGTTTGACATGGTGGTCTATATATATGTATATATATAGTATAAGTATCATATACAAGCAACTCCGATTTCACGTCGGAGAAATTGAAGATTTTTGCAAACTTCTATTCCCATAATTTGTAATCAAAAAATTGCAATGCATATATAAAAATTCTTCTCACACGGGTAAAGTATTATCGTTGATAATTGCGTACTCAACCCTACCTCTATTCCGCGAATACTGCGATAGAGCGTAAATTCTTTTCCTTACGCTGGAAAATTAGATTTTAAATTATTCTTCATAATTTCGCTTTTCTCTGTGAATTCACTTATTCTTGTAAATCACCTTCTTTAGAAAAAGTCAGATAATTGGCATAGGCTCTGCAAGTTGTGCAACATTTCCGTTTCCCGTTTGTCGTATGATGGGTACAATACTCAGTGAACTATCCTGATCAACAATTTACGTGCAATATCTCCATATAGACGAGAGTATTTCCATCCTTCCTATCTGAAAAAGAATAATGTATTTCTATCTATATGGCCATATTGTTTTTGCACCTTGGGAACAATTACATTTCGATGGACCCCTTCCGTCTCTTATCAGTATTTCTGTACTCTTTTCAAAATATGCCTGTTTGTATATGAAAGATTTTTCCATTTGATATATTTGGATCATTTTTTTCCGTTTCCAACATGAGATGGTTCCTATAATTCGCTTACCACCTGAGGCTGATACAGTTCTATTGAACTTGAACCTGCATAACTTGGACCTGAATATTAAATTTTGTATTCTACCTGCGGTGTTGACCATTGTAAGCAAAGGAGACCCAACTGAGTTACCTTTCTTGTTCTTATTCAGCTCCACCACAACTATAGCCGTTTGCCTTGCGAAGGACCATCGCTGTCTCTGTAGCACTGAAAGGTGCCGTTACTCCAGTCACGTCATTGGTGGCCCTGAATAGGTCCTTGGTTGCTGCTTCTCTTTTTTTTATATGTTTGAGTGTCCAGTCAGTCAGTCCGCGAAGTGAGCGAGCAGAGCGGAGCTCAGCAGATTAAACCGATCGATCATTGGCTTATGTCTAGTGGATTTTAACCTACATATTCCCCTAGCTTCTGTTGCTCTGGCTGGTTTTCGAAAACTCATCCTTGGGGAGGAAGTACCGTAATTCGCAGTGGTCCAGAGCTGTTAGGGCTTTCCGAGTGAACCCAGGTTCCACCCAGGGGTAAACCGCACGCCTCGCTGCTAGCGGAGCACCTGGGGGACCTTTGCACGGGTCAACTCAATTTCTTCTTGCGGGGGTGGCTAACGAGGCCCCACCTTCTCATCTGCCTTCCTCTTTTCGTCTATGTAGACAGTTGGCATTTGGTTTGACATGGTGGTCTATATATATGTATATATATAGTATAAGTATCATATACAAGCAACTCCGATTTCACGTCGGAGAAATTGAAGATGTTTGCAAACTTCCATTCCCATAATTTGTAATCAGAAAATTGCAATGCATCTATAAAAATTATTCTCACACGGGAAAACTATTATCGCACAGAATTGAATACACAAGCCTACCTCTATTCCAGGAATACTGCGATAGAGCGTAACTACTTTTCCTCCAACTTGAATAAGAGATTTCATGTTATTCTTCATAATTTCGCTTTTCTCTGTGAATTCACCTATTCTTGTAAATCACCTTCTTTAGACAAATTCAGATAATGGGAATAGGCTCTGCAAGTTGTGCAACATTTCCGTTTCCCGTGTGTCGTATGATGGGTATAATACTCAGTGAACTATCCTGATCAACAATTTCGTGTAATATCTCCATATGGACGAGAGTATTTCCATCCTTCCTATCTGAAAAAGAATAATGTATTTCTATCTATATGGCCATATTGTTTTTGCACCTTGAGAACTATTACATTTCGATGGACCCCTTCTGTCTCTTATCAGTATTTCTGTACTCTTTTCAAAATATGCCTGTTTGTATATGAAAGATTTTTCCATTTGATATATTTGCATCATTTTTTTCCGTTTCCAACAGGAGATGGTTCCTATAATTCGCTTACCACCTGAGGCTGATACAGTTCTATTGAACTTGAACCTGCATAACTTGGACCTGAATATTAAATTTTGTATTCTACCTGCGATGTTGACCATTGTAAGCAAAGGAGACCCAACTGAGTTACCTTTCTTGTTCTTATTCAGCTCCACCCCAACTATAGCCGTTTGCCTTGCGAAGGACCATCGCTGTCTCTGTAGCACTGAAAGGTGCCGTTACTCCAGTCACGTCATTGGTGGCCCTGAAAAGCTCCTTGGTTGCTGCTTCTCTTTTTTTTATATGTTTGAGTATCCAGTCAGTCAGTCCGCGAAGTGAGCGAGCAGAGCGGAGCTCAGCAGATTAAACCGATCGATCATTGGCTTATGTCTAGTGGCTTTTAACCTACATATTCCCCTAGCTTCTGTTGCTCTGGCTGGTTTTCGAAAACTCATCCTTGGGGAGGAAGTACCGTAATTCGCTGTTGTCCAGAGCTGTTAGGGCTTTCCGAGTAAACCCAGGTTCCACCCAGGGGTAAACCGCACGCCTCGCTGCGAGCGGAGCACCTGGGGGACCTTTGCACGGATCAACTCAATTTCTTCTTGCGGGGGTGGCTAACGAGGCCCCACCTTCTCATCTGCCTTCCTCTTTTCGTCTATGTAGACAGTTGGCATTTGGTTTGACATGGTGGTCTATATATATGTATATATATAGTATAAGTATCATATACAAGCAACTCCGATTTCACGTCGGAGAAATTGAAGATTTTTGCAAACTTCTATTCCCATAATTAGTAATCAGAAAATTGCAATGCATATATAAAAATTCTTCTCACACGGGTAAAGTATTATCGTTGATAATTGCGTACTCAACCCTACCTCTATTCCGCGAATACTGCGATAGAGCGTAAATACTTTTCCTTACGCTGGAAAATTAGATTTCAAATTATTCTTCATAATTTCGCTTTTCTCTGTGAATTCACTTATTCTTGTAAATAACCTTCTTTAGAAAAAGTCAGATAATGGGCATAGGCTCTGCAAGTTGTGCAACATTTCCGTTTCCCGTGTGTCGTATGATGGGTATAATACTCAGTGAACTATCCTGATCAACAATTTACGTGTAATATCTCCATATGGACGAGAGTATTTCCATCCTTCCTATCTGAAAAAGAATAATGTATTTCTATCTATATGGCCATATTGTTTTTGCACCTTGGGTACAATTACAATTCGATGGACCCCTTCTGTCTCTTATCAGAATTTCTGTACTCTTTTCAAAATATGCCTGTTTGTATATGAAAGATTTTTCCATTGATATATTTGGATCATTTTTTTCCGTTTCCAACATGAGATGGTTCCTATAATTCGCTTACCACCTGAGGATGATACAGTTCTATTGAACTTGTACCTGCATATCTTGTACCTGAATATTGAATTTTGTATTCTACCTGCGATGTTGACCATTGTAAGCAAAGGAGACCCAACTGAGTTAACTTTCTTGTTCTTATTCAGCTCCACCACAACTATAGCCGTTTGCCTTGCGAAGGACCTTCGCTCTCTCTGAAGCTCAGAAATGTGCCGTTACTCCAGCACGTCATTGGTGGCCCTGAAAAGGTCCTTGGTTGCTGCCTCTCTTTTTTTTATATGTTTGAGTGTCCAGTCAGTCAGTCCGCGAAGTGAGCGAGCAGAGCGGAGCTCAGCAGATTAAACCGATCGATCATTGGCTTATGTCTAGTGGCTTTTAACCTACATATTCCCCTAGCTTCTGTTGCTCTGGCTGGTTTTCGAAAACTCATCCTTGGGGAGGAAGTACCGTAATTCGCTGTGGTCCAGAGCTGTTAGGGCTTTCCGAGTGAACCCAGGTTCCACCCAGGGGTAAACCGCACGCCTCGCTGCGAGCGGAGCACCTGGGGGACCTTTGCACGGGTCAACTCAATTTCTTCTTGCGGGGGTGGCTAACGAGGCCCCACCTTCTCATCTGCCTTCCTCTCTTCCTCTATGTAGACAGTTGGCATTTGGTTTGACATGGTGGTCTATATATATGTATATATATAGTATAAGTATCATATACAAGCAACTCCGATTTCACGTCGGAGAAATTGAAGATGTTTGCAAACTTCCATTCCCATAATTTGTAATCAGAAAATTGCAATGCATCTATAAAAATTTTTCTCACACGGGAAAACTATTATCGCACAGAATTGCATACACAAGCCTACCTCTATTCCAGGAATACTGCGATAGAGCGTAACTACTTTTCCTCCAACTTGAAAAAGAGATTTCATGTTATTCTTCATAATTTCACTTTTCTCTGTGAATTCACCTATTCATGTAAATCACCTTCTTTAGACAAAGTCAGATAATGGGAATAGGCTCTGCAAGTTGTGCAACATTTCCGTTTCCCGTGTGTCGTATGATGGGTATAATACTCAGTGAACTATCCTGATCAACAATTTCGTGTAATATCTCCATATGGACGAGAGTATTTCCATCCTTCCTATCTGAAAAAGAATAATGTATTTCTATCTATATGGCCATATTGTTTTTGCACCTTGGGACCTATTACATTTCGATGGACCCCTTCTGTCTCTTATCAGAATTTCTGTACTCTTTTCAAAATATGCCTGTTTGTATATGAAAGATTTTTCCATTGATATATTTGGATCATTTTTTTCCGTTTCCAACAGGAGATGGTTCCTATAATTCGCTTACCACCTGAGGCTGATACAGTTCTATTGAACTTGAACCTGCATAACTCTGACCTGAATATTGAATTTTGTATTCTACCTGCGATGTTGACCATTGTAAGCAAAGGAGACCCAACTGATTAACCTTTCTTGTTCTTATTCAGCTCCACCCCAACTATAGCCGTTTGCCTTGCGAAGGACCATCGCTGTCTCTGTAGCTCTGAAATGTGCCGTTACTCCAGTCACGTCATTGGTAGCCCGGAAAAGGTCCTTGGTTGCTGCTTCTCTTTTTTTATATGTTTGAGTGTGCATTCAATCAGTCAGCGAAGTGAGCGAGCAGAGCGGAGCTCATCAGATTAAACCGATCGATCATTGGCTTATGTCTAGCGGCTTTTAACCAACATATTCCCCTAGCTTCTGTTGCTCTGGCTGGTTTTCGAAAACTCATCCTTGGGGAGGAAGTACCGTAATTCGCTGTTGTCCAGAGCTGTTAGGGCTTTCCGAGTAAACCCAGGTTCCACCCAGGGGTAAACCGCACGCCTCGCTGCGAGCGGAGCACCTGGGGGACCTTTGCACGGATCAACTCAATTTCTTCTTGCGGGGGTGGCTAACGAGGCCCCACCTTCTCATCTGCCTTCCTCTTTTCGTCTATGTAGACAGTTGGCATTTGGTTTGACATGGTGGTCTATATATATGTATATATATAGTATAAGTATCATATACAAGCAACTCCGATTTCACGTCGGAGAAATTGAAGATTTTTGCAAACTTCTATTCCCATAATTAGTAATCAGAAAATTGCAATGCATATATAAAAATTCTTCTCACACGGGTAAAGTATTATCGTTGATAATTGCGTACTCAACCCTACCTCTATTCCGCGAATACTGCGATAGAGCGTAAATACTTTTCCTTACGCTGGAAAATTAGATTTCAAATTATTCTTCATAATTTCGCTTTTCTCTGTGAATTCACTTATTCTTGTAAATAACCTTCTTTAGAAAAAGTCAGATAATGGGCATAGGCTCTGCAAGTTGTGCAACATTTCCGTTTCCCGTGTGTCGTATGATGGGTATAATACTCAGTGAACTATCCTGATCAACAATTTACGTGTAATATCTCCATATGGACGAGAGTATTTCCATCCTTCCTATCTGAAAAAGAATAATGTATTTCTATCTATATGGCCATATTGTTTTTGCACCTTGGGTACAATTACAATTCGATGGACCCCTTCTGTCTCTTATCAGAATTTCTGTACTCTTTTCAAAATATGCCTGTTTGTATATGAAAGATTTTTCCATTGATATATTTGGATCATTTTTTTCCGTTTCCAACATGAGATGGTTCCTATAATTCGCTTACCACCTGAGGATGATACAGTTCTATTGAACTTGTACCTGCATATCTTGTACCTGAATATTGAATTTTGTATTCTACCTGCGATGTTGACCATTGTAAGCAAAGGAGACCCAACTGAGTTAACTTTCTTGTTCTTATTCAGCTCCACCACAACTATAGCCGTTTGCCTTGCGAAGGACCTTCGCTCTCTCTGAAGCTCAGAAATGTGCCGTTACTCCAGCACGTCATTGGTGGCCCTGAAAAGGTCCTTGGTTGCTGCCTCTCTTTTTTTTATATGTTTGAGTGTCCAGTCAGTCAGTCGGCGAAGTGAGCGTGCAGAGCGGAGCTCAGCAGAGTAAACCGATCGATCATTGGCTTATGTCTAGTGGCTTTTAACCTACATATTCCCCTAGCTTCTGTTGCTCTGGCTGGTTTTCGAAAACTCATCCTTGGGGAGGAAGTACCGTAATTCGCTGTGGTCCAGAGCTGTTAGGGCTTTCCGAGTGAACCCAGGTTCCACCCAGGGGTAAACCGCACGCCTCGCTGCGAGCGGAGCACCTGGGGGACCTTTGCACGGGTCAACTCAATTTCTTCTTGCGGGGGTGGCTAACGAGGCCCCACCTTCTCATCTGCCTTCCTCTCTTCGTCTATGTAGACAGTTGGCATTTGGTTTGACATGGTGGTCTATATATATGTATATATATAGTATAAGTATCATATACAAGCAACTCCGATTTCACGTCGGAGAAATTGAAGATGTTTGCAAACTTCCATTCACATAATTTGTAATCAGAAAATTGCAATGCATCTATAAAAATTTTTCTCACACGGGAAAACTATTATCGCACAGAATTGCATACACAAGCCTACCTCTATTCCAGGAATACTGCGATAGAGCGTAACTACTTTTCCTCCAACTTGAAAAAGAGATTTCATGTTATTCTTCATAATTTCACTTTTCTCTGTGAATTCACCTATTCATGTAAATCACCTTCTTTAGACAAAGTCAGATAATGGGAATAGGCTCTGCAAGTTGTGCAACATTTCCGTTTCCCGTGTGTCGTATGATGGGTATAATACTCAGTGAACTATCCTGATCAACAATTTCGTGTAATATCTCCATATGGACGAGAGTATTTCCATCCTTCCTATCTGAAAAAGAATAATGTATTTCTATCTATATGGCCATATTGTTTTTGCACCTTGGGACCTATTACATTTCGATGGACCCCTTCTGTCTCTTATCAGAATTTCTGTACTCTTTTCAAAATATGCCTGTTTGTATATGAAAGATTTTTCCATTGATATATTTGGATCATTTTTTTCCGTTTCCAACAGGAGATGGTTCCTATAATTCGCTTACCACCTGAGGCTGATACAGTTCTATTGAACTTGAACCTGCATAACTCTGACCTGAATATTGAATTTTGTATTCTACCTGCGATGTTGACCATTGTAAGCAAAGGAGACCCAACTGATTAACCTTTCTTGTTCTTATTCAGCTTTACCCCAACTATAGCCGTTTGCCTTGCGAAGGACCATCGCTGTCTCTGTAGCTCTGAAATGTGCCGTTACTCCAGTCACGTCATTGGTAGCCCGGAAAAGGTCCTTGGTTGCTGCTTCTCTTTTTTTATATGTTTGAGTGTGCATTCAATCAGTCAGCGAAGTGAGCGAGCAGAGCGGAGCTCAGCAGATTAAACCGATCGATCATTGGCTTATGTCTAGCGGCTTTTAACCAACATATTCCCCTAGCTTTCTGTTGCTCTGGCTGGTTTTCGAAAACTCATCCTTGGGGAGGAAGTACCGTAATTCGCTGTGGTCCAGAGCTGTTAGGGCTTTCCGAGTGAACCCAGGTTCCACCCAGGGGTAAACCGCACGCCTCGCTGCGAGCGGAGCACCTGGGGGACCTTTGCACGGGTCAACTCAATTTCTTCTTGCGGGGGTGGCTAACGAGGCCCCACCTTCTCATCTGCCTTCCTCTTTTCGTCTATGTAGACAGTTGGCATTTGGTTTGACATGGTGGTCTATATATATGTATATATATAGTATAAGTATCATATACAAGCAACTCCGATTTCACGTCGGAGAAATTGAAGATGTTTGCAAACTTCCATTCCCATAATTTGTAATCAGAAAATTGCAATGCATCTATAAAAATTTTTCTCACACGGGAAAACTATTATCGCACAGAATTGAATACACAAGCCTACCTCTATTCCAGGAATACTGCGATAGAGCGTAACTACTTTTCCTCCAACTTGAATAAGAGATTTCATGTTATTCTTCATAATTTCGCTTTTCTCTGTGAATTCACCTATTCTTGAAAATCACCTTCTTTAGACAAAGTCAGATAATGGGAATAGGCTCTGCAAGTTGTGCAACATTTCCGTTTCCCGTGTGTCGTATGATGGGTATAATACTCAGTGAACTATCCTGATCAACAATTTCGTGTAATATCTCCATATGGACGAGAGTATTTCCATCCTTCAAATCTGAAAAAGAATAATGTATTTCTATCTATATGGCCATATTGTTTTTGCACCTTGGGAACTATTACATTTCGATGGACCCCTTCTGTCTCTTATCAGAATTTCTGTACTCTTTTCAAAATATGCCTGTTTGTATATGAAAGATTTTTCCATTGATATATTTGGATCATTTTTTTCCGTTTCCAACATGAGATGGTTCCTATAATTCGCTTACCACCTGAGGCTGATACAGTTCTATTGAACTTGAACCTGCATAACTTGGACCTGAATATTAAATTTTGTATTCTACCTGCGGTGTTGACCATTGTAAGCAAAGGAGACCCAACTGAGTTACCTTTCTTGTTCTTATTCAGCTCCACCCCAACTATAGCCGTTTGCCTTGCGAAGGACCATCGCTGTCTCTGTAGCACTGAAAGGTGCCGTTACTCCAGTCACGTCATTGGTGGCCCTGAAAAGGTCCTTGGTTGCTGCTTCTCTTTTTTTTATATGTTTGAGTGTCCAGTCAGTCAGTCCGCGAAGTGAGCGAGCAGAGCGGAGCTCAGCAGATTAAACCGATCGATCATTGGCTTATGTCTAGTGGCTTTTAACCTACATATTCCCCTAGCTTCTGTTGCTCTGGCTGGTTTTAGAAAACTCATCCTTGGGGAGGAAGTACCGTAATTCGCAGTGGTCCAGAGCTGTTAGGGCTTTCCGAGTGAACCCAGGTTCCACCCAGGGGTAAACCGCACGCCTCGCTGCGAGCGGAGCACCTGGGGGACCTTTGCACGGGTCAACTCAATTTCTTCTTGCGGGGGTGGCTAACGAGGCCCCACCTTCTCATCTGCCTTCCTCTTTTCGTCTATGTAGACAGTTGGCATTTGGTTTGACATGGTGGTCTATATATATGTATATATATAGTATAAGTATCATATACAAGCAACTCCGATTTCACGTCGGAGAAATTGAAGATGTTTGCAAACTTCCATTCCCATAATTTGTAATCAGAAAATTGCAATGCATCTATAAAAATTTTTCTCACACGGGAAAACTATTATCGCACAGAATTGCATACACAAGCCTACCTCTATTCCAGGAATACTGCGATAGAGAGTAACTACTTTTCCTCCAACTTGAAAAAGAGATTTCATGTTATTCTTCATAATTTCCCTTTTCTCTGTGAATTCACCTATTCTTGTAAATCACCTTCTTTAGACAAAGTCAGATAATGGGAATAGGCTCTGCAAGTTGTGCAACATTTCCGTTTCCCGTGTGTCGTATGATGGGTATAATACTCAGTGAACTATCCTGATCAACAATTTCGTGTAATATCTCCATATGGACGAGAGTATTTCCATCCTTCCTATCTGAAAAAGAATAATGTATTTCTATCTATATGGCCATATTGTTTTTGCACCTTGGGAACTATTACATTTCGATGGACCCCTTCTGTCTCTTATCAGTATTTCTGTACTCTTTTCAAAATATGCCTGTTTGTATATGAAAGATTTTTCCATTTGATATATTTGCATCATTTTTTTCCGTTTCCAACAGGAGATGGTTCCTATAATTCGCTTACCACCTGAGGCTGATACAGTTCTATTGAACTTGAACCTGCATAACTTGGACCTGAATATTAAATTTTGTATTCTACCTGCGATGTTGACCATTGTAAGCAAAGGAGACCCAACTGAGTTACCTTTCTTGTTCTTATTCAGCTCCACCCCAACTATAGCCGTTTGCCTTGCGAAGGACCATCGCTGTCTCTGTAGCACTGAAAGGTGCCGTTACTCCAGTCACGTCATTGGTGGCCCTGAAAAGGTCCTTGGTTGCTGCTTCTCTTTTTTTTATATGTTTGAGTGTCCAGTCAGTCAGTCCGCGAAGTGAGCGAGCAGAGCGGAGCTCAGCAGATTAAACCGATCGATCATTGGCTTATGTCTAGTGGCTTTTAACCTACATATTCCCCTAGCTTCTGTTGCTCTGTCTGGTTTTCGAAAACTCATCCTTGGGGAGGAAGTACCGTAATTCGCTGTTGTCCAGAGCTGTTAGGGCTTTCCGAGTAAACCCAGGTTCCACCCAGGGGTAAACCGCACGCCTCGCTGCGAGCGGAGCACCTGGGGGACCTTTGCACGGATCAACTCAATTTCTTCTTGCGGGGGTGGCTAACGAGGCCCCACCTTCTCATCTGCCTTCCTCTTTTCGTCTATGTAGACAGTTGGCATTTGGTTTGACATGGTGGTCTATATATATGTATATATATAGTATAAGTATCATATACAAGCAACTCCGATTTCACGTCGGAGAAATTGAAGATTTTTGCAAACTTCTATTCCCATAATTTGTAATCAGAAAATTGCAATGCATAAATAAAAATTCTTCTCACACGGGTAAAGTATTATCGTTGATAATTGCGTACTCAACCCTACCTCTATTCCGCGAATACTGCGATAGAGCGTAAATACTTTTCCTTACGCTGGAAAATTAGATTTCAAATTATTCTTCATAATTTCGCTTTTCTCTGTGAATTCACTTATTCTTGTAAATAACCTTCTTTAGAAAAAGTCAGATAATGGGCATAGGCTCTGCAAGTTGTGCAACATTTCCGTTTCCCGTGTGTCGTATGATGGGTATAATACTCAGTGAACTATCCTGATCAACAATTTACGTGTAATATCTCCATATGGACGAGAGTATTTCCATCCTTCCTATCTGAAAAAGAATAATGTATTTCTATCTATATGGCCATATTGTTTTTGCACCTTGGGTACAATTACAATTCGATGGACCCCTTCTGTCTCTTATCAGAATTTCTGTACTCTTTTCAAAATATGCCTGTTTGTATATGAAAGATTTTTCCATTGATATATTTGGATCATTTTTTTCCGTTTCCAACATGAGATGGTTCCTATAATTCGCTTACCACCTGAGGATGATACAGTTCTATTGAACTTGTACCTGCATATCTTGTACCTGAATATTGAATTTTGTATTCTACCTGCGATGTTGACCATTGTAAGCAAAGGAGACCCAACTGAGTTAACTTCCTTGTTCTTATTCAGCTCCACCACAACTATAGCCGTTTGCCTTGCGAAGGACCTTCGCTCTCTCTGAAGCTCAGAAATGTGCCGTTACTCCAGCACGTCATTGGTGGCCCTGAAAAGGTCCTTGGTTGCTGCCTCTCTTTTTTTTATATGTTTGAGTGTCCAGTCAGTCAGTCGGCGAAGTGAGCGTGCAGAGCGGAGCTCAGCAGAGTAAACCGATCCATCATTGGCTTATGTCTAGCGGCTTTTAACCAACATATTCCCCTAGCTTTCTGTTGCTCTGGTTGGTTTTCGAAAACTCATCCTTGGGGAGGAAGTGCCGTAATTCGCTGTGGTCCAGAGCTGTTAGTTCTTTCCGAGTGAACCCAGGTTCCACCTAGGGGTAAACCGCACGCCTCGCTGCGAGCGGAGCACCTGGGGGACCTTTGCACGGGTCAACTCAATTTCTTCTTGCGGGGGTGGCTAACGAGGCCCCACCTTCTCACCTGCCTTCCTCTTTTCGTCTATCTAGACAGTTGGCAGTTGTTTGGACATGATGGTCTATATATATGTATATATATAGTATAAGTATCATATACAAGCAACTCCGATTTCACGTCGGAGAAATTGAAGATGTTTGCAAACTTCCATTCCCATAATTTGTAATCAGAAAATTGCAATGCATCTATAAAAATTTTTCTCACACGGGAAAACTATTATCGCACAGAATTGCATACACAAGCCTACCTCTATTCCAGGAATACTGCGATAGAGCGTAACTACTTTTCCTCCAACTTGAAAAAGAGATTTCATGTTATTCTTCATAATTTCGCTTTTCTCTGTGAATTCACCTATTCTTGTAAATCACCTTCTTTAGACAAAGTCAGATAATGGGAATAGGCTCTGCAAGTTGTGCAACATTTCCGTTTCCCGTGTGTCGTATGATGGGTATAATACTCAGTGAACTATCCTGATCAACAATTTCGTGTAATATCTCCATATGGACGAGAGTATTTCCATCCTTCAAATCTGAAAAAGAATAATGTATTTCTATCTATATGGCCATATTGTTTTTGCACCTTGGGAACTATTACATTTCGATGGACCCCTTCTGTCTCTTATCAGAATTTCTGTACTCTTTTCAAAATATGCCTGTTTGTATATGAAAGATTTTTCCATTGATATATTTGGATCATTTTTTTCCGTTTCCAACATGAGATGGTTCCTATAATTCGCTTACCACCTGAGGCTGATACAGTTCTATTGAACTTGAACCTGCATAACTTGGACCTGAATATTAAATTTTGTATTCTACCTGCGGTGTTGACCATTGTAAGCAAAGGAGACCCAACTGAGTTACCTTTCTTGTTCTTATTCAGCTCCACCCCAACTATAGCCGTTTGCCTTGCGAAGGACCATCGCTGTCTCTGTAGCACTGAAAGGTGCCGTTACTCCAGTCACGTCATTGGTGGCCCTGAAAAGGTCCTTGGTTGCTGCTTCTCTTTTTTTTATATGTTTGAGTGTCCAGTCAGTCAGTCCGCGAAGTGAGCGAGCAGAGCGGAGCTCAGCAGATTAAACCGATCGATCATTGGCTTATGTCTAGTGGCTTTTAACCTACATATTCCCCTAGCTTCTGTTGCTCTGGCTGGTTTTAGAAAACTCATCCTTGGGGAGGAAGTACCGTAATTCGCAGTGGTCCAGAGCTGTTAGGGCTTTCCGAGTGAACCCAGGTTCCACCCAGGGGTAAACCGCACGCCTCGCTGCGAGCGGAGCACCTGGGGGACCTTTGCACGGGTCAACTCAATTTCTTCTTGCGGGGGTGGCTAACGAGGCCCCACCTTCTCATCTGCCTTCCTCTTTTCGTCTATGTAGACAGTTGGCATTTGGTTTGACATGGTGGTCTATATATATGTATATATATAGTATAAGTATCATATACAAGCAACTCCGATTTCACGTCGGAGAAATTGAAGATGTTTGCAAACTTCCATTCCCATAATTTGTAATCAGAAAATTGCAATGCATCTATAAAAATTTTTCTCACACGGGAAAACTATTATCGCACAGAATTGCATACACAAGCCTACCTCTATTCCAGGAATACTGCGATAGAGAGTAACTACTTTTCCTCCAACTTGAAAAAGAGATTTCATGTTATTCTTCATAATTTCCCTTTTCTCTGTGAATTCACCTATTCTTGTAAATCACCTTCTTTAGACAAAGTCAGATAATGGGAATAGGCTCTGCAAGTTGTGCAACATTTCCGTTTCCCGTGTGTCGTATGATGGGTATAATACTCAGTGAACTATCCTGATCAACAATTTCGTGTAATATCTCCATATGGACGAGAGTATTTCCATCCTTCCTATCTGAAAAAGAATAATGTATTTCTATCTATATGGCCATATTGTTTTTGCACCTTGGGAACTATTACATTTCGATGGACCCCTTCTGTCTCTTATCAGTATTTCTGTACTCTTTTCAAAATATGCCTGTTTGTATATGAAAGATTTTTCCATTTGATATATTTGCATCATTTTTTTCCGTTTCCAACAGGAGATGGTTCCTATAATTCGCTTACCACCTGAGGCTGATACAGTTCTATTGAACTTGAACCTGCATAACTTGGACCTGAATATTAAATTTTGTATTCTACCTGCGATGTTGACCATTGTAAGCAAAGGAGACCCAACTGAGTTACCTTTCTTGTTCTTATTCAGCTCCACCCCAACTATAGCCGTTTGCCTTGCGAAGGACCATCGCTGTCTCTGTAGCACTGAAAGGTGCCGTTACTCCAGTCACGTCATTGGTGGCCCTGAAAAGGTCCTTGGTTGCTGCTTCTCTTTTTTTTATATGTTTGAGTGTCCAGTCAGTCAGTCCGCGAAGTGAGCGAGCAGAGCGGAGCTCAGCAGATTAAACCGATCGATCATTGGCTTATGTCTAGTGGCTTTTAACCTACATATTCCCCTAGCTTCTGTTGCTCTGTCTGGTTTTCGAAAACTCATCCTTGGGGAGGAAGTACCGTAATTCGCTGTTGTCCAGAGCTGTTAGGGCTTTCCGAGTAAACCCAGGTTCCACCCAGGGGTAAACCGCACGCCTCGCTGCGAGCGGAGCACCTGGGGGACCTTTGCACGGATCAACTCAATTTCTTCTTGCGGGGGTGGCTAACGAGGCCCCACCTTCTCATCTGCCTTCCTCTTTTCGTCTATGTAGACAGTTGGCATTTGGTTTGACATGGTGGTCTATATATATGTATATATATAGTATAAGTATCATATACAAGCAACTCCGATTTCACGTCGGAGAAATTGAAGATTTTTGCAAACTTCTATTCCCATAATTTGTAATCAGAAAATTGCAATGCATAAATAAAAATTCTTCTCACACGGGTAAAGTATTATCGTTGATAATTGCGTACTCAACCCTACCTCTATTCCGCGAATACTGCGATAGAGCGTAAATACTTTTCCTTACGCTGGAAAATTAGATTTCAAATTATTCTTCATAATTTCGCTTTTCTCTGTGAATTCACTTATTCTTGTAAATAACCTTCTTTAGAAAAAGTCAGATAATGGGCATAGGCTCTGCAAGTTGTGCAACATTTCCGTTTCCCGTGTGTCGTATGATGGGTATAATACTCAGTGAACTATCCTGATCAACAATTTACGTGTAATATCTCCATATGGACGAGAGTATTTCCATCCTTCCTATCTGAAAAAGAATAATGTATTTCTATCTATATGGCCATATTGTTTTTGCACCTTGGGTACAATTACAATTCGATGGACCCCTTCTGTCTCTTATCAGAATTTCTGTACTCTTTTCAAAATATGCCTGTTTGTATATGAAAGATTTTTCCATTGATATATTTGGATCATTTTTTTCCGTTTCCAACATGAGATGGTTCCTATAATTCGCTTACCACCTGAGGATGATACAGTTCTATTGAACTTGTACCTGCATATCTTGTACCTGAATATTGAATTTTGTATTCTACCTGCGATGTTGACCATTGTAAGCAAAGGAGACCCAACTGAGTTAACTTCCTTGTTCTTATTCAGCTCCACCACAACTATAGCCGTTTGCCTTGCGAAGGACCTTCGCTCTCTCTGAAGCTCAGAAATGTGCCGTTACTCCAGCACGTCATTGGTGGCCCTGAAAAGGTCCTTGGTTGCTGCCTCTCTTTTTTTTATATGTTTGAGTGTCCAGTCAGTCAGTCGGCGAAGTGAGCGTGCAGAGCGGAGCTCAGCAGAGTAAACCGATCCATCATTGGCTTATGTCTAGCGGCTTTTAACCAACATATTCCCCTAGCTTTCTGTTGCTCTGGTTGGTTTTCGAAAACTCATCCTTGGGGAGGAAGTGCCGTAATTCGCTGTGGTCCAGAGCTGTTAGTTCTTTCCGAGTGAACCCAGGTTCCACCTAGGGGTAAACCGCACGCCTCGCTGCGAGCGGAGCACCTGGGGGACCTTTGCAGGGGTCAACTCAATTTCTTCTTGCGGGGGTGGCTAACGAGGCCCCACCTTCTCACCTGCCTTCCTCTTTTCGTCTATCTAGACAGTTGGCAGTTGTTTGGACATGATGGTCTATATATATGTATATATATAGTATAAGTATCATATACAAGCAACTCCGATTTCACGTCGGAGAAATTGAAGATGTTTGCAAACTTCCATTCCCATAATTTGTAATCAGAAAATTGCAATGCATCTATAAAAATTTTTCTCACACGGGAAAACTATTATCGCACAGAATTGCATACACAAGCCTACCTCTATTCCAGGAATACTGCGATAGAGCGTAACTACTTTTCCTCCAACTTGAAAAAGAGATTTCATGTTATTCTTCATAATTTCGCTTTTCTCTGTGAATTCACCTATTCTTGTAAATCACCTTCTTTAGACAAAGTCAGATAATGGGAATAGGCTCTGCAAGTTGTGCAACATTTCCGTTTCCCGTGTGTCGTATGATGGGTATAATACTCAGTGAACTATCCTGATCAACAATTTCGTGTAATATCTCCATATGGACGAGAGTATTTCCATCCTTCCTATCTGAAAAAGAATAATGTATTTCTATCTATATGGCCATATTGTTTTTGCACCTTGGGAACAATTACATTTCGATGGACCCCTTCCGTCTCTTATCAGTATTTCTGTACTCTTTTCAAAATATGCCTGTTTGTATATGAAAGATTTTTCCATTTGATATATTTGGATTATTTTTTTCCGTTTCCAACATGAGATGGTTCCTATAATTCGCTTACCACCTGAGGCTGATAGAGTTCTATTGAACTTGAACCTGCATAACTTGGACCTGAATATTAAATTTTATATTCTACCTGCGGTGTTGACCATTGTAAGCAAAGGAGACCCAACTGAGTTACCTTTCTTGTTCTTATTCAGCTCCACCCCAACTATAGCCGTTTGCCTTGCGAAGGACCATCGCTGTCTCTGTAGCACTGAAAGGTGCCGTTACTCCAGTCACGTCATTGGTGGCCCTGAAAAGGTCCTTGGTTGCTGCTTCTCTTTTTTTTATATGTTTGAGTGTCCAGTCAGTCAGTCCGCGAAGTGAGCGAGCAGAGCGGAGCTCAGCAGATTAAACCGATCGATCATTGGCTTATGTCTAGTGGCTTTTAACCTACATATTCCCCTAGCTTCTGTTGCTCTGGCTGGTTTTCGAAAACTCATCCTTGGGGAGGAAGTACCGTAATTCGCAGTGGTCCAGAGCTGTTAGGGCTTTCCGAGTGAACCCAGGTTCCACCCAGGGGTAAACCGCACGCCTCGCTGCGAGCGGAGCACCTGGGGGACCTTTGCACGGGTCAACTCAATTTCTTCTTGCGGGGGTGGCTAACGAGGCCCCACCTTCTCATCTGCCTTCCTCTTTTCGTCTATGTAGACAGTTGGCATTTGGTTTGACATGGTGGTCTATATATATGTATATATATAGTATAAGTATCATATACAAGCAACTCCGATTTCACGTCGGAGAAATTGAAGATGTTTGCAAACTTCCATTCCCATAATTTGTAATCAGAAAATTGCAATGCATCTATAAAAATTTTTCTCACACGGGAAAACTATTATCGCACAGAATTGCATACACAAGCCTACCTCTATTCCAGGAATACTGCGATAGAGAGTAACTACTTTTCCTCCAACTTGAAAAAGAGATTTCATGTTATTCTTCATAATTTCGCTTTTCTCTGTGAATTCACCTATTCTTGTAAATCACCTTCTTTAGACAAAGTCAGATAATGGGAATAGGCTCTGCAAGTTGTGCAACATTTCCGTTTCCCGTGTGTCGTATGATGGGTATAATACTCAGTGAACTATCCTGATCAACAATTTCGTGTAATATCTCCATATGGACGAGAGTATTTCCATCCTTCCTATCTGAAAAAGAATAATGTATTTCTATCTATATGGCCATATTGTTTTTGCACCTTGGGAACAATTACATTTCGATGGACCCCTTCCGTCTCTTATCAGTATTTCTGTACTCTTTTCAAAATATGCCTGTTTGTATATGAAAGATTTTTCCATTTGATATATTTGGATTATTTTTTTCCGTTTCCAACATGAGATGGTTCCTATAATTCGCTTACCACCTGAGGCTGATAGAGTTCTATTGAACTTGAACCTGCATAACTTGGACCTGAATATTAAATTTTATATTCTACCTGCGGTGTTGACCATTGTAAGCAAAGGAGACCCAACTGAGTTACCTTTCTTGTTCTTATTCAGCTCCACCCCAACTATAGCCGTTTGCCTTGCGAAGGACCATCGCTGTCTCTGTAGCTCTGAAATGTGCCGTTACTCCAGTCACGTCATTGGTGGCCCTGAAAAGGTCCTTGGTTGCTGCTTCTCTTTTTTTTATATGTTTGACTGTCCAGTCAGTCAGTCCGCGAAGTGAGCGAGCAGAGCGGAGCTCAGCAGATTAAACCGATCGATCATTGGCTTATGTCTAGTGGCTTTTACCCTACATATTCCCCTAGCTTCTGTTGCTCTGGCTGGTTTTCGAAAACTCATCCTTGGGGAGGAAGTACCGTAATTCGCTGTGGTCCAGAGCTGTTAGGGCTTTCCGAGTGAACCCAGGTTGCACCCAGGGGTAAACCGCACGCCTCGCTGCGAGCGGAGCACCTGGGGGACCTTTGCAGGGGTCAACTCACTTTCTTCTTGCGGGGGTGGCTAACGAGGCCCCACCTTCTCACCCGCCTTCCTCTTTTCGTCTATTTAGACAGATGGCAGTTGGTTGGACATGGTGGTCTATATATATGTATATATATAGTATAAGTATCATATACAAGCAACTCCGATTTCACGTCGGAGAAATTGAAGATGTTTGCAAACTTCCATTCCCATAATTTGTAATCAGAAAATTGCAATGCATCTATAAAAATTTTTCTCACACGGGAAAACTATTATCGCACAGAATTGCATACACAAGCCTACCTCTATTCCAGGAATACTGCGATAGAGCGTAACTACTTTTCCTCCAACTTGAAAAAGAGATTTCATGTTATTCTTCATAATTTCACTTTTCTCTGTGAATTCACCTATTCATGTAAATCACCTTCTTTAGACAAAGTCAGATAATGGGAATAGGCTCTGCAAGTTGTGCAACATTTCCGTTTCCCGTGTGTCGTATGATGGGTATAATACTCAGTGAACTATCCTGATCAACAATTTCGTGTAATACCTCCATATGGACGAGAGTATTTCCATCCTTCCTATTTGAAAAAGAATAATGTATTTCTATCTATATGGCCATATTGTTTTTGCACCTTGGGAACTATTACATTTCGATGGACCCCTTCTGTCTCTTATCAGAATTTCTGTACTCTTTTCAAAATATGCCTGTTTGTATATAAAAGATTTTTCCATTGATATATTTGGATCATTTTTTTCCGTTTCCAACAGGAGATGGTTCCTATAATTCGCTTACCACCTGAGGCTGATACAGTTCTATTGAACTTGAACCTGCATAACTCTGACCTGAATATTGAATTTTGTATTCTACCTGCGATGTTGACCATTGTAAGCAAAGGAGATCCAACTGATTAACCTTTCTTGTTCTTATTCAGCTCCACCCCAACTATAGCCGTTTGCCTTGCGAAGGACCATCGCTGTCTCTGTAGCTCTGAAATGTGCCGTTACTCCAGTCACGTCATTGGTAGCCCGGAAAAGGTCCTTGGTTGCTGCTTCTCTTTTTTTATATGTTTGAGTGTGCATTCAATCAGTCAGCGAAGTGAGCGAGCAGAGCGGAGCTCAGCAGATTAAACCGATCGATCATTGGCTTATGTCTAGCGGCTTTTAACCAACATATTCCCCTTGCTTTCTGTTGCTCTGGCTGGTTTTCGAAAACTCATCCTTGGGGAGGAAGTACCGTAATTCGCTGTGGTCCAGAGCTGTTAGGGCTTTCCGAGTGAACCCAGGTTCCACCCAGGGGTAAACCGCACGCCTCGCTGCGAGCGGAGCACCTGGGGGACCTTTGCAGGGGTCAACTCACTTTCTTCTTGCGGGGGTGGCTAACGAGGCCCCACCTTCTCACCCGCCTTCCTCTTTTCGTCTATTTAGACAGATGGCAGTTGGTTGGACATGGTGGTCTATATATATGTATATATATAGTATAAGTATCATATACAAGCAACTCCGATTTCACGTCGGAGAAATTGAAGATATTTGCAAACTTCCATTCCCATAATTTGTAATCAGAAAATTGCAATGCATCTATAAAAATTTTTCTCACACGGGAAAACTATTTTTGCACAGAATTGCATACACAAGCCTACCTCTATTCCAGGAATACTGCGATAGAGCGTAACTCCTTTTCCTTCAACTTGAAAAAGAAATTTCATGTTATTCTTCATAATTTCGCTTTTCTCTGTGAATTCACCTATTCTTGTAAATCACCTTCTTTAGACAAAGTCAGATAATGGGAATAGGCTCTGCAAGTTGTGCAACATTTCCGTTTCCCGTGTGTCGTATGATGGGTATAATACTCAGTGAACTATCCTGATCAACAATTTACGTGTAATATCTCTATATGGACGAGAGTATTTCCATCCTTCCTATCTGAAAAAGAATAATGTATTTCTATCTATATGGCCATATTGTTTTTGCACCTTGGGAACAATTACATTTCGATGGACCCCTTCTGTCTCTTATCAGAATTTCTGTACTCTTTTCAAAATATGCCTGTTTGTATATGAAAGATTTTTCCATTGATATATTTGGATCATTTTTTTCCGTTTCCAACAGGAGATGGTTCCTATAATTCGCTTACCACCTGAGGCTGATACAGTTCTATTGAACTTGAACCTGCATAACTCTGACCTGAATATTGAATTTTGTATTCTACCTGCGATGTTGACCATTGTAAGCAAAGGAGACCCAACTGATTAACCTTTCTTGTTCTTATTCAGCTCCACCCCAACTATAGCTGATTGCCTTGCGAAGGACCATCGCTGTCTCTGTAGCTCTGAAATGTGCCGTTACTCCAGTCACGTCATTGGTAGCCCTGAAAAGGTCCTTGGTTGCTGCTTCTCTTTTTTTATATGTTTGAGTGTCCATTCAGTCAGTCAGCGAAGTGAGCGAGCAGAGCGGAGCTCAGCAGATTAAACGGATCGATCATTGGCTTATGTCTAGCGGCTTTTAACCAACATATTCCCCTAGCTTTGTTGCTCTGGCTGGTTTTCGAAAACTCATCCTTGGGGAGAAAGTACCGTAATTCGCTGTGGTCCAGAGCTGTTAGGGCTTTCCGAGTGAACCCAGGTTGCACCCAGGGGTAAACCGCACGCCTCGCTGCGAGCGGAGCACCTGGGGGACCTTTGCAGGGGTCAACTCACTTTCTTCTTGCGGGGGTGGCTAACGAGGCCCCACCTTCTCACCCGCCTTCCTCTTTTCGTCTATTTAGACAGATGGCAGTTGGTTGGACATGGTGGTCTATATATATGTATATATATAGTATAAGTATCATATACAAGCAACTCCGATTTCACGTCGGAGAAATTGAAGATATTTGCAAACTTCCATTCCCATAATTTGTAATCAGAAAATTGCAATGCATCTATAAAAATTTTTCTCACACGGGAAAACTATTTTTGCACAGAATTGCATACACAAGCCTACCTCTATTCCAGGAATACTGCGATAGAGCGTAACTCCTTTTCCTTCAACTTGAAAAAGAAATTTCATGTTATTCTTCATAATTTCGCTTTTCTCTGTGAATTCACCTATTCTTGTAAATCACCTTCTTTAGACAAAGTCAGATAATGGGAATAGGCTCTGCAAGTTGTGCAACATTTCCGTTTCCCGTGTGTCGTATGATGGGTATAATACTCAGTGAACTATCCTGATCAACAATTTACGTGTAATATCTCCATATGGACGAGAGTATTTCCATCCTTCCTATCTGAAAAAGAATAATGTATTTCTATCTATATGGCCATATTGTTTTTGCACCTTGGGAACAATTACATTTCGATGGACCCCTTCTGTCTCTTATCAGAATTTCTGTACTCTTTTCAAAATATGCCTGTTTGTATATGAAAGATTTTTCCATTGATATATTTGGATCATTTTTTTCCGTTTCCAACAGGAGATGGTTCCTATAATTCGCTTACCTCCTGAGGCTGATACAGTTCTATTGAACTTGAACCTGCATAACTCTGACCTGAATATTGAATTTTGTATTCTACCTGCGATGTTGACCATTGTAAGCAAAGGAGACCCAACTGAGTTAACTTTCTTGTACTTATTCAGCTCCACCACAACTATAGCCGTTTGCCTTGCGAAGGACCTTCGCTCTCTCTGAAGCGCAGAAATGTGCCGTTACTCCAGCACGTCATTGGTGGCCCTGAAATGGTCCTTGGTTGCTGCCTCATTTTTTTTTATATGTTTGAGTGTCCAGTCAGTCAGTCCGCGAAGTGAGCGAGCAGAGCGGAGCTCAGCAGATTAAACCGATCGATCATTGGCTTATGTCTAGTGGCTTTTAACCTACATATTCCACTAGCTTCTGTTGCTCTGGCTGGTTTTCGAAAACTCATCCTTGGGGAGGAAGTACCGTAATTCGCTGTGGTCCAGAGCTGTTAGGGCTTTCCGAGTGAACCCAGGTTCCACCCAGGGGTAAACCGCACGCCTCGCTGCGAGCGGAGCACCTAGGGGATCTTTGCACGGGTCAACTCAATTTCTTCTTGCGGGGGTTGCTAACGAGGCCCCACCTTCTCACCTGCCTTCCTCTTTTCGTCTATGTAGACAGTTGGCAGTTGGTTGGACATGGTGGTCTATATATATGTATATATATAGTATAAGTATCATATACAAGCAACTCCGATTTCACGTCGGAGAAATTGAAGATGTTTGCAAACTTCCATTCCCATAATTTGTAATCAGAAAATTGCAATGC
This sequence comes from Tanypteryx hageni, assembly GCA_028673005.1. Classification (NCBI taxonomy): domain Eukaryota; kingdom Metazoa; phylum Arthropoda; class Insecta; order Odonata; family Petaluridae; genus Tanypteryx; species Tanypteryx hageni. Next base: position 55,154,831 of record CM054120.1, on the reverse strand, counting down.
ATCTATAAAAATTCTTCTCACACGGGTAAACTATTATCTTTGATAATTGCGTACTCAACCCTACCTCTATTCCGCGAATACTGCGATAGAGCGTAAATTCTTTTCCTTACGCTGGAAAATTAGATTTTAAATTATTCTTCATAATTTCGCTTTTCTCTGTGAATTCACTTATTCTTGTAAATCACCTTCTTTAGAAAAAGTCAGTTAATTGGCATAGGCTCTGCAAGTTGTGCAACATTTCCGTTTCCCGTTTGTCGTATGATGGGTACAAAACTCAGTGAACTATCCTGATCAACAATTTACGTGCAATATCTCCATATAGACGAGAGTATTTCCATCCTTCCTATCTGAAAAAGAATAATGTATTTCTATCTATATGGCCATATTGTTTTTGCACCTTGGGAACAATTACATTTCGATGGACCCCTTCCGTCTCTTATCAGAATTTCTGTACTCTTTTCAAAATATGCCTGTTTGTATATGAAAGATTTTTCCATTGATATATATGGATCATTTTTTTCCGTTTCCAACAGGAGATGGTTCCTATAATTCGCTTACCACCTGAGGATGATACAGTTCTATTGAACTTGTACCTGCATATCTTGTACCTGAATATTGAATTTTGTATTCTACCTGCGATGTTGACCATTGTAAGCAAAGGAGACCCAACTGAGTTAACTTTCTTGTTCTTATTCAGCTCCACCACAACTATAGCCGTTTGCCTTGCGAAGGACCTTCGCTCTCTCTGAAGCTCAGAAATGTGCCGTTACTCCAGCACGTCATTGGTGGCCCTGAAAAGGTCCTTGGTTGCTGCCTCTCTTTTTTTTATATGTTTGAGTGTCCAGTCAGTCAGTCGGCTAAGTGAGCGTGCAGAGCGGAGCTCAGCAGAGTAAACCGATCCATCATTGGCTTATGTCTAGCGGCTTTTAACCAACATATTCCCCTAGCTTTCTCTTGCTCTGGCTGGTTTTCGAAAACTCATCCATGGGGAGTAAGTACCGTAATTCGCTGTGGTCCAGAGCTGTTAGGGCTTTCCGAGTGAACCCAGGTTCCACCCAGGGGTAAACCGCACGCCTCGCTGCGAGCGGAGCACCTGGGGGACCTTTGCACGGGTCAACTCAATTTCTTCTTGCGGGGGTGGCTAACGAGGCCCCACCTTCTCATCTGCCTTCCTCTTTTCGTCTATGTAGACAGTTGGCATTTGGTTTGACATGGTGGTCTATATATATGTATATATATAGTATAAGTATCATATACAAGCAACTCCGATTTCACGTCGGAGTAATTGAAGATGTTTGCAAACTTCCATTCCCATAATTTGTAATCAGAAAATTGCAATGCATCTATAAAAATTCTTCTCACACGGGTAAACTTTTATCGTTGATAATTGCGTACTCAACCCTACCTCTATTCCGCGAATACTGCGATAGAGCGTAAATTATTTTCCTTACGCTGGAAAATTAGATTTCAAATTATTCTTCATAATTTCGCTTTTCTCTGTGAATTCACTTATTCTTGTAAATCACCTTCTTTAGAAAAAGTCAGATAATGGGCATAGGCTCTGCAAGTTGTGCAACATTTCCGTTTACCGTTTGTCGTATGATGGGTACAATACTCAGTGAACTATCCTGATCAACAATTTACGTGCAATATCTCCATATAGACGAGAGTATTTCCATCCTTCCTATCTGAAAAAGAATAATGTATTTCTATCTATATGGCCATATTGTTTTTGCACCTTGGGAACAATTACATTTCGATGGACCCCTTCCGTATCTTATCAGAATTTCTGTACTCTTTTCAAAATATGCCTGTTTGTATATGAAAGATTTTTCCATTTGATACATTTGGATCATTTTTTTCCATTTCCAACATGAGATGGTTCCTATAGTTCGCTTACCACCTGAGGCTGATACAGTTCTATTGAACTTGAACCTGCATAACTTGGACCTGAATATTGAATTTTGTATTCAACCTGCGATGTTGACCATTGTAAGCAAAGGAGACCCAACTGAGTTACCTTTCTTGTTCTTATTCAGCTCCACCCCAACTATAGCCGTTTGCCTTGCGAAGGACCATCGCTGTCTCTGTAGCACTGAAAGGTGCCGTTACTCCAGCACGTCATTGGTGGCCCTGAAAAGGTCCTTGGTTGCTGCCTCTCTTTTTTTTATATGTTTGAGTGTCCAGTCAGTCAGTCGGCTAAGTGAGCGAGCAGAGCGGAGCTCAGCAGAGTAAACCGATCCATCATTGGCTTATGTCTAGCGGCTTTTAACCAACATATTCCCCTAGCTTTCTCTTGCTCTGGCTGGTTTTCGAAAACTCATCCATGGGGAGTAAGTACCGTAATTCGCTGTGGTCCAGAGCTGTTAGGGCTTTCCGAGTGAACCCAGGTTCCACCCAGGGGTAAACCGCACGCCTCGCTGCGAGCGGAGCACCTGGGGGACCTTTGCACGGGTCAACTCAATTTCTTCTTGCGGGGGTGGCTAACGAGGCCCCACCTTCTCATCTGCCTTCCTCTTTTCGTCTATGTAGACAGTTGGCATTTGGTTTGACATGGTGGTCTATATATATGTATATATATAGTATAAGTATCATATACAAGCAACTCCGATTTCACGTCGGAGTAATTGAAGATGTTTGCAAACTTCCATTCCCATAATTTGTAATCAGAAAATTGCAATGCATCTATAAAAATTCTTCTCACACGGGTAAACTTTTATCGTTGATAATTGCGTACTCAACCCTACCTCTATTCCGCGAATACTGCGATAGAGCGTAAATTATTTTCCTTACGCTGGAAAATTAGATTTCAAATTATTCTTCATAATTTCGCTTTTCTCTGTGAATTCACTTATTCTTGTAAATCACCTTCTTTAGAAAAAGTCAGATAATGGGCATAGGCTCTGCAAGTTGTGCAACATTTCCGTTTACCGTTTGTCGTATGATGGGTACAATACTCAGTGAACTATCCTGATCAACAATTTACGTGCAATATCTCCATATAGACGAGAGTATTTCCATCCTTCCTATCTGAAAAAGAATAATGTATTTCTATCTATATGGCCATATTGTTTTTGCACCTTGGGAACAATTACATTTCGATGGACCCCTTCCGTATCTTATCAGAATTTCTGTACTCTTTTCAAAATATGCCTGTTTGTATATGAAAGATTTTTCCATTTGATACATTTGGATGATTTTTTTCCATTTCCAACATGAGATGGTTCCTATAGTTCGCTTACCACCTGAGGCTGATACAGTTCTATTGAACTTGAACCTGCATAACTTGGACCTGAATATTGAATTTTGTATTCTACCTGCGATGTTGACCATTGTAAGCAAAGGAGACCCAACTGAGTTACCTTTCTTGTTCTTATTCAGCTCCACCCCAACTATAGCCGTTTGCCTTGCGAAGGACCATCGTTGTCTCTGTAGCTCTGAAATGTGCCGTTTCTCCAGTCACGTCATTGGTGGCCCTGAAAAGGTCCTTGGTTGCTGCTTCTCTTTTTTTTATATGTTTAAGTGTCCAGTCAGTCAGTCAGCAAAGTTAGCGAGCAGAGCGGAGCTCAGCAGATTAAACCGATCGATCATTGGCTTATGTCTAGCGGCTTTTAACCAACATATTCCCCTAGCTTCTGTTGCTCTGGCTGGTTTTCGAAAACTCATCCTTGGGGAGGAAGTACCGTACTTCGCTGTGGTCCAGAGCTGTTAGGGCTATCCGAGTGAACACAGGTTCCACCCAGGGGTAAACCGCACGCCTCGCTGCGAGCGGAGCACCTGGGGGACCTTTGCACGGGTCAACTCAATTTCTTCTTGCGGGGGTGGCTAACGAGGCCCCTCCTTCTCACCTGCCTTCCTCTTTTCGTCTATCTAGACAGTTGGCAGTTGGTTGGACATGGTGGTCTATCTATCTTTGATAATTGCGTACTCAACCCTACCTCTATTCCGCGAATACTGCGATAGAGCGTAAATTCTTTTCCTTACGCTGGAAAATTAGATTTTAAATTATTCTTCATAATTTCGCTTTTCTCTGTGAATTCACTTATACTTGTAAATCACCTTCTTTAGAAAAAGTCAGATAATGGGCATAGGCTCTCCAAGTTGTGCAACATTTCCGTTTCCCGTTTGTCGTATTATGGGTACAATACTCAGTGAACTATCCTGATCAACAATTTACGTGCAATATCTCCATATAGACGAGAGTATTTCCATCCTTCCTATCTGAAAAAGAATAATGTATTTCTATCTATATGGCCATATTGTTTTTGCACCTTGGGAACAATTACATTTCGATGGACCCCTTCCGTCTCTTATCAGTATTTCTGTACTCTTTTCAAAATATGCCTTTGTATATGAAAGATTTTTCCATTTGATATATTTGGATCATTTTTTTCCGTTTCCAACATGAGATGGTTCCTATAATTCGCTTACCACCTGAGGCTGATACAGTTCTATTGAACTTGAACCTGCATAACTTGGACCTGAATATTAAATTTTGTATTCTACCTGCGATGTTGACCATTGTAAGCAAAGGAGACCCAACTGAGTTACCTTTCTTGTTCTTATTCAGCTCCACCCCAACTATAGCCGTTTGCCTTGCGAAGGACCATCGCTGTCTCTGTAGCACTGAAAGGTGCCGTTACTCCAGTCACGTCATTGGTGGCCCTGAAAAGGTCCTTGGTTGCTGCTTCTCTTTTTTTTATATGTTTGAGTGTCCAGTCAGTCAGTCCGCGAAGTGAGCGTGCAGAGCGGAGCTCAGCAGATTAAACCGATCGATCATTGGCTTATGTCTAGTGGCTTTTAACCTACATATTCCCCTAGCTTCTGTTGCTCTGGCTGGTTTTCGAAAACTCATCCTTGGGGAGGAAGTACCGTAATTCGCTGTGGTCCAGAGCTGTTAGGGCTTTCCGAGTGAACCCAGGTTCCACCCAGGGGTAAACCGCACGCCTCGCTGCGAGCGGAGCACCTGGGGGACCTTTGCACGGGTCAACTCAATTTCTTCTTGCGGGGGTGGCTAACGAGGCCCCACCTTCTCATCTGCCTTCCTCTTTTCGTCTATGTAGACAGTTGGCATTTGGTTTGACATGGTGGTCTATATATATGTATATATATATAGTATAAGTATCATATACAAGCAACTCCGATTTCACGTCGGAGAAATTGAAGATTTTTGCAAACTTCTATTCCCATAATTTGTAATCAGAAAATTGCAATGCATCTATAAAAATTCTTCTCACACGGGTAAAGTATTATCGTTGATAATTGCGTACTCAACCCTACCTCTATTCCGCGAATACTGCGATAGAGCGTAAATACTTTTCCTTACGCTGGAAAATTAGATTTCAAATTATTCTTCATAATTTCGCTTTTCTCTGTGAATTCACTTATACTTGTAAATAACCTTCTTTAGAAAAAGTCAGATAATGGGCATAGGCTCTGCAGGTTGTGCAACATTTCCGTTTCCCGTTTGTCGTATGATGGGTACATTACTCAGTGAACTATCCTGATCAACATTTTACGTGCAATATCTCCATATGGACGAGAGTATTTCCATCCTTCATATCTGAAAAAGAATAATGTATTTCTATCTATATGGCCATATTGTTTTTGCACCTTGGGAACAATTACAATTCGATGGACCCCTTTTGTCTCTTATCAGAATTTCTGTACTCTTTTCAAAATATGCCTGTTTGTATATGAAAGATTTTTCCATTGATATATTTGGATCATTTTTTTCCGTTTCCAACATGAGATGGTTCCTATAATTCGCTTACCACCTGAGGATGATACAGTTCTATTGAATTTGTACCTGCATATCTTGTACCTGAATATTGAATTTTGTATTCTACCTGCGATGTTGACCATTGTAAGCAAAGGAGACCCAACTGAGTTAACTTTCTTGTTCTTATTCAGCTCCACCACAACTATAGCCGTTTGCCTTGCGAAGGACCTTCGCTCTCTCTGAAGCTCAGAAATGTGCCGTTACTCCAGTCACGTCATTGGTAGCCCTGAAAAGGTCCTTGGTTGCTGCTTCTCTTTTTTTTATATGTTTGAGTGTCCATTCAGTCAGTCAGCGAAGTGAGCGAGCAGAGCGGAGCTCAGCAGATTAAACCGATCGATCATTGGCTTATGTCAAGCGGCTTTTAACCAACATATTCCCCTAGCTTTGTTGCTCTGGCTGGTTTTCGAAAACTCATCCTTGGGGAGGAAGTACCGTAATTCGCTGTGGTCCAGAGCTGTTAGGGCTTTCCGAGTGAACCCAGGTTCCACCCAGGGGTAAACCGCACGCCTCGCTGCGAGCGGAGCACCTGGGGGACCTTTGCAGGGGTCAACTCACTTTCTTCTTGCGGGGGTGGCTAACGAGGCCCCACCTTCTCACCCGCCTTCCTCTTTTCGTCTATTTAGACAGATGACAGTTGGTTGGACATGGTGGTCTATATATATGTATATATATAGTATAAGTATCATATACAAGCAACTCCGATTTCACGTCGGAGAAATTGAAGATATTTGCAAACTTCCATTCCCATAATTTGTAATCAGAAAATTGCAATGCATCTATAAAAATTTTTCTCACACGGGAAAACTATTTTTGCACAGAATTGCATACACAAGCCTACCTCTATTCCAGGAATACTGCGATAGAGCGTAACTCCTTTTCCTTCAACTTGAAAAAGAAATTTCATGTTATTCTTCATAATTTCGCTTTTCTCTGTGAATTCACCTATTCTTGTAAATCACCTTCTTTAGACAAAGTCAGATAATGGGAATAGGCTCTGCAAGTTGTGCAACATTTCCGTTTCCCGTGTGTCGTATGATGGGTATAATACTCAGTGAACTATCCTGATCAACAATTTACGTGTAATATCTCCATATGGACGAGAGTATTTCCATCCTTCCTATCTGAAAAAGAATAATGTATTTCTATCTATATGGCCATATTGTTTTTGCACCTTGGGAACAATTACATTTCGATGGACCCCTTCTGTCTCTTATCAGAATTTCTGTACTCTTTTCAAAATATGCCTGTTTGTATATGAAAGATTTTTCCATTGATATATTTGGATCATTTTTTTCCGTTTCCAACAGGAGATGGTTCCTATAATTCGCTTACCACCTGAGGCTGATACAGTTCTATTGAACTTGAACCTGCATAACTCTGACCTGAATATTGAATTTTGTATTCTACCTGCGATGTTGACCATTGTAAGCAAAGGAGACCCAACTGATTAACCTTTCTTGTACTTATTCAGCTCCACCCCAACTATAGCCGTTTGCCTTGCGAAGGACCATCGCTGTCTCTGTAGCTCTGAAATGTGCCGTAACTCAAGTCACGTCATTGGTAGCCCTGAAAAGGGCCTTGGTTGCTGCTTCTCTTTTTTTTATATGTTTGAGTGTCCATTCAGTCAGTCAGCGAAGTGAGCGAGCAGAGCGGAGCTCAGCAGATTAAACCGATCGATCATTGGCTTATGTCTAGCGGCTTTTAACCAACATGTTCCTCTAGCTTTCTGTTGCTCTGGTTTGTTTTCGAAAACTCATCCTTGGGGAGGAAGTACCGTAATTCGCTGTGGTCCAGAGCTGTTAGGGCTTTCCGAGTGAACCCAGGTTCCACCCAGGGGTAAACCGCACGCCTCGCTGCGAGCGGAGCACCTGGGGGACCTTTGCAGGGGTCAACTCACTTTCTTCTTGCGGGGGTGGCTAACGAGGCCCCACCTTCTCACCCGCCTTCCTCTTTTCGTCTATTTAGACAGATGGCAGTTGGTTGGACATGGTGGTCTATATATATGTATATATATAGTATAAGTATCATATACAAGCAGCTCCGATTTCACGTCGGAGAAATTGAAGATGTTTGCAAACTTCCATTCCCATAATTTGTAATCAGAAAATTGCAATGCATTTATAAAAATTCTTCTCACACGGGTAAACTATTATCTTTGATAATTGCGTACTCAACCCTACCTCTATTCCGCGAATACTGCGATAGAGCGTAAATTCTTTTCCTTACGCTGGAAAATTAGATTTCAAATTATTCTTCATAATTTCGCTTTTCTCTGTGAATTCACTTATTCTTGTAAATCACCTTCTTTAGAAAAAGTCAGTTAATTGGCATAGGCTCTGCAAGTTGTGGAACATTTCCGTTTCCCGTTTGTCGTATGATGGGTACAAAACTCAGTGAACTATCCTGATCAACAATTTACGTGCAATATCTCCATATAGACGAGAGTATTTCCATCCTTCCTATCTGAAAAAGAATAATGTATTTCTATCTATATGGCCATATTGTTTTTGCACCTTGGGAACAATTACATTTCGATGGACCCCTTCCGTATCTTATCAGAATTTCTGTACTCTTTTCAAAATATGCCTGTTTGTATATGAAAGATTTTTCCATTTGATACGTTTGGATCATTTTTTTCCATTTCCAACATGAGATGGTTCCTATAGTTCGCTTACCACCTGAGGCTGATACAGTTCTATTGAACTTGAACCTGCATAACTTGGACCTGAATATTGAATTTTGTATTCTACCTGCGATGTTGACCATTGTAAGCAAAGGAGACCCAACTGAGTTACCTTTCTTGTTCTTATTCAGCTCCACCCCAACTATAGCCGTTTGCCTTGCGAAGGTCCATCGCTGTCTCTGTAGCACTGAAAGGTGCCGTTACACCAGTCACGTCATTGGTGGCCCTGAAAAGGTCCTTGGTTGCTGCTTCTCTTTTTTTTATATGTTTGAGTGTCCAGTCAGTCAGTCCGCGAAGTGAGCGTGCAGAGCGGAGCTCAGCAGATTAAACCGATCGATCATTGGCTTATGTCTAGCGGCTTTTAACCAACATGTTCCTCTAGCTTTCTGTTGCTCTGGTTGGTTTTCGAAAACTCATCCTTGGGGAGGAAGTACCGTAATTCGCTGTGGTCCAGAGCTGTTAGGGCTTTCCGAGTGAACCCAGGTTCCACCCAGGGGTAAACCGCACGCCTCGCTGCGAGCGGAGCACCTGGGGGACCTTTGCAGGGGTCAACTCACTTTCTTCTTGCGGGGGTGGCTAACGAGGCCCCACCTTCTCACCCGCCTTCCTCTTTTCGTCTATTTAGACAGATGGCAGTTGGTTGGACATGGTGGTCTATATATATGTATATAAATAGTATAAGTATCATATACAAGCAACTCCGATTTCACGTCGGAGAAATTGAAGATGTTTGCAAACTTCCATTCCCATAATTTGTAATCAGAAAATTGCAATGCATTTATAAAAATTCTTCTCACACGGGTAAACTATTATCTTTGATAATTGCGTACTCAACCCTACCTCTATTCCGCGAATACTGCGATAGAGCGTAAATTCTTTTCCTTACGCTGGAAAATTAGATTTTAAATTATTCTTCATAATTTCGCTTTTCTCTGTGAATTCACTTATTCTTGTAAATCACCTTCTTTAGAAAAAGTCAGTTAATTGGCATAGGCTCTGCAAGTTGTGCAACATTTCCGTTTCCCGTTTGTCGTATGATGGGTACAAAACTCAGTGAACTATCCTGATCAACAATTTACGTGCAATATCTCCATATAGACGAGAGTATTTCCATCCTTCCTATCTGAAAAAGAATAATGTATTTCTATCTATATGGCCATATTGTTTTTGCACCTTGGGAACAATTACATTTCGATGGACCCCTTCCGTCTCTTATCAGAATTTCTGTACTCTTTTCAAAATATGCCTGTTTGTATATGAAAGATTTTTCCATTGATATATTTGGATCATTATTTTCCGTTTCCAACAGGAGATGGTTCCTATAATTCGCTTACCACCTGAGGATGATACAGTTCTATTGAACTTGTACCTGCATATCTTGTACCTGAATATTGAATTTTGTATTCTACCTGCGATGTTGACCATTGTAAGCAAAGGAGACCCAACTGAGTTAACTTTCTTGTTCTTATTCAGCTCCACCACAACTATAGCCGTTTGCCTTGCGAAGGACCTTCGCTCTCTCTGAAGCTCAGAAATGTGCCGTTACTCCAGCACGTCATTGGTGGCCCTGAAAAGGTCCTTGGTTGCTGCCTCTCTTTTTTTTATATGTTTGAGTGTCCAGTCAGTCAGTCGGCTAAGTGAGCGTGCAGAGCGGAGCTCAGCAGAGTAAACCGATCCATCATTGGCTTATGTCTAGCGGCTTTTAACCAACATATTCCCCTAGCTTTCTCTTGCTCTGGCTGGTTTTCGAAAACTCATCCATGGGGAGTAAGTACCGTAATTCGCTGTGGTCCAGAGCTGTTAGGGCTTTCCGAGTGAACCCAGGTTCCACCCAGGGGTAAACCGCACGCCTCGCTGCGAGCGGAGCACCTGGGGGACCTTTGCACGGGTCAACTCAATTTCTTCTTGCGGGGGTGGCTAACGAGGCCTCACCTTCTCATCTGCCTTCCTCTTTTCGTCTATGTAGACAGTTGGCATTTGGTTTGACATGGTGGTCTATATATATGTATATATATAGTATAAGTATCATATACAAGCAACTCCGATTTCACGTCGGAGTAATTGAAGATGTTTGCAAACTTCCATTCCCATAATTTGTAATCAGAAAATTGCAATGCATCTATAAAAATTCTTCTCACACGGGTAAACTTTTATCGTTGATAATTGCGTACTCAACCCTACCTCTATTCCGCGAATACTGCGATAGAGCGTAAATTCTTTTCCTTACGCTGGAAAATTAGATTTCAAATTATTCTTCATAATTTCGCTTTTCTCTGTGAATTCACTTATTCTTGTAAATCACCTTCTTTAGAAAAAGTCAGATAATGGGCATAGGCTCTGCAAGTTGTGCAACATTTCCGTTTACCGTTTGTCGTATGATGGGTACAATACTCAGTGAACTATCCTGATCAACAATTTACGTGCAATATCTCCATATAGACGAGAGTATTTCCATCCTTCCTATCTGAAAAAGAATAATGTATTTCTATCTATATGGCCATATTGTTTTTGCACCTTGGGAACAATTACATTTCGATGGACCCCTTCCGTATCTTATCAGAATTTCTGTACTCTTTTCAAAATATGCCTGTTTGTATATGAAAGATTTTTCCATTTGATACATTTGGATCATTTTTTTCCATTTCCAACATGAGATGGTTCCTATAGTTCGCTTACCACCTGAGGCTGATACAGTTCTATTGAACTTGAACCTGCATAACTTGGACCTGAATATTGAATTTTGTATTCTACCTGCGATGTTGACCATTGTAAGCAAAGGAGACCCAACTGAGTTACCTTTCTTGTTCTTATTCAGTTCCACCCCAACTATAGCCGTTTGCCTTGCGAAGGACCATCGTTGTCTCTGTAGCTCTGAAATGTGCCGTTTCTCCAGTCACGTCATTGGTGGCCCTGAAAAGGTCCTTGGTTGCTGCTTCTCTTTTTTTTATATGTTTGAGTGTCCAGTCAGTCAGTCAGCAAAGTTAGCGAGCAGAGCGGAGCTCAGCAGATTAAACCGATCGATCATTGGCTTATGTCTAGCGGCTTTTAACCAACATATTCCCCTAGCTTCTGTTGCTCTGGCTGGTTTTCGAAAACTCATCCTTGGGGAGGAAGTACCGTACTTCGCTGTGGTCCAGAGCTGTTAGGGCTATCCGAGTGAACACAGGTTCCACCCAGGGGTAAACCGCACGCCTCGCTGCGAGCGGAGCACCTGAGGGACCTTTGCACGGGTCAACTCAATTTCTTCTTGCGGGGGTGGCTAACGAGGCCCCTCCTTCTCACCTGCCTTCCTCTTTTCGTCTATCTAGACAGTTGGCAGTTTGTTGGACATGGTGGTCTATCTATCTTTGATAATTGCGTACTCAACCCTACCTCTATTCCGCGAATACTGCGATAGAGCGTAAATTCTTTTCCTTACGCTGGAAAATTAGATTTTAAATTATTCTTCATAATTTCGCTTTTCTCTGTGAATTCACTTATTCTTGTAAATCACCTTCTTTAGAAAAAGTCAGATAATGGGCATAGGCTCTCCAAGTTGTGCAACATTTCCGTTTCCCGTTTGTCGTATGATGGGTACATTACTCAGTGAACTATCCTGATCAACATTTTACGTGCAATATCTCCATATGGACGAGAGTATTTCCATCCTTCATATCTGAAAAAGAATAATGTATTTCTATCTATATGGCCATATTGTTTTTGCACCTTGGGAACAATTACAATTCGATGGACCCCTTTTGTCTCTTATCAGAATTTCTGTACTCTTTTCAAAATATGCCTGTTTGTATATGAAAGATTTTTCCATTGATATATTTGGATCATTTTTTTCCGTTTCCAACATGAGATGGTTCCTATAATTCGCTTACCACCTGAGGATGATACAGTTCTATTGAACTTGTACCTGCATATCTTGTACCTGAATATTGAATTTTGTATTCTACCTGCGATGTTGACCATTGTAAGCAAAGGAGACCCAACTGAGTTAACTTTCTTGTTCTTATTCAGCTCCACCACAACTATAGCCGTTTGCCTTGCGAAGGACCTTCGCTCTCTCTGAAGCTCAGAAATGTGCCGTTACTCCAGCACGTCATTGGTGGCCCTGAAAAGGTCCTTGGTTGCTGCCTCTTTTTTTTTTATATGTTTGAGTGTCCAGTCAGTCAGTCGGCGAAGTGAGCGTGCAGATCGGAGCTCAGCAGAGTAAACCGATCTATCATTGGCTTATGTCTAGCGGCTTTTAACCAACATATTCCCCTAGTTTCTGTTGCTCTGGCTGGTTTTCGAAAACTCATCCTTGGGGAGTAAGTACCGTAATTCGCTGTGGTCCAGAGCTGTTAGGGCTTTCCGAGTGAACCCATGTTCCACCCAGGGGTAAACCGCACGCCTCGCTGCGAGCGGAGCACCTGGGGGATCTTTGCACGGGTCAACTCAATTTCTTCTTGCGGGGGTTGCTAACGAGGCCCCACCTTCTCACCTGCCTTCCTCTTTTCGTCTATGTAGACAGTTGGCAGTTGGTTGGACATGGTGGTCTATATATATGTATATATATAGTATAAGTATCATATACAAGCAACTCCGATTTCACGTCGGAGTAATTGAAGATGTTTGCAAACTTCCATTCCCATAATTTGTAATCAGAAAATTGCAATGCATCTATAAAAATTCTTCTCACACGGGTAAAGTATTATCGTTGATAATCACGTACTCAACCCTACCTCTATTCCGCGAATACTGCGATAGAGCGTAAATACTTTTCCTTACGCTGGAAAATTATATTTCAAATTATTCTTCATAATTTCGCTTTTCTCTCTGAATTCACTTATTCTTGTAAATAACCTTCTTTAGAAAAAGTCAGATAATGGGCATAGGCTCTGCAGGTTGTGCAACATTTCCGTTTCCCGTTTGTCGTATGATGGGTACATTACACAGTGAACTATCCTGATCAACATTTTACGTGCAATATCTCCATATGGACGAGAGTATTTCCATCCTTCATATCTGAAAAAGAATAATGTATTTCTATCTATATGGCCATATTGTTTTTGCACCTTGGGAACAATTACAATTCGATGGACCACTTCTGTCTCTTATCAGAATTTCTGTACTCTTTTCAAAATATGCCTGTTTGTATATGAAAGATTTTTCCATTGATATATTTGGATCATTTTTTTCCGTTTCCAACATGAGATGGTTCCTATAATTCGCTTACCACCTGAGGATGATACAGTTCTATTGAACTTGTACCTGCATATCTTGTACCTGAATATTGAATTTTGTATTCTACCTGCGATGTTGACCATTGTAAGCAAAGGAGACCCAACTGAGTTAACTTTCTTGTTCTTATTCAGCTCCACCACAACTATAGCCGTTTGCCTTGCGAAGGACCTTCGCTCTCTCTGAAGCTCAGAAATGTGCCGTTACTCCAGCACGTCATTGGTGGCCCTGAAAAGGTCCTTGGTTGCTGCCTCATTTTTTTTTATATGTTTGAGTGTCCAGTCAGTCAGTCGGCGAAGTGAGCGTGCAGAGCGGAGCTCAGCAGAGTAAACCGATCCATCATTGGCTTATGTGTAGCGGCTTTTAACCAACATATTCCCCTAGCTTTCTGTTGCTCTGGCTGGTTTCCGAAAACTCATCCATGGGGAGTAAGTACCGTAATTCGCTGTGGTCCAGAGCTGTTAGGGCTTTCCGAGTGAACCCAGGTTCCACCTAGGGGTAAACCGCACGCCTCGCTGCGAGCGGAGCACCTGGGGGACCTTTGCACGGGTCAACTCAATTTCTTCTTGCGGTGGTGGCTAACGAGGCCCCACCTTCTCACCTGCCTTCCTCTTTTCGTCTATTTAGACAGTTGGCAGTTGTTTGGACATGATGGTCTATATATATGTATATATATAGTATAAGTATCATATACAAGCAACTCCGATTTCACGTCGGAGAAATTGAAGATGTTTGCAAACTTCCATTCCCATAATTTGTAATCAGAAAATTGCAATGCATCTATAAAAATTCTTCTCACACGGGTAAACTATTATCGTTGATAATTGCGTACTCAACCCTACCTCTATTCCGCGAATACTGCGATAGAGCGTAAATTCTTTTCCTTACGCTGGAAAATTAGATTTCAAATTATTCTTCATAATTTCGCTTTTCTCTGTGAATTCACTTATTCTTGTAAATCACCTTCTTTAGAAAAAGTCAGATAATGGGCATAGGCTCTGCAAGTTGTGCAACATTTCCGTTTCCCGTTTGTCGTATTATGGGTACAATACTCAGTGAACTATCCTGATCAACAATTTACGTGCAATATCTCCATATAGACGAGAGTATTTCAATCCTTCTTATCTGAAAAAGAATAATGTATTTCTATCTATATGGCCATATTGTTTTTGCACCTTGGGAACAATTACATTTCGATGGACCCCTTCCGTATCTTATCAGAATTTCTGTACTCTTTTCAAAATATGCCTGTTTGTATATGAAAGATTTTTCCATTTGATATATTTGGATCATTTTTTTCCATTTCCAACATGAGATGGTTCCTATAGTTCGCTTACCACCTGAGGCTGATACAGTTCTATTGAACTTGAACCTGCATATCTTGGACCTGAATATTGAATTTTGTATTCTACCTGCGATGTTGACCATTGTAAGCAAAGGAGACCCAACTGAGTTAACTTTCTTGTTCTTATTCAGCTCCACCACAACTATAGCCGTTTGCCTTGCGAAGGACCTTCGCTCTCTCTGAAGCTCAGAAATGTGCCGTTACTCCAGCACGTCATTGGTGGCCCTGAAAAGGTCCTTGGTTGCTGCCTCATTTTTTTTTATATGTTTGAGTGTCCAGTCAGTCAGTCGGCGAAGTGAGCGTGCAGAGCGGAGCTCAGCAGAGTAAACCGATCCATTATTGGCTTATGTGTAGCGGCTTTTAACCAACATATTCCCCTAGCTTTCTGTTGCTCTGGCTGGTTTTCGAAAACTCATCCATGGGGAGTAAGTACCGTAATTCGCTGTGGTCCAGAGCTGTTAGGGCTTTCCGAGTGAACCCAGGTTCCACCTAGGGGTAAACCGCACGCCTCGCTGCGAGCGGAGCACCTGGGGGACCTTTGCACGGGTCAACTCAATTTCTTCTTGCGGTGGTGGCTAACGAGGCCCCACCTTCTCACCTGCCTTCCTCTTTTCGTCTATTTAGACAGTTGGCAGTTGTTTGGACATGATGGTCTATATATATGTATATATATAGTATAAGTATCATATACAAGCAACTCCGATTTCACGTCGGAGAAATTGAAGATGTTTGCAAACTTCCATTCCCATAATTTGTAATCAGAAAATTGCAATGCATCTATAAAAATTCTTCTCACACGGGTAAACTATTATCGTTGATAATTGCGTACTCAACCCTACCTCTATTCCGCGAATACTGCGATAGAGCGTAAATTCTTTTCCTTACGCTGGAAAATTAGATTTCAAATTATTCTTCATAATTTCGCTTTTCTCTGTGAATTCACTTATTCTTGTAAATCACCTTCTTTAGAAAAAGTCAGATAATGGGCATAGGCTCTGCAAGTTGTGCAACATTTCCGTTTCCCGTTTGTCGTATGATGGGTACAATACACAGTGAACTATCCTTATCAACAATTTACGTGCAATATCTCCATATAGACGAGAGTATTTCCATCCTTCTTATCTGAAAAAGAATAATGTATTTCTATCTATATGGCCATATTGTTTTTGCACCTTAGGAACAATTACATTTCGATGGACCCCTTCCGTATCTTATCAGAATTTCTGTACTCTTTTCAAAATATGCCTGTTTGTATATGAAAGATTTTTCCATTTGATATATTTGGATCATTTTTTTCCATTTCCAACATGAGATGGTTCCTATAGTTCGCTTACCACCTGAGGCTGATACAGTTCTATTGAACTTGAACCTGCATATCTTGGACCTGAATATTGAATTTTGTATTCTACCTGCGATGTTGACCATTGTAAGCAAAGGAGACCCTACTGAGTTAACTTTCTTGTTCTTATTCAGCTCCACCACAACTATAGCCGTTTGCCTTGCGAAGGACCATCGCTGTCACTGTAGCACTGAAAGGTGCCGTTACTCCAGTCACGTCATTGGTGGCCCTGAAAAGGTCCTTGGTTGCTGCTTCTCTTTTTTTTATATGTTTGAGTGTCCAGTCAGTCAGTCCGCGAAGTGAGCGTGCAGAGCGGAGCTCAGCAGATTAAACCGATCGATCATTGGCTTATGTCTAGTGGCTTTTAACCTACATATTCCCCTAGCTTCTGTTGCTCTGGCTGGTTTTCGAAAACTCATCCTTGGGGAGGAAGTACCGTAATTCGCTGTGGTCCAGAGCTGTTAGGGCTTTCCGAGTGAACCCAGGTTCCACCCAGGGGTAAACCGCACGCCTCGCTGCGAGCGGAGCACCTGGGGGACCTTTGCACGGGTCAACTCAATTTCTTCTTGCGGGGGTGGCTAACGAGGCCCCACCTTCTCATCTGCCTTCCTCTTTTCGTCTATGTAGACAGTTGGCATTTGGTTTGACATGGTGGTCTATATATATGTATATATAGTATAAATATCATATACAAGCAACTCCGATTTCACGTCGGAGAAATTGAAGATTTTTGCAAACTTCTATTCCCATAATTTGTAATCAGAAAATTGCAATGCATCTATAAAAATTCTTCTCACACGGGTAAAGTATTATCGTTGATAATTGCGTACTCAACCCTACCTCTATTCCGCGAATACTGCGATAGAGCGTTAATACTTTTCCTTACGCTGGAAAATTAGATTTCAAATTATTCTTCATAATTTCGCTTTTCTCTGTGAATTCACTTATTCTTGTAAATAACCTTCTTTAGAAAAAGTCAGATAATGGGCATAGGCTCTGCAGGTTGTGCAACATTTCCGTTTCCCGTTTGTCGTATGATGGGTACATTACTCAGTGAACTATCCTGATCAACATTTTACGTGCAATATCTCCATATGGACGAGAGTATTTCCATCCTTCATATCTGAAAAAGAATAATGTATTTCTATCTATATGGCCATATTGTTTTTGCACCTTGGGAACAATTACAATTCGATGGACCCCTTCTGTCTCTTATCAGAATTTCTGTACTCTTTTCAAAATATGCCTGTTTGTATATGAAAGATTTTTCCATTGATATATTTGGATCATTTTTTTCCGTTTCCAACATGAGATGGTTCCTATAATTCGCTTACCACCTGAGGATGATACAGTTCTATTGAACTTGTACCTGCATATCTTGTACCTGAATATTGAATTTTGTATTCTACCTGCGATGTTGACCATTGTAAGCAAAGGAGACCCAACTGAGTTAACTTTCTTGTTCTTATTCAGCTCCACCACAACTATAGCCGTTTGCCTTGCGAAGGACCTTCGCTCTCTCTGAAGCTCAGAAATGTGCCGTTACTCCAGCACGTCATTGGTGGCCCTGAAAAGGTCCTTGGTTGCTGCCTCATTTTTTTTTATATGTTTGAGTGTCCAGTCAGCCAGTCGGCGAAGTGAGCGTGCAGAGCGGAGCTCAGCAGAGTAAACCGATCCATCATTGGCTTATGTGTAGCGGCTTTTAACCAACATATTCCCCTAGCTTTCTGTTGCTCTGGCTGGTTTTCGAAAACTCATCCATGGGGAGTAGGTACCGTAATTCGCTGTGGTCCAGAGCTGTTAGGGCTTTCCGAGTGAACCCAGGTTCCACCTAGGGGTAAACCGCACGCCTCGCTGCGAGCGGAGCACCTGGGGGACCTTTGCACGGGTCAACTCAATTTCTTCTTGCGGTGGTGGCTAACGAGGCCCCACCTTCTCACCTGCCTTCCTCTTTTCGTCTATTTAGACAGTTGGCAGTTGTTTGGACATGATGGTCTATATATATGTATATATATAGTATAAGTATCATATACAAGCAACTCCGATTTCACGTCGGAGAAATTGAAGATGTTTGCAAACTTCCATTCCCATAATTTGTAATCAGAAAATTGCAATGCATCTATAAAAATTCTTCTCACACGGGTAAACTATTATCGTTGATAATTGCGTACTCAACCCTACCTCTATTCCGCGAATACTGCGATAGAGGGTAAATTCTTTTCCTTACGCTGGAAAATTAGATTTCAAATTATTCTTCATAATTTCGCTTTTCTCTGTGAATTCACTTATTCTTGTAAATCACCTTCTTTAGAAAAAGTCAGATAATGGGCATAGGCTCTGCAAGTTGTGCAACATTTCCGTTTCCCGTTTGTCGTATGATGGGTACAATACTCAGTGAACTATCCTAATCAACAATTTACGTGCAATATCTCCATATAGACGAGAGTATTTCCATCCTTCCTATCTGAAAAAGAATAATGTATTTCTATCTATATGGCCATATTGT
This sequence comes from Tanypteryx hageni, assembly GCA_028673005.1. Taxonomy (NCBI): domain Eukaryota; kingdom Metazoa; phylum Arthropoda; class Insecta; order Odonata; family Petaluridae; genus Tanypteryx; species Tanypteryx hageni. Next base: position 55,135,965 of record CM054120.1, on the reverse strand, counting down.
TTTTGCACCTTGGGAACAATTACATTTCGATGGACCCCTTCCGTATCTTATCAGAATTTCTGTACTCTTTTCAAAATATGCCTGTTTGTATATGAAAGATTTTTCCATTTGATACATTTGGATCATTTTTTTCCATTTCCAACATGAGATGGTTCCTATAGTTCGCTTACCACCTGAGGCTGATACAGTTCTATTGAACTTGAACCTGCATATCTTGGACCTGAATATTGAATTTTGTATTCTACCTGCGATGTTGACCATTGTAAGCAAAGGAGACCCAACTGAGTTACCTTTCTTGTTCTTATTCAGCTCCACCACAACTATAGCCGTTTGCCTTGCGAAGGACCTTCGCTCTCTCTGAAGCTCAGAAATGTGCCGTTACTCCAGTCACGTCATTGGTGGCCCTGAAAAGGTCCTTGGTTGCTGCCTCTCTTTTTTTATATGTTTGAGTGTCCAGTCAGTCAGTCAGCGAAATGAGCGAGCAGAGCGGTGCTCAGCAGAGTAAACCGATCCATTATTGGCTTATGTGTAGCGGCTTTTAACCAACATATTCCCCTAGCTTTCTGTTGCTCTGGCTGGTTTTCGAAAACTCATCCATGGGGAGTAAGTACCGTAATTCGCTGTGGTCCAGAGCTGTTAGGGCTTTCCGAGTGAACCCAGGTTCCACCTAGTGGTAAACCGCACGCCTCGCTGCGAGCGGAGCACCTGGGGGACCTTTGCACGGGTCAACTCAATTTCTTCTTGCGGTGGTGGCTAACGAGGCCCCACCTTCTCACCTGCCTTCCTCTTTTCGTCTATTTAGACAGTTGGCAGTTGTTTGGACATGATGGTCTATATATATGTATATATATAGTATAAGTATCATATACAAGCAACTCCGATTTCACGTCGGAGAAATTGAAGATGTTTGCAAACTTCCATTCCCATAATTTGTAATCAGAAAATTGCAATGCATCTATAAAAATTCTTCTCACACGGGTAAACTATTATCGTTGATAATTGCGTACTCAACCCTACCTCTATTCCGCGAATACTGCGATAGAGGGTAAATTCTTTTCCTTACGCTGGAAAATTAGATTTCAAATTATTCTTCATAATTTCGCTTTTCTCTGTGAATTCACTTATTCTTGTAAATCACCTTCTTTAGAAAAAGTCAGATAATGGGCATAGGCTCTGCAAGTTGTGCAACATTTCCGTTTCCCGTTTGTCGTATGATGGGTACAATACTCAGTGAACTATCCTGATCAACAATTTACGTGCAATATCTCCATATAGACGAGAGTATTTCCATCCTTCCTATCTGAAAAAGAATAATGTATTTCTATCTATATGGCCATATTGTTTTTGCACCTTGGGAACAATTACATTTCGATGGACCCCTTCCGTATCTTATCAGAATTTCTGTACTCTTTTCAAAATATGCCTGTTTGTATATGAAAGATTTTTCCATTTGATACATTTGGATCATTTTTTTCCATTTCCAACATGAGATGGTTCCTATAGTTCGCTTACCACCTGAGGCTGATACAGTTCTATTGAACTTGAACCTGCATATCTTGGACCTGAATATTGAATTTTGTATTCTACCTGCGATGTTGACCATTGTAAGCAAAGGAGACCCAACTGAGTTACCTTTCTTGTTCTTATTCAGCTCCACCCCAACTATAGCCGTTTGCCTTGCGAAGGACCATCGCTGTCACTGTAGCACTGAAAGGTGCCGTTACTCCAGTCACGTCATTGGTGGCCCTGAAAAGGTCCTTGGTTGCTGCTTCTCTTTTTTTTATATGTTTGAGTGTCCAGTCAGTCAGTCCGCGAAGTGAGCGTGCAGAGCGGAGCTCAGCAGATTAAACCGATCGATCATTGGCTTATGTCTAGTGGCTTTTAACCTACATATTCCCCTAGCTTCTGTTGCTCTGGCTGGTTTTCGAAAACTCATCCTTGGGGAGGAAGTACCGTAATTCGCTGTGGTCCAGAGCTGTTAGGGCTTTCCGAGTGAACTCAGGTTCCACCCAGGGGTAAACCGCACGCCTCGCTGCGAGCGGAGCACCTGGGGGACCTTTGCACGGGTCAACTCAATTTCTTCTTGCGGGGGTGGCTAACGAGGCCCCACCTTCTCATCTGCCTTCCTCTTTTCGTCTATGTAGACAGTTGGCATTTGGTTTGACATGGCCCGTGGCTCATACCCTCCCGTGGTATCTAATATTTCTGAGTTGCCTTCCAATGTGGCTTTACTCAACGTCGGGTATTAAATTACAGGCACCTCACCCGTGTTTCATAATGGTCAGTGTTAATAAAAGTTATATTCGCCGCTTTTTAGGAGGGACCCTATCCTCTTCACCTGTGGATGCCAATGCTCTCTTGTACTTATCCCAGACCGACACTTTGTTAATTGCGAGATCGCGGAGAACGTCATTCGTTTTATTTTCCAGGGCGAGTTTGTATTTGTTAGCCAAATCTTTGGCAAAGTCCCTAATCGTTGGTATCCCTAGCATTTCATGGACATCAACATTTCTGCCCCATGTCCTGCCTATTCGGCTTAAAATCTTTCTCTCCGCGATCTCGAGTATTTTCCAGGATTTCTGCATGAGAAAACCCGTCCACACCGGTGCAGCGTACATAAGTGTCGGTCTGATCATTGCCTTATATAGGTGTGTTTTTAATTCCCTGGACACGTCAGTTGATTTAAAAATTGGGAAGAGTCTGGCTCTCTTCCCTGTTGCTGTAAGGTTGACCCTTTTTACATGGACGTCAAACCGTAGTTTCTCGTCCATTGTTACGCCAAGGTATTTAATATGTCTAGCCCAGGGAATTTCAACACCTTCTATTGAGAGCTGTCTCGGCAAATCGGCATCCCTTTTTTGGAAGAGGATTGCTTGGGTTTTTTTGGGGTTTATCTCAATTCTCCATTTCTTGTAATACTTAGTGAGTTTTTCAATTTGCCTCAGGGCGTAACGGACAGCCATTTCCGGCTGGAAGCTTCTTGTAATTATTGCACAATCGTCCGCGTAGAGGGCAATGGTGGAGTTCCAATCCCCCTCATCCGTCGGAATGTCACCCGTGTAAATAGAAAATAGTAATGGCCCTAGGACACTCCCTTGTGGAACACCAGCTGCTATCCTCCTTGTCGAGCTTTCGGCACCATTCCATTTTACAGTGAATGGCCTGTCGTTGATATAAGACTTTATAAATTTCACCTGCCAAGAGGGGAATTTAGCTATAAAAAGTTTTTGCAGTAGGCCTAAGTGCCATACTTTGTCGAAAGCTTTGCTTATATCAAAAGCTACTCCAACAGATACATTCTTCCTGTTGAAGGCGTCCGTGATAAAATCTACCACCCTCTGCAGCTGATGTGTTGTGGAGTGTCCTGCCTTAAATCCGAACTGCATTTGGGGGATCACACCATGCCCTTCCGCGTGTGTCAGTATATGCGGGTAGATAATTTTTTCGCATACTTTCCCAAGGCAGGAAAGGAGGGATATCGGTCTGAAGTCAGTGGCTTTTAAGACCTTCCTTCCTACCTTGGGTATGCATATGACATTTGCATGCTTCCAGCCGGCAGGGTAGTGTCCTATCCTCACCACTGCATTGAGAATCGAGATAAGGTATTCTCCTGCAGAGATTGGCAGTCGCTTTATTAGTTCGTAGGGGATGTTGTCTTTGCCTGTCGCCTTCCCCTTTGGTAGGCGTGCTATAACTTCTGCCAATTCTCTGATGGAGAACACCGGAGTGGCTTGATCCTCGATGTGCTGTGCCCTTAGCATGGACTCTATCTCCTCCATCTTTATGTCTGGGGTGTATTCTGTTGCGTCATTGGGCGTGAAAACCTGTTCTAAATGAGACGCAAGGAATTCGGCTTTGTCAACAGACGTGGTAAGTTTGCCTCTTGGGCTCTCCACCAGAGGGTCGCTCCTGGCAGAATCCATTAGGGAACGCGTATACTTCCATATGGAGTTGTCGCTTATATTGAGGTCTGCTAGTCTAATGGACCATTGGTACCTCCTCAGGCGCCTCAGTTGATCCCTGATTTCTCTGTTTAATCCCCGGAGATCCCTCTTTTGGTCGGCAGTACCGTAATGGTTAAACTGCCGCCTCACCCAGTTTCTTTTGCTTATAAGATTTTTGATTTCGTCAGGGATCTCCAGGTTTTCTTTTGATTTCATTGCTCTACGCGGAATAGCTTTTTCCGCTGCGTTATTGATTGCGTTCCCCAACAATTCTGCCGCTTCATCAATTCCCTCCCTGGTGGATATCGTGGGCACATCGCTTGGTAGTGACTCCGTAATTATTTTCCTAAAATTAGCCCAATCCGCAAGTCCATAGCACATGCGGTGGTTGTCCTGTTGATAAAACAATACTTGTGTTCCGATCCTCAGAACTACCGGGTAATGGTCGCTCGTTAGCTCTGGGATCGTTTTAGATATTGTCCGTTGATCAAAATTCTTGACCAGTGCAAAGTCAAGGACACTTCCTGTGTTCCTTGGTCCTGGTCGCGTCGTTGTTCTCGGAGCCACTACCCTAAATTGGTTATCTCGTGCCCATGTCTTTAAAAGATTACCACGCCTGCTCTCTTTACTGCAGTTCCACGCCCAATGCGTTGCATTAAAGTCACCCGCTATTATTACTCCATTGTCCATGCTAAGGAGCCCGTTTAGGTCTTGCATGCGCAATTCTTTCCCTGGTGGGATATAAGTGCTTATGATGGTGAGGGTTCCCATAGTTGTATCCGCTCTGACCCCTACTGCTTCTATCGGGCCAGAGCTTCTGTCGTCTATTTTTGCGCATGCAATACCTTCACGGGCGAGGATAGCCACTCCACCCCCTCGAGTATTATTATCTCGGTCCCTCCTAAATATCTCATAACCAGGAACAGCCCAATCCTCATTCGGTTGAAGGTGCGTCTCCTGTATTAAAATAATCTTTACTGAGTGTTTCCTCAGGAACTCAATGAGCTCCGGCGTCTTATTTCTTACAGCCCCGTTTGCATTCCAGTGGGCCATGATGATCGCAGTCGCTTGATTGACCCTAGCGTCCATTGCCGTTTTGAGCGGTTATGGCGGCTACTAGGGTCTGAATTAACGTCATCATGGCCGTCATTTGCTGCTGGATAGTTGCCGTAAATTGGGCCATAGTCGCGACTAGTGTTTTCATATCTGGGTCGCTTTTAAAATTTTTCTCTTCCCTATTGGGCTGCTCCTTGGTTTTTTTCTCTTCTAGCGGCGGAAATTCTTTTTCCTCGATCCCTTTGCCAGGTTTACCTGGGAGAGTCCAGACTGATGGCGGTGGGGGGGGGACCTGGATGGTTCTGTGCGTTTTGTCGTTTTTCTTTTCTTTGGATTTGAGCGCCTCTTCGTGTTTCAAATAGACTGGACACCTACGAGAAAAAGATACATGCTCCCCTCCGCAATTACAGCATTTGGCCTTGGTTTGAGATTTGTCTTTAGGGCAGTCTCTCCCTTCGTGGGCCCCAGCGCACTTATAGCATCGAGGAGATGCGGTGCAGTTCTGGGACCCGTGTCCATACCTATTGCATCGAAAGCACATCTGCGGCCTCTGGTATTTATACGGTTCTAGATGTACCCTGTGACTGCATATTTTTTTTACTTCTGCCATAGTCGTAATTTTAAAATTTTCGTTTTTCTCTATCGTTGCGACGTATAAGTCTTTTCTCGTAGGTGCCAGTTCGCGTACTGCCACGCACGGTATACCTAGTTCTGATAACTCTTCTCTGATAAAACCCAGGTCCATCCCCTCATCCAGCCCTTTGATAAGGTACCTGACAGTAGTATTTGTCTTTCCTGCCCAGGTATGCATCTGGGCGCCAGCCTCTATTAGGTATTGTTTAATACAATCGTACTCCTTCTTAGTGGTCAGTTGAAGTCTTGACCCGTCCTTCGTCTTTATAATGGTAAAATCATTATTTCCGATCTTTTGTCTGATTGACTTAACAAAAGCGGTATAATTCATTATGTCATATACAACAATGGCCGGCGGCCTCTTTTCCTTGGGACTTGGTCTGGGGGTATCTCCCGGTACGTCTATGAGTGGGTCGTACCTATTATTGGTATTTGTCGTAGAAGTAAAAGTATGCGGTTCGTATCGTCGCCGTCTTTTCTTTGCCCTCTCCACGGTTGTGAAGATGGCCGCGTCATCGATATGAAAATCTCCGGCCGGGTCAAGCCCTACTTCATCCTGACCATCCTTGTTACCTCTGGCTGGCGCTATATCGTCCTTTCTTTTCGTCTGGTCTCCCTTGTTATTTTCCCTATGAAATAAGACGCTTGACATGGTGGTCTATATATATGTATATATATAGTATAAGTATCATATACAAGCAACTCCGATTTCACGTCGGAGAAATTGAAGATTTTTGCAAACTTCTATTCCCATAATTTGTAATCAGAAAATTGCAATGCATCTATAAAAATTCTTCTCACACGGGTAAAGTATTATCGTTGATAATTGCGTACTCAACCCTACCTCTATTCCGCGAATACTGCGATAGAGCGTTAATACTTTTCCTTACGCTGGAAAATTAGATTTCAAATTATTCTTCATAATTTCGCTTTTCTCTGTGAATTCACTTATTCTTGTAAATAACCTTCTTTAGAAAAAGTCAGATAATGGGCATAGGCTCTGCAGGTTGTGCAACATTTCCGTTTCCCGTTTGTCGTATGATGGGTACATTACTCAGTGAACTATCCTGATCAACATTTTACGTGCAATATCTCCATATGGACGAGAGTATTTCCATCCTTCATATCTGAAAAAGAATAATGTATTTCTATCTATATGGCCATATTGTTTTTGCACCTTGGGAACAATTACAATTCGATGGACCCCTTCTGTCTCTTATCAGAATTTCTGTACTCTTTTCAAAATATGCCTGTTTGTATATGAAAGATTTTTCCATTGATATATTTGGATCATTTTTTTCCGTTTCCAACATGAGATGGTTCCTATAATTCGCTTACCACCTGAGGATGATACAGTTCTATTGAACTTGTACCTGCATATCTTGTACCTGAATATTGAATTTTGTATTCTACCTGCGATGTTGACCATTGTAAGCAAAGGAGACCCAACTGAGTTAACTTTCTTGTTCTTATTCAGCTCCACCACAACTATAGCCGTTTGCCTTGCGAAGGACCTTCGCTCTCTCTGAAGCTCAGAAATGTGCCGTTACTCCAGCACGTCATTGGTGGCCCTGAAAAGGTCCTTGGTTGCTGCCTCATTTTTTTTTATATGTTTGAGTGTCCAGTCAGTCAGTCGGCGAAGTGAGCGTGCAGAGCGGAGCTCAGCAGAGTAAACCGATCCATCATTGGCTTATGTGTTGCGGCTTTTAACCAACATATTCCCCTAGCTTTCTGTTGCTCTGGCTGGTTTTCGAAAACTCATCCATGGGGAGTAAGTACCGTAATTCGCTGTGGTCCAGAGCTGTTAGGGCTTTCCGAGTGAACCCAGGTTCCACCTAGGGGTAAACCGCACGCCTCGCTGCGAGCGGAGCACCTGGGGGACCTTTGCACGGGTCAACTCAATTTCTTCTTGCGGTGGTGGCTAACGAGGCCCCACCTTCTCACCTGCCTTCCTCTTTTCGTCTATTTAGACAGTTGGCAGTTGTTTGGACATGATGGTCTATATATATGTATATATATAGTATAAGTATCATATACAAGCAACTCCGATTTCACGTCGGAGAAATTGAAGATGTTTGCAAACTTCCATTCCCATAATTTGTAATCAGAAAATTGCAATGCATCTATAAAAATTCTTCTCACACGGGTAAACTATTATCGTTGATAATTGCGTACTCAACCCTACCTCTATTCCGCGAATACTGCGATAGAGGGTAAATTCTTTTCCTTACGCTGGAAAATTAGATTTCAAATTATTCTTCATAATTTCGCTTTTCTCTGTGAATTCACTTATTCTTGTAAATCACCTTCTTTAGAAAAAGTCAGATAATGGGCATAGGCTCTGCAAGTTGTGCAACATTTCCGTTTCCCGTTTGTCGTATGATGGGTACAATACTCAGTGAACTATCCTGATCAACAATTTACGTGCAATATCTCCATATAGACGAGAGTATTTCCATCCTTCCTATCTGAAAAAGAATAATGTATTTCTATCTATATGGCCATATTGTTTTTGCACCTTGGGAACAATTACATTTCGATGGACCCCTTCCGTATCTTATCAGAATTTCTGTACTCTTTTCAAAATATGCCTGTTTGTATATGAAAGATTTTTCCATTTGATACATTTGGATCATTTTTTTCCATTTCCAACATGAGATGGTTCCTATAGTTCGCTTACCACCTGAGGCTGATACAGTTCTATTGAACTTGAACCTGCATATCTTGGATCTGAATATTGAATTTTGTATTCTACCTGCGATGTTGACCATTGTAAGCAAAGGAGACCCAACTGAGTTACCTTTCTTGTTCTTATTCAGCTCCACCCCAACTATAGCCGTTTGCCTTGCGAAGGACCATCGCTGTCACTGTAGCACTGAAAGGTGCCGTTACTCCAGTCACGTCATTGGTGGCCCTGAAAAGGTCCTTGGTTGCTGCTTCTCTTTTTTTTATATGTTTGAGTGTCCAGTCAGTCAGTCCGCGAAGTGAGCGTGCAGAGCGGAGCTCAGCAGATTAAACCGATCGATCATTGGCTTATGTCTAGTGGCTTTTAACCTACATATTCCCCTAGCTTCTGTTGCTCTGGCTGGTTTTCGAAAACTCATCCTTGGGGAGGAAGTACCGTAATTCGCTGTGGTCCAGAGCTGTTAGGGCTTTCCGAGTGAACCCAGGTTCCACCCAGGGGTAAACCGCACGCCTCGCTGCGAGCGGAGCACCTGGGGGACCTTTGCACGGGTCAACTCAATTTCTTCTTGCGGGGGTGGCTAACGAGGCCCCACCTTCTCATCTGCCTTCCTCTTTTCGTCTATGTAGACAGTTGGCATTTGGTTTGACATGGTGGTCTATATATATGTATATATAGTATAAGTATCATATACAAGCAACTCCGATTTCACGTCGGAGAAATTGAAGATTTTTGCAAACTTCTATTCCCATAATTTGTAATCAGAAAATTGCAATGCATCTATAAAAATTCTTCTCACACGGGTAAAGTATTATCGTTGATAATTGCGTACTCAACCCTACCTCTATTCCGCGAATACTGCGATAGAGCGTTAATACTTTTCCTTACGCTGGAAAATTAGATTTCAAATTATTCTTCATAATTTCGCTTTTCTCTGTGAATTCACTTATTCTTGTAAATAACCTTCTTTAGAAAAAGTCAGATAATGGGCATAGGCTCTGCAGGTTGTGCAACATTTCCGTTTCCCGTTTGTCGTATGATGGGTACATTACTCAGTGAACTATCCTGATCAACATTTTACGTGCAATATCTCCATATGGACGAGAGTATTTCCATCCTTCATATCTGAAAAAGAATAATGTATTTCTATCTATATGGCCATATTGTTTTTGCACCTTGGGAACAATTACAATTCGATGGACCCCTTCTGTCTCTTATCAGAATTTCTGTACTCTTTTCAAAATATGCCTGTTTGTATATGAAAGATTTTTCCATTGATATATTTGGATCATTTTTTTCCGTTTCCAACATGAGATGGTTCCTATAATTCGCTTACCACCTGAGGATGATACAGTTCTATTGAACTTGTACCTGCATATCTTGTACCTGAATATTGAATTTTGTATTCTACCTGCGATGTTGACCATTGTAAGCAAAGGAGACCCAACTGAGTTAACTTTCTTGTTCTTATTCAGCTCCACCACAACTATAGCCGTTTGCCTTGCGAAGGACCTTCGCTCTCTCTGAAGCTCAGAAATGTGCCGTTACTCCAGCACGTCATTGGTGGCCCTGAAAAGGTCCTTGGTTGCTGCCTCATTTTTTTTTATATGTTTGAGTGTCCAGTCAGTCAGTCGGCGAAGTGAGCGTGCAGAGCGGAGCTCAGCAGAGTAAACCGATCCATCATTGGCTTATGTGTAGCGGCTTTTAACCAACATATTCCCCTAGCTTTCTGTTGCTCTGGCTGGTTTTCGAAAACTCATCCATGGGGAGTAAGTACCGTAATTCGCTGTGGTCCAGAGCTGTTAGGGCTTTCCGAGTGAACCCAGGTTCCACCTAGGGGTAAACCGCACGCCTCGCTGCGAGCGGAGCACCTGGGGGACCTTTGCACGGGTCAACTCAATTTCTTCTTGCGGTGGTGGCTAACGAGGCCCCACCTTCTCACCTGCCTTCCTCTTTTCGTCTATTTAGACAGTTGGCAGTTGTTTGGACATGATGGTCTATATATATGTATATATATAGTATAAGTATCATATACAAGCAACTCCGATTTCACGTCGGAGAAATTGAAGATGTTTGCAAACTTCCATTCCCATAATTTGTAATCAGAAAATTGCAATGCATCTATAAAAATTCTTCTCACACGGGTAAACTATTATCGTTGATAATTGCGTACTCAACCCTACCTCTATTCCGCGAATACTGCGATAGAGGGTAAATTCTTTTCCTTACGCTGGAAAATTAGATTTCAAATTATTCTTCATAATTTCGCTTTTCTCTGTGAATTCACTTATTCTTGTAAATCACCTTCTTTAGAAAAAGTCAGATAATGGGCATAGGCTCTGCAAGTTGTGCAACATTTCCGTTTCCCGTTTGTCGTATGATGGGTACAATACTCAGTGAACTATCCTGATCAACAATTTACGTGCAATATCTCCATATAGACGAGAGTATTTCCATCCTTCCTATCTGAAAAAGAATAATGTATTTCTATCTATATGGCCATATTGTTTTTGCACCTTGGGAACAATTACATTTCGATGGACCCCTTCCGTATCTTATCAGAATTTCTGTACTCTTTTCAAAATATGCCTGTTTGTATATGAAAGATTTTTCCATTTGATACATTTGGATCATTTTTTTCCATTTCCAACATGAGATGGTTCCTATAGTTCGCTTACCACCTGAGGCTGATACAGTTCTATTGAACTTGAACCTGCATATCTTGGACCTGAATATTGAATTTTGTATTCTACCTGCGATGTTGACCATTGTAAGCAAAGGAGACCCAACTGAGTTACCTTTCTTGTTCTTATTCAGCTCCACCACAACTATAGCCGTTTGCCTTGCGAAGGACCTTCGCTCTCTCTGAAGCTCAGAAATGTGCCGTTACTCCAGTCACGTCATTGGTGGCCCTGAAAAGGTCCTTGGTTGCTGCCTCTCTTTTTTTATATGTTTGAGTGTCCAGTCAGTCAGTCAGCGAAATGAGCGAGCAGAGCGGTGCTCAGCAGAGTAAACCGATCCAATGTGTAGCGGCTTTTAACCAACATATTCCCCTAGCTTTCTGTTGCTCTGGCTGGTTTTCGAAAACTCATCCATGGGGAGTAAGTACCGTAATTCGCTGTGGTCCAGAGCTGTTAGGGCTTTCCGAGTGAACCCAGGTTCCACCTAGGGGTAAACCGCACGCCTCGCTGCGAGCGGAGCACCTGGGGGACCTTTGCACGGGTCAACTCAATTTCTTCTTGCGGTGGTGGCTAACGAGGCCCCACCTTCTCACCTGCCTTCCTCTTTTCGTCTATTTAGACAGTTGGCAGTTGTTTGGACATGATGGTCTATATATATGTATATATATAGTATAAGTATCATATACAAGCAACTCCGATTTCACGTCGGAGAAATTGAAGATGTTTGCAAACTTCCATTCCCATAATTTGTAATCAGAAAATTGCAATGCATCTATAAAAATTCTTCTCACACGGGTAAACTATTATCGTTGATAATTGCGTACTCAACCCTACCTCTATTCCGCGAATACTGCGATAGAGGGTAAATTCTTTTCCTTACGCTGGAAAATTAGATTTCAAATTATTCTTCATAATTTCGCTTTTCTCTGTGAATTCACTTATTCTTGTAAATCACCTTCTTTAGAAAAAGTCAGATAATGGGCATAGGCTCTGCAAGTTGTGCAACATTTCCGTTTCCCGTTTGTCGTATGATGGGTACAATACTCAGTGAACTATCCTGATCAACAATTTACGTGCAATATCTCCATATAGACGAGAGTATTTCCATCCTTCCTATCTGAAAAAGAATAATGTATTTCTATCTATATGGCCATATTGTTTTTGCACCTTGGGAACAATTACATTTCGATGGACCCCTTCCGTATCTTATCAGAATTTCTGTACTCTTTTCAAAATATGCCTGTTTGTATATGAAAGATTTTTCCATTTGATACATTTGGATCATTTTTTTCCATTTCCAACATGAGATGGTTCCTATAGTTCGCTTACCACCTGAGGCTGATACAGTTCTATTGAACTTGAACCTGCATATCTTGGACCTGAATATTGAATTTTGTATTCTACCTGCGATGTTGACCATTGTAAGCAAAGGAGACCCTACTGAGTTAACTTTCTTGTTCTTATTCAGCTCCACCCCAACTATAGCCGTTTGCCTTGCGAAGGACCATCGCTGTCACTGTAGCACTGAAAGGTGCCGTTACTCCAGTCACGTCATTGGTGGCCCTGAAAAGGTCCTTGGTTGCTGCTTCTCTTTTTTTTATATGTTTGAGTGTCCAGTCAGTCAGTCCGCGAAGTGAGCGTGCAGAGCGGAGCTCAGCAGATTAAACCGATCGATCATTGGCTTATGTCTAGTGGCTTTTAACCTACATATTCCCCTAGCTTCTGTTGCTCTGGCTGGTTTTCGAAAACTCATCCTTGGGGAGGAAGTACCGTAATTCGCTGTGGTCCAGAGCTGTTAGGGCTTTCCGAGTGAACTCAGGTTCCACCCAGGGGTAAACCGCACGCCTCGCTGCGAGCGGAGCACCTGGGGGACCTTTGCACGGGTAAACTCAATTTCTTCTTGCGGGGGTGGCTAACGAGGCCCCACCTTCTCATCTGCCTTCCTCTTTTCGTCTATGTAGACAGTTGGCATTTGGTTTGACATGGTGGTCTATATATATGTATATATATAGTATAAGTATCATATACAAGCAACTCCGATTTCACGTCGGAGAAATTGAAGATTTTTGCAAACTTCTATTCCCATAATTTGTAATCAGAAAATTGCAATGCATCTATAAAAATTCTTCTCACACGGGTAAAGTATTATCGTTGATAATTGCGTACTCAACCCTACCTCTATTCCGCGAATACTGCGATAGAGCGTTAATACTTTTCCTTACGCTGGAAAATTAGATTTCAAATTATTCTTCATAATTTCGCTTTTCTCTGTGAATTCACTTATTCTTGTAAATAACCATCTTTAGAAAAAGTCAGATAATGGGCATAGGCTCTGCAGGTTGTGCAACATTTCCGTTTCCCGTTTGTCGTATGATGGGTACATTACTCAGTGAACTATCCTGATCAACATTTTACGTGCAATATCTCCATATGGACGAGAGTATTTCCATCCTTCATATCTGAAAAAGAATAATGTATTTCTATCTATATGGCCATATTGTTTTTGCACCTTGGGAACAATTACAATTCGATGGACCCCTTCTGTCTCTTATCAGAATTTCTGTACTCTTTTCAAAATATGCCTGTTTGTATATGAAAGATTTTTCCATTGATATATTTGGATCATTTTTTTCCGTTTCCAACATGAGATGGTTCCTATAATTCGCTTACCACCTGAGGATGATACAGTTCTATTGAACTTGTACCTGCATATCTTGTACCTGAATATTGAATTTTGTATTCTACCTGCGATGTTGACCATTGTAAGCAAAGGAGACCCAACTGAGTTAACTTTCTTGTTCTTATTCAGCTCCACCACAACTATAGCCGTTTGCCTTGCGAAGGACCTTCGCTCTCTCTGAAGCTCAGAAATGTGCCGTTACTCCAGCACGTCATTGGTGGCCCTGAAAAGGTCCTTGGTTGCTGCCTCATTTTTTTTTATATGTTTGAGTGTCCAGTCAGTCAGTCGGCGAAGTGAGCGTGCAGAGCGGAGCTCAGCAGAGTAAACCGATCCATCATTGGCTTATGTGTAGCGGCTTTTAACCAACATATTCCCCTAGCTTTCTGTTGCTCTGGCTGGTTTTCGAAAACTCATCCATGGGGAGTAAGTACCGTAATTCGCTGTGGTCCAGAGCTGTTAGGGCTTTCCGAGTGAATCCAGGTTCCACCTAGGGGTAAACCGCACGCCTCGCTGCGAGCGGAGCACCTGGGGGACCTTTGCACGGGTCAACTCAATTTCTTCTTGCGGTGGTGGCTAACGAGGCCCCACCTTCTCACCTGCCTTCCTCTTTTCGTCTATTTAGACAGTTGGCAGTTGTTTGGACATGATGGTCTATATATATGTATATATATAGTATAAGTATCATATACAAGCAACTCCGATTTCACGTCGGAGAAATTGAAGATGTTTGCAAACTTCCATTCCCATAATTTGTAATCAGAAAATTGCAATGCATCTATAAAAATTCTTCTCACACGGGTAAACTATTATCGTTGATAATTGCGTACTCAACCCTACCTCTATTCCGCGAATACTGCGATAGAGCGTAAATTCTTTTCCTTACGCTGGAAAATTAGATTTCAAATTATTCTTCATAATTTCGCTTTTCTCTGTGAATTCACTTATTCTTGTAAATCACCTTCTTTAGAAAAAGTCAGATAATGGGCATAGGCTCTGCAGGTTGTGCAACATTTCCGTTTCCCGTTTGTCGTATGATGGGTACATTACTCAGTGAACTATCCTGATCAACATTTTACGTGCAATATCTCCATATGGACGAGAGTATTTCCATCCTTCATATCTGAAAAAGAATAATGTATTTCTATCTATATGGCCATATTGTTTTTGCACCTTGGGAACAATTACAATTCGATGGACCCCTTCTGTCTCTTATCAGAATTTCTGTACTCTTTTCAAAATATGCCTGTTTGTATATGAAAGATTTTTCCATTGATATATTTGGATCATTTTTTTCCGTTTCCAACATGAGATGGTTCCTATAATTCGCTTACCACCTGAGGATGATACAGTTCTATTGAACTTGTACCTGCATATCTTGTACCTGAATATTGAATTTTGTATTCTACCTGCGATTTTGACCATTGTAAGCAAAGGAGACCCAACTGAGTTAACTTTCTTGTACTTATTCAGCTCCACCACAACTATAGCCGTTTGCCTTGCGAAGGACCTTCGCTCTCTCTGAAGCTCAGAAATGTGCCGTTACTCCAGCACGTCATTGGTGGCCCTGAAATGGTCCTTGGTTGCTGCCTCATTTTTTTTTATATGTTTGAGTGTCCAGTCAGTCAGTCCGCGAAGTGAGCGAGCAGAGCGGAGCTCAGCAGATTAAACCGATCGATCATTGGCTTATGTCTAGTGGCTTTTAACCTACATATTCCACTAGCTTCTGTTGCTCTGGCTGGTTTTCGAAAACTCATCCTTGGGGAGGAAGTACCGTAATTCGCTGTGGTCCAGAGCTGTTAGGGCTTTCCGAGTGAACCCAGGTTCCACCCAGGGGTAAACCGCACGCCTCGCTGCGAGCGGAGCACCTAGGGGATCTTTGCACGGGTCAACTCAATTTCTTCTTGCGGGGGTTGCTAACGAGGCCCCACCTTCTCACCTGCCTTCCTCTTTTCGTCTATGTAGACAGTTGGCAGTTGGTTGGACATGGTGGTCTATATATATGTATATATATAGTATAAGTATCATATACAAGCAACTCCGATTTCACGTCGGAGTAATTGAAGATGTTTGCAAACTTCCATTCCCATAATTTGTAATCAGAAAATTGCAATGCATCTATAAAAATTCTTCTCACACGGGTAAACTATTATCGTTGATAATTGCGAACTCAACCCTACCTCTATTCCGCGAATACTGCGATAGAGCGTAAATTCTTTTCCTTACTCTGGAAAATTAGATTTCAAATTATTCTTCATAATTTCGCTTTTCTCTGTGAATTCACTTATTCTTGTAAATCACCTTCTTTAGAAAAAGTCAGATAATGGGCATAGGCTCTGCAAGTTGTGCAACATTTCCGTTTCCCGTTTGTCGTATGATGGGTACAATACTCAGTGAACTATCCTTATCAACAATTTACGTGCAATATCTCCATATAGACGAGAGTATTTCCATCCTTCCTATCTGAAAAAGAATAATGTATTTCTATCTATATGGCCATATTGTTTTTGCACCTTGGGAACAATTACATTTCGATGGACCCCTTCCGTATCTTATCAGAATTTCTGTACTCTTTTCAAAATATGCCTGTTTGTATATGAAAGATTTTTCCATTTGATACATTTGGATCATTTTTTTCCATTTCCAACATGAGATGGTTCCTATAATTCGCTTACCACCTGAGGCTGATACAGTTCTATTGAACTTGAACCTGCATATCTTGGACCTGAATATTGAATTTTGTATTCTACCTGCGATGTTGACCATTGTAAGCAAAGGAGACCCTACTGAGTTAACTTTCTTGTTCTTATTCAGCTCCACCACAACTATAGCCGTTTGCCTTGCGAAGGACCTTCGCTCTCTCTGAAGCTCAGAAATGTGCCGTTACTCCAGTCACGTCATTGGTGGCCCTGAAAAGGTCCTTGGTTGCTGCCTCTCTTTTTTTATATGTTTGAGTGTCCAGTCAGTCAGTCAGCGAAATGAGCGAGCAGAGCGGTGCTCAGCAGAGTAAACCGATCCATCATTGGCTTATGTGTAGCGGCTTTTAACCAACATATTCCCCTAGCTTTCTGTTGCTCTGGCTGGTTTTCGAAAACTCATCCATGGGGAGTAAGTACCGTAATTCGCTGTGGTCCAGAGCTGTTAGGGCTTTCCGAGTGAACCCAGGTTCCACCTAGGGGTAAACCGCACGCCTCGCTGCGAGCGGAGCACCTGGGGGACCTTTGCACGGGTCAACTCAATTTCTTCTTGCGGGGGTGGCTAACGAGGCCCCACCTTCTCACCTGCCTTCCTCTTTTCGTCTATTTAGACAGTTGGCAGTTGTTTGGACATGATGGTCTATATATATGTATATATATATTATAAGTATCATATACAAGCAACTCCGATTTCACGTCGGAGAAATTGAAGATGTTTGCAAACTTCCATTCCCATAATTTGTAATCAGAAAATTGCAATGCATCTATAAAAATTCTTCTCACACGGGTAAACTATTATCGTTGCCAATTGCGAACTCAACCCTACCTCTATTCCGCGAATACTGCGATAGAGCGTAAATTCTTTTCCTTACGCTGGAAAATTAGATTTCAAATTATTCTTCATAATTTCGCTTTTCTCTGTGAATTCACTTATTCTTGTAAATCACCTTCTTTAGAAAAAGTCAGATAATGGGCATAGGCTCTGCAAGTTGTGCAACATTTCCGTTTCCCGTTTGTCGTATGATGGGTACAATACTCAGTGAACTATCCTGATCAACAATTTACGTGCAATATCTCCATATAGACGAGAGTATTTCCATCCTTCCTATCTAAAAAGAATAATGTATTTCTATCTATATGGCCATATTGTTTTTGCACCTTGGGAACAATTACATTTCGATGGACCCCTTCCGTATCTTATCAGAATTTCTGTACTCTTTTCAAAATATGCCTGTTTGTATATGAAAGATTTTTCCATTTGATACATTTGGATCATTTTTTTCCATTTCCAACATGAGATGGTTCCTATAGTTCGCTTACCACCTGAGGCTGATACAGTTCTATTGAACTTGAACCTGCATATCTTGGACCTGAATATTGAATTTTGTATTCTACCTGCGATGTTGACCATTGTAAGCAAAGGAGACCCTACTGAGTTAACTTTCTTGTTCTTATTCAGCTCCACCACAACTATAGCCGTTTGCCTTGCGAAGGACCTTCGCTGTCTCTGTAGCACTGAAAGGTGCCGTTACACCAGTCACGTCATTGGTGGCCCTGAAAAGGTCCTTGGTTGCTGCTTCTCTTTTTTTTATATGTTTGAGTGTCCAGTCAGTCAGTCCGCGAAGTGAGCGAGCAGAGCGGAGCTCAGCAGATTAAACCGATCGATCATTGGCTTATGTCTAGTGGCTTTTAACCTACATATTCCCCTAGCTTCTGTTGCTCTGGCTGGTTTTCGAAAACTCATCCTTGGGGAGGAAGTACCGTAATTCGCTGTGGTCCAGAGCTGTTAGGGCTTTCCGAGTGAACCCAGGTTCCACCCAGGGGTAAACCGCACGCCTCGCTGCGAGCGGAGCACCTGGGGGATCTTTGCACGGGTCAACTTAATTTCTTCTTGCGGGGGTTGCTAACGAGGCCCCACCTTCTCACCTGCCTTCCTCTTTTCGTCTATGTAGACAGTTGGCAGTTGGTTGGACATGGTGGTCTATATATATGTATATATATATAGTATAAGTATCATATACAAGCAACTCCGATTTCACGTCGGAGAAATTGATGATGTTTGCAAACTTCCATTCCCATAATTTGTAATCAGAAAATTGCAATGCATCTATAAAAATTCTTCTCACACGGGTAAACTATTATCGTTGATAATTGCGTACTCAACCCTACCTCTATTCCGCGAATACTGCGATAGAGCGTAAATTCTTTTCCTTACGCTGGAAAATTAGATTTCAAATTATTCTTCATAATTTCGCTTTTCTCTGTGAATTCACTTATTCTTGTAAATCACCTTCTTTAGAAAAAGTCAGATAATGGGCATAGGCTCTGCAAGTTGTGCAACATTTCCGTTTGTCGTATGATGGGTACAATACTCAGTGAACTATCCTGATCAACAATTTACGTGCAATATCTCCATATAGACGAGAGTATTTCCATCCTTCCTATCAGAAAAAGAATAATGTATTACTATCTATATGGCCATATTGTTTTTGCACCTTGGGAACAATTACATTTCGATGGACCCCTTCCGTCTCTTATCAGTATTTCTGTACTCTTTTCAAAATATGCCTGTTTGTATATGAAAGATTTTTCCATTTGATATATTTGGATCATTTTTTTCCGTTTCCAACATGAGATGGTTCCTATAATTCGCTTACCACCTGTGGCTGATACAGTTCTATTGAACTTGAACCTGCATAACTTGGACCTGAATATTAAATTTTGTATTCTACCTGCGATGTTGACCATTGTAAGCAAAGGAGACCCAACTGAGTTACCTTTCTTGTTCTTATTCAGCTCCACCCCAACTATAGCCGTTTGCCTTGCGAAAGACCATCGCTGTCTCTGTAGCACTGAAAGGTGCCGTTAGTCCAGTCACGTCATTGGTGGCCCTGAAAAGGTCCTTGGTTGCTGCTTCTCTTTTTTTTATATGTTTGAGTGTCCAGTCAGTCAGTCCGCGAAGTGAGCGAGCAGAGCGGAGCTCAGCAGATTAAACCGATCGATCATTGGCTTATGTCTAGTGGCTTTTAACCTACATATTCCCCTAGCTTCTGTTGCTCTGGCTGGTTTTCGAAAACTCATCCTTGGGGAGGAAGTACCGTAATTCGCTGTGGTCCAGAGCTGTTAGGGCTTTCCGAGTGAACCCAGGTTCCACCCAGGGGTAAACCGCACGCCTCGCTGCGAGCGGAGCACCTGGGGGATCTTTGCACGGGTCAACTTAATTTCTTCTTGCGGGGGTTGCTAACGAGGCCCCACCTTCTCACCTGCCTTCCTCTTTTCGTCTATGTAGACAGTTGGCAGTTGGTTGGACATGGTGGTCTATATATATGTATATATATAGTATAAGTATCATATACAAGCAACTCCGATTTCACGTCGGAGTAATTGAAGATGTTTGCAAACTTCCATTCCCATAATTTGTAATCAGAAAATTGCAATGCATCTATAAAAATTCTTCTCACACGGGTAAACTATTATCGTTGATAATTGCGTACTCAACCCTACCTCTATTCCGCGAATACTGCGATAGAGCGTAAATTCTTTTCCTTACGCTGGAAAATTAGATTTCAAATTATTCTTCATAATTTCGCTTTTCTCTGTGAATTCACTTATTCTTGTAAATCACCTCCTTTAGAAAAAGTCAGATAATGGGCATAGGCTCTGCAAGTTGTGCAACATTTCCGTTTGTCGTATGATGGGTACAATACTCAGTGAACTATCCTTATCAACAATTTACGTGCAATATCTCCATATAGACGAGAGTATTTCCATCCTTTCTATCTGAAAAAGAATAATGTATTTCTATCTATATGGCCATATTGTTTTTGCACCTTGGGAACAATTACATTTCGATGGACCCCTTCCGTATCTTATCAGAATTTCTGTACTCTTTTCAAAATATGCCTGTTTGTATATGAAAGATTTTTCCATTTGATACATTTGGATCATTTTTTTCCATTTCCAACATGAGATGGTTCCTATAGTTCGCTTACCACCTGAGGCTGATACAGTTCTATTGAACTTGAACCTGCATATCTTGGACCTGAATATTGAATTTTGTATTCTACCTGCGATGTTGACCATTGTAAGCAAAGGAGACCCTACTGAGTTAACTTTCTTGTTCTTATTCAGCTCCACCACAACTATAGCCGTTTGCCTTGCGAAGGACCTTCGCTCTCTCTGAAGCTCAGAAATGTGCCGTTACTCCAGTCACGTCATTGGTGGCCCTGAAAAGGTCCTTGGTTGCTGCCTCTCTTTTTTTATATGTTTGAGTGTCCAGTCAGTCAGTCAGCGAAATGAGCGAGCAGAGCGGTGCTCAGCAGAGTAAACCGATCCATCATTGGCTTATGTGTAGCGGCTTTTAACCAACATATTCCCCTAGCTTTCTGTTGCTCTGGCTGGTTTTCGAAAACTCATCCATGGGGAGTAAGTACCGTAATTCGCTGTGGTCCAGAGCTGTTAGGGCTTTCCGAGTGAACCCAGGTTCCACCTAGGGGTAAACCGCACGCCTCGCTGCGAGCGGAGCACCTGGGGGACCTTTGCACGGGTCAACTCAATTTCTTCTTGCGGTGGTGGCTAACGAGGCCCCACCTTCTCACCTGCCTTCCTCTTTTCGTCTATTTAGACAGTTGGCAGTTGTTTGGACATGATGGTCTATATATATGTATATATATAGTATAAGTATCATATACAAGCAACTCCGATTTCACGTCGGAGAAATTGAAGATGTTTGCAAACTTCCATTCCCATAATTTGTAATCAGAAAATTGCAATGCATCTATAAAAATTCTTCTCACACGGGTAAACTATTATCGTTGATAATTGCGAACTCAACCCTACCTCTATTCCGCGAATACTGCGATAGAGCGTAAATTCTTTTCCTTACGCTGGAAAATTAGATTTCAAATTATTCTTCATAATTTCGCTTTTCTCTGTGAATTCACTTATTCTTGTAAATCACCTTCTTTAGAAAAAGTCAGATAATGGGCATAGGCTCTGCAAGTTGTGCAACATTTCCGTTTCCCGTTTGTCGTATGATGGGTACAATACTCAGTGAACTATCCTTATCAACAATTTACGTGCAATATCTCCATATAGACGAGAGTATTTCCATCCTTCCTATCTGAAAAAGAATAATGTATTTCTATCTATATGGCCATATTGTTTTTGCACCTTGGGAACAATTACATTTCGATGGACCCCTTCCGTATCTTATCAGAATTTCTGTACTCTTTTCAAAATATGCCTGTTTGTATATGAAAGATTTTTCCATTTGATACATTTGGATCATTTTTTTCCATTTCCAACATGAGATGGTTCCTATAGTTCGCTTACCACCTGAGGCTGATACAGTTCTATTGAACTTGAACCTGCATATCTTGGACCTGAATATTGAATTTTGTATTCTACCTGCGATGTTGACCATTGTAAGCAAAGGAGACCCTACTGAGTTAACTTTCTTGTTCTTATTCAGCTCCACCACAACTATAGCCGTTTGCCTTGCGAAGGACCTTCGCTCTCTCTGAAGCTCAGAAATGTGCCGTTACTCCAGTCACGTCATTGGTGGCCCTGAAAAGGTCCTTGGTTGCTGCCTCTCTTTTTTTATATGTTTGAGTGTCCAGTCAGTCAGTCAGCGAAATGAGCGAGCAGAGCGGTGCTCAGCAGAGTAAACCGATCCATCATTGGCTTATGTGTAGCGGCTTTTAACCAACATATTCCCCTAGCTTTCTGTTGCTCTGGCTGGTTTTCGAAAACTCATCCATGGGGAGAAAGTACCGTAATTCGCTGTGGTCCAGAGCTGTTAGGGCTTTCCGAGTGAACCCAGGTTCCACCTAGGGGTAAACCGCACGCCTCGCTGCGAGCGGAGCACCTGGGGGACCTTTGCACGGGTCAACTCAATTTCTTCTTGCGGTGGTGGCTAACGAGGCCCCACCTTCTCACCTGCCTTCCTCTTTTCGTCTATTTAGACAGTTGGCAGTTGTTTGGACATGATGGTCTATATATATGTATATATATAGTATAAGTATCATATACAAGCAACTCCGATTTCACGTCGGAGAAATTGAAGATGTTTGCAAACTTCCATTCCCATAATTTGTAATCAGAAAATTGCAATGCATCTATAAAAATTCTTCTCACACGGGTAAACTATTATCGTTGATAATTGCGAACTCAACCCTACCTCTATTCCGCGAATACTGCGATAGAGCGTAAATTCTTTGCCTTACGCTGGAAAATTAGATTTCAAATTATTCTTCATAATTTCGCTTTTCTCTGTGAATTCACTTATTCTTGTAAATCACCTTCTTTAGAAAAAGTCAGATAATGGGCATAGGCTCTGCAAGTTGTGCAACATTTCCGTTTCCCGTTTGTCGTATGATGGGTACAATACTCAGTGAACTATCCTGATCAACAATTTACGTGCAATATCTCCATATAGACGAGAGTATTTCCATCCTTCCTATCTAAAAAGAATAATGTATTTCTATCTATATGGCCATATTGTTTTTGCACCTTGGGAACAATTACATTTCGATGGACCCCTTCCGTCTCTTATCAGTATTTCTGTACTCTTTTCAAAATATGCCTGTTTGTATATGAAAGATTTTTCCATTTGATATATTTGGATCATTTTTTTCCGTTTCCAACATGAGATGGTTCCTATAATTCGCTTACCACCTGAGGCTGATACAGTTCTATTGAACTTGAACCTGCATAACTTGGACCTGAATATTAAATTTTGTATTCTACCTGCCATGTTGACCATTGTAAGCAAAGGAGACCCAACTGAGTTACCTTTCTTGTTCTTATTCAGCTCCACCCCAACTATAGCCGTTTGCCTTGCGAAAGACCATCGCTGTCTCTGTATTACTGAAAGGTGCCGTTAGTCCAGTCACGTCATTGGTGGCCCTGAAAAGGTCCTTGGTTGCTGCTTCTCTTTTTTTTATATGTTTGAGTGTCCAGTCAGTCAGTCCGCGAAGTGAGCGAGCAGAGCGGAGCTCAGCAGATTAAACCGATCGATCATTGGCTTATGTCTAGTGGCTTTTAACCTACATATTCCCCTAGCTTCTGTTGCTCTGGCTGGTTTTCGAAAACTCATCCTTGGGGAGGAAGTACCGTAATTCGCTGTGGTCCAGAGCTGTTAGGGCTTTCCGAGTGAACCCAGGTTCCACCCAGGGGTAAACCGCACGCCTCGCTGCGAGCGGAGCACCTGGGGGATCTTTGCACGGGTCAACTTAATTTCTTCTTGCGGGGGTTGCTAACGAGGCCCCACCTTCTCACCTGCCTTCCTCTTTTCGTCTATGTAGACAGTTGGCAGTTGGTTGGACATGGTGGTCTATATATATGTATATATATAGTATAAGTATCATATACAAGCAACTCCGATTTCACGTCGGAGTAATTGAAGATGTTTGCAAACTTCCATTCCCATAATTTGTAATCAGAAAATTGCAATGCATCTATAAAAATTCTTCTCACACGGGTAAACTATTATCGTTGATAATTGCGTACTCAACCCTACCTCTATTCCGCGAATACTGCGATAGAGCGTAAATTCTTTTCCTTACGCTGGAAAATTAGATTTCAAATTATTCTTCATAATTTCGCTTTTCTCTGTGAATTCACTTATTCTTGTAAATCACCTTCTTTAGATAAAGTCAGATAATGGGCATAGGCTCTGCAAGTTGTGCAACATTTCCGTTTCCCGTTTGTCGTATGATGGGTACAATACTCAGTGAACTATCCTTATCAACAATTTACGTGCAATATCTCCATATAGACGAGAGTATTTCCATCCTTCCTATCTGAAAAAGAATAATGTATTTCTATCTATATGGCCATATTGTTTTTGCACCTTGGGAACAATTACATTTCGATGGACCCCTTCCGTATCTTATCAGAATTTCTGTACACTTTTCAAAATATGCCTGTTTGTATATGAAAGATTTTTCCATTTGATACATTTGGATCATTTTTTTCCATTTCCAACATGAGATGGTTCCTATAGTTCGCTTACCACCTGAGGCTGATACAGTTCTATTGAACTTGAACCTGCATATCTTGGACCTGAATATTGAATTTTGTATTCTACCTGCGATGTTGACCATTGTAAGCAAAGGAGACCCTACTGAGTTAACTTTCTTGTTCTTATTCAGCTCCACCACAACTATAGCCGTTTGCCTTGCGAAGGACCTTCGCTCTCTCTGAAGCTCAGAAATGTGCCGTTACTCCAGTCACGTCATTGGTGGCCCTGAAAAGGTCCTTGGTTGCTGCCTCTCTTTTTTTATATGTTTGAGTGTCCAGTCAGTCAGTCAGCGAAATGAGCGAGCAGAGCGGTGCTCAGCAGAGTAAACCGATCCATCATTGGCTTATGTGTAGCGGCTTTTAACCAACATATTCCCCTAGCTTTCTGTTGCTCTGGCTGGTTTTCGAAAACTCATCCATGGGGAGTAAGTACCGTAATTCGCTGTGGTCCAGAGCTGTTAGGGCTTTCCGAGTGAACCCAGGTTCCACCTAGGGGTAAACCGCACGCCTCGCTGCGAGCGGAGCACCTGGGGGACCTTTGCACGGGTCAACTCAATTTCTTCTTGCGGTGGTGGCTAACGAGGCCCCACCTTCTCACCTGCCTTCCTCTTTTCGTCTATTTAGACAGTTGGCAGTTGTTTGGACATGATGGTCTATATATATGTATATATATAGTATAAGTATCATATACAAGCAACTCCGATTTCACGTCGGAGAAATTGAAGATGTTTGCAAACTTCCATTCCCATAATTTGTAATCAGAAAATTGCAATGCATCTATAAAAATTCTTCTCACACGGGTAAACTATTATCGTTGATAATTGCGAACTCAACCCTACCTCTATTCCGCGAATACTGCGATAGAGCGTAAATTCTTTTCCTTACGCTGGAAAATTAGATTTCAAATTATTCTTCATAATTTCGCTTTTCTCTGTGAATTCACTTATTCTTGTAAATCACCTTCTTTAGAAAAAGTCAGATAATGGGCATAGGCTCTGCAAGTTGTGCAACATTTCCGTTTCCCGTTTGTCGTATGATGGGTACAATACTCAGTGAACTATCCTGATCAACAATTTACGTGCAATATCTCCATATAGACGAGAGTATTTCCATCCTTCCTATCTAAAAAGAATAATGTATTTCTATCTATATGGCCATATTGTTTTTGCACCTTGGGAACAATTACATTTCGATGGACCCCTTCCGTCTCTTATCAGTATTTCTGTACTCTTTTCAAAATATGCCTGTTTGTATATGAAAGATTTTTCCATTTGATATATTTGGATCATTTTTTTCCGTTTCCAACATGAGATGTTTCCTATAATTCGCTTACCACCTGAGGCTGATACAGTTCTATTGAACTTGAACCTGCATAACTTGGACCTGAATATTAAATTTTGTATTCTACCTGCGATGTTGACCATTGTAAGCAAAGGAGACCCAACTGAGTTACCTTTCTTGTTCTTATTCAGCTCCACCCCAACTATAGCCGTTTGCCTTGCGAAAGACCATCGCTGTCTCTGTAGCACTGAAAGGTGCCGTTAGTCCAGTCACGTCATTGGTGGCCCTGAAAAGGTCCTTGGTTGCTGCTTCTCTTTTTTTTATATGTTTGAGTGTCCAGTCAGTCAGTCCGCGAAGTGAGCGAGCAGAGCGGAGCTCAGCAGATTAAACCGATCGATCATTGGCTTATGTCTAGTGGCTTTTAACCTACATATTCCCCTAGATTCTGTTGCTCTGGCTGGTTTTCGAAAACTCATCCTTGGGGAGGAAGTACCGTAATTCGCTGTGGTCCAGAGCTGTTAGGGCTTTCCGAGTGAACCCAGGTTCCACCCAGGGGTAAACCGCACGCCTCGCTGCGAGCGGAGCACCTGGGGGATCTTTGCACGGGTCAACTTAATTTCTTCTTGCGGGGGTTGCTAACGAGGCCCCACCTTCTCACCTGCCTTCCTCTTTTCGTCTATGTAGACAGTTGGCAGTTGGTTGGACATGGTGGTCTATATATATGTATATATATAGTATAAGTATCATATACAAGCAACTCCGATTTCACGTCGGAGTAATTGAAGATGTTTGCAAACTTCCATTCCCATAATTTGTAATCAGAAAATTGCAATGCATCTATAAAAATTCTTCTCACACGGGTAAACTATTATCGTTGATAATTGCGAACTCAACCCTACCTCTATTCCGCGAATACTGCGATAGAGCGTAAATTCTTTTCCTTACGCTGGAAAATTATATTTCAAATTATTCTTCATAATTTCGCTTTTCTCTGTGAATTCACTTATTCTTGTAAATCACCTTCTTTAGAAAAAGTCAGATAATGGGCATAGGCTCTGCAAGTTGTGCAACATTTCCGTTTCCCGTTTGTCGTATGATGGGTACAATACTCAGTGAACTATCCTTATCAACAATTTACGTGCAATATCTCCATATGGACGAGAGTATTTCCATCCTTCCTATCTGAAAAAGAATAATGTATTTCTATCTATATGGCCATATTGTTTTTGCACCTTGGGAACAATTACATTTCGATGGACCCCTTCCGTATCTTATCAGAATTTCTGTACTCTTTTCAAAATATGCCTGTTTGTATATGAAAGATTTTTCCATTTGATACATTTGGATCATTTTTTTCCATTTCCAACATGAGATGGTTCCTATAGTTCGCTTACCACCTGAGGCTGATACAGTTCTATTGAACTTGAACCTGCATATCTTGGACCTGAATATTGAATTTTGTATTCTACCTGCGATGTTGACCATTGTAAGCAAAGGAGACCCTACTGAGTTAACTTTCTTGTTCTTATTCAGCTCCACCACAACTATAGCCGTTTGCCTTGCGAAGGACCTTCGCTCTCTCTGAAGCTCAGAAATGTGCCGTTACTCCAGTCACGTCATTGGTGGCCCTGAAAAGGTCCTTGGTTGCTGCCTCTCTTTTTTTATATGTTTGAGTGTCCAGTCAGTCAGTCAGCGAAATGAGCGAGCAGAGCGGTGCTCAGCAGAGTAAACCGATCCATCATTGGCTTATGTGTAGCGGCTTTTAACCAACATATTCCCCTAGCTTTCTGTTGCTCTGGCTGGTTTTCGAAAACTCATCCATGGGGAGTAAGTACCGTAATTCGCTGTGGTCCAGAGCTGTTAGGGCTTTCCGAGTGAACCCAGGTTGCACCCAGGGGTAAACCGCACGCCTCGCTGCGAGCGGAGCACCTGGGGGACCTTTGCAGGGGTCAACTCACTTTCTTCTTGCGGGGGTGGCTAACGAGGCCCCACCTTCTCACCCGCCTTCCTCTTTTCGTCTATTTAGACAGATGGCAGTTGTTTGGACATGATGGTCTATATATATATATATATATAGTATAAGTATCATATACAAGCCACTCCGATTTCACGTCGGAGAAATTGAAGATGTTTGCAAACTTCCATTCCCATAATTTGTAATCAGAAAACTGCAATGCATCTATAAAAATTTTTCTCACACGGGAAAACTATTATCGCACAGAATTGCATACACAAGCCTACCTCTATTCCAGGAATACTGCGATAGAGCGTAACTACTTTTCCTTCAACTTGAAAAAGAGATTTCATGTTATTCTTCATAATTTCGCTTTTCTCTGTGAATTCACCTATTCTTGTAAATCACCTTCTTTAGACAAAGTCAGATAATGGGAATAGGCTCTGCAAGTTGTGCAACATTTCCGTTTCCCGTGTGTCGTATGATGGGTATAATACTCAGTGAACTATCCTGATCAACAATTTCGTGTAATATCTCCATATGGACGAGAGTATTTCCATCCTTCCTATCTGAAAAAGAATAATGTATTTCTATCTATATGGCCATATTGTTTTTGCACCTTGGGAACTATTACATTTCGATGGACCCCTTCTGTCTCTTATCAGAATTTCTGTACTCTTTTCAAAATATGCCTGTTTGTATATGAAAGATTTTTCCATTGATATATTTGGATCATTTTTTTCCGTTTCCAACAGGAGATGGTTCCTATAATTCGCTTACCACCTGAGGCTGATACAGTTCTATTGAACTTGAACCTGCATAACTCTGACCTGAATATTGAATTTTGTATTCTACCTGCGATGTTGACCATTGTAAGCAAAGGAGACCCAACTGATTAACCTTTCTTGTTCTTATTCAGCTCCACCCCAACTATAGCCGTTTGCCTTGCGAAGGACCATCGCTGTCTCTGTAGCTCTGAAATGTGCCGTTACTCCAGTCACGTCATTGGTAGCCCTGAAAAGGTCCTTGGTTGCTGCTTCTCTTTTTTTATATGATTGAGTGTCCATTCAATCAGTCAGCGAAGTGAGCGAGCAGAGCGGAGCTCAGCAGATTAAACCGATCGATCATTGGCTTATGTCTAGTGGCTTTTAACCTACATATTCCCCTAGCTTCTGTTGCTCTGGCTGGTTTTCGAAAACTCATCCTTGGGGAGGAAGTACCGTAATTCGCTGTGGTCCAGAGCTGTTAGGGCTTTCCGAGTGAACCCAGGTTCCACCCAGGGGTAAACCGCACGCCTCGCTGCGAGCGGAGCACCTGGGGGACCTTTGCACGGGTCAACTCAATTTCTTCTTGCGGTGGTGGCTAACGAGGCCCCACCTTCTCACCTGCCTTCCTCTTTTCTTCTATTTAGACAGTTGGCAGTTGTTTGGACATGATGGTCTATATATATGTATATATATAGTATAAGTATCATATACAAGCAACTCCGATTTCACGTCGGAGAAATTGAAGATGTTTGCAAACTTCCATTCCCATAATTTGTAATCAGAAAATTGCAATGCATCTATAAAAATTCTTCTCACACGGGTAAACTATTATCGTTGATAATTGCGAACTCAACCCTACCTCTATTCCGCGAATACTGCGATAGAGCGTAAATTCTTTTCCTTACGCTGGAAAATTAGATTTCAAATTATTCTTCATAATTTCGCTTTTCTCTGTGAATTCACTTATTCTTGTAAATCACCTTCTTTAGAAAAAGTCAGATAATGGGCATAGGCTCTGCAAGTTGTGCAACATTTCCGTTTCCCGTTTGTCGTATGATGGGTACAATACTCAGTGAACTATCCTGATCAACAATTTACGTGCAATATCTCCATATAGACGAGAGTATTTCCATCCTTCCTATCTAAAAAGAATAATGTATTTCTATCTATATGGCCAAATTGTTTTTGCACCTTGGGAACAATTACATTTCGATGGACCCCTTCCGTATCTTATCAGAATTTCTGTACTCTTTTCAAAATATGCCTGTTTGTATATGAAAGATTTTTCCATTTGATACATTTGGATCATTTTTTTCCATTTCCAACATGAGATGGTTCCTATAGTTCGCTTACCACCTGAGGCTGATACAGTTCTATTGAACTTAAACCTGCATATCTTGGACCTGAATATTGAATTTTGTATTCTACCTGCGATGTTGACCATTGTAAGCAAAGGAGACCCTACTGAGTTAACTTTCTTGTTCTTATTCAGCTCCACCACAACTATAGCCGTTTGCCTTGCGAAGGACCTTCGCTCTCTCTGAAGCTCAGAAATGTGCCGTTACTCCAGTCACGTCATTGGTGGCCCTGAAAAGGTCCTTGGTTGCTGCCTCTCTTTTTTTATATGTTTGAGTGTCCAGTCAGTCAGTCAGCGAAATGAGCGAGCAGAGCGGTGCTCAGCAGAGTAAACCGATCCATCATTGGCTTATGTGTAGCTGCTTTTAACCAACATATTCCCCTAGATTTCTGTTGCTCTGGCTGGTTTTCGAAAACTCATCCATGGGGAGTAAGTACCGTAATTCGCTGTGGTCCAGAGCTGTTAGGGCTTTCCGAGTGAACCCAGGTTCCACCCAGGGGTAAACCGCACGCCTCGCTGCGAGCGGAGCACCTGTGGGACCTTTGCAGGGGTCAACTCACTTTCTTCTTGCGGGGGTGGCTAACGAGGCCCCACCTTCTCACCCGCCTTCCTCTTTTCGTCTATTTAGACAGATGGCAGTTGGTTGGACATGGTGGTCTATATATATGTATATATATAGTATAAGTATCATATACAAGCAACTCCGATTTCACGTCGGAGAAATTGAAGATGTTTGCAAACTTCCATTCCCATAATTTGTAATCAGAAAATTGCAATGCATCTATAAAAATTCTTCTCACACGGGTAAACTATTATCTTTGATAATTGCGTACTCAACCCTACCTCTATATCGCGAATACTGCGATAGAGCGTAAATTCTTTTCCTTACGCTGGAAAATTAGATTTTAAATTATTCTTCAAAATTTCGCTTTTCTCTGTGAATTCACTTATTCTTGTAAATTACCTTCTTTAGAAAATGTCAGATAATGGGCATAGGCTCTGTAAGTTGTGCAACATTTCCGTTTCCCGTTTGTCGTATGATGGGTCCAATACTCAGTGAAATATCCTGATCAACAATTTACGTGTAATATCTCCATATGGACGAGAGTATTTCCATCCTTCCTATCTGAAAAAGAATAATGTATTTCTATCTATATGGCCATATTGTTTTTGCACCTTGGGAACAATTACATTTCGATGGACCCCTTCTGTCTCTTATCAGAATTTCTGTACTCTATTCAAAATATGCCTGTTTGTATATGAAAGATTTTTCCATTGATATATTTGGATCATTTTTTTCCGTTTCCAACAGGAGATGGTTCCTATAATTCGCTTACCACCTGAGGCTGATACAGTTCTATTGAACTTGAACCTGCATAACTCTGACCTAAATATTGAATTTTGTATTCTACCTGCGATGCTGACCATTGTAAGCAAAGGAGACCCTACTGAGTTAACTTTCTTGTTCTTATTCAGCTCCACCACAACTATAGCCGTTTGCCTTGAGAAGGACCTTCGCTCTCTCTGAAGCTCAGAAATGTGCCGTTACTCCAGTCACGTCATTGGTGGCCCTGAAAAGGTCCTTGGTTGCTGCCTCTCTTTTTTTATATGTTTGAGTGTCCAGTCAGTCAGTCAGCGAAATGAGCGAGCAGAGCGGTGCTCAGCAGAGTAAACCGATCCATCATTGGCTTATGTGTAGCGGCTTTTAACCAACATATTCCCCTAGCTTTCTGTTGCTCTGGTTGGTTTTCGAAAACTCATCCATGGGGAGTAAGTACCGTAATTCGCTGTGGTCCAGAGTTGTTAGGGCTTTCCGAGTGAACCCAGGTGTAACCTAGGGGTAAACCGCACGCCTCGCTGCGAGCGGAGCACCTGGGGGACCTTTGCACGGGTCAACTTAATTTCTTCTTGCGGGGGTGGCTAACGAGGCCCCACCTTCTCACCTGCCTTCCTCTTTTCGTCTATTTAGACAGTTGGCAGTTGTTTGGACATGATGGTCTATATATATGTATATATATAGTATAAGTATCATATACAAGCAACTCCGATTTCACGTCGGAGAAATTGAAGATGTTTGCAAACTTCCATTCCCATAATTTGTAATCAGAAAATTGCAATGCATCTATAAAAATTCTTCTCACACGGGTAAACTATTATCGTTGATAATTGCGTACTCAACCCTACCTCTATTCCGCGAATACTGCGATAGAGCGTAAATTCTTTTCCTTACGCTGGAAAATTAGATTTCAAATTATTCTTCATAATTTCGCTTTTCTCTGTGAATTCACTTATTCTTGTAAATCACCTTCTTTAGAAAAAGTCAGATAATGGGCATAGGCTCTGCAAGTTGTGCAACATTTCCGTTTCCCGTTTGTCGTATGATGGGTACAATACTCAGTGAACTATCCTGATCAACAATTTACGTGCAATATCTCCATATAGACGAGAGTATTTCCATCCTTCCTATCTGAAAAAGAATAATGTATTTCTATCTATATGGCCATATTCTTTTTGCACCTTGGGAACAATTACATTTTGATGGACCCCTTCCGTATCTTATCAGAATTTCTGTACTCTTTTCAAAATATGCCTGTTTGTATATGAAAGATTTTTCCATTTGATACATTTGGATCATTTTTTTCCATTTCCAACATGAGATGGTTCCTATAGTTCGCTTACCACCTGAGGCTGATACAGTTCTATTGAACTTGAACCTGCATATCTTGGACCTGAATATTGAATTTTGTATTCTACCTGCGATGTTGACCATTGTAAGCAAAGGAGACCCTACTGAGTTAACTTTCTTGTTCTTATTCAGGTCCACCACAACTATAGCCGTTTGCCTTGCGAAGGACCTTCGCTCTCTCTGAAGCTCAGAAATGTGCCGTTACTCCAGTCACGTCATTGGTGGCCCTGAAAAGGTCCTTCGTTGCTGCCTCTCTTTTTTTATATGTTTGAGTGTCCAGTCAGTCAGTCAGCGAAATGAGCGAGCAGAGCGGTGCTCAGCAAAGTAAACCGATCCATCATTGGCTTATGTGTAGCGGCTTTTAACCAACATATTCCCCTCGCTTTCTGTTGCTCTGGCTGGTTTTCGAAAACTCATCCATGGGGAGTAAGTACCGTAATTTGCTGTGGTCCAGAGCTGTTAGGGCTTTCCGAGTGAACCCAGGTTCCACCTAGGGGTAAACCGCACGCCTCGCTGCGAGCGGAGCACCTGGGGGACCTTTGCACGGGTCAACTCAATTTCTTCTTGCGGGGGTGGCTAACGAGGCCCCACCTTCTCACCTGCCTTCCTCTTTTCGTCTATTTAGACAGTTGGCAGTTGTTTGGACATGATGGTCTATATATATGTATATATATAGTATAAGTATCATATACAAGCCACTCCGATTTCACGTCGGATAAATTGAAGATGTTTGCAAACTTCCATTCCCATAATTTGTAATCAGAAAACTGCAATGCATCTATAAAAATTTTTCTCACACGGGAAAACTATTATCGCACAGAATTGCATACACAAGCCTACCTCTATTCCAGGAATACTGCGATAGAGCGTAACTACTTTTCCTTCAACTTGAAAAAGAGATTTCATGTTATTCTTCATAATTTCACTTTTCTCTGTGAATTCACCTATTCTTGTAAATCACCTTCTTTAGACAAAGTCAGATAATGGGAATAGGCTCTGCAAGTTGTGCAACATTTCCGTTTCCCGTGTGTCGTATGATGGGTATAATACTCAGTGAACTATCCTGATCAACAATTTCGTGTAATATCTCCATATGGACGAGAGTATTTCCATCCTTCCTATCTGAAAAAGAATAATGTATTTCTATCTATATGGCCATATTGTTTTTGCACCTTGGGAACTATTACATTTCGATGGACCCCTTCTGTCTCTTATCAGAATTTCTGTACTCTTTTCAAAATATGCCTGTTTGTATATGAAAGATTTTTCCATTGATATATTTGGATCATTTTTTTCCGTTTCCAACAGGAGATGGTTCCTATAATTCGCTTACCACCTGAGGCTGATACAGTTCTATTGAACTTGAACCTGCATAACTCTGACCTGAATATTGAATTTTGTATTCTACCTGCGATGTTGACCATTGTAAGCAAAGGAGACCCAACTGATTAACCTTTCTTGTTCTTATTCAGCTCCACCCCAACTATAGCCGTTTGCCTTGCGAAGGACCATCGCTGTCTCTGTAGCTCTGAAATGTGCCGTTACTCCAGTCACGTCATTGGTAGCCCTGAAAAGGTCCTTGGTTGCTGCTTCTCTTTTTTTATATGATTGAGTGTCCATTCAATCAGTCAGCGAAGTGAGCGAGCAGAGCGGAGCTCAGCAGATTAAACCGATCGATCATTGGCTTATGTCTAGCGGCTTTTAACCAACATATTCCCCTAGCTTTCTGTTGCTCTGGCTGGTTTTCGAAAACTCATCCTTGGGGAGGAAGTACCGTAATTCGCTGTGGTCCAGAGCTGTTAGGGCTTTCCGAGTGAACCCAGGTTCCACCCAGGGGTAAACCACACGCCTCGCTGCGAGCGGAGCACCTGGGGGACCTTTGCAGGGGTCAACTCACTTTCTTCTTGCGGGGGTGGCTAACGAGGCCCCACCTTCTCACCCGCCTTCCTCTTTTCGTCTATTTAGACAGATGGCAGTTGGTTGGACATGGTGGTCTATATATATGTATATATATAGTATAAGTATCATATACAAGCAACTTCGATTTCACGTCGGAGAAATTGAAGATGTTTGCAAACTTCCATTCCCATAATTTGTAATCAGAAAATTGCAATGCATCTATAAAAATTCTTCTCACACGGGTAAACTATTATCTTTGATAATTGCGTACTCAACCCTACCTCTATATCGCGAATACTGCGATAGAGCGTAAATTCTTTTCCTTACGCTGGAAAATTAGATTTTAAATTATTCTTCAAAATTTCGCTTTTCTCTGTGAATTCACTTATTCTTGTAAATTATCTTCTTTAGAAAATGTCAGATAATGGGCATAGGCTCTGTAAGTTGTGCAACATTTCCGTTTCCCGTTTGTCGTATGATGGGTCCAATACTCAGTGAAATATCCTGATCAAAAATTTACGTGTAATATCTCCATATGGACGAGAGTATTTCCATCCTTCCTATCTGAAAAAGAATAATGTATTTCTATCTATATGGCCATATTGTTTTTGCACCTTGGGAACAATTACATTTCGATGGACCCCTTCTGTCTCTTATCAGAATTTCTGTACTCTATTCAAAATATGCCTGTTTGTATATGAAAGATTTTTCCATTGATATATTTGGATCATTTTTTTCCGTTTCCAACAGGAGATGGTTCCTATAATTCGCTTACCACCTGAGGCTGATACAGTTCTATTGAACTTGAACCTGCATAACTCTGACCTGAATATTGAATTTTGTATTCTACCTGCGATGCTGACCATTGTAAGCAAAGGAGACCCTACTGAGTTAACTTTCTTGTTCTTATTCAGCTCCACCACAACTATAGCCGTTTGCCTTGAGAAGGACCTTCGCTCTCTCTGAAGCTCAGAAATGTGCCGTTACTCCAGTCACGTCATTGGTGGCCCTAAAAAGGTCCTTGGTTGCTTCCTCTCTTTTTTTATATGTTTGAGTGTCCAGTCAGTCAGTCAGCGAAATGAGTGAGCAGAGCGGTGCTCAGCAGAGTAAACCGATCCATCATTGGCTTATGTGTAGCGGCTTCTAACCAACATATTCCCCTAGCTTTCTGTTGCTCTGGCTGGTTTTGGAAAACTCATCCATGGGGAGTAAGTACCGTAATTCGCTGTGGTCCAGAGTTGTTAGGGCTTTCCGGGTGAACCCTGGTTCCACCTAGGGGTAAACCGCACGCCTCGCTGCGAGCGGAGCACCTGGGGGAACTTTGCACAGGTCAACTTAATTTCTTCTTGCGGGGGTGGCTAACGAGGCCCCACCTTCTCACCTGCCTTCCTCTTTTCGTCTATTTAGACAGTTGGCAGTTGTTTGGACATGATGGTCTATATATATGTATATATATAGTATAAGTATCATATACAAGCAACTCCGATTTCACGTCGGAGAAATTGAAGATATTTGCAAACTTCCATTCCCATAATTTGTAATCAGAAAATTGCAATGCATCTATAAAAATTTTTCTCACACGGGAAAACTATTTTTGCACAGAATTGCATACACAAGCCTACCTCTATTCCAGGAATACTGCGATAGAGCGTAACTCCTTTTCCTTCAACTTGAAAAAGAAATTTCATGTTATTCTTCATAATTTCGCTTTTCTCTGTGAATTCACCTATTCTTGTAAATCACCTTCTTTAGACAAAGTCAGATAATGGGAATAGGCTCTGCAAGTTGTGCAACATTTCCGTTTCCCGTGTGTCGTATGATGGGTATAATACTCAGTGAACTATCCTGATCAACAATTTACGTGTAATATCTCCATATGGACGAGAGTATTTCCATCCTTCCTATCTGAAAAAGAATAATGTATTTCTATCTATATGGCCATATTGTTTTTGCACCTTGGAAACCATTACATTTCGATGGACCCCTTCTGTCTCTTATCAGAATTTCTGTACTCTTTTCAAAATATGCCTGTTTGTATATGAAAGATTTTTCCATTGATATATTTGGATCATTTTTTTCCGTTTCCAACAGGAGATGGTTCCTATAATTCGCTTACCACCTGAGGCTGATACAGTTCTATGGAACTTGAACCTGCATAACTCTGACCTGAATATTGAATTTTGTATTCTACCTGCGATGTTGACCATTGTAAGCAAAGGAGACCCTACTGAGTTAACTTTCTTGTTCTTATTCAGCTCCACCACAACTATAGCCGTTTGCCTTGCGAAGGACCTTCGCTCTCTCTGAAGCTCAGAAATGTGCCGTTACTCCAGTCACGTCATTGGTGGCCCTGAAAAGGTCCTTGGTTGCTGCCTCTCTTTTTTTATATGTTTGAGTGTCCAGTCAGTCAGTCAGCGAAATGAGCGAGCAGAGCGGTGCTCAGCAGAGTAAACCGATCCATCATTGGCTTATGTGTAGCGGCTTTTAACCAACATATTCCCCTAGCTTTCTGTTGCTCTGGCTGGTTTTCGAAAACTCATCCATGGGGAGTAAGTACCGTAATTCGCTGTGGTCCAGAGTTGTTAGGGCTTTCCGAGTGAACCCAGGTGTAACCTAGGGGTAAACCGCACGCCTCGCTGCGAGCGGAGCACCTGGGGGACCTTTGCACGGGTCAACTTAATTTCTTCTTGCGGGGGTGGCTAACGAGGCCCCACCTTCTCACCTGCCTTCCTCTTTTCGTCTATTTAGACAGTTGGCAGTTGTTTGGACATGATGGTCTATATATATGTATATATATAGTATAAGTATCATATACAAGCAACTCCGATTTCACGTCGGAGAAATTGAAGATGTTTGCAAACTTCCATTCCCATAATTTGTAATCAGAAAATTGCAATGCATCTATAAAAATTCTTCTCACACGGGTAAACTATTATCGTTGATAATTGCGTTCTCAACCCTACCTCTATTCCGCGAATACTGCGATAGAGCGTAAATTCTTTTCCTTACGCTGGAAAATTAGATTTCAAATTATTCTTCATAATTTCGCTTTTCTCTGTGAATTCACTTATTCTTGTAAATCACCTTCTTTAGAAAAAGTCAGATAATGGGCATAGGCTCTGCAAGTTGTGCAACATTTCCGTTTCCCGTTTGTCGTATGATGGGTACAATACTCAGTGAACTATCCTGATCAATAATTTACGTGCAATATCTCCATATAGACGAGAGTATTTCCATCCTTCCTATCTAAAAAAGAATAATGTATTTCTATCTATATGGCCATATTGTTTTTGCACCTTGGGAACAATTACATTTCGATGGACCCCTTCCGTATCTTATCAGAATTTCTGTACTCTTTTCAAAATATGCCTGTTTGTATATGAAAGATTTTTCCATTTGATACATTTGGATCATTTTTTTCCATTTCCAACATGAGATGGTTCCTATAGTTCGCTTACCACCTGAGGCTGATACAGTTCTATTGAACTTGAACCTGCATATCTTGGACCTGAATATTGAATTTTGTATTCTACCTGCGATGTTGACCATTGTAAGCAAAGGAGACCCTACTGAGTTAACTTTCTTGTTCTTATTCAGGTCCACCACAACTATAGCCGTTTGCCTTGCGAAGGACCTTCGCTCTCTCTGAAGTTCAGAAATGTGCCGTTACTCCAGTCACGTCATTGGTGGCCCTGAAAAGGTCCTTCGTTGCTGCCTCTCTTTTTTTATATGTTTGAGTGTCCAGTCAGTCAGTCAGCGAAATGAGCGAGCAGATCGGTGCTCAGCAAAGTAAACCGATCCATCATTGGCTTATGTGTAGCGGCTTTTAACCAACATATTCCCCTAGCTTTCTGTTGCTCTGGCTGGTTTTCGAAAACTCATCCATGGGGAGTAAGTACCGTAATTCGCTGTGGTCCAGAGCTGTTAGGGCTTTCCGAGTGAACCCAGGTTCCACCTAGGGGTAAACCGCACGCCTCGCTGCGAGCGGAGCACCTGGGGGACCTTTGCACGGGTCAACTCAATTTCTTCTTGCGGGGGTGGCTAACGAGGCCCCACCTTCTCACCTGCCTTCCTCTTTTCGTCTATTTAGACAGTTGGCAGTTGTTTGGACATGATGGTCTATATATATGTATATATATAGTATAAGTATCATATACAAGCCACTCCGATTTCACGTCGGAGAAATTGAAGATGTTTGCAAACTTCCATTCCCATAATTTGTAATCAGAAAACTGCAATGCATCTATAAAAATTTTTCTCACACGGGAAAACTATTATCGCACAGAATTGCATACACAAGCCTACCTCTATTCCAGGAATACTGCGATAGAGCGTAACTACTTTTCCTTCAACTTGAAAAAGAGATTTCATGTTATTCTTCATAATTTCGCTTTTCTCTGTGAATTCACCTATTCTTGTAAATCACCTTCTTTAGACAAAGTCAGATAATGGGAATAGGCTCTGCAAGTTGTGCAACATTTCCGTTTCCCGTGTGTCGAATGATGGGTATAATACTCAGTGAACTATCCTGATCAACAATTTACGTGTAATATCTCCATATGGACGAGAGTATTTCCATCCTTCCTATCTGAAAAAGAATAATGTATTTCTATCTATATGGCCATATTGTTTTTGCACCTTGGAAACCATTACATTTCGATGGACCCCTTCTGTCTCTTATCAGAATTTCTGTACTCTTTTCAAAATATGCCTGTTTGTATATGAAAGATTTTTCCATTGATATATTTGGATCATTTTTTTCCGTTTCCAACAGGAGATGGTTCCTATAATTCGCTTACCACCTGAGGCTGATACAGTTCTATGGAACTTGAACCTGCATAACTCTGACCTGAATATTGAATTTTGTATTCTACCTGCGATGTTGACCATTGTAAGCAAAGGAGACCCTACTGAG
The DNA here is from genome assembly GCA_028673005.1 of Tanypteryx hageni. NCBI lineage: Eukaryota > Metazoa > Arthropoda > Insecta > Odonata > Petaluridae > Tanypteryx > Tanypteryx hageni. The sequence goes on along the minus strand of CM054120.1, from coordinate 55,096,711 downwards.
TTAACTTTCTTGTTCTTATTCAGCTCCACCACAACTATAGCCGTTTGCCTTGCGAAGGACCTTCGCTCTCTCTGAAGCTCAGAAATGTGCCGTTACTCCAGTCACGTCATTGGTGGCCCTGAAAAGGTCCTTGGTTGCTGCCTCTCTTTTTTTATATGTTTGAGTGTCCAGTCAGTCAGTCAGCGAAATGAGCGAGCAGAGCGGTGCTCAGCAGAGTAAACCGATCCATCATTGGCTTATGTGTAGCGGCTTTTAACCAACATATTCCCCTAGCTTTCTGTTGCTCTGGCTGGTTTTCGAAAACTCATCCATGGGGAGTAAGTACCGTAATTCGCTGTGGTCCAGAGTTGTTAGGGCTTTCCGAGTGAACCCAGGTGTAACCTAGGGGTAAACCGCACGCCTCGCTGCGAGCGGAGCACCTGGGGGACCTTTGCACGGGTCAACTTAATTTCTTCTTGCGGGGGTGGCTAACGAGGCCCCACCTTCTCACCTGCCTTCCTCTTTTCGTCTATTTAGACAGTTGGCAGTTGTTTGGACATGATGGTCTATATATATGTATATATATAGTATAAGTATCATATACAAGCAACTCCGATTTCACGTCGGAGAAATTGAAGATGTTTGCAAACTTCCATTCCCATAATTTGTAATCAGAAAATTGCAATGCATCTATAAAAATTCTTCTCACACGGGTAAACTATTATCGTTGATAATTGCGTTCTCAACCCTACCTCTATTCCGCGAATACTGCGATAGAGCGTAAATTCTTTTCCTTACGCTGGAAAATTAGATTTCAAATTATTCTTCATAATTTCGCTTTTCTCTGTGAATTCACTTATTCTTGTAAATCACCTTCTTTAGAAAAAGTCAGATAATGGGCATAGGCTCTGCAAGTTGTGCAACATTTCCGTTTCCCGTTTGTCGTATGATGGGTACAATACTCAGTGAACTATCCTGATCAACAATTTACGTGCAATATCTCCATATAGACGAGAGTATTTCCATCCTTCCTATCTAAAAAAGAATAATGTATTTCTATCTATATGGCCATATTGTTTTTGCACCTTGGGAACAATTACATTTCGATGGACCCCTTCCGTATCTTATCAGAATTTCTGTACTCTTTTCAAAATATGCCTGTTTGTATATGAAAGATTTTTCCATTTGATACATTTGGATCATTTTTTTCCATTTCCAACATGAGATGGTTCCTATAGTTCGCTTACCACCTGAGGCTGATACAGTTCTATTGAACTTGAACCTGCATATCTTGGACCTGAATATTGAATTTTGTATTCTACCTGCGATGTTGACCATTGTAAGCAAAGGAGACCCTACTGAGTTAACTTTCTTGTTCTTATTCAGGTCCACCACAACTATAGCCGTTTGCCTTGCGAAGGACCTTCGCTCTCTCTGAAGTTCAGAAATGTGCCGTTACTCCAGTCACGTCATTGGTGGCCCTGAAAAGGTCCTTCGTTGCTGCCTCTCTTTTTTTATATGTTTGAGTGTCCAGTCAGTCAGTCAGCGAAATGAGCGAGCAGATCGGTGCTCAGCAAAGTAAACCGATCCATCATTGGCTTATGTGTAGCGGCTTTTAACCAACATATTCCCCTAGCTTTCTGTTGCTCTGGCTGGTTTTCGAAAACTCATCCATGGGGAGTAAGTACCGTAATTCGCTGTGGTCCAGAGCTGTTAGGGCTTTCCGAGTGAACCCAGGTTCCACCTAGGGGTAAACCGCACGCCTCGCTGCGAGCGGAGCACCTGGGGGACCTTTGCACGGGTCAACTCAATTTCTTCTTGCGGGGGTGGCTAACGAGGCCCCACCTTCTCACCTGCCTTCCTCTTTTCGTCTATTTAGACAGTTGGCAGTTGTTTGGACATGATGGTCTATATATATGTATATATATAGTATAAGTATCATATACAAGCCACTCCGATTTCACGTCGGAGAAATTGAAGATGTTTGCAAACTTCCATTCCCATAATTTGTAATCAGAAAACTGCAATGCATCTATAAAAATTTTTCTCACACGGGAAAACTATTATCGCACAGAATTGCATACACAAGCCTACCTCTATTCCAGGAATACTGCGATAGAGCGTAACTACTTTTCCTTCAACTTGAAAAAGAGATTTCATGTTATTCTTCATAATTTCGCTTTTCTCTGTGAATTCACCTATTCTTGTAAATCACCTTCTTTAGACAAAGTCAGATAATGGGAATAGGCTCTGCAAGTTTTGCAACATTTCCGTTTCCCGTGTGTCGAATGATGGGTATAATACTCAGTGAACTATCCTGATCAACAATTTCGTGTAATATCTCCATATGGACGAGAGTATTTCCATCCTTCCTATCTGAAAAAGAATAATGTATTTCTATCTATATGGCCATATTGTTTTTGCACCTTGGGAACTATTACATTTCGATGGACCCCTTCTGTCTCTTATCAGAATTTCTGTACTCTTTTCAAAATATGCCTGTTTGTATATGAAAGATTTTTCCATTGATATATTTGGATCATTTTTTTCCGTTTCCAACAGGAGATGGTTCCTATAATTCGCTTACCACCTGAGGCTGATACAGTTCTATTGAACTTGAACCTGCATAACTCTGACCTGAATATTGAATTTTGTATTCTACCTGCGATGTTGACCATTGTAAGCAAAGGAGACCCAACTGATTAACCTTTCTTGTTCTTATTCAGCTCCACCCCAACTATAGCCGTTTGCCTTGCGAAGGACCATCGCTGTCTCTGTAGCTCTGAAATGTGCCGTTACTCCAGTCACGTCATTGGTAGCCCTGAAAAGGTCCTTGGTTGCTGCTTCTCTTTTTTTATATGATTGAGTGTCCATTCAATCAGTCAGCGAAGTGAGCGAGCAGAGCGGAGCTCAGCAGATTAAACCGATCGATCATTGGCTTATGTCTAGCGGCTTTTAACCAACATATTCCCCTAGCTTTCTGTTGCTCTGGCTGGTTTTCGAAAACTCATCCTTGGGGAGGAAGTACCGTAATTCGCTGTGGTCCAGAGCTGTTAGGGCTTTCCGAGTGAACCCAGGTTCCACCCAGGGGTAAACCACACGCCTCGCTGCGAGCGGAGCACCTGGGGGACCTTTGCAGGGGTCAACTCACTTTCTTCTTGCGGGGGTGGCTAACGAGGCCCCACCTTCTCACCCGCCTTCCTCTTTTCGTCTATTTAGACAGATGGCAGTTGGTTGGACATGGTGGTCTATATATATGTATATATATAGTATAAGTATCATATACAAGCAACTTCGATTTCACGTCGGAGAAATTGAAGATGTTTGCAAACTTCTATTCCCATAATTTGTAATCAGAAAATTGCAATGCATCTATAAAAATTCTTCTCACACGGGTAAACTATTATCTTTGATAATTGCGTACTCAACCCTACCTCTATATCGCGAATACTGCGATAGAGCGTAAATTCTTTTCCTTACGCTGGAAAATTAGATTTTAAATTATTCTTCAAAATTTCGCTTTTCTCTGTGAATTCACTTATTCTTGTAAATTATCTTCTTTAGAAAATGTCAGATAATGGGCATAGGCTCTGCAAGTTGTGCAACATTTCCGTTTCCCGTTTGTCGTATGATGGGTACAATACTCAGTGAACTATCCTGATCAACAATTTACGTGTAATATCTCCATATGGACGAGAGTATTTCCATCCTTCCTATCTGAAAAAGAATAATGTATTTCTATCTATATGGCCATATTGTTTTTGCTCCTTGGGAACAATTACATTTCGATGGACCCCTTCTGTCTCTTATCAGAATTTCTGTACTCTTTTCAAAATATGCCTGTTTGTATATGAAAGATTTTTCCATTGATATATTTGGATCATTTTTTTCCGTTACCAACAGGAGATGGTTCCTATAATTCGCTTACCACCTGAGGCTGATACAGTTCTATTGAACTTGAACCTGCATAACTCTGACCTGAATATTGAATTTTGTATTCTACCTGCGATGTTGACCATTGTAACCAAAGGAGACCCAACTGATTAACCTTTCTTGTTCTTATTCAGCTCCACCCCAACTATAGCTGTTTGCCTTGCGAAGGACCATCGCTGTATCTGTAGCTCTGAAATGTTCCGTTACTCCAGTCACGTCATTGGTGGCCCTGAAAAGGTCCTTGGTTGCTGCTTCTCTTTTTTTTATATGTTTGAGTGTCCAGTCAGTTAGTCCGCGAAGTGAGCGAGCAGAGCGGAGCTCAGCAGATTATACCGATCGATCATTGGCTTATGTCTAGCTGCTTTTAGACAACATATTCTCCTAGCTTTCTGTTGCTCTGGCTGGTTTTCGAAAACTCATCCTTGGGGAGGAAGTACCGTAATTCGCTGTGGTCCAGAGCTGTTAGGGCTTTCCGAGTGAACCCATGTTCCACCCAGGGGTAAACCGCACGCCTCGCTGCGAGCGGAGCACCTGGGGGACCTTTGCACGGGTCAACTCTATTTCTTATTGCGGGGGTGGATAACGAGGCCCCACCTTCTCACCTGCCTTCCTCTTTTCGTCTATCTAGACAGTTGGCAGTTGGTTGGACATGGTGGTCTATATATATGTATATATCTAGTATAAGTATCATATACAAGCAACTCCGATTTCACGTCGGAGAAATTGAAGATTTTTGCAAACTTCTATTCCCATAATTTGTAATCAGAAAATTGCAATGCATCTATAAAAATTCTATTCACACGGGTAAACTATTATCTTTGATAATTGCGTACTCAACCCTACCTCTATTCCGCGAATACTGCGATAGAGCGTAAATTCTTTTCCTTACGCTGGAAAATTAGATTTCAAATTATTCTTCATAATTTCGCTTTTCTCTGTGAATTCACTTATTCTTGTAAATCACCTTCTTTAGATAAAGTCAGATAATGGGCATAGGCTCTGCAAGTTGTGCAACATTTCCGTTTCCCGTTTGTCGTATGATGGGTACAATACTCAGTGAACTATCCTGATCAACAATTTACGTGCAATATCTCCATATGGACGAGAGTATTTCCATCCTTCCTATCTGAAAAAGAATAATGTATTTCTATCTATATGGCCATATTGTTTTTGCACCTTGGGAACAATTACATTTCGATGGACCCCTTCCGTCTCTTATCAGAATTTCTGTACTCTTTTTAAAATATGCCTGTTTGTATATGAAAGATTTTTCCATTTCATATATTTGGATCATTTTTTTCCGTTTCCAACATGAGATGGTTCCTATAATTCGCTTACCACCTGAGGCTGATACAGTTCTATTGAACTTGAACCTGCATATCTTGGACCTGAATATTGAATTTTGTATTCTACCTGCGATGTTGACCATTGTAAGCAAAGGAGACCCTACTGAGTTAACTTTCTTGTTCTTATTCAGCTCCACCACAACTATAGCCGTTTGCCTTGCGAAGGACCTTCGCTCTCTCTGAAGCTCAGAAATGTGCCGTTTCTCCAGTCACGTCATTGGTGGCCCTGAAAAGGTCCTTGGTTGCTGCCTCTCTTTTTTTATATGTTTGAGTGTCCAGTCAGTCAGTCAGCGAAGTGAGCGAGCAGAGCGGTGCTCAGCAGAGTAAACCGATCCATCATTGGCTTATGTGTAGCGGCTTTTAACCAACATATTCCCCTAGCTTTCTGTTGCTCTGGCTGGTTTTCGAAAACTCATCCATGGGGAGTAAGTACCGTAATTCGCTGTGGTCCAGAGCTGTTAGGGCTTTCCGAGTGAACCCAGGTTCCACCTAGGGGTAAACCGCACGCCTCGCTGCGAGCGGAGCACCTGGGGGACCTTTGCACGGGTCAACTCAATTTCTTCTTGCGGGGGTGGCTAACGAGGCACCACCTTCTCACCTGCCTTCCTCTTTTCGTCTATTTAGACAGTTGGCAGTTGTTTGGACATGATAATCTATATATATGTATATATAGTATAAGTATCATATACAAGCAACTCCGATTTCACGTCGGTGAAATTGAAGATGTTTGCAAACTTCCATTCCCATAATTTGTAATCAGAAAATTGCAATGCATCTATAAAAATTTTTCTCACACGGGAAAATTATTATCGCACAGAATTGCATACACAAGCCTACCTCTATTCCAGGAATACTGCGATAGAGCGTAACTACTTTTCCTTCAACTTGAAAAAGAGATTTCATGTTATTCTTCATAATTTCGCTTTTCTCTGTGAATTCACCTATTCTTATAAATCACCTTCTTTAGACAAAGTCAGATAATGGGAATAGGCTCTGCAAGTTGTGCAACATTTCCGTTTCCCGTGTGTCGTATGATGGGTATAATACTCAGTGAACTATCCTGATCAACAATTTACGTGTAATATCTCCATATGGACGAGAGTATTTCCATCCTTCCTATCTGAAAAAGAATAATGTATTTCAATCTATATGGCCATATTGTTTTTGCACCTTGGGAACAATTACATTTCGATGGACCCCTTCTGCCTCTTATCAGAATTTCTGTACTCTTTTCAAAATATGCCTGTTTGTATATGAAAGATTTTTCCATTGATATATTTGGATCATTTTTTTCCGTTTCCAACAGGAGATGGTTCCTATAATTCGCTTACCACCTGAGGCTGATACAGTTCCATTGAACTTGAACCTGCATAACTCTGACCTGAATATTGAATTTTGTATTCTAACTTCGATGTTGACCATTGAAAGCAAAGGAGACCCAACTGATTAACCTTTCTTGTTCTTATTCAGCTCCACCCCAACTATAGCCGTTTGCCTTGCGAAGGACCATTGCTGTCTCTGTAGCTCTGAAATGTGCCGTTACTCCAGTCACGTCATTGGTAGCCCTGAAAAGGTCCTTGGTTGCTGCTTCTCTTTTTTTTATATGTTTGAGTGTCCATTCAGTCAGTCAGCGAAGTGAGCGAGCAGAGCGGAGCTCAGCAGATTAAACCGATCGATCATTGGCTTATGTCTAGCGGCTTTTAACCAACATATTCCCCTAGCTTTCTGTTGCTCTGGCTGGTTTCCGAAAACTCATCCTTGGGGAGGAATTTCCGTAATTCGCTGTGGTCCAGAGCTGTTAGGGCTTTCCGAGTGAACCCAGGTTCCACCCAGGGGTAAACCGCACGCCTCGCTGCGAGCGGAGCACCTGGGGGACCTTTGCACGGGTCAACTCAATTTCTTCTTGCGGGGGTGGCTAACGAGGCCCCACCTTCTCACCCGCCTTCCTCTTTTCGTCTATTTAGACAGTTGGCAGTTAATTGGACATGGTGGTCTATATATATGTATATATATAGTATAAGTATCATATACAAGCAACTCCGATTTCACGTCGGAGAAATTGAAGATGCTTGCAAACTTCCATTCCCATAATTTGTAATCAGAAAATTGCAATGCAGCAATAAAAATTCTTCTCACACGGGTAAACTATTATCGTTGATAATTGCGTACTCAACCCTACCTCTATTCCGCGAATACTGCGATAGAGCGTAAATTCTTTTCCTTACGCTGGAAAATTAGATTTCAAATTATTCTTCATAATTTCGCTTTTCTCTGTGAATTCACTTATTCATGTAAATCACCTTCTTTAGACAAAGTCAGATAATGGGAATAGGCTCTGCAAGTTGTGCAACATTTCCGTTTCCCGTGTGTCGTATGATGGGTATAATACTCAGTGAACTATCCTGATCAACAATTTCGTGTAATATCTCCATATGGACGAGAGTATTTCCATCCTTCCTATCTGAAAAAGAATAATGTATTTCTATCTATATGGCCATATTGTTTTTGCACCTTCGGAACTATTACATTTCGATGGACCCCTTCTGTCTCTTATCAGAATTTCTGTACTCTTTTCAAAATATGCCTGTTTGTATATGAAAGATTTTTCCATTGATATATTTGGATCATTTTTTTCCGTTTCCAACAGGAGATGGTTCCTATAATTCGCTTACCACCTGAGGCTGATACAGTTCTATTGAACTTGAACCTGCATAACTCTGACCTGAATATTGAATTTTGTATTCTACCTGCGATGTTGACCATTGTAAGCAAAGGAGACCCAACTGATTAACCTTTCTTGTTCTTATTCAGCTCCACCCCAACTATAGCCGTTTGCCTTGCGAAGGACCATCGCTGTCTCTGTAGCTCTGAAATGTGCCGTTACTCCAGTCACGTCAATGGTAGCCCTGAAAAGGTCCTTGGTTGCTGCTTCTCTTTTTTTATATGTTTGAGTGTCCATTCAATCAGTCAGCGAAGTGAGCGAGCAGAGCGGAGCTCAGCAGATTAAACCGATCGATCATTGGCTTATGTCTAGCGGCTTTTAACCAACATATTCCCCTAGCTTTCGGTTGCTCTGGCTGGTTTTCGAAAACTCATCCTTGGGGAGGAAGTACCGTAATTCGCTGTGGTCCAGAGCTGTTAGGGCTTTCCGAGTGAACCCAGGTTCCACCCAGGGGTAAACCGCACGCCTCGCTGCGAGCGGAGCACCTGGGGGACCTTTGCACGGGTCAACTCACTTTCTTCTTGCGGGGGTGGCTAGCGAGGCCCCACCTTCTCACCCGCCTTCCTCTTTTCGTCTATTTAGACAGATGGCAGTTGGTTGGACATGGTGGTCTATATATATGTATATATATAGTATAAGTATCATATACAAGCAACTCCGATTTCACGTCGGAGAAATTGAAGATATTTGCAAACTTCCATTCCCATAATTTGTAATCAGAAAATTGCAATGCATCTATAAAAATTTTTCTCACACGGGAAAACTATTATCGCACAGAATTGCATACACAAGCCTACCTCTATTCCAGGAATACTGCGATAGAGCGTAACTACTTTTCCTTCAACTTGAAAAAGAGATTTCATGTTATTCTTCGTAATTTCGCTTTTCTCTGTGAATTCACCTATTCTTGTAAATCACCTTCTTTAGACAAAGTCAGATAATGGGCATAGGCTCTGCAAGTTGTGCAACATTTCCGTTTCCCGTTTGTCGTATGATGGGTACAATACTCAGTGAACTATCCTGATCAACAATTTACGTGTAATATCTCCATATGGACGAGAGTATTTCCATCCTTCCTATCTGAAAAAGAATAATGTATTTCTATCTATATGGCCATATTGTTTTTGCACCTTGGGAACAATTACATTTCGATGGACCCCTTCTGTCTCTTATCAGAATTTCTGTACTCTTTTCAAAATATGCCTGTTTGTATATGAAAGATTTTTCCATTGATATATTTGGATCATTTTTTTCCGTTACCAACAGGAGATGGTTCCTATAATTCGCTTACCACCTGAGGCTGATACAGTTCTATTGAACTTGAACCTGCATAACTCTGACCTGAATATTGAATTTTGTATTCTACCTGCGATGTTGACCATTGTAAGCAAAGGAGACCCAACTGATTAACCTTTCTTGTTCTTATTCAGCTCCACCCCAACTATAGCCGTTTGCCTTGCGAAGGACCATCGCTGTCTCTGTAGCTCTGAAATGTGCCGTTACTCCAGTCACGTCATTGGTAGCCCTGAAAAGGTCCTTGGTTGCTGCTTCTCTTTTTTTTATATGTTTGAGTGTCCAGTCAGTTAGTCCGCGAAATGAGCGAGCAGAGCGGAGCTCAGCAGATTATACCGACCGATCATTGACTTATGTCTAGCTGCTTTTAGACAACATATTCTCCTAGCTTTCTGTTGCTCTGGCTGGTTTTCGAAAACTCATCCTTGGGGAGGAAGTACCGTAATTCGCTGTGGTCCAGAGCTGTTAGGGCTTTCCGAGTGAACCCATGTTCCACCCAGGGGTAAACCGCACGCCTCGCTGCGAGCGGAGCACCTGGGGGACCTTTGCACGGGTCAACTCTATTTCTTATTGCGGGGGTGAATAACGAGGCCCCACCTTCTCACCTGCCTTCCTCTTTTCGTCTATCTAGACAGTTGGCAGTTGGTTGGACATGGTGGTCTATATATATGTATATATATAGTATAAGTATCATATACAAGCAACTCCGATTTCACGTCGGAGAAATTGAAGATTTTTGCAAACTTCTATTCCCATAATTTGTAATCAGAAAATTGCAATGCATCTATAAAAATTCTTTTCACACGGGTAAACTATTATCTTTGATAATTGCGTACTCAACCCTACCTCTATTCCGCGAATACTGCGATAGAGCGTAAATTCTTTTCCTTACGCTGGAAAATTAGATTTCAAATTATTCTTCATAATTTCGCTTTTCTCTGTGAATTCACTTATTCATGTAAATCACCTTCTTTAGATAAAGTCAGATAATGGGCATAGGCTCTGCAAGTTGTGCAACATTTCCGTTTCCCGTTTGTCGTATGATGGGTACAATACTCAGTGAACTATCCTGATCAACAATTTACGTGCAATATCTCCATATGGACGAGAGTATTTCCATCCTTCCTATCTGAAAAAGAATAATGTATTTCTATCTATATGGCCATATTGTTTTTGCACCTTGGGAACAATTACAATTCGATGGACCCCTTCCGTCTCTTATCAGAATTTCTGTACTCTTTTCAAAATATGCCTGTTTGTATATGAAAGATTTTTCCATTTCATATATTTGGATCATTTTTTTCCGTTTCCAACATGAGATGGTTCCTATAATTCGCTTACCACCTGAGGCTGATACAGTTCTATTGAACTTGAACCTGCATATCTTGGACCTGAATATTGAATTTTGTATTCTACCTGCGATGTTGACCATTGTAAGCAAAGGAGACCCTACTGAGTTAACTTTCTTGTTCTTATTCAGCTCCACCACAACTATAGCCGTTTGCCTTGCGAAGGACCTTCGCTCTCTCTGAAGCTCAGAAATGTGCCGTTTTTCCAGTCACGTCATTGCTGGCCCTGAAAAGGTCCTTGGTTGCTGCCTCTCTTTTTTTATATGTTTGAGTGTCCAGTCAGTCAGTCAGCGAAGTGAGCGAGCAGAGCGGTGCTCAGCAGAGTAAACCGATCCATCATAGGCTTATGTGTAGCGGCTTTTAACCAACATATTCCCCTAGCTTTCTGTTGCTCTGGCTGGTTTTCGAAAACTCATCCATGGGGAGTAAGTACCGTAATTCGCTGTGGTCCAGAGCTGTTAGGGCTTTCCGAGTGAACCCAGGTTCCACCTAGGGGTAAACCGCACGCCTCGCTGCGAGCGGAGCACCTGGGGGACCTTTGCACGGGTCAACTCAATTTCTTCTTGCGGGGGTGGCTAACGAGGCCCCACCTTCTCACCTGCCTTCCTCTTTTCGTCTATTTAGACAGTTGGCAGTTGTTTGGACATGATAATCTATATATATGTATATATATAGTATAAGTATCATATACAAGCAACTCCGATTTCACGTCGGTGAAATTGAAGATGTTTGCAAACTTCCATTCCCATAATTTGTAATCAGAAAATTGCAATGCATCTATAAAAATTTTTCTCACACGGGAAAATTATTATCGCACAGAATTGCATACACAAGCCTACCTCTATTCCAGGAATACTGCGATAGAGCGTAACTACTTTTCCTTCAACTTGAAAAAGAGATTTCATGTTATTCTTCATAATTTCGCTTTTCTCTGTGAAATCACCTATTCTTGTAAATCACCTTCTTTAGACAAAGTCAGATAATGGGAATAGGCTCTGCAAGTTGTGCAACATTTCCGTTTCCCGTGTGTCGTATGATGGGTATAATACTCAGTGAACTATCCTGATCAACAATTTCGTGTAATATCTCCATATGGACGAGAGTATTTCCATCCTTCCTATCTGAAAAAGAATAATGTATTTCTATCTATATGGCCATATTGTTTTTGCACCTTGGGAACTATTACATTTCGATGGACCCCTTCTGTCTCTTATCAGAATTTCTGTACTCTTTTCAAAATATGCCTGTTTGTATATGAAAGATTTTTCCATTGATATATTTAGATCATTTTTTTCCGTTTCCAACAGGAGATGGTTCCTATAATTCGCTTACCACCTGAGGCTGATACAGTTCTATTGAACTTGAACCTGCATAACTCTGACCTGAATATTGAATTTTGTATTCTACCTGCGATGTTGACCATTGTAAGCAAAGGAGACCCAACTGATTAACCTTTCTTGTTCTTATTCAGCTCCACCCCAACTATAGCTGTTTGCCTTGCGAAGGACCATCGCTGTCTCTGTAGCTCTGAAATGTTCCGTTACTCCAGTCACGTCATTGGTGGCCCTGAAAAGGTCCTTGGTTGCTGCTTCTCTTTTTTTTATATGTTTGAGTGTCCAGTCAGTTAGTCCGCGAAGTGAGCGAGCAGAGCGGAGCTCAGCAGATTATACCGATCGATCATTGGCTTATGTCTATCTGCTTTTAGACAACATATTCTCCTAGCTTTCTGTTGCTCTGGCTGGTTTTCGAAAACTCATCCTTGGGGAGGAAGTACCGTAATTCGCTGTGGTCCAGAGCTGTTAGGGCTTTCCGAGTGAACCCATGTTCCACCCAGGGGTAAACCGCACGCCTCGCTGCGAGCGGAGCACCTGGGGGACCTTTGCACGGGTCAACTCTATTTCTTATTGCGGGGGTGGATAACGAGGCCCCACCTTCTCACCTGCCTTCCTCTTTTCGTCTATCTAGACAGTTGGCAGTTGGTTGGACATGGTGGTCTATATATATGTATATATCTAATATAAGTATCATATACAAGCAACTCCGATTTCACGTCGGAGAAATTGAAGATTTTTGCAAACTTCTATTCCCATAATTTGTAATCAGAAAATTGCAATGCATCTATAAAAATTCTATTCACACGGGTAAACTATTATCTTTGATAATTGCGTACTCAACCCTACCTCTATTCCGCGAATACTGCGATAGAGCGTAAATTCTTTTCCTTACGCTGGAAAATTAGATTTCAAATTATTCTTCATAATTTCGCTTTTCTCTGTGAATTCACTTATTCTTGTAAATCACCTTCTTTAGATAAAGTCAGATAATGGGCATAGGCTCTGCAAGTTGTGCAACATTTCCGTTTCCCGTTTGTCGTATGATGGGTACAATACTCAGTGAACTATCCTGATCAACAATTTACGTGCAATATCTCCATATGGACGAGAGTATTTCCATCCTTCCTATCTGAAAAAGAATAATGTATTTCTATCTATATGGCCATATTGTTTTTGCACCTTGGGAACAATTACATTTCGATGGACCCCTTCCGTCTCTTATCAGAATTTCTGTACTCTTTTCAAAATATGCCTGTTTGTATATGAAAGATATTTCCATTGATATATTTGGATCATTTTTTTCCGTTTCCAACATGAGATGGTTCCTATAATTCGCTTACCACCTGAGGCTGATACAGTTCTATTGAACTTGAACCTGCATATCTTGGACCTGAATATTGAATTTTGTATTCTACCTGCGATGTTGACCATTGTAAGCAAAGGAGACCCTACTGAGTTAACTTTCTTGTTCTTATTCAGCTCCACCACAACTATAGCCGTTTGCCTTGCGAAGGACCTTCGCTCTCTCTGAAGCTCAGAAATGTGCCGTTTCTCCAGTCACGTCATTGGTGGCCCTGAAAAGGTCCTTGGTTGCTGCCTCTCTTTTTTTATATGTTTGAGTGTCCAGTCAGTCAGTCAGCGAAGTGAGCGAGCAGAGCGGTGCTCAGCAGAGTAAACCGATCCATCATAGGCTTATGTGTAGCGGCTTTTAACCAACATATTCCCCTAGCTTTCTGTTGCTCTGGCTGGTTTTCGAAAACTCATCCATGGGGAGTAAGTACCGTAATTCGCTGTGGTCCAGAGCTGTTAGGGCTTTCCGAGTGAACCCAGGTTCCACCTAGGGGTAAATCGCACGCCTCGCTGCGAGCGGAGCACCTGGGGGACCTTTGCACGGGTCAACTCAATTTCTTCTTGCGGGGGTGGCTAACGAGGCCCCACCTTCTCACCTGCCTTCCTCTTTTCGTCTATTTAGACAGTTGGCAGTTGTTTGGACATGATAATCTATATATATGTATATATATAGTATAAGTATCATATACAAGCAACTCCGATTTCACGTCGGTGAAATTGAAGATGTTTGCAAACTTCCATTCCCATAATTTGTAATCAGAAAATTGCAATGCATCTATAAAAATTTTTCTCACACGGGAAAATTATTATCGCACAGAATTGCATACACAAGCCTACCTCTATTCCAGGAATACTGCGATAGAGCGTAACTACTTTTCCTTCAACTTGAAAAAGAGATTTCATGTTATTCTTCATAATTTCGCTTTTCTCTGTGAATTCACCTATTCTTGTAAATCACCTTCTTTAGACAAAGTCAGATAATGGGAATAGGCTCTGCAAGTTGTGCAACATTTCCGTTTCCCGTGTGTCGTATGATGGGTATAATACTCAGTGAACTATCCTGATCAACAATTTACGTGTAATATCTCCATATGGACGAGAGTATTTCCATCCTTCCTATCTGAAAAAGAATAATGTATTTCTATCTATATGGCCATATTGTTTTTGCACCTTGGGAACAATTACATTTCGATGGACCCCTTCTGCCTCTTATCAGAATTTCTGTACTCTTTTCAAAATATGCCTGTTTGTATATGAAAGATTTTTCCATTGATATATTTGGATCAATTTTTTCCGTTTCCAACAGGAGATGGTTCCTATAATTTGCTTACCACCTGAGGCTGATACAGTTCCATTGAACTTGAACCTGCATAACTCTGACCTGAATATTGAATTTTGTATTCTAACTTCGATGTTGACCATTGAAAGCAAAGGAGACCCAACTGATTAACCTTTCTTGTTCTTATTCAGCTCCACCCCAACTATAGCCGTTTGCCTTGCGAAGGACCATCGCTGTCTCTGTAGCTCTGAAATGTGCCGTTACTCCAGTCACGTCATTGGTAGCCCTGAAAAGGTCCTTGGTTGCTGCTTCTCTTTTTTTTATATGTTTGAGTGTCCATTCAGTCAGTCAGCGAAGTGAGCGAGCAGAGCGGAGCTCAGCAGATTAAACCGATCGATCATTGGCTTATGTCTAGCGGCTTTTAACCAACATATTCCCCTAGCTTTCTGTTGCTCTGGCTGGTTTTCGAAAACTCATCCTTGGGGAGGAATTTCCGTAATTCGCTGTGGTTTAGAGCTGTTAGGGCTTTCCGAGTGAACCCAGGTTCCACCCAGGGGTAAACCGCACGCCTCGCTGCGAGCGGAGCACCTGGGGGACCTTTGCACGGGTCAACTCAATTTCTTCTTGCGGGGGTGGCTAACGAGGCCCCACCTTCTCACCCGCCTTCCTCTTTTCGTCTATTTAGACAGTTGGCAGTTAATTGGACATGGTGGTCTATATATATGTATATATATAGTATAAGTATCATATACAAGCAACTCCGATTTCACGTCGGAGAAATTGAAGATGTTTGCAAACTTCCATTCCCATAATTTGTAATCAGAAAATTGCAATGCATCTATAAAAATTCTTCTCACACGGGTAAACTATTATCTTTGATAATTGCGTACTCAACCCTACCTCTATTCCGCGAATACTGCGATAGAGCGTAAATTCTTTTCCTTACGCTGGAAAATTACATTTCAAATTATTCTTCATAATTTCGTTTTTCTCTGTGAATTCACTTATTCTTGTAAATCACCTTCTTTAGAAAAAGTCAGATAATGGGCATAGGCTCTGCAAGTTGTGCAACATTTCCGTTTCCCGTTTGTCGTATGATGGGTATAATACTCAGTGAACTATCCTGATCAACAATTTACGTGCAATATCTCCATATAGACGAGAGTATTTCCATCCTTCCTATCTGAAAAAGAATAATGTATTTCTATCTATATGGCCATATTGTTTTTGCACCTTGGGAACAATTACATTTCGATGGACCCCTTCCGTCTCTTATCAGAATTTCTGTACTCTTTTCAAAATATGCCTGTTTGTATATGAAAGATTTTTCCATTTCATATATTCGGATCATTTTTTTCCGTTTCCAACATGAGATGGTTCCCATAATTCGCTTACCACCTGAGGCTGATACAGTTCTATTGAACTTGAACCTGCATATCTTGGACCTGAATATTGAATTTTGTATTCTACCTGCGATGTTGACCATTGTAAGCAAAGGAGACCCTACTGAGTTAACTTTCTTGTTCTTATTCAGCTCCACCACAACTATAGCCGTTTGCCTTGCGAAGGACCTTCGCTCTCTCTGAAGCTCAGAAATGTGCCGTTTCTCCAGTCACGTCATTGCTGGCCCTGAAAAGGTCCTTGGTTGCTGCCTCTCTTTTTTTATATGTTTGAGTGTCCAGTCAGTCAGTCAGCGAAGTGAGCGAGCAGAGCGGTGCTCAGCAGAGTAAACCGATCCATTATAGGCTTATGTGTAGCGGCTTTTAACCAACATATTCCCCTAGCTTTCTGTTGCTCTGGCTGGTTTTCGAAAACTCATCCATGGGGAGTAAGTACCGTAATTCGCTGTGGTCCAGAGCTGTTAGGGCTTTCCGTGTGAACCCAGGTTCCACCCAGGGGTAAAACGCACGCCTCGCTACGAGCAAAGCACCTGGGGGACCTTTGCAGGGGTCAACTCACTTTCTTCTTGCGGGGGTGGCTAACGAGGCCCCACCTTCTCACCCGCCTTCCTCTTTTCGTCTATTTAGACAGATGGCAGTTGGTTGGACATGGTGGTCTATATATATGTATATATATAGTATAAGTATCATATACAAGCAACTCCGATTTCACGTCGGAGAAATTGAAGATGTTTGCAAACTTCCATTCCCATAATTTGTAATCAGAAAATTGCAATGCATCTATAAAAATTCTTCTCACACGGGTGAGATAATTGCGTACTCAACCCTACCTCTATTCCGCGAATACTGCGATAGAGCGTAAATTCTTTTCCTTACGCTGGAAAATTAGATTTTAAATTATTCTTCATAATTTCGCTTTTCTCTGTGAATTCACTTATTCTTGTAAATCACCTTCTTTAGAAAAAGTCAGATAATGGGCATAGGCTCTGAAAGTTGTGCAACATTTCCGTTTCCCGTTTGTCGTATGATGGGTACAATACTCAGTGAACTATCCTGATCAACTATTTACGTGTAATATCTCCATATGGACGAGAGTATTTCCATCCTTCCTATCTGAAAAAGAATAATGTATTTCTATCTATATGGCCATATTGTTTTTGCACCTTGGGAACAATTACATTTCGATGGACCCCTTCTGTCTCTTATCAGAATTTCTGTACTCTTTTCAAAATATGCCTGTTTGTATATGAAAGATATTTCCATTGATATATTTGGATCATTTTTTTCCGTTTCCAACAGGAGATGGTTCCTATAATTCGCTTACCACCTGAGGCTGATACAGTTCTATTGAACTTGAACCTGCATAACTCTGACCTGAATATTGAATTTTGTATTCTACCTGCGATGTTGACCATTGTAAGCAAAGGAGACCCTACTGAGTTAACTTTCTTGTTCTTATTCAGCTCCACCACAACTATAGCCGTTTGCCTTGAGAAGGACCTTCGCTCTCTCTGAAGCTCAGAAATGTGCCGTTACTCCAGTCACGTCATTGGTGGCCCTGAAAAGGTCCTTGGTTGCTGCCTCTCTTTTTTTATATGTTTGAGTGTCCAGTCAGTCAGTCAGCGAAATGAGCGAGCAGAGCCGTGCTCAGCAGAGTAAACCGATCCATCATTGGCTTATGTGTAGCGGCTTTTAACCAACATATTCCCCTAGCTTTCTGTTGCTCTGGCTGGTTTTCGAAAACTCATCCATGGGGAGTAAGTACCGTAATTCGCTGTGGTCCAGAGTTGTTAGGGCTTTCCGAGTGAACCCAGGTTCCACCTAGGGGTAAACCGCACGCCTCGCTGCGAGCGGAGCACCTGGGGGACCTTTGCACGGGTCAACTCAATTTCTTCTTGCGGGGGTGGCTAACGAGGCCCCACCTTCTCACCTGCCTTCCTCTTTTCGTCTATTTAGACAGTTGGCAGTTGTTTGGACATGATGGTCTATATATATGTATATATATATAGTATAAGTATCATATACAAGCAACTCCGATTTCACGTCGGAGAAATTGAAGATATTTGCAAACTTCCATTCCCATAATTTGTAATCAGAAAATTGCAATGCATATATAAAAATTCTTCTCACACGGGTAAAGTATTATCGTTGATAATTGCGTACACAAGCCTACCTCTATTCCAGGAATACTGCGATAGAGCGTAACTCCTTTTCCTTCAACTTGAAAAAGAAATTTCATGTTATTCTTCATAATTTCGCTTTTCTCTGTGAATTCACCTATTCTTGTAAATCACCTTCTTTAGACAAAGTCAGATAATGGGAATAGGCTCTGCAAGTTGTGCAACATTTCCGTTTCCCGTGTGTCGTATGATGGGTATAATACTCAGTGAACTATCCTGATCAACAATTTACGTGTAATATCTCCATATGGACGAGAGTATTTCCATCCTTCCTATCTGAAAAAGAATAATGTATTTCTATCTATATGGCCATATTGTTTTTGCACCTTGGGAACAATTACATTTCGATGGACCCCTTCTGTCTCTTATCAGAATTTCTGTACTCTTTTCAAAATATGCCTGTTTGTATATGAAAGATTTTTCCATTGATATATTTGGATCATTTTTTTCCGTTTCCAACAGGAGATGGTTCCTATAATTCGCTTACCACCTGAGGCTGATACAGTTCTATTGAACTTGAACCTGCATAACTCTGACCTGAATATTGAATTTTGTATTCTAACTGCGATGTTGACCATTGTAAGCAAAGGAGACCCTACTGAGTTAACTTTCTTGTTCTTATTCAGCTCCACCACAACTATAGCCGTTTGCCTTCGAAGGACCTTCGCTCTCTCTGAAGCTCAGAAATGTGCCGTTACTCCAGTCACGTCATTGGTGGCCCTGAAAAGGTCCTTGGTTGCTGCCTCTCTTTTTTTATATGTTTGAGTGTCCAGTCAGTCAGTCAGCGAAATGAGCGAGCAGAGCGGTGCTCAGCAGAGTAAACCGATCCATCATTGGCTTATGTGTAGCGGCTTTTAACCAACATATTCCCCTAGCTTTCTGTTGCTCTGGCTGGTTTTCGAAAACTCATCCATGGGGAGTAAGTACCGTAATTCGCTGTGGTCCAGAGCTGTTAGGGCTTTCCGAGTGAACCCAGGTTCCACCTAGGGGTAAAGCGCACGCCTCGCTGCGAGCGGAGCACCTGGGGGACCTTTGCACGGGTCAACTCAATTTCTTCTTGCGGGGGTGGCTAACGAGGCCCCACCTTCTCACCTGCCTTCCTCTTTTCGTCTATTTAGACAGTTGGCAGTTGTTTGGACATGATGGTCTATATATATGTATATATATAGTATAAGTATCATATACAAGCAACTCCGATTTCACGTCGGAGAAATTGAAGATGTTTGCAAACTTCCATTCCCATAATTTGTAATCAGAAAATTGCAATGCATCTATAAAAATTTTTCTCACACGGGAAAACTATTATCGCACAGAATTGCATACACAAGCCTACCTCTATTCCAGGAATACTGCGATAGAGCGTAACTACTTTTCCTTCAACTTGAAAAAGAGATTTCATGTTATTCTTCATAATTTCGCTTTTCTCTGTGAATTCACCTATTCTTGTAAATCACCTTCTTTAGACAAAGTCAGATAATGGGAATAGGCTCTGCAAGTTGTGCAACATTTCCGTTTCCCGTGTGTCGTATGATGGGTATAATACTCAGTGAACTATCCTGATCAACAATTTCGTGTAATATCTCCATATGGACGAGAGTATTTCCATCCTTCCTATCTGAAAAAGAATAATGTATTTCTATCTATATGGCCATATTGTTTTTGCACCTTGGGAACTATTACATTTCGATGGACCCCTTCTGTCTCTTATCAGAATTTCTGTACTCTTTTCAAAATATGCCTGTTTGTATATGAAAGATTTTTCCATTGATATATTTGGATCATTTTTTTCCGTTTCCAACAGGAGATGGTTCCTATAATTCGCTTACCACCTGAGGCTGATACAGTTCTATTGAACTTGAACCTGCATAACTCTGACCTGAATATTGAATTTTGTATTCTACCTGCGATGTTGACCATTGTAAGCAAAAAAGACCCAACTGATTAACCTTTCTTGTTCTTATTCAGCTCCACCCCAACTATAGCCGTTTGCCTTGCGAAGGACCATCGCTGTCTCTGTAGCTCTGAAATGTGCCGTTACTCCAGTCACGTCATTGGTAGCCCTGAAAAGGTCCTTGGTTGCTGCTTCTCTTTTTTTATATGTTTGAGTGTCCATTCAATCAGTCAGCGAAGTGAGCGAGCAGAGCGGAGCTCAGCAGATTAAACCGATCGATCATTGGCTTATGTCTAGCGGCTTTTAACCAACATATTCCCCTAGCTTTCTGTTGCTCTGGCTGGTTTTCGAAAACTCATCCTTGGGGAGGAAGTACCGTAATTCGCTGTGGTCCAGAGCTGTTAGGGCTTTCCGAGTACACCCAGGTTCCACCCAGGGGTAAACCGCACGCCTCGCTGCGAGCGGAGCACCTGGGGGACCTTTGCACGGGTCAACTCACTTTCTTCTTGCGGGGGTGGCTAACGAGGCCCCACCTTCTCACCCGCCTTCCTCTTTTCGTCTATTTAGACAGATGGCAGTTGGTTGGACATGGTGGTCTATATATATGTATATATATAGTATAAGTATCATATACAAGCAACTCCGATTTCACGTCGGAGAAATTGAAGATATTTGCAAACTTCCATTCCCATAATTTGTAATCAGAAAATTGCAATGCATCTATAAAAATTTTTCTCACACGGGAAAACTATTATCGCACAGAATTGCATACACAAGCCTACCTCTATTCCAGGAATACTGCGATAGAGCGTAACTCCTTTTCCTTCAACTTGAAAAAGAAATTTCATGTTATTCTTCATAATTTCGCTTTTCTCTGTGAAATCACCTATTCTTGTAAATCACCTTCTTTAGACAAAGTCAGATAATGGGAATAGGCTCTGCAAGTTGTGCAACATTTCCGTTTCCCGTGTGTCGTATGATGGGTATAATACTCAGTGAACTATCCTGATCAACAATTTACGTGTAATATCTCCATATGGACGAGAGTATTTCCATCCTTCCTATCTGAAAAAGAATAATGTATTTCTATCTATATGGCCATATTGTTTTTGCACCTTGGGAACAATTACATTTCGATGGACCCCTTCTGTCTCTTATCAGAATTTCTGTACTCTTTTCAAAATATGCCTGTTTGTATATGAAAGATTTTTCCATTGATATATTTGGATCATTTTTTTCCGTTTCCAACAGGAGATGGTTCCTATAATTCGCTTACCACCTGAGGCTGATACAGTTCTATTGAACTTGAACCTGCATAACTCTGACCTGAATATTGAATTTTGTATTCTACCTGCGATGTTGACCATTGTAAGCAAAGGAGACCCAACTGATTAACCTTTCTTGTTCTTATTCAGCTCCACCCCAACTATAGCCGTTTGCCTTGCGAAGGACCATCGCTGTCTCTGTAGCTCTGAAATGTGCCGTTACTCCAGTCACGTCATTGGTAGCCCTGAAAAGGTCCTTGGTTGCTGCTTCTCTTTTTTTTATATGTTTGAGTGTCCATTCAGTCAGTCAGCGAAGTGAGCGAGCAGAGCGGAGCTCAGCAGATTAAACCGATCGATCATTGGCTTATGTCTAGCGGCTTTTAACCAACATATTCCCCTAGCTTTCTGTTGCTCTGGCTGGTTTTCGAAAACTCATCCTTGGGGAGGAAGTACCGTAATTCGCTGTGGTCCAGAGCTGTTAGGGCTTTTCGTGTGAACCCAGGTTCCACCCAGGGGTAAACCGCACGCCTCGCTGCGAGCGGAGCACCTGGGGGACCTTTGCAGGGGTCAACTCACTTTCTTCTTGCGGGGGTGGCTAACGAGGCCCCACCTTCTCACCCGCCTTCCTCTTTTCGTCTATTTAGACAGATGGCAGTTGGTTGGACATGGTGGTCTATATATATGTATATATATAGTATAAGTATCATATACAAGCAACTCCGATTTCACGTCGGAGAAATTGAAGATGTTTGCAAACTTCCATTCCCATAATTTGTAATCAGAAAATTGCAATGCATCTATAAAAATTCTTCTCACACGGGTAAACTATTATCTTTGATAATTGCGTACTCAACCCTACCTCTATTCCGCGAATACTGCGATAGAGCGTAAATTCTTTTCCTTACGCTGGAAAATTAGATTTTAAATTATTCTTCATAATTTCGCTTTTCTCTGTGAATTCACTTATTCTTGTAAATCACCTTCTTTAGAAAAAGTCAGATAATGGGCATAGGCTCTGCAAGTTGTGCAACATTTCCGTTTCCCGTTTGTCGTATGATGGGTACAATACTCAGTGAACTATCCTGATCAACAATTTACGTGTAATATCTCCATATGGACGAGAGTATTTCCATCCTTCCTATCTGAAAAAGAATAATGTATTTCTATCTATATGGCCATATTGTTTTTGCACCTTGGGAACAATTACATTTCGATGGACCTCTTCTGTCTCTTATCAGAATTTCTGTACTCTTTTCAAAATATGCCTGTTTGTATATGAAATATATTTCCATTGATATATTTGGATCATTTTTTTCCGTTTCCAACAGGAGATGGTTCCTATAATTCGCTTACCACCTGAGGCTGATACAGTTCTATTGAACTTGAACCTGCATAACTCTGACCTGAATATTGAATTTTGTATTCTACCTGCGATGTTGACCATTGTAAGCAAAGGAGACCCTACTGAGTTAACTTTCTTGTTCTTATTCAGCTCCACCACAACTATAGCCGTTTGCCTTGAGAAGGACCTTCGCTCTCTCTGAAGCTCAGAAATGTGCCGTTACTCCAGTCACGTCATTGGTGGCCCTGAAAAGGTCCTTGGTTGCTGCCTCTCTTTTTTTATATGTTTGAGTGTCCAGTCAGTCAGTCAGCGAAATGAGCGAGCAGAGCCGTGCTCAGCAGAGTAAACCGATCCATCATTGGCTTATGTGTAGCGGCTTTTAACCAACATATTCCCCTAGCTTTCTGTTGCTCTGGCTGGTTTTCGAAAACTCATCCATGGGGAGTAAGTACCGTAATTCGCTGTGGTCCAGAGTTGTTAGGGCTTTCCGAGTGAATCCAGGTTCCACCTAGGGGTAAACCGCACGCCTCGCTGCGAGCGGAGTACCTGGGGGACATTTGCACGGGTCAACTCAATTTCTTCTTGCGGGGGTGGCTAACGAGGCCCCACCTTCTCACCTGCCTTCCTCTTTTCGTCTATTTAGACAGTTGGCAGTTGTTTGGACATGATGGTCTATATATATGTATATATATAGTATAAGTATCATATACAAGCAACTCCGATTTCACGTCGGAGAAATTGAAGATATTTGCAAACTTCCATTCCCATAATTTGTAATCAGAAAATTGCAATGCATATATAAAAATTCTTCTCACACGGGTAAAGTATTATCGTTGATAATTGCGTACACAAGCCTACCTCTATTCCAGGAATACTGCGATAGAGCGTAACTCCTTTTCCTTCAACTTGAAAAAGAAATTTCATGTTATTCTTCATAATTTCGCTTTTCTCTGTGAATTCACCTATTCTTGTAAATCACCTTCTTTAGACAGAGTCAGATAATGGGAATAGGCTCTGCAAGTTGTGCAACATTTCCGTTTCCCGTGTGTCGTATGATGGGTATAATACTCAGTGAACTATCCTGATCAACAATTTACGTGTAATATCTCCATATGGACGAGAGTATTTCCATCCTTCCTATCTGAAAAAGAATAATGTATTTCTATCTATATGGCCATATTGTTTTTGCACCTTGGGAACATTTACATTTCGATGGACCCCTTCTGTCTCTTATCAGAATTTCTGTACTCTTTTCAAAATATGCCTGTTTGTATATGAAAGATTTTTCCATTGATATATTTGGATCATTTTTTTCCGTTTCCAACAGGAGATGGTTCCTATAATTCGCTTACCACCTGAGGCTGATACAGTTCTATTGAACTTGAACCTGCATAACTCTGACCTGAATATTGAATTTTGTATTCTAACTGCGATGTTGACCATTGTAAGCAAAGGAGACCCAACTGATTAACCTTTCTTGTTCTTATTCAGATCCACCCCAACTATAGCCGTTTGCCTTGCGAAGGACCATCGCTGTCTCTGTAGCTCTGAAATGTGCCGTTACTCCAGTCACGTCATTGGTAGCCCTGAAAAGGTCCTTGGTTGCTGCTTCTCTTTTTTTTATATGTTTGAGTGTCCATTCAGTCAGTCAGCGAAGTGAGCGAGCAGAGCGGAGCTCAGCAGATTAAACCGATCGATCATTGGCTTATGTCTAGCGGCTTTTAACCAACATATTCCCCTAGCTTTCTGTTGCTCTGGCTGGTTTTCGAAAACTCATCCTTGGGGAGGAAGTACCGTAATTCGCTATAGTCCAGAGCTGTTAGGGCTTTCCGAGTGAACCCAGGTTCCACCCAGGGGTAAACCGCACGCCTCGCTGCGAGCGGAGCACCTGGGGGACCTTTGCAGGTGTCAACTCACTTTCTTCTTGCGGGGGTGGCTAACGAGGCCCCACCTTCTCACCCGCCTTCCTCTTTTCGTCTATTTAGACAGATGGCAGTTGGTTGGACATGGTGGTCTATATATATGTATATATATAGTATAAGTATCATATACAAGCAACTCCGATTTCACGTCGGAGAAATTGAAGATGTTTGCAAACTTCCATTCCCATAATTTGTAATCAGAAAATTGCAATGCATCTATAAAAATTCTTCTCACACGGGTAAACTATTATCTTTGATAATTGCGTACTCAACTCTACCTCTATTTCGCGAATACTGCGATAGAGCGTAAATTCTTTTCCTTACGCTGGAAAATTAGATTTTAAATTATTCTTCATAATTTCGCTTTTCTCTGTGAATTCACTTATTCTTGTAAATCACCTTCTTTAGAAAAAGTCAGATAATGGGCATAGGCTCTGCAAGTTGTGCAACATTTCCGTTTCCCGTTTGTCGTATGATGGGTACAATACTCAGTGAACTATCCTGATCAACAATTTACGTGTAATATCTCCATATGGACGAGAGTATTTCCATCCTTCCTATCTGAAAAAGAATAATGTATTTCTATCTATATGGCCATATTGTTTTTGCACCTTGGCAACAATTACATTTCGATGGACCCCTTCTGTCTCTTATCAGAATTTCTGTACTCTTTTCAAAATATGCCTGTTTGTATATGAAAGATTTTTCCATTGATATATTTGGATCATTTTTTTCCGTTACTAACAGGAGATGGTTCCTATAATTCGCTTACCACCTGAGGCTGATACAGTTCTATTGAACTTGAACCTGCATAACTCTGACCTGAATATTGAATTTTGTATTCTACCTGCGATGTTGACCATTGTAAGCAAAGGAGACCCTACTGAGTTAACTTTCTTGTTCTTATTCAGCTCCACCACAACTATAGCCGTTTGCCTTGCGAAGGACCTTCGCTCTCTCTGAAGCTCAGAAATGTGCCGTTACTCCAGTCACGTCATTGGTGGCCCTGAAAAGGTCCTTGGTTGCTGCCTCTCTTTTTTTATATGTTTGAGTGTCCAGTCAGTCAGTCATCGAAATGAGCGAGCAGAGCGGTGCTCAGCAGAGTAATCCGATCCATCATTGGCTTATGTGTAGCGGCTTTTAACCAACATATTCCCCTAGCTTTCTGTTGCTCTGGCTGGTTTTCGAAAACTCATCCATGGGGAGTAAGTACCGTAATTCGCTGTGGTCCAGAGCTGTTAGGGCTTTCCGAGTGAACCCAGGTTCCACCTAGGGGTAAACCGCACGCCTCGCTGCGAGCGGAGCACCTGGGGGACCTTTGCACGGGTCAACTCAATTTCTTCTTGCGGGGGTGGCTAACGAGGCCCCACCTTCTCACCTGCCTTCCTCTTTTCGTCTATTTAGACAGTTGGCAGTTGTTTGGACATGATGGTCTATATATATGTATATATATAGTATAAGTATCATATACAAGCAACTCCGATTTCACGTCGGAGAAATTGAAGATGTTTGCAAACTTCCATTCCCATAATTTGTAATCAGAAAATTGCAATGCATCTATAAAAATTTTTATCACACAGGAAAACTATTATCGCACAGAATTGCATACACATGCCTACCTCTATTCCAGGAATACTGCGATAGAGCGTAACTACTTTTCCTTCAACTTGAAAAAGAGATTTCATGTTATACTTCATAATTTCGCTTTTCTCTGTGAATTCACCTATTCTTGTAAATCACCTTCTTTAGACAAAGTCAGATAATGGGAATAGGCTCTGCAAGTTGTGCAACATTTCCGTTTCCCGTGTGTCGTATGATGGGTATAATACTCAGTGAACTATCCTGATCAACAATTTACGTGTAATATCTCCATATGGACGAGAGTATTTCCATCCTTCCTATCTGAAAAAGAATAATGTATTTCTATCTATATGGCCATATTGTTTTTGCACCTTGGGAACAATTACATTTCGATGGACCCCTTCTGTCTCTTATCAGAATTTCTGTACTCTTTTCAAAATATGCCTGTTTGTATATGAAAGATTTTTCCATTGATATATTTGGATCATTTTTTTCCGTTTCCAACAGGAGATGGTTCCTATAATTCGCTTACCACCTGAGGCTGATACAGTTCTATTGAACTTGAACCTGCATAACTCTGACCTGAATATTGAATTTTGTATTCTACCTGCGATGTTGACCATTGTAAGTAAAGGAGACCCAACTGATTAACCTTTCTTGTTCTTATTCAGCTCCACACCCAACTATAGCCGTTTGTCTTGCGAAGGACCATCGCTGTCTCTGTAGCTCTGAAATGTTCCGTTACTCCCGTCACGTCATTGGTGGCCCTGAAAAGGTCCTTGGTTGCTGCTTCTCTTTTTTTTATATGTTTGAGTGTCCAGTCAGTTAGTCCGCGAAGTGAGCGAGCAGAGCGGAGCTCAGCAGATTAAACCGATCTATCATTGGCTTATGTCTAGCGGCTTATAGACAACATATTCTCCTAGCTTTCTTTTGCTCTGGCTGGTTTTCGAAAACTCATCCTTGGGGAGGAAGTACCGTAATTCGCTGTGGTCCAGAGCTGTTAGGGCTTTCCGAGTGAACCCATGTTCCACCCAGGGGTAAACCGCACGCCTCGCTGCGAGCGGAGCACCTGGGGGACCTTTGCACGGGTCAACTCAATTTCTTATTGCGGGGGTGGATAACGAGGCCCCACCTTCTCACCTGCCTTCCTCTTTTCGTCTATCTAGACAGTTGGCAGTTGGTTGGACATGGTGGTCTATATATATGTATATATATATAGTATAAGTATCATATACAAGCAACTCCGATTTCACGTCGGAGAAATTGAAGATTTTTTCAAACTTCTATTCCCATAATTTGTAATCAGAAAATTGCAATGCATCTATAAAAATTTTTATCACACAGGAAAACTATTATCGCACAGAATTGCATACACATGCCTACCTCTATTCCAGGAATACTGCGATAGAGCGTAACTACTTTTCCTTCAACTTGAAAAAGAGATTTCATGTTATACTTCATAATTTCGCTTTTCTCTGTGAATTCACCTATTCTTGTAAATCACCTTCTTTAGACAAAGTCAGATAATGGGAATAGGCTCTGCAAGTTGTGCAACATTTCCGTTTCCCGTGTGTCGTATGATGGGTATAATACTCAGTGAACTATCCTGATCAACAATTTACGTGTAATATCTCCATATGGACGAGAGTATTTCCATCCTTCCTATCTGAAAAAGAATAATGTATTTCTATCTATATGGCCATATTGTTTTTGCACCTTGGGAACAATTACATTTCGATGGACCCCTTCTGTCTCTTATCAGAATTTCTGTACTCTTTTCAAAATATGCCTGTTTGTATATGAAAGATTTTTCCATTGATATATTTGGATCATTTTTTTCCGTTTCCAACAGGAGATGGTTCCTATAATTCGCTTACCACCTGAGGCTGATACAGTTCTATTGAACTTGAACCTGCATAACTCTGACCTGAATATTGAATTTTGTATTCTACCTGCGATGTTGACCATTGTAAGTAAAGGAGACCCAACTGATTAACCTTTCTTGTTCTTATTCAGCTCCACACCCAACTATAGCCGTTTGTCTTGCGAAGGACCATCGCTGTCTCTGTAGCTCTGAAATGTTCCGTTACTCCCGTCACGTCATTGGTGGCCCTGAAAAGGTCCTTGGTTGCTGCTTCTCTTTTTTTTATATGTTTGAGTGTCCAGTCAGTTAGTCCGCGAAGTGAGCGAGCAGAGCGGAGCTCAGCAGATTAAACCGATCTATCATTGGCTTATGTCTAGCGGCTTATAGACAACATATTCTCCTAGCTTTCTTTTGCTCTGGCTGGTTTTCGAAAACTCATCCTTGGGGAGGAAGTACCGTAATTCGCTGTGGTCCAGAGCTGTTAGGGCTTTCCGAGTGAACCCATGTTCCACCCAGGGGTAAACCGCACGCCTCGCTGCGAGCGGAGCACCTGGGGGACCTTTGCACGGGTCAACTCAATTTCTTATTGCGGGGGTGGATAACGAGGCCCCACCTTCTCACCTGCCTTCCTCTTTTCGTCTATCTAGACAGTTGGCAGTTGGTTGGACATGGTGGTCTATATATATGTATATATATAGTATAAGTATCATATACAAGCAACTCCGATTTCACGTCGGAGAAATTGAAGATTTTTTCAAACTTCTATTCCCATAATTTGTAATCAGAAAATTGCAATGCATCTATAAAAATTCTTTTCACACGGGTAAACTATTATCTTTGATAATTGCGTACTCAACCCTACCTCTATTCCGCGAATACTGCGATAGAGCGTAAATTCTTTTCCTTACGCTGGAAAATTAGATTTCAAATTATTCTTCATAATTTCGCTTTTCTCTGTGAATTCACTTATTCTTGTAAATCACCTTCTTTAGAAAAAGTCAGATAATGGGCATAGGCATTTCTGTACTCTTTTCAAAATATATTTGTATCATTTTTTTCCGTTTCCAACATGAGATGGTTCCTATAATTTTCCGCTTTTACTTATTCGGTAGCTTACGTCTTCCATGTGATAATCGTCTAAATCGGATGAAGTAGCCTAAGTTATTTCCAAAGAGATCTTCTTTTGAATCGGGCGATTTTATTAGTATTCTCATTGAGAACCATGCTCGTCGGGAATGACCTGCTACAAAAATCCTTAGTTCTGTGCGAATTAGCTTACCACCTGAAACTGATACAGTTCTATTGAACTTGAGCCTGCATATCTTGGACCTGAATATTGATTTATGTATTCTACCTGCCATTGTAAGCAAAGGAGACCCTACTGAGTTAACTTTCATATTCTTATTCAGCTCCACCCCAACTATAGCCGTTTGCCTTGCGAAGGACCTTCGCTGTCTCTGAAGCTCAGAAATGTGCCGTTACCCCAGTCACGTCATTGGTGGCCCTGAAAAGGTCCTTGGTTGCTGCTTCTCTTTTTTTTATATGTTTCAGTGTCCAGTCAGTCAGTCAGCGAAGTGAGCGAGCAGAGCGGAGCTCAGCAGAGTAAACCGATCGATCATTGGCTTATGTTTAACGGCTTTCAACCAACATATTCCTCTAGCTTTCCATAGCTCTGGCTGGTTTTCGAAAACTCACTCTTGGGGAGGAAATACCGTAATTCGCTGTGGTCCAGAGCTGTTAGGGCTTTCCGAGTGAACCCAGGTTCCACCCAGGGGTAAACCGCACGCCTCGCTGTAAGCGGAGCACCTGGAAGACCTTTGCACGGGTCAACTCACTTTCTTCTTGCGGGGGTGGCTAACGAGGGCCCCACCTTCTCACCTGCCTTCCGCTTTTCGTCTATTTAGACAGTTGGCAGTTGGTTGGACATGGTGGTCTCCCACCTTTTAGATAGCCCATTAAGAGACCGCTAATTTGCCGATTAACAGATCTCCACCGAACAAAAGGCACCTAAGACAAATTTGGGAGAAATGTTACTGTACCCAAGGACATTAAACAAGTTCTTTTTGGACAAAGTTATATTGACAATGAAAAAACCGATAATGGTAACGGTTTTTAAGTTGACGAGGGCCAGTCAGGAACTCTACAGGACAGGCAACCCATCCGGGAGCATAATAATTTTATTATTGAACAAGACAAGGAAGAAACTCGACCAAGCTGAGCCACCACCCACGAGAAAATCACCAGCAAAGGGCCAACAAATACTAAAGCCCTTATAACAGTGGACGAAACTATAAAAAAACGAAAAAGGCAACAGGGAGATGCTGCCGTCCCTTTGAACAACAAATACGATGCCCTCATAGGACTCGACTCCAAATTCTGCCGTAACACCTGCTCCAATGCCACTACTATCACCCACCATAGCTAACATTAAGCGATTTCTTGAAGCCATACAAGCAAAATGTGCGTACCAAAACTTTACAATTAAAAACACCAAAGGGGTAACAAAACTTCAAGTACAAACTAAGGACGACTTCGACAACGTCGGCGGGATGCTAGCTGACGAAATAGCTCAAACTAGCACATGGGACGCCTGCAAAGACGAAACAATGCAATACTACGTTAGAGGATTACATTGTAACGTTGACACAAATTATATCAAAGTATATCTCAGTGCTAGCGGGATCCCTGTAACCAGAGTGCAAAACTTAGCTAAAAATCCTAATGAGCCATCAGATCGTTATGCCATAAGGGTAAATAATATATAATCACCGTTTGATATCTGCAACAATAAAAGCATCAGAAGGAGTCCAGTGCACATTCAACCATTTTAGTGCCAATGACGAAGAATGTTCTATAGGTGCAACCGATAAGGACATTGATCAACAAAATGTCCGGCCGCTCCTAGGTGCAATAAGTCTGCCGGCCCCCACGACATTACGGAGTGCACCAAACTACTAGACACATCAGCTACATGCTTTAACCGTGGGGGCGATCACGCCGCATGCTCCAGAAAATGCTCCATATATAAGAAGCAACTGGGGAAAATGAGAGGAGCATACGAACCCATCCAAGGAAACCGGAAGAGCCAACACGTTACGTCGACTAAAAACTCACGAGTTGACAGACCCGTTACGGAAGTGGGACCTACCCCAGCGAAAGAGTTTGACTCACGCAAGGGCACAACAACACTGAAGCAGAATCTTTGGGGCACATCAATATCCGAGCATCGCCACGCACCTCCAAACGACCAAGACTAGAGATGCCTCGAAACCTCCATCCCAATTTGGAAAAAGCATCAGCAAATCCTTCCGGAACAGATCTATCGATGTTTCCAATAGTAACTATGCTAATAGGCATTACCAACGCCCTACAAGACAAACTCGCCCATCTCTCTTCATTCCTTAATGATTTAGCCGCACAATACGGACCATAAACTTAATGACATCAGAGGAATGAGCTTTTGCGTTTGGAACGCTACAAGAGGAGTCACAAATAAGACCCTGAGCTCTTGCAATTCTTATTGCAACATACTAGAATATTTAACACTGACGACCCGGTCCTTTCGGCCGGCTATTATAGCGCTTTACATACATCATAGAAATTCATCAGGGATAACCCGAATGGGAATAAGCTACTAAGCTGAGCAGACTCCAAAAATCTAAGAATTACCGCACTCGATCATCCGACTCGCTCTCATCAAACGCTTGACATTGCAGCATATAAGAGCGCAAACACCTCCATGGGGCTCTACACCGCTGCATCTTTAAGTTGCGAGCATAACCTAGTGATATTTCACATTGGAGTTAAACCTACGCATCTCCTCAAATGCCATAAATCCGATACGACCTCATTGACTGGGAAAAGTAACGGAAAACATTGACAGATGCCCTTCCGGAAATAAAAACCATCCAATCTTACAAAGAGGTAGATAAATTATCGGAATCACTCTCCTGACAAATGTTTAAAACTCTACAACAGGCCGCTTCTACAATCCGTGCACGCCAATTCAACCACCTAGCACTCCCTAGAGATATTTTGTCTTTCATAGCCAGGGAAAACAAAATGCGGCGTGAACCAGAAGACTGGAGATCCGCAATACTGGAGAATGGTTCGATGGATGGAAAGACAAATTTAATTAGACATAAAAGAATATAGGACTTGAACCTGGAAAAAGTTCGCCTCCAACCTCGACCAAAAATATGGTTCCACCTGGCGCTCCGTTAGAAATCTTAGTAGACCACTAACCAGGGAATCGTCTTTGAGAACTGCAAAAGATGAATCAACTACTCAGAGAAAAGGTGGAAATAATGGCCAATTATCTAGAAAACCTTCTCACGCCACTCCCAGCCGATTATGGGAGCCCGAAAATAAATTGAACTTAGGAAGATGACGATATAGTACCTCCTACGTGTACAGAAGAAGAGCTTATCCATTCCATGAAAAAGCTGCGACGCAACAAGGCCCCCGTTATGGATGGAATCCCGAATGAGGCAATATTACAAATGTCGCGCTTTGCGGGAGAAGTTATGCTAGTCATTTCCAACTCGGCACTAAAGCTCATGAAACCCGGTTCCGGCATTTTCCTGCTTTTACGAAGAACGCCAGGTAGGCAACGGCTTAACGACCCTTCTGAAGGACGGATCAGCTGAATTTGCGCAGTCTCCTCAAACCTCAAAAACAGGGGGTCGGGCGACACTGTCAAAATCCACCTTGCGCAGGATCCGGGCCCGCTGCCTTTTACTAACCACTACACCATCGGAACCCTCCCCCTGCTCCTCTTCTTCTCCTCTTCTTGCTCTTTAAAGTGCATATTGTCCTGCGTTTTGCAGGTTGGTCTCAGAGACGTCTGATGTTTGATTTTTGCATTATGGTTGTGTCGCGATCCGGGAGAAGGCTGACGGAGTCCCTTCTTCTCACCCGCTTCGCCTCTTCGGCTTCATTACTCCTCCTCTTGCTGCTCTGAAAAGGGCCGGTAGACATGCGTTCTGCAGGTTGGTCCTCAAAGAGTCAGTGGGTCGATTATTGCATTCGTGTTGCGCCGCGATCCGTGTGAAGGTGAAGGTCATTCTACTCCTTCACTTGTGTGCCTGGAAGAATTTCGCTCTTTGCTCTCTAATCGGATCTCTTGCTAAAATCTGCAATCTGGCTGGTGTTGTTGCCTTCACATTATTTTAATATTTTTCTTCCGTTATCCCTGAAATGACTTCCCTCTCTCTGACAGCTATGTCTGAATTATTCACCTGTTTGACGTTGCACCATGGATACACCCAATGATGTCAAAGATGCTGCTACGTGGGCAGCTGCAAAAGAGCTCGCAATATGGGATTGGATGGCCGAAATACAAACCTCCACGTTCAACTCTGAGAGGTATAATAACCAGCGCAATATCTCGCGACCCTCCGACAGTTATAACTCTAGGTCTGATTCGGAAACCTGCACCACCAATCAGCTTCAGGCTAACCTTCAGGGGTTTTTTGACTCCGCGAAACCCGGCAAAGCCTAGGGGAAGAAGACAAAAGGAAAAAGCAACGCCACGTCTGTCAAGGTGGCAGAGCGGAAAATTCCGTCTTCACCATCTCCAGTACTGATGGTCCAAAACACTTGCCCTAGTATGGAGCCTACTCAGACTACCGTACAGGCTGAGCCACCACCCTTCGTCCCTCTCGATCCCACTCTTGCCCATGCAAGTGAATTTACGAGCGAGTCCATGGAAAGAGATTATTTGATCTCCTAGAAGAAAAACTCCTCTGTCCTGAGTTTGACTCCACCTAAGCAACAAACTATTTCCTCTCCGGAGGTTGACAAACTTTAAGTGCAGGCCGCTGCTTATTCCGAGTCCTCCCTTGCAGCAACGCCCTCTACTGACTTAATCCTTGTCAGTCCGTCTCATCCTGAACCAAAGAGGAAGCTGTCTTACCCAACGGAGAAATCCCCTGAAAGGGATGACCCGCAGTAGAATGCCACACGGGATAAACCATCCCAAAACAAGGCACACCTTCAGGAGTGGAGCAAGAAGGTGTCAAATAAAATAAAGGCTACTGCTTGCGATGCTTCTAACACTGCTCAGCAACCGTCATTCTCTCAGGTGAGGCCTATCAATCGGCATTCACAGATACTCTGCGGCAGAAGTGCGGCGAGGACTTCTAGTTGAACATTCGCTGTGTGTCGATTCGAGTCATTTTATGCACTCCAGAGCAGCGTCATAGAGTGCAAAAATCATCGGCATCCCGAAAGCAAACTTGTCTTCCAATGCCGTTGACAGGTTTCGGCCGCTTTCACTCCTGATCGCATTGAAGCGCCTCCTCCTTCCGGAATTTATCAATCATCTGGCAACCAATAATGTCATCCCCAGTAGCAGCGCGGCTACAAGGAGGAGGTGTTTTCCAAGTTTTTCTCCATTTTTAATGCATTCTTCTACTGATAAACATTTCTTATGTTCTGTTCCTAATATTCTTTTCTTTGTTCGAGCTTTTGTGGGGTGTATATATTGTTTAAATATCATATACACGCAACATATTTCCATTTATTTCACGTCTGTGAAATGGAGATGCTTGCATATTTCCACTCCTATTTTTTGGAATCTGACAATTGCAATGCATCTACAAAAATTTTTCTCCAACGCAAGATCTATTAGAATAGAGAATTGCGTACATAGACCTACCTCTCCTCCAGAAATAATTTTCATACAGCACATCTACTTTTCCATTGGCTGAAAGAAGAGATTTCCAGTTATTCTGCTTTTTTCGCTTTCTGAGTTAATTCACCTATTCCTGTAAATCGGCTTCTTTAGACGCAGTCCAATTCGTCCAACCTTTCCATTTTCGTTGTGTCCTATGATGGATTTAATATTCACTGAACAATCCCGATCCACAGTCCATGTGCTATCTCCCCATATTGAAGACAATTTATCTATCCTTCCTACCTTTAGCTGGTTGCATGTTTCCTTCGAACTGTATATCTTTTGTTTGTTTAGAGGGGAGTGCTTATACTTGGTGTTTTTGATACAATAGGCGCATTTAAGAAGAATACAACCGGTAAAAGGGAGGAGGTTTCCAAGTCTTTTTTCCATTTTTAAGCATTATATTGTTGAAAAACAATTTTTAATTTTTTTCGTGTTATTTATTTTCCTTAGATATGCCTGTATGGGGTATATATATAGTATAATTATCATATACAAGCAACTCTGATTTCACGTCGGAGAAATTGAAGATGTTTGCAAACTTCCATTCCCATAATTTGTAATCAGAAAAATGCAATGCATCTATAAAAATTCTTCTCACACGGGAAAACTATTATCGCACAGAATTGCATACACAAGCCTACCTCTATTCCAGGAATACTGCGATAGAGCGTAAATACTTTTCCTAACGCTGGAAAATTAGATTTTATGTTATTCTTCATAATTTCGCTTTTCACTGTGAACTCACCTATTCTTGTAAATCACCTTCTTTAGACAAAGTCAGATAATGGGAATAGGCTCTGCAAGTTGTGCAACATTTCCGTATCCCGTGTGTCGTATGATGGGTATAATACTCAGTGAACTATCCTGAGCAACAATTTACGTGCAATATCTCCATATGGACGAGAGTATTTCCATCCTTCCTATCTGAAAAAGAATAATGTATTTCTATCTACATGGCCATATTGTTTTTGCACCTTGGGAACAATTACATCTCGATGGACCCCTTCTGTCTCTTATCAGAATTTCTGTACTCTTTTCAAAATATGCCTGTTTGTATATGAAAGATTTTTCCATTGATATATTTGGATCATTTGTTTCCGTTTCCAACATGAGATGGTTCCTATAATTCGCTTACCACCTGAAGCTGATACAGTTCTATTGAACTTGAACCTGCATATCTTGGACCTGAATATTGAATTTTGTATTCTACCTGCGATGTTGACCATTGTAAGCAAAGGAGACCCTACTGAGATAACTTTCTTGTTCTTATTCAGCTCCACCCCAACTATAGCCGTTTGCCTTGCGAAGGACCATCGCTGTCTCTGTAGCTCTGAAATGTGCCGTTACTCCAGTCACGTCATTGGTGGCCCTGAAAAGGTCCTTGGTTGCTGCTTCTCTTTTTTTTATATGTTTGAGTGTCCAGTCAGTCATTCCGCGAAGTGAGCGAGCAGAGCGGAGCTCAGCAGATTAAACCGATCGATCATTGGCTTATGTCTAGCGGCTTTTAACCAACATATTCCCCTAGCTTTCTGTTGCTCTGGCTGGTTTTCGAAAACTCATGCTTGGGGAGGAAGTACCGTAATTCGCTGTGGTCCAGAGCTGTTAGGGCTTTCCGAGTGAACCCAGGTTCCACCCAGGGGTAAACCGCACGCCTCGCTGCGAGCGGAGCACCTGGGGGACCTTTGCACGGGTCAACTCAATTTCTTCATGCGGGGGTGGATAACGAGGCCCCACCTTCTCACCTGCCTTCCTCTTTTCGTCTATTTAGACAGTTGGCAGTTGGTTGGACATGGTGGTCTATATATATGTATATATATAGTATAAGTATCATATACAAGCAACTGCGATTTCACGTCGGAGAAATTGAAGATATTTGCAAACTTCCATTCCCATAATTTGTAATCAGAAAATTGCAATGCATATATAAAAATTCTTCTCACACGGGTAAAGTATTATCGTTGATAATTGCGTACACAAGCCTACCTCTATTCCAGGAATACTGCGATAGAGCGTAACTCCTTTTCCTTCAACTTGAAAAAGAAATTTCATGTTATTCTTCATAATTTCGCTTTTCTCTGTGAATTCACCTATTCTTGTAAATCACCTTCATTAGACAAAGTCAGATAATGGGAATAGGCTCTGCAAGTTGTGCAACATTTCCGTTTCCCGTGTGTCGTATGATGGGTATAATACTCAGTGAACTATCCTGATCAACAATTTACGTGTAATATCTCCATATGGACGAGAGTATTTCCATCCTTCCTATCTGAAAAAGAATAATGTATTTCTATCTATATGGCCATATTGTTTTTGCACCTTGGGAACAATTACATTTCGATGGACCCCTTCTGTCTCTTATCAGAATTTCTGTACTCTTTTCAAAATATGCCTGTTTGTATATGAAAGATTTTTCCATTGATATATTTGGATCATTTTTTTCCGTTTCCAACAGGAGATGGTTCCTATAATTCGCTTACCACCTGAGGCTGATACAGTTCTATTGAACTTGAACCTGCATAACTCTGACCTGAATATTGAATTTTGTATTCTAACTGCGATGTTGACCATTGTAAGCAAAGGAGACCCAACTGATTAACCTTTCTTGTTCTTATTCAGATCCACCCCAACTATAGCCGTTTGCCTTGCGAAGGACCATCGCTGTCTCTGTAGCTCTGAAATGTGCCGTTACTCCAGTCACGTCATTGGTAGCCCTGAAAAGGTCCTTGGTTGCTGCTTCTCTTTTTTTTATATGTTTGAGTGTCCATTCAGTCAGTCAGCGAAGTGAACGAGCAGAGCGGAGCTCAGCAGATTAAACCGATCGATCATTGGCTTATGTCTAGCGGCTTTTAACCAACATATTCCCCTAGCTTTCTGTTGCTCTGGCTGGTTTTCGAAAACTCATCCTTGGGGAGGAAGTACCGTAATTCGCTGTGGTCCAGAGCTGTTAGGGCTTTCCGAGTGAACCCAGGTTCCACCCAGGGGTAAACCGCACGCCTCGCTGCGAGCGGAGCACCTGGGGGACCTTTGCAGGGGTCAACTCACTTTCTTCTTGCGGGGGTGGCTAACGAGGCCCCACCTTCTCACCCGCCTTCCTCTTTTCGTCTATTTAGACAGATGGCAGTTGGTTGGACATGGTGGTCTATATATATGTATATATATAGTATAAGTATCATATACAAGCAACTCCGATTTCACGTCGGAGAAATTGAAGATGTTTGCAAACTTCCATTCCCATAATTTGTAATCAGAAAATTGCAATGCATCTATAAAAATCCTTCTCACACGGGTAAACTATTATCTTTGATAATTGCGTACTCAACCCTACCTCTATTCCGCGAATACTGCGATAGAGCGTAAATTCTTTTCCTTACGCTGGAAAATTAGATTTTAAATTATTCTTCATAATTTCGCTTTTCTATGTGAATTCACTTATTCTTGTAAATCACCTTCTTTAGAAAAAGTCAGATAATGGGAATAGGCTCTGCAAGTTGTGCAACATTTCCGTATCCCGTGTGTCGTATGATGGGTATAATACTCAGTGAACTATCCTGAGCAAAAATTTACGTGCAATATCTCCATATGGACGAGAGTATTTCCATCCTTCCTATCTGAAAAAGAATAATGTATTTCTATCTATATGGCCATACTGTTTTTGCACCTTGGCAACAATTACATTTCGATGGACCCCTTCTGTCTCTTATCAGAATTTCTGTACTCTTTTCAAAATATGCCTGTTTGTATATGAAAGATTTTTCCATTGATATATTTGGATCATTTTTTTCCGTTACCAACAGGAGATGGTTCCTATAATTCGCTTACCACCTGAGGCTGATACAGTTCTATTGAACTTGAACCTGCATAACCCTGACCTGAATATTGAATTTTGTATTCTACCTGCGATGTTGACCATTGTAAGTAAAGGAGACCCAACTGATTAACCTTTCTTTCAGATTAAACCGATCGATCATTGGCTTATGTCTAGCGGCTTTTAGACAACATATTCTCCTAGCTTTCTGTTGCTCTGGCTGGTTTTCGAAAACTCATCCTTGGGGAGGAAGTACTGTAATTCGCTGTGGTCCAGAGCTGTTAGGGCTTTCCGAGTGAACCCATGTTCCACCCAGGGGCAAACCGCACGCCTCGCTGCGAGCGGAGCACCTGGGGGACCTTTGCACGGGTCAACTCAATTTCTTATTGCGGGGGTGGATAACGAGGCCCCACCTTCTCACCTGCCTTCCTCTTTTCGTCTATCTAGACAGTTGGCAGTTGGTTGGACATGGTGGTCTATATATATGTATATATATAGTATAAGTATTTTTGCAAACTTCTATTCCCATAATTTGTAATCAGAAAATTGCAATGCATCTATAAAAATTCTTTTCACACGGGTAAACTATTATCTTTGATAATTGCGTACTCAACCCTACCTCTATTCCGCGAATACTGCGATATAGCGTAAATTCTTTTCCTTACGCTGGAAAATTAGATTTCAAATTATTCTTCATAATTTCGCTTTTCTCTGTGAATTCACTTATTCTTGTAAATCACCTTCTTTAGAAAAAGTCAGATAATGGGCATAGGCATTTCTGTACTCTTTTCAAAATATATTTGGATCATTTTTTTCCGTTTCCAACATGAGATGGTTCCTATAATTTTCCGCTTTTACTTATTCGGTAGCTTACGTCTTCCATGTGATAATCGTCTAAATCGGATGAAGTAGCCTAAGTTATTTCCAAAGAGATCTTCTTTTGAATCGGGCGATTTTATTAGTATTCTCATTGAGAACCATGCTCGTCGGGAATGACCTGCTACAAAAATCCTTAGTTCTGTGCGAATTAGCTTACCACCTGAAACTGATACAGTTCTATTGAACTTGAGCCTGCATATCTTGGACCTGAATATTGATTTATGTATTCTACCTGCCATTGTAAGCAAAGGAGACCCTACTGAGTTAACTTTCATATTCTTATTCAGCTCCACCCCAACTATAGCCGTTTGCCTTGCGAAGGACCTTCGCTGTCTCTGAAGCTCAGAAATGTGCCGTTACCCCAGTCACGTCATTGGTGGCCCTGAAAAGGTCCTTGGTTGCTGCTTCTCTTTATTTTATATGTTTCAGTGTCCAGTCAGTCAGTCAGCGAAGTGAGCGAGCAGAGCGGAGCTCAGCAGAGTAAACCGATCGATCATTGGCTTATGTTTAACGGCTTTCAACCAACATATTCCTCTAGCTTTCCATAGCTCTGGCTGGTTTTCGAAAACTCACTCTTGGGGAGGAAATACCGTAATTCGCTGTGGTCCAGAGCTGTTAGGGCTTTCCGAGTGAACCCAGGTTCCACCCAGGGGTAAACCGCACGCCTCGCTGTAAGCGGAGCACCTGGAAGACCTTTGCACGGGTCAACTCACTTTCTTCTTGCGGGGGTGGCTAACGAGGGCCCCACCTTCTCACCTGCCTTCCTCTTTTCGTCTATTTAGACAGTTGGCAGTTGGTTGGACATGGTGGTCTCCCACCTTTTAGATAGCCCATTAAGAGACCGCTAATTTGCCGATTAACAGATCTCCACCGAACAAAAGGCACCTAAGACAAATTTGGGACAAATGTTACTGTACCCAAGGACATTAAACAAGTTCTTTTTGGACAAAGTTTTATTGACAATGAAAAAACCGATAATGGTAACGGTTTTTAAGTTGACGAGGGCCAGTCAGGAACCCTACAGGACAGGCAACCCATCCGGGAGCATAATAATTTTATTATTGAACAAGACAAGGAAGAGATTCGACCATGCTGAGCCACCACCCACGAGAAAATCACCAGCAAAGGGCCAACAAATACTAAAGCCCTTATAACAGTGGACGAAACTATAAAAAAACGAAAAAGGCAACAGGGAGATGCTGCCGTCCCTTTGACCAACAAATACGATGCCCTCATAGGACTCGACTCCAAATTCTGCCGTAACACCTGCTCCAATGCCACTACTATCACCCACCATAGCTAACATTAAGCGATTTCTTGAAGCCATACAAGCAAAATGTGCGTACCAAAACTTTACAATTAAAAACACCAAAGGGGTAACAAAACTTCAAGTACAAACTAAGGACGACTTCGACAACGTCGGCGGGATGCTAGCTGACGAAATAGCTCAAACTAGCACATGGGACGCCTGCAAAGACGAAACAATGCAATACTACGTTAGAGGATTACATTGTAACGTTGACACAAATTATATCAAAGTATATCTCAGTGCTAGCGGGATCCCTGTAACCAGAGTGCAAAACTTAGCTAAAAATCCTAATGAGCCATCAGATCGTTATGCCATAAGGGTAAATAATATATAATCACCGTTTGATATCTGCAACAATAAAAGCATCAGAAGGAGTCCAGTGCACATTCAACCATTTTAGTGCCAATGACGAAGAATGTTCTATAGGTGCAACCGATAAGGACATTGATCAACAAAATGTCCGGCCGCTCCTAGGTGCAATAAGTCTGCCGGCCCCCACGACATTACGGAGTGCACCAAACTACTAGACACATCAGCTACATGCTTTAACCGTGGGGGCGATCACGCCGCATGCTCCAGAAAATGCTCCATATATAAGAAGCAACTGGGGAAAATGAGAGGAGCATACGAACCCATCCAAGGAAACCGGAACAGCCAACACGTTACGTCGACTAAAAACTCACGAGTTGACAGACCCGTTACGGAAGTGGGACCTACCCCAGCGAAAGAGTTTGACTCACGCAAGGGCACAACAACACTGAAGCAGAATCTTTGGGGCACATCAATATCCGAGCATCGCCACGCACCTCCAAACGACCAAGACTAGAAATGCCTCGAAACCTCCATCTCAATTTGGAAAAAGCATCAGCAAATCCTTCCGGAACAGATCTATCGATGTTTCCAATAGTAACTATGCTAATAGGCATTACCAACGCCCTACAAGACAAACTCGCCCATCTCTCTTCATTCCTTAATGATTTAGCCGCACAATACGGCCCATAAACTTAATGACATCAGAGGAATGAGCTTTTGCGTTTGGAACGCTACAGGAGGAGTCACAAATAAGACCCTGAGCTCTTGCAATTCTTATTGCAACATACTAGAATATTTAACACTGACGACCCGGTCCTTTCGGCCGGCTATTATAGCGCTTTACATACATCATAGAAATTCATCAGGGATAACCCGAATGGGAATAAGCTACTAAGCTGAGCAGACTCCAAAAATCTAAGAATTACCGCACTCGATCATCCGACTCGCTCTCATCAAACGCTTGACATTGCAGCATATAAGAGCGCAAACACCTCCATGGGGCTCTACACCGCT
Source organism: Tanypteryx hageni (assembly GCA_028673005.1). Classification (NCBI taxonomy): domain Eukaryota; kingdom Metazoa; phylum Arthropoda; class Insecta; order Odonata; family Petaluridae; genus Tanypteryx; species Tanypteryx hageni. Next base: position 55,054,680 of record CM054120.1, on the reverse strand, counting down.
GCATCTTTAAGTTGCGAGCATAACCTAGTGATATTTCACATTGGAGTTAAACCTACGCATCTCCTCAAATGCCATAAATCCGATACGACCTCATTGACTGGGAAAAGTAACGGAAAACATTGACAGATGCCCTTCCGGAAATAAAAACCATCCAATCTTACAAAGAGGTAGATAAATTATCGGAATCACTCTCCTGACAAATGTTTAAAACTCTACAACAGGCCGCTTCTACAATCCGTGCACGCCAATTCAACCACCTAGCACTCCCTAGAGATATTTTGTCTTTCATAGCCAGGGAAAACAAAATGCGGCGTGAACCAGAAGACTGGAGATCCGCGATACTGGAGAATGGTTCGATGGATGGAAAGACAAATTTAATTAGACATAAAAGAATATAGGACTTGAACCTGGAAAAAGTTCGCCTCCAACCTCGACCAAAAATATGGTTCCACCTGGCGCTCCGTTAGAAATCTTAGTAGACCACTAACCAGGGAATCGTCTTTGAGAACTGCAAAAGATGAATCAACTACTCAGAGAAAAGGTGGAAATAATGGCCAATTATCTAGAAAACCTTCTCACGCCACTCCCAGCCGATTATGGGAGCCCGAAAATAAATTGAACTTAGGAAGATGACGATATAGTACCTCCTACGTGTACAGAAGAAGAGCTTATCCATTCCATGAAACAGCTGCGACGCAACAAGGCCCCGTTATGGATGGAATCCCGAATGAGGCAATATTACAAATGTCGCGCTTTGCGGGAGAAGTTATGCTAGTCATTTCCAACTCGGCACTAAAGCTCATGAAACCCGGTTCCGGCATTTTCCTGCTTTTACGAAGAACGCCAGGTAGGCAACGGCTTAACGACCCTTCTGAAGGACGGATCAGCTGAATTTGCGCAGTCTCCTCAAACCTCAAAAACAGGGGGTCGGGCGACACTGTCAAAATCCACCTTGTGCAGGATCCGGGCCCGCTGCCTTTTACTAACCACTACACCATCGGAACCCTCCCCCTGCTCCTCTTCTTCTCCTCTTCTTGCTCTTTAAAGTGCATATTGTCCTGCGTTTTGCAGGTTGGTCTCAGAGACGTCTGATGTTTGATTTTTGCATTATGGTTGTGTCGCGATCCGGGAGAAGGCTGACGGAGTCCCTTCTTCTCACCCGCTTCGCCTCTTCGGCTTCATTACTCCTCCTCTTGCTGCTCTGAAAAGGGCCGGTAGACATGCGTTCTGCAGGTTGGTCCTCAAAGAGTCAGTGGGTCGATTATTGCATTCGTGTTGCGCCGCGATCCGTGTGAAGGTGAAGGTCATTCTACTCCTTCACTTGTGTGCCTGGAAGAATTTCGCTCTTTGCTCTCTAATCGGATCTCTTGCTGACATCTGTAATCTGGCTGGTGTTGTTGCCTTCACATTATTTTAATATTTTTCTTCCGTTATCCCTGAAATGACTTCCCTCTCTCTGACAGCTATGTCTGAATTATTCACCTGTTTGACGTTGCACCATGGATACACCCAATGATGTCAAAGATGCTGCTACGTGGGCAGCTGCAAAAGAGCTCGCAATATGGGATTGGATGGCCGAAATACAAACCTCCACGTTCAACTCTGAGAGGTATAATAACCAGCGCAATATCTCGCGACCCTCCGACAGTTATAACTCTAGGTCTGATTCGGAAACCTGCACCACCAATCAGCTTCAGGCTAACCTTCAGGGGTTTTTTGACTCCGCGAAACCCGGCAAAGCCTAGGGGAAGAAGACAAAAGGAAAAAGCAACGCCACGTCTGTCAAGGTGGCAGAGCGGAAAATTCCGTCTTCACCATCTCCAGTACTGATGGTCCAAAACATTTGCCCTAGTATGGAGCCTACTCAGACTACCGTACAGGCTGAGCCACCACCCTTCGTCCCTCTCGATCCCACTCTTGCCCATGCAAGTGAATTTACGAGCGAGTCCATGGAAAGAGATTATTTGATCTCCTAGAAGAAAAACTCCTCTGTCCTGAGTTTGACTCCACCTAAGCAACAAACTATTTCCTCTCCGGAGGTTGACAAATTTTAAGTGCATTCCGCTGCTTATTCCGAGTCCTCCCTTGCAGCAACGCCCTCTACTGACTTAATCCTTGTCAGTCCGTCTCATCCTGAACCTAATGGGGTCTGAACCATCCATATCCTCCTCGGCACCAAAGAGGAAGCTGTCTTACCCAACGGAGAAATCCCCTGAAAGGGATGACCCGCAGTAGAATGCCACACGGGATAAACCATCCCAAAACAAGGCACACCTTCAGGAGTGGAGCAAGAAGGTGTCAAATAAAATAAAGGCTACTGCTTGCGATGCTTCTAACACTGCTCAGCAACCGTCATTCTCTCAGGTGAGGCCTATCAATCGGCATTCACAGATACTCTGCGGCAGAAGTGCGGCGAGGACTTCTAGTTGAACATTCGCTGTGTGTCGATTCGAGTCATTTTATGCACTCCAGAGCAGCGTCATAGAGTGCAAAAATCATCGGCATCCCGAAAGCAAACTTGTCTTCCAATGCCGTTGACAGTTATCGGCCGCTTTCACTCCTGATCGCATTGAAGCGCCTCCTCCTTCCGGAATTTATCAATCATCTGGCAACCAATAATGTCATCCCCAGTAGCAGCGCGGCTACAAGGAGGAGGTGTTTTCCAAGTTTTTCTCCATTTTTAATGCATTCTTCTACTGATAAACATTTCTTATGTTCTGTTCCTAATATTCTTTTCTTTGTTCGAGCTTTTGTGGGGTGTATATATTGTTTAAATATCATATACACGCAACATATTTCCATTTATTTCACGTCTGTGAAATGGAGATGCTTGCATATTTCCACTCCTATTTTTTGGAATCTGACAATTGCAATGCATCTACAAAAATTTTTCTCCAACGCAAGATCTATTAGAATAGAGAATTGCGTACATAGACCTACCTCTCCTCCAGAAATAATTTTCATACAGCACATCTACTTTTCCATTGGCTGAAAGAAGAGATTTCCAGTTATTCTGCTTTTTTCGCTTTCTGAGTTAATTCACCTATTCCTGTAAATCGGCTTCTTTAGACGCAGTCCAATTCGTCCAACCTTTCCATTTTCGTTGTGTCCTATGATGGATTTAATATTCACTGAACAATCCCGATCCACAGTCCATGTGCTATCTCCCCATATTGAAGACAATTTATCTATCCTTCCTACCTTTAGCTGGTTGCATGTTTCCTTCGAACTGTATATCTTTTGTTTGTTTAGAGGGGAGTGCTTATACTTGGTGTTTTTGATACAATAGGCGCATTTAAGAAGAATACAACCGGTAAAAGGGAGGAGGTTTCCAAGTCTTTTTTCCATTTTTAAGCATTATATTGTTGAAAAACAATTTTTAATTTTTTTCGTGTTATTTATTTTCCTTAGATATGCCTGTATGGGGTATATATATAGTATAATTATCATATACAAGCAACTCTGATTTCACGTCGGAGAAATTGAAGATGTTTGCAAACTTCCATTCCCATAATTTGTAATCAGAAAAATGCAATGCATCTATAAAAATTCTTCTCACACGGGAAAACTATTATCGCACAGAATTGCATACACAAGCCTACCTCTATTCCAGGAATACTGCGATAGAGCGTAAATACTTTTCCTAACGCTGGAAAATTAGATTTTATGTTATTCTTCATAATTTCGCTTTTCACTGTGAACTCACCTATTCTTGTAAATCACCTTCTTTAGACAAAGTCAGATAATGGGAATAGGCTCTGCAAGTTGTGCAACATTTCCGTATCCCGTGTGTCGTATGATGGGTATAATACTCAGTGAACTATCCTGAGCAACAATTTACGTGCAATATCTCCATATGGACGAGAGTATTTCCATCCTTCCTATCTGAAAAAGAATAATGTATTTCTATCTACATGGCCATATTGTTTTTGCACCTTGGGAACAATTACATCTCGATGGACCCCTTCTGTCTCTTATCAGAATTTCTGTACTCTTTTCAAAATATGCCTGTTTGTATATGAAAGATTTTTCCATTGATATATTTGGATCATTTGTTTCCGTTTCCAACATGAGATGGTTCCTATAATTCGCTTACCACCTGAAGCTGATACAGTTCTATTGAACTTGAACCTGCATATCTTGGACCTGAATATTGAATTTTGTATTCTACCTGCGATGTTGACCATTGTAAGCAAAGGAGACCCTACTGAGATAACTTTCTTGTTCTTATTCAGGTCCACCCCAACTATAGCCGTTTGCCTTGCGAAGGACCATCGCTGTCTCTGTAGCTCTGAAATGTGCCGTTACTCCAGTCACGTCATTGGTGGCCCTGAAAAGGTCCTTGGTTGCTGCTTCTCTTTTTTTTAAATGTTTGAGTGTCCAGTCAGTCATTCCGCGAAGTGAGCGAGCAGAGCGGAGCTCAGCAGATTAAACCGATCGATCATTGGCTTATGTCTAGCGGCTTTTAACCAACATATTCCCCTAGCTTTCTGTTGCTCTGGCTGGTTTTCGAAAACTCATGCTTAAGGAGGAAGTACCGTAATTCGCTGTGGTCCAGAGCTGTTAGGGCTTTCCGAGTGAACCCAGGTTCCACCCAGGGGTAAACCGCACGCCTCGCTGCGAGCGGAGCACCTGGGGGACCTTTGCACGGGTCAACTCAATTTCTTCTTGCGGGGGTGGATAACGAGGCCCCACCTTCTCACCTGCCTTCCTCTTTTCGTCTATTTAGACAGTTGGCAGTTGGTTGGACATGGTGGTCTATATATATGTATATATATAGTATAAGTATCATATACAAGCAACTCCGATTTCACGTCGGAAAAATTGAAGATATTTGCAAACTTCCATTCCCATAATTTGTAATCAGAAAATTGCAATGCATATATAAAAATTCTTCTCACACGGGTAAAGTATTATCGTTGATAATTGCGTACACAAGCCTACCTCTATTCCAGGAATAGTGCGATAGAGCGTAACTCCTTTTCCTTCAACTTGAAAAAGAAATTTCATGTTATTCTTCATAATTTCGCTTTTCTCTGTGAATTCACTTATTCTTGTAAATCACCTTCTTTAGAAAAAGTCAGATAATGGGCATAGGCTCTGCAAGTTGTGCAACATTTCCGTTTCCCGTTTGTCGTATGATGGGTACAATACTCAGTGAACTATCCTGATCAACAATTTACGTGTAATATCTCCATATGGACGAGAGTATTTCCATCCTTCCTATCTGAAAAAGAATAATGTATTTCTATCTATATGGCCATATTGTTTTTGCACCTTGGGAACAATTACATTTCGATGAACCCCTTCTGTCTCTTATCAGAATTTCTGTACTCTTTTCAAAATATGCCTCTTTGTATATGAAAGATTTTTCCATTGATATATTTGGATCATTTTTTTCCGTTACCAACAGGAGATGGTTCCTATAATTCGCTTACCACCTGAGGCTGATACAGTTCTATTGAACTTGAACCTGCATAACTCTGACCTGAATATTGAATTTTGTATTCTACCTGCGATGTTGACCATTGTAAGCAAAGGAGACCCAACTGATTAACCTTTCTTGTTCATATTCAGCTCCACCACAACTATAGCCGTTTGCCTTGCGAAGGACCTTCGCTCTCTCTGAAGCTCAGAAATGTGCCGTTACTCCAGTCACGTCATTGGCGGCCCTGAAAAGGTCCTTGGTTGCTGCCTCTCTTTTTTTATATGTTTGAGTGTCCAGTCAGTCAGTCATCGAAATGAGCGAGCAGAGCGGTGCTCAGCAGAGTAATCCGATCCATCATTGGCTTATGTGTAGCGGCTTTTAACCAACATATTCCCCTAGCTTTCTGTTGCTCTGGCTGGTATTCGAAAACTCATCCATGGGGAGTAAGTACCGTAATTCGCTGTGGTCCAGAGCTGTTAGGGCTTTCCGAGTGAACCCAGGTTCCACCTAGGGGTAAACCGCACGCCTCGCTGCGAGCGGAGCACCTGGGGGACCTTTGCACGGGTCAACTCAATTTCTTCTTGCGGGGGTGGCTAACGAGGCCCCACCTTCTCACCTGCCTTCCTCTTTTCGTCTATTTAGACAGTTGGCAGTTGTTTGGACATGATGGTCTATATATATGTATATATATAGTATAAGTATCATATACAAGCAACTCCGATTTCACGTCGGAGAAATTTAAGATGTTTGCAAACTTCCATTCCCATAATTTGTAATCAGAAAATTGCAATGCATCTATAAAAATTTTTATCACACAGGAAAACTATTATCGCACAGAATTGCAGATACATGCCTACCTCTAATCCAGGAATACTGCGATAGAGCGTAACTACTTTTCCTTCAACTTGAAAAAGAGATTTCATGTTATACTTCATAATTTCGCTTTTCTCTGTGAATTCACCTATTCTTGTAAATCACCTTCTTTAGACAAAGTCAGATAATGGGAATAGGCTCTGCAAGTTGTGCAACATTTCCGTTTCCCGTGTGTCGTATGATGGGTATAATACTCAGTGAACTATCCTGAGCAACAATTTACGTGCAATATCTCCATATGGACGAGAGTATTTCCATCCTTCCTATCTGAAAAAGAATAATGTATTTCTATCTATATGGCCATATTGTTTTTGCACCTTGGGAACAATTACATTTCGATGGACCCCTTCTGTCTCTTATCAGAATTTCTGTACTCTTTTAAAAATATGCCTGTTTGTATATGAAAGATTTTTCCATTGATATATTTGGATCATTTTTTTCCGTTTCCAACAGGAGATGGTTCCTATAATTCGCTTACCACCTGAGGCTGATACTGTTCTATTGAACTTGAACCTGCATAACTCTGACCTGAATATTGAATTTTGTATTCTACCTGCGATGTTGACCATTGTAAGTAAAGGAGACCCAACTGATTAACCTTTCTTGTTCTTATTCAGCTCTACACCCAACTATAGCCGTTTGTCTTGCGAAGGACCATCGCTGTCTCTGTAGCTCTGAAATGTTCCGTTACTCCAGTCACGTCATTGGTGGCCCTGAAAAGGTCCTTGTTTGCTGCTTCTCTTTTTTTTATATGTTTGAGTGTCCAGTCAGTTAGTCCGCGAAGTGAGCGAAAAGAGCGGAGCTCAGCAGATTAAACCGATCGATCATTGGCTTATGTCTAGCGGCTTTTAGACAACATATTCTCCTAGCTTTCTGTTGCTCTGGCTGGTTTTCGAAAACTCGTCCTTGGGGAGGAAGTACCGTAATTCGCTGTGGTCCAGAGCTGTTAGGGCTTTCCGAGTGAACCCATGTTCCACCCAGGGGCAAACCGCACGCCTCGCTGCGAGCGGAGCACCTGGGGGACCTTTGCACGGGTCAACTCAATTTCTTATTGCGGGGGTGGATAACGAGGCCCCACCTTCTCACCTGCCTTCCTCTTTTCGTCTATCTAGACAGTTGGCAGTTGGTTGGACATGGTGGTCTATATATATGTATATATATAGTATAAGTATCATATACAAGCAACTCCGATTTCACGTCGGAGAAATTGAAGATTTTTGCAAACTTCTATTCCCATAATTTGTAATCAGAAAATTGCAATGCATCTATAAAAATTCTTTTCACACGGGTAAACTATTATCTTTGATAATTGCGTACTCAACCCTACCTCTATTCCGCGAATACTGCGATAGAGCGTAAATTCTTTTCCTTACGCTGGAAAATTAGATTTCAAATTATTCTTCATAATTTCGCTTTTCTCTGTGAATTCACTTATTCTTGTAAATCACCTTCTTTAGAAAAAGTCAGATAATGGGCATAGGCATTTCTGTACTCTTTTCAAAATATATTTGGATCATTTTTTTCCGTTTCCAACATGAGATGGTTCCTATAATTTTCCGCTTTTACTTATTCGGTAGCTTACGTCTTCCATGTGATAATCGTCTAAATCGGATGAAGTAGCCTAAGTTATTTCCAAAGAGATCTTCTTTTGAATCGGGCGATTTTATTAGTATTCTCATTGAGAACCATGCTCGTCGGGAATGACCTGCTACAAAAATCCTTAGTTCTGTGCGAATTAGCTTACCACCTGAAACTGATACAGTTCTATTGAACTTGAGCCTGCATATCTTGGACCTGAATATTGATTTATGTATTCTACCTGCCATTGTAAGCAAAGGAGACCCTACTGAGTTAACTTTCATATTCTTATTCAGCTCCACCCCAACTATAGCCGTTTGCCTTGCGAAGGACCTTCGCTGTCTCTGAAGCTCAGAAATGTGCCGTTACCCCAGTCACGTCATTGGTGGCCCTGAAAAGGTCCTTGGTTGCTGCTTCTCTTTTTTTTATATGTTTCAGTGTCCAGTCAGTCAGTCAGCGAAGTGAGCGAGCAGAGCGGAGCTCAGCAGAGTAAACTGATCGATCATTGGCTTATGTTTAACGGCTTTCAACCAACATATTCCTCTAGCTTTCCATAGCTCTGGCTGGTTTTCGAAAACTCACTCTTGGGGAGGAAATACCGTAATTCGCTGTGGTCCAGAGCTGTTAGGGCTTTCCGAGTGAACCCAGGTTCCACCCAGGGGTAAACCGCACGCCTCGCTGTAAGCGGAGCACCTGGAAGACCTTTGCACGGGTCAACTCACTTTCTTCTTGCGGGGGTGGCTAACGAGGGCCCCACCTTCTCACCTGCCTTCCTCTTTTCGTCTATTTAGACAGTTGGCAGTTGGTTGGACATGGTGGTCTCCCACCTTTTAGATAGCCCATTAAGAGACCGCTAATTTGCCGATTAACAGATCTCCACCGAACAAAAGGCACCTAAGACAAATTTGGGACAAATGTTACTGTACCCAAGGACATTAAACAAGTTCTTTTTGGACAAAGTTTTATTGACAATGAAAAAACCGATAATGGTAACGGTTTTTAAGTTGACGAGGGCCAGTCAGGAACCCTACAGGACAGGCAACCCATCCGGGAGCATAATAATTTTATTATTGAACAAGACAAGGAAGAGATTCGACCATGCTGAGCCACCACCCACGAGAAAATCACCAGCAAAGGGCCAACAAATACTAAAGCCCTTATAACAGTGGACGAAACTATAAAAAAACGAAAAAGGCAACAGGGAGATGCTGCCGTCCCTTTGACCAACAAATACGATGCCCTCATAGGACTCGACTCCAAATTCTGCCGTAACACCTGCTCCAATGCCACTACTATCACCCACCATAGCTAACATTAAGCGATTTCTTGAAGCCATACAAGCAAAATGTGCGTACCAAAACTTTACAATTAAAAACACCAAAGGGGTAACAAAACTTCAAGTACAAACTAAGGACGACTTCGACAACGTCGGCGGGATGCTAGCTGACGAAATAGCTCAAACTAGCACATGGGACGCCTGCAAAGACGAAACAATGCAATACTACGTTAGAGGATTACATTGTAACGTTGACACAAATTATATCAAAGTATATCTCAGTGCTAGCGGGATCCCTGTAACCAGAGTGCAAAACTTAGCTAAAAATCCTAATGAGCCATCAGATCGTTATGCCATAAGGGTAAATAATATATAATCACCGTTTGATATCTGCAACAATAAAAGCATCAGAAGGAGTCCAGTGCACATTCAACCATTTTAGTGCCAATGACGAAGAATGTTCTATAGGTGCAACCGATAAGGACATTGATCAACAAAATGTCCGGCCGCTCCTAGGTGCAATAAGTCTGCCGGCCCCCACGACATTACGGAGTGCACCAAACTACTAGACACATCAGCTACATGCTTTAACCGTGGGGGCGATCACGCCGCATGCTCCAGAAAATGCTCCATATATAAGAAGCAACTGGGGAAAATGAGAGGAGCATACGAACCCATCCAAGGAAACCGGAACAGCCAACACGTTACGTCGACTAAAAACTCACGAGTTGACAGACCCGTTACGGAAGTGGGACCTACCCCAGCGAAAGAGTTTGACTCACGCAAGGGCACAACAACACTGAAGCAGAATCTTTGGGGCACATCAATATCCGAGCATCGCCACGCACCTCCAAACGACCAAGACTAGAAATGCCTCGAAACCTCCATCTCAATTTGGAAAAAGCATCAGCAAATCCTTCCGGAACAGATCTATCGATGTTTCCAATAGTAACTATGCTAATAGGCATTACCAACGCCCTACAAGACAAACTCGCCCATCTCTCTTCATTCCTTAATGATTTAGCCGCACAATACGGCCCATAAACTTAATGACATCAGAGGAATGAGCTTTTGCGTTTGGAACGCTACAGGAGGAGTCACAAATAAGACCCTGAGCTCTTGCAATTCTTATTGCAACATACTAGAATATTTAACACTGACGACCCGGTCCTTTCGGCCGGCTATTATAGCGCTTTACATACATCATAGAAATTCATCAGGGATAACCCGAATGGGAATAAGCTACTAAGCTGAGCAGACTCCAAAAATCTAAGAATTACCGCACTCGATCATCCGACTCGCTCTCATCAAACGCTTGACATTGCAGCATATAAGAGCGCAAACACCTCCATGGGGCTCTACACCGCTGCATCTTTAAGTTGCGAGCATAACCTAGTGATATTTCACATTGGAGTTAAACCTACGCATCTCCTCAAATGCCATAAATCCGATACGACCTCATTGAATGGGAAAAGTAACGGAAAACATTGACAGATGCCCTTCCGGAAATAAAAACCATCCAATCTTACAAAGAGGTAGATAAATTATCGGAATCACTCTCCTGACAAATGTTTAAAACTCTACAACAGGCCGCTTCTACAATCCGTGCACGCCAATTCAACCACCTAGCACTCCCTAGAGATATTTTGTCTTTCATAGCCAGGGAAAACAAAATGCGGCGTGAACCAGAAGACTGGAGATCCGCGATACTGGAGAATGGTTCGATGGATGGAAAGACAAATTTAATTAGACATAAAAGAATATAGGACTTGAACCTGGAAAAAGTTCGCCTCCAACCTCGACCAAAAATATGGTTCCACCTGGCGCTCCGTTAGAAATCTTAGTAGACCACTAACCAGGGAATCGTCTTTGAGAACTGCAAAAGATGAATCAACTACTCAGAGAAAAGGTGGAAATAATGGCCAATTATCTAGAAAACCTTCTCACGCCACTCCCAGCCGATTATGGGAGCCCGAAAATAAATTGAACTTAGGAAGATGACGATATAGTACCTCCTACGTGTACAGAAGAAGAGCTTATCCATTCCATGAAACAGCTGCGACGCAACAAGGCCCCGTTATGGATGGAATCCCGAATGAGGCAATATTACAAATGTCGCGCTTTGCGGGAGAAGTTATGCTAGTCATTTCCAACTCGGCACTAAAGCTCATGAAACCCGGTTCAAGCATTTTCCTGCTTTAACGAAGAACGCCAGGTAGGCAACGGCTTAACGACCCTTCTGAAGGACGGATCAGCTGAATTTGCGCAGTCTCCTCAAACCTCAAAAACAGGGGGTCGGGCGACACTGTCAAAATCCACCTTGCGCAGGATCCGGGCCCGCTGCCTTTTACTAACCACTACACCATCGGAACCCTCCCCCTGCTCCTCTTCTTCTCCTCTTCTTGCTCTTTAAAGTGCATATTGTCCTGCGTTTTGCAGGTTGGTCTCAGAGACGTCTGATGTTTGATTTTTGCATTATGGTTGTGTCGCGATCCGGGAGAAGGCTGACGGAGTCCCTTCTTCTCACCCGCTTCGCCTCTTCGGCTTCATTACTCCTCCTCTTGCTGCTCTGAAAAGGGCCGGTAGACATGCGTTCTGCAGGTTGGTCCTCAAAGAGTCAGTGGGTCGATTATTGCATTCGTGTTGCGCCGCGATCCGTGTGAAGGTGAAGGTCATTCTACTCCTTCACTTGTGTGCCTGGAAGAATTTCGCTCTTTGCTCTCTAATCGGATCTCTTGCTGACATCTGCAATCTGGCTGGTGTTGTTGCCTTCACATTATTTTAATATTTTTCTTCCGTTATCCCTGAAATGACTTCCCTCTCTCTGACAGCTATGTCTGAATTATTCACCTGTTTGACGTTGCACCATGGATACACCCAATGATGTCAAAGATGCTGCTACGTGGGCAGCTGCAAAAGAGCTCGCAATATGGGATTGGATGGCCGAAATACAAACCTCCACGTTCAACTCTGAGAGGTATAATAACCAGCGCAATATCTCGCGACCCTCCGACAGTTATAACTCTAGGTCTGATTCGGAAACCTGCACCACCAATCAGCTTCAGGCTAACCTTCAGGGGTTTTTTGACTCCGCGAAACCCGGCAAAGCCTAGGGGAAGAAGACAAAAGGAAAAAGCAACGCCACGTCTGTCAAGGTGGCAGAGCGGAAAATTCCGTCTTCACCATCTCCAGTACTGATGGTCCAAAACACTTGCCCTAGTATGGAGCCTACTCAGACTACCGTACAGGCTGAGCCACCACCCTTCGTCCCTCTCGATCCCACTCTTGCCCATGCAAGTGAATTTACGAGCGAGTCCATGGAAAGAGATTATTTGATCTCCTAGAAGAAAAACTCCTCTGTCCTGAGTTTGACTCCACCTAAGCAACAAACTATTTCCTCTCCGGAGGTTGACAAACTTTAAGTGCAGGCCGCTGCTTATTCCGAGTCCTCCCTTGCAGCAACGCCCTCTACTGACTTAATCCTTGTCAGTCCTTCTCATCCTGAACCAAAGAGGAAGCTGTCTTACCCAACGGAGAAATCCCCTGAAAGGGATGACCCGCAGTAGAATGCCACACGGGATAAACCATCCCAAAACAAGGCACACCTTCAGGAGTGGAGCAAGAAGGTGTCAAATAAAATAAAGGCTACTGCTTGCGATGCTTCTAACACTGCTCAGCAACCGTCATTCTCTCAGGTGAGGCCTATCAATCGGCATTCACAGATACTCTGCGGCAGAAGTGCGGCGAGGACTTCTAGTTGAACATTCGCTGTGTGTCGATTCGAGTCATTTTATGCACTCCAGAGCAGCGTCATAGAGTGCAAAAATCATCGGCATCCCGAAAGCAAACTTGTCTTCCAATGCCGTTGACAGTTATCGGCCGCTTTCACTCCTGATCGCATTGAAGCGCCTCCTCCTTCCGGAATTTATCAATCATCTGGCAACCAATAATGTCATCCCCAGTAGCAGCGCGGCTACAAGGAGGAGGTGTTTTCCAAGTTTTTCTCCATTTTTAATGCATTCTTCTACTGATAAACATTTCTTATGTTCTGTTCCTAATATTCTTTTCTTTGTTCGAGCTTTTGTGGGGTGTATATATTGTTTAAATATCATATACACGCAACATATTTCCATTTATTTCACGTCTGTGAAATGGAGATGCTTGCATATTTCCACTCCTATTTTTTGGAATCTGACAATTGCAATGCATCTACAAAAATTTTTCTCCAACGCAAGATCTATTAGAATAGAGAATTGCGTACATAGACCTACCTCTCCTCCAGAAATAATTTTCATACAGCACATCTACTTTTCCATTGGCTGAAAGAAGAGATTTCCAGTTATTCTGCTTTTTTCGCTTTCTGAGTTAATTCACCTATTCCTGTAAATCGGCTTCTTTAGACGCAGTCCAATTCGTCCAACCTTTCCATTTTCGTTGTGTCCTATGATGGATTTAATATTCACTGAACAATCCCGATCCACAGTCCATGTGCTATCTCCCCATATTGAAGACTATTTATCTATCCTTCCTACCTTTAGCTGGTTGCATGTTTCCTTCGAACTGTATATCTTTTGTTTGTTTAGAGGGGAGTGCTTATACTTGGTGTTTTTGATACAATAGGCGCATTTAAGAAGAATACAACCGGTAAAAGGGAGGAGGTTTCCAAGTCTTTTTTCCATTTTTAAGCATTATATTGTTGAAAAACAATTTTTAATTTTTTTCGTGTTATTTATTTTCCTTAGATATGCCTGTATGGGGTATATATATAGTATAATTATCATATACAAGCAACTCTGATTTCACGTCGGAGAAATTGAAGATGTTTGCAAACTTCCATTCCCATAATTTGTAATCAGAAAAATGCAATGCATCTATAAAAATTCTTCTCACACGGGAAAACTATTATCGCACAGAATTGCATACACAAGCCTACCTCTATTCCAGGAATACTGCGATAGAGCGTAAATACTTTTCCTAACGCTGGAAAATTAGATTTTATGTTATTCTTCATAATTTCGCTTTTCACTGTGAACTCACCTATTCTTGTAAATCACCTTCTTTAGACAAAGTCAGATAATGGGAATAGGCTCTGCAAGTTGTGCAACATTTCCGTATCCCGTGTGTCGTATGATGGGTATAATACTCAGTGAACTATCCTGAGCAACAATTTACGTGCAATATCTCCATATGGACGAGAGTATTTCCATTCTTCCTATCTGAAAAAGAATAATGTATTTCTATCTACATGGCCATATTGTTTTTGCACCTTGGGAACAATTACATCTCGATGGAACCCTTCTGTCTCTTATCAGAATTTCTGTACTCTTTTCAAAATATGCCTGTTTGTATATGAAAGATTTTTCCATTGATATATTTTGATCATTTGTTTCCGTTTCCAACATGAGATGGTTCCTATAATTCGCTTACCACCTGAAGCTGATACAGTTCTATTGAACTTGAACCTGCATATCTTGGACCTGAATATTGAATTTTGTATTCTACCTGCGATGTTGACCATTGTAAGCAAAGGAGACCCTACTGAGATAACTTTCTTGTTCTTATTCAGCTCCACCCCAACTATAGCCGTTTGCCTTGCGAAGGACCATCGCTGTCTCTGTAGCTCTGAAATGTGCCGTTACTCCAGTCACGTCATTGGTGGCCCTGAAAAGGTCCTTGGTTGCTGCTTCTCTTTTTTTTATATGTTTGAGTGTCCAGTCAGTCATTCCGCGAAGTGAGCGAGCAGAGCGGAGCTCAGCAGATTAAACCGATCGATCATTGGCTTATGTCTAGCGGCTTTTAACCAACATATTCCCCTAGCTTTCTGTTGCTCTGGCTGGTTTTCGAAAACTCATGCTTGGGGAGGAAGTACCGTAATTCGCTGTGGTCCAGAGCTGTTAGTGCTTTCCGAGTGAACCCAGGTTCCACCCAGGGGTAAACCGCACGCCTCGCTGCGAGCGGAGCACCTGGGGGACCTTTGCACGGGTCAACTCAATTTCTTCTTGCGGGGGTGGATAACGAGGCCCCACCTTCTCACCTGCCTTCCTCTTTTCGTCTATTTAGACAGTTGGCAGTTGGTTGGACATGGTGGTCTATATATATGTATATATATAGTATAAGTATCATATACAAGCAACTCCGATTTCACGTCGGAGAAATTGAAGATGTTTGCAAACTTCCATTCCCATAATTTGTAATCAGAAAATTGCAATGCATCTATAAAAATTCTTCTCACACGGGAAAACTATTATCGCACAGAATTGCATACACAAGCCTACCTCTATTCCAGGAATAAATACTGCGATAGAGCGTAAATACTTTTCCTTACGCTGGAAAATTAGATTTCATGTTATTCTTCATAATTTCGCTTTTCACTGTGAACTCACCTATTCTTGTATATCACCTTCTTTAGAAAAAGTCAGATAATGGGCCTAGGCTCTGCAAATTGTGCAACATTTCCGTATCCCGTGTGTCGTATGATGGGTATAATATTCAGTGAATTATCCTGATCAACAATTTACGTGCAATATCTCCATATGGACGAGAGTATTTCCATCCTTCCTATCTGAAAAAGAATAATGTATTTCTATCTATATGGCCATATTGTTTTTGCACCTTGGGAACTATTACATTTCGATGGACCCCTTCTGTCTCTTATCAGTATTTCTGTACTCTTTTCAAAATATGCCTGTTTGTATATGAAAGATTTTTCCATTTGATATATTTGGATCATTTTTTTCTGTTTTCAACATGAGATGGTTCCTATAATTCGCTTACCACCTGAGGCTGATACAGTTCTATTGAACTTGAACCTGCATAACTTGGACCTGAATATTGAATTTTGTATTCTACCTGCGATGTTGACCATTGTAAGCAAAGGAGACCCAACTGAGTTACCTTTCTTGTTCTTATTCAGCTCTACCCCAACTATAGCCGTTTGCCTTGCGAAGGACCATCGCTGTCTCTGTAGCTCTGAACTGTGCCGTTACTCCAGTCACGTCATTGGTGTCCCTGAAAAGATCCTTGGGTGCTGCTTCTCTTTTTTTTATATGTTTGAGTGTCCAGTCAGTCAGTCAGCGAAGTGAGCGAGCAGAGCGGAGCTCAGCTGAGTAAACCGATTGATCATTGGCTTATGTTTAACGGCTTTTAACCAACATGTTCCCCTAGCTTTCTGTTGCTCTGGCTGGTTTTCGAAAACTCATCCTTGGGGAGGATCTACCGTAATTCGCTGTGGTCCAGAGCTGTTAGGGCTTTCCGAGTGAACCCAGGTACCACCCAGGGGTAAACCGCACGCCTCGCTTCGAGCGGAGCACCTAAGGGACCTTTGCACGGATCAACTCAATTTCTTCTTGCGGGGGTGGATAACGAGGCCCCACCTTCTCACCTGCCTTCCTCTTTTCGTCTATTTAGACAGTTGGCAGTTGGTTGGACATGGTGGTCAATATATATGTATATATAAAGTATAAGTATCATATACAAGCAACTCCGATTTCACGTCGGAGAAATTGAAGATGTTTGCAAATATCCATTCCCATAATTTGTAATCAGAAAATTGCAATGCATTTATAAAAATTCTTCTCACACGGGTAAACTATTATCGTTGATAATTGCGTACTCAACCCTACCATCTATTCCACGAATACTGCGATAGAGCGCAAATACTTTTCCTTAAGCTGGAAAATTAGATTTCAAATTATTCTTCATAAATTCGCTTTTCTCTGTGAATTCACCTATTCTTGTAAATCACCTTCTTTAGACAAAGTCAGATAATGGACATAGGCTCTGCAAGTTGTGCAACATTTCCGTTTCCCGTGTGTCGTATGATGGGTATAATACTCAGTGAACTATCCTGAGCAAAAATTTACGTGCAATATCTCCATATGGACGAGAGTATTTCCATCCTTCCTATCTGAAAAAGAATAATGTATTTCTATCTATATGGCCATACTGTTTTTGCACCTTGGGAACAATTACATTTCGATGGACCCCTTCTGTCTCTTATCAGAATTTCTGTACTCTTTTCAAAATATGCTTGTTTGTATATGAAAGATTTTTCCATTGATATATTTGGATCATTTGTTTCCGTTTCCAACATGAGATGGTACCTATAATTCGCTTACCACCTGAGGCTGATACAGTTCTATTGAACTTGAACCTGCATATCATGGACCTGAATATTGAATTTTGTATTCTACCTGCGATGTTGACCATTGTAAGCAAAGGAGACCCAACTGAGTTAACTTTCTTGTTCTTATTCAGCTCCACCCCAACTATAGCCGTTTGTCTTGCGAAGGACCATCGCTGTCTCTGTAGCTCTGAAATGTTCCGTTACTCCAGTCACGTCATTGGTGGCCCTGAAAAGGTCCTTGGTTGCTGCCTCTCTTTTTTTATATGTTTGAGTGTCCAGTCAGTTAGTCCGCGAAGTGAGCGAGCAGAGCGGAGCTCAGCAGATTAAACCGATCGATCATTGGCTTATGTCTAGCGGCTTTTAGACAACATATTCTCCTAGCTTTCTGTTGCTCTGGCTGGTTTTCGAAAACTCATCCTTGGGGAGGAAGTACCGTAATTCGCTGTGGTCCAGAGCTGTTAGGGCTTTCCGAGTGAACCCATGTTCCACCCAGGGGTAAACCGCACGCCTTGCTTCGAAAGGAGCACCTGGGGGACCTTTGCACGGGTCAACTCAATTTCTTATTGCGGGGGTGGATAACGAGGCCCTACCTTCTCACCTGCCTTCCTCTTTTCGTCTATCTAGACAGTTGGCAGTTGGTTGGACATGGTGGTCTATATATATGTATATATATAGTATAAGTATCATATACAAGCAACTCCGATTTCACGTCGGAGAAATTGAAGATTTTTGCAAACTTCCATTCCCATAATTTGTAATCAGAAAATTGCAATGCATCTATAAAAATTCTTTTCACACGGGTAAACTATTATCTTTGATAATTGCGTACTCAACCCTACCTCTATTCCGCGAATACTGCGATAGAGCGTAAATTCTTTTCCTTACGCTGGAAAATTAGATTTTAAATTATTCTTCATAATTTCGCTTTTCTCTGTGAATTCACTTATTCTTGTAAATCGCCTTCTTTAGAAAAAGTCAGATAATGGGCATAGGCTCTGCAAGTTGTGCAACATTTCCGTTTCCCGTTTGTCGTATGATGGGTACAATACTCAGTGAACTATCCTGATCAACAATTTACGTGCAATATCTCCATATGGACGAGAGTATATCCATCCTTCCTATCTGAAAAAGAATAATGTATTTCTATCTATATGGCCATATTGTTTTTGCACCTTGGGAACAATTACATTTCGATGGACCCCTTCCGTCTCTTATCAGAATTTCTGTACTCTTTTCAAAATATGCCTGTTTGTATATGAAAGATTATTCCATTTCATATATTTGGATCATATTTTTCCGTTTCCAACATGAGATGGTTCCTATAATTCGCTTACCACCTGAGGCTGATACAGTTCTATTGAACTTGAACCTGCATATCTTGGACCTGAATATTGAATTTTGTATTCTACCTGCGATGTTGACCATTGTAAGCAAAGGAGACCCTACTGAGTTAACTTTCTTGTTCTTATTCAGCTCCACCACAACTATAGCCGTTTGCCTTGCGAAGGACCTTCGCTTTCTCTGAAGCTCAGAAATGTGCCGTTACTCAAGTCACGTCATTGGTGGCCCTGAAAAGGTCCTTGGTTGCTGCCTCTCTTTTTTTTATATGTTTGAGTGTCCAGTCAGTCAGTCAGCGAAGTGAGCGAGCAGAGCGGTGCTCAGCAGAGTAAACCGATCCATCATTGGCTTATGTGTAGCGGCTTTTAACCAACATATTCCCCTAGCTTTCTCTTGCTCTGGCTGGTTTTCGAAAACTCATCCATGGGGAGTAAGTACCGTAATTCGCTGTGGTCCAGAGCTGTTAGGGCTTTCCGAGTGAACCCAGGTTCCACCTAGGGGTAAACAGCACGCCTCGCTGCGAGCGGAGCACCTGGGGGACCTTTGCACGGGTCAACTCAATTTCTTCTTGCGGGGGTGGCTAACGAGGCCCCACCTTCTCACCTGCCTTCCTCTATATATATGTATATATATAGTATAAGTATCATATACAAGCAACTCCGATTTCACGTCGGAGAAATTGAAGATGTTTGCAAACTTCCATTCCCATAATTTGTAATCAGAAAATTGCAATGCATCTATAAAAATTTTTCTCACACGGGAAAACTATTATCGCACAGAATTGCATACACAAGCCTACCTCTATTCCAGGAATACTGCGATAGAGCGTAACTACTTTTCCTTCAACTTGAAAAAGAGATTTCATGTTATTCTTCATAATTTCGCTTTTCTCTGTGAATTCACCTATTCTTGTAAATAACCTTCTTTAGAAAAAGTCAGATAATGGGAATAGGCTCTGCAAGTTGTGCAACATTTCCGTTTCCCGTGTGTCGTATGATGGGTATAATACTCAGTGAACTATCCTGATCAACAATTTACGTGTAATATCTCCATATGGACGAGAGTATTTCCATCCTTCCTATCTGAAAAAGAATAATGTATTTCTATCTATATGGCCATATTGTTTTTGAACCTTGGGAACAATTACATTTCGATGGACCCCTTCTGTCTCTTATCAGAATTTCTGTACTCTTTTCAAAATATGCCTGTTTGTATATGAAAGATTTTTCCATTGATATATTTGGATCATTTTTTTCCGTTTCCAACAGGATATGGTTCCTATAATTCGCTTACCACCTGAGGCTGATACAGTTCCATTGAACTTGAACCTGCATAACTCTGACCTGAATATTGAATTTTGTATTCTACCTGCGATGTTGACCATTGAAAGAAAAGGAGACCCAACTGATTAACCTTTCTTGTTCTTATTCAGCTCCACCCCAACTATAGCCGTTTGCCTTGCGAAGGACCATCGCTGTCTCTGTAGCTCTGAAATGTGCCGTTACTCCAGTCACGTCATTGGTAGCCCTGAAAAGGTCCTTGGTTGCTGCTTCTCTTTTTTTTATATGTTTGAGTGTCCATTCAGTCAGTCAGCGAAGTGAGCGAGCAGAGCGGAGCTCAGCAGAATAAACCGATCGATCATTGGCTTATGTCTAGCGGCTTTTAACCAACATATTCCCCTAGCTTTCTGTTGCTCTGGCTGGTTTTCGAAAACTCATCCTTGGGGAGGAATTTCCGTAATTCGCTGTGGTTTAGAGCTGTTAGGGCTTTCCGAGTGAACCCAGGTTCCACCCAGGGGTAAACCGCACGCCTCGCTGCGAGCGGAGCACCTGGGGGACCTTTGCACGGGTCAACTCACTTTCTTCTTGCGGGGGTGGCTAACGAGGCCCCACCTTCTCACCCGCCTTCCTCTTTTCGTCTATTTAGACAGTTGGCAGTTGGTTGGACATGGTGGTCTATATATATGTATATATATATTATAAGTATCATATACAAGCAACTCCGATTTCACGTCGGAGAATTTGAAGATGTTTGCAAACTTCCATTCCCATAATTTGTAATCAGAAAATAGCAATGCATCTATAAAAATTCTTCTCACACGGGTAAACTATTATCGTTGATAATTGCGTACTCAACCCTACCTCTTCCGCGAATACTGCGATACAGCGTAAATTCTTTTCATTACGCTGGAAAATTAGATTTCAAGTTAATCTTCATAATTTCGCTTTTCTCTGTGAATTCACTTATTCTTGTAAATCACCTTCTTTAGAAAAAGTCAGATAATGGGCATAGGCTCTGCAAGATGTGCAACATTTCCCTATCCCGTGTGTCGTATGATGGGTATAATACTCAGTGAACTATCCTGAGCAAAAATTTACGTGCAATATCTCCATATGGACGAGAGTATTTCCATCCTTCCTATCTGAAAAAGAATAATGTATTTCTATCTATATGGCCATATTGTTTTTGCACCTTGGGAACAATTACATTTCGATGGACTCCTTCTGTATCTTATCAGAATTTCTGTACTCTTTTCAAAATATGCCGGTTTGTATATGAAAGATTTTTCCATTTGATATATTTGGATCATTTTTTTTACCGTTTCCAACATGAGATGGTTCCTATAATTTTCCGCTTTTACTTATTCGGTAGCTTACGTCTTCCATGTGATAATCGTCTAAATCGGATGAAGTAGCCTAAGTTATTTCCAAAGAGATCTTCTTTTGAATCGGGCGATTTTATTAGTATTCTCATTGAGAACCATGCTCGTCGGGAATGACCTGCTACAAAAATCCTTAGTTCTGTGCGAATTAGCTTACCACCTGAAACTGATACAGTTCTATTGAACTTGAGCCTGCATATCTTGGACCTGAATATTGATTTTTGTATTCTACCTGTCATTGTAAGCAAAGGAGACCCTACTGAGTTAACTTTCATATTCTTATTCAGCTCCACCCAAACTATAGCCGTTTGCCTTGCGAAGGACCTTCGCTGTCTCTGAAGCTCAGAAATGTGCCGTTACACCAGTCACGTCATTGGTGGCCCTGAAAAGGTCCTTGGGTGCTGCTTCACTTTTTTTTATATGTTTCAGTGTCCAGTCAGTCAGTCAGCGAAGTGAGCGAGCAGAGCGGAGCTCAGCAGAGTAAACCGATCGATCATTGGCTTATGTTTAACGGCTTTCAACCAACATATTCCTCTAGCTTTCCATAGCTCTGGCTGGTTTTCGAAAACTCACTCTTGGGGAGAAAATACCGTAATTCGCTGTGGTCCAGAGCTGTTAGGGCTTTCCGAGTGAACCCAAGTTCCACCCAGGGGTAACCCGCACGCCTCGCTGTAAGCGGAGCACCTGGGGGACCTTTGCACGGGTCAACTCACTTTCTTCTTGCGGGGGTGGCTAACGAGGGCCCCACCTTCTCACCCGCCTTCCTCTTTTCGTCTATTTAGACAGTTGGCAGTTGGTTGGACATGGTGGTCTCCCACCTTTTAGATAGCCCATTAAGAGACCGCTCATTTGCCGATTAACAGATCTCCACCGAACAAAAGGCACCTAAGACAAATTTGGGACAAATGTTACTGTACCCAATGACATTAAACAGGTTCTTTTTGTACAAAGTTTTATTGACAATGAAAATACCGATAATGGTAACGGTTTTTAAGTTGACGAGGGCCAGTCAGGAACCCTACAGGACAGGCAACCCATCCGGGAGCATAATAATTTTATTATTGAACAAGGCAAGGAAGAAACTCGACCAAGCTGAGCCACCACCCACGAGCAAATCACCAGCAAAGGGCCAACAAATACTAAAGCCCTTATAACAGTGGACGAAACTATAAAAAAACGAAAAAGGCAACAGGGAGATGCTGCCGTCCCTTTGACCAACAAATACGATGCCCTCATAGGACTCGACTCCAAATTCTGCCGTAACACCTGCTCCAATGCCACTACTATCACCCACCATAGCTAACATTAAGCGATTTCTTGAAGCCATACAAGCAAAATGTGCGTACCAAAACTTTACAATTAAAAACACCAAAGGGGTAACAAAACTTCAAGTACAAACTAAGGACGACTTCGACAACGTCGGCGGGATGCTAGCTGACGAAATAGCTCAAACTAGCACATGGGACGCCTGCAAAGACGAAACAATGCAATACTACGTTAGAGGATTACATTGTAACGTTGACACAAATTATATCAAAGTATATCTCAGTGCTAGCGGGATCCCTGTAACCAGAGTGCAAAACTTAGCTAAAAATCCTAATGAGCCATCAGATCGTTATGCCATAAGGGTAAATAATATATAATCACCGTTTGATATCTGCAACAATAAAAGCATCAGAAGGAGTCCAGTGCACATTCAACCATTTTAGTGCCAAAGACGAAGAATGTTCTATAGGTGCAACCGATAAGGACATTGATCAACAAAATGTACGGCCGCTCCTAGGTGCAATAAGTCTGCCGGCCCCCACGACATTACGGAGTGCACCAAACTACTAGACACATCAGCTACATGCTTTAACCGTGGGGGCGATCACGCCGCATGCTCCAGAAAATGCTCCATATATAAGAAGCAACTGGGGAAAATGAGAGGAGCATACGAACCCATCCAAGGAAACCGGAAGAGCCAACACGTTACGTCGACTAAAAACTCACGAGTTGACAGACCCCCTACGGAAGTGGGACCTACCCCAGAGAATGAGTTTGACTCACAACAACACTGAAGCAGAATCTTTGGGGCACATCAATATCCGAGCATCGCCACGCACCTCCAAACGACCAAGGCTAGAAATGCCTCGAAACCTCCATCCCAATTTAGAAAAAGCATCAGCAAATCCTTCCGGAACAGATCTATCGATGTTTCCAATAGTAACTATGCTAATAGGCATTACCAACGCCCTACAAGACCAACTCGCCCATCTCTCTTCATTCCTTAATGACTTAGCCGCACAATACGGCCCATAAACTTTATGACATCAGAGGAATGAGCTTTTGCGTTTGGAACGCTAAAGGAGGAGTCAAAAATAAGACCCTGAGCTCTTGCAATTCTTAATGCAACATACTAGAATATTTAACACTGACGACCCCGTCCTTTCGGCCGGCTATTATAGCGCTTTACATACATCATGGAAATTCATCAGGGATAACTCGAATGGGAATAAGCTACTAAGCTGAGCAGACTCCAAAAATCTAAGAATTACCGCACTCGATCATCCGACTCGCTTTCATCAAACGCTTGACATTGCAGCATATAAGGGTGCAAACACCTCCATGGGGCTCTACACCGCTGCATCGTTAAGTTGCGAGCATAACCTAGTGATATTTCACATTGGAGTTAAACCTACGCATCTCCTCAAATGCCATAAATCCGATACGACCTCATTGACTGGGAAAAGTAACGGAAAACATTGACAGATGTCCTTCCGGAAATAAAAACCATCCAATCTTACAAAGAGGTAGATAAATTATCGGAATCACTCTCCTGACAAATGTTTAAAACTCTACAACAGGCCGCTTCTACAATCCGTGCACGCCAATTCAACCACCTAGCACTCCCTAGAGATATTTTGTCTTTCATAGCCAGGGAAAACAAAATGCGGCGTGAACCAGAAGACTGGAGATCCGCGATACTGGAGAATGGTTCGATGGATGGAAAGACAAATTTAATTAGACATAAAAGAATATAGGACTTGAACCTGGAAAAAGTTCGCCTCCAACCTCGACCAAAAATATGGTTCCACCTGGCGCTCCGTTAGAAATCTTAGTAGACCACTAACCAGGGAATCGTCTTTGAGAACTGCAAAAGATGAATCAACTACTCACAGAGAAAAGGTGGAAATAATGGCCAATTATCTAGAAAACCTTCTCACGCCACTCCCAGCCGATTATGGGAGCCCGAAAATAAATTGAACTTAGGAAGATGACGATATAGTACCTCCTACGTGTACAGAAGAAGAGCTTATCCATTCCATGAAACAGCTGCGACGCAACAAGGCCCCGGTATGGATGGAATCCCGAATGAGGCAATATTACAAATGTCGCGCTTTGCGGGAGAAGTTATGCTAGTCAGTTCCAACTCGGCACTAAAGCTCATGAAACCCGGTTCCGGCATTTTCCTGCTTTTACGAAGAACGCCAGGTAGGCAACGGCTTAACGACCCTTCTGAAGGACGGATCAGCTTAATTTGCGCAGTCTCCTCAAACCTCAAAAACAGGGGGTCGGGCGACACTGTCAAAATCCACCTTGTGCAGGATCCGGGCCCGCTGCCTTTTACTAACCACTACACCATCGGAACCCTCCCCCTGCTCCTCTTCTTCTCCTCTTCTTGCTCTTTAAAGTGCATATTGTCCTGCGTTTTGCAGGTTGGTCTCAGAGACGTCTGATGTTTGATTTTTGCATTATGGTTGTGTCGCGATCCGGGAGAAGGCTGACGGAGTCCCTTCTTCTCACCCGCTTCGCCTCTTCGGCTTCATTACTCCTCCTCTTGCTGCTCTGAAATGGGCCGGTAGACATGCGTTCTGCAGGTTGGTCCTCAAAGAGCCAGTGGGTCGATTATTGCATTCGTGTTGCGCCGCGATCCGTGTGAAGGTGAAGGTCATTCTACTCCTTCACTTGTGTGCCTGGAAGAATTTCGCTCTTTGCTCTCTAATCGGATCTCTTGCTGACATCTGCAATCTGGCTGGTGTTGTTGCCTTCACATTATTTTAATATTTTTCTTCCGTTATCCCTGAAATGATTTCCCTCTCTCTGACACCTATGTCTGAATTATTCCCCTGTTTGACGTTGCACCATGGATACACCCAATGATGTCAAAGATGCTGCTACGTGGGCAGCTGCAAAAGAGCTCGCAATATGTCGAACTGTTTGCCTTCAAGGGAGTGGATGGCCAAAATACTAACCTACACGTTCAACTCTGAGAGGTATAATAACCAGCGCAATATCTCGCGACACTCCGACAGGTATAACTCTGGGTCTGATTCGGAAACCTGCACCACCAATCAGCTTCAGGCCAATTCAACCACCTAGCACTCCCTAGAGATATTATGTCTTTCATAGCCAAGGAAAACAAAATGCGGCGTGAACCAGAAGACTGGAGATCCGCGATACTAGATAATGGTTCGGAGTCACTCTCCTCACAAATGATTAAGGCACTACAACAGGCCACTTCTACAATCCGTGCACGCCAATTCAACCACCTAGCACTCCATAGAGATATTTTGTCTTTCATAGCCAGGGAAAACAAAATGCGGCGTGAACCAGAAGACTGGAGATCCACGATACTGGAGATTGGTTCGATGGATGTAAAGACAAATTTAATTAGACATAAAATAATATAGGACTTGAACCTGGAAAAAGTTCGCCTCCAACCTCGCCCAAATATATGGTTCTATCTGGCGCTCCGTTAGAAATCTTAGTAGACCACTAACCAGGGAATCCTCTTTGAGAACTGCAAAAGATAAATCAACTACTCACAGAGAAAAGGTGGAAATAATGGCCAATTATCTAGAAAACCTTCTCACGCCACTCCCATCCGATTGGGGGAGCCCGAAAATAAACTGAACTTAGGAAGATGACGATATAGTACCTCCTACGTGTACAGAAGAAGAGCTTATCCATTCCATGAAACAGCTGCGACGCAACAAGGCCCCAGTTATGGATGGAATCCCGAATGAGGCAATATTACAAATGTCGCGCTTTGCGGGAGAAGTTATGCTAGTCATTTCCAACTCGGCACTAAAGCTCGTGAAACCCGGATCCGGCATTTTCCTGCTTTTACGAAGAACGCCAGGTAGGCAACGGCTTAACGACCCTTCTGAAGGACGGATCAGCTGAATTTGCGCAGTCTCCTCAAACCTCAAAACAGGGGGTCGGGCGACACTGTCAAAATCAACCTTGCGCAGGATCCGGGCCCGCTGCCTTTTACTAACCACTACACCATCGGAACCCTCCCCCTGCTCCTCTTCTTCTCCTCTTCTTGCTCTTTAAAGTGCATATTGTCCTGCGTTTTGCAGGTTGGTCTCAGAGACGTCTGATGTTTGACTTTTGCATTATGGTTGTGTCGCGATCCGGGAGAAGGCTGACGGAGTCCCTTCTTCTCACTCGCTTCGCCTCTTCGGCTTTAATACTCCTCCTCTTGCTACTCTGAAAAGGGCCGGTAGACATGCGTTCTGCAGGTTGGTCCTCAAAGAGTCAGTGGGTCGATTATTGCATTCGTGTTGCGCCGCGAACCGTGTGAAGGCTAACGTAAATCCTTCTTCTTACTCGCTTAGCGTCATCCGGTCATTCTACTCCTTCACTTGTGGGCCTCGAAGGATTTTGCTCTTTGCTCTCTAATCGGATCTCTTGCTGACATCTGCATTCTGGCTGGGGTTGTTGCCTTCACATTATTTTAATCCCTTTCTTCCGTTATCCCTGAAATGACTTCCCCCTCTCTTACAGCTATGTCTGAATTTTTCCCGTTTGACTTTCCACCATGGATACACCCAATGATGTCAAAGATGCTGCTACGTGGGCAGCTGCAAAAGAGCTCGCAATATGGGATTGGATGGCCGAAATACAAACCTCCACGTTCAACTCTGAGAGGTATAATAACCAGCGCAATATCTCGCGACCCTCCGACAGTTATAACTCTAGGTCTGATTCGGAAACCTGCACCACCAATCAGCTTCAGGCTAACCTTCAGGGGTTTTTTGACTCCGCGAAACCCGGCAAAGCCTAGGGGAAGAAGACAAAAGGAAAAAGCAACGCCACGTCTGTCAAGGTGGCAGAGCGGAAAATTCCGTCTTCACCATCTCCAGTACTGATGGTCCAAAACACTTGCCCTAGTATGGAGCCTACTCAGACTACCGTACAGGCTGAGCCACCACCCTTCGTCCCTCTCGATCCCACTCTTGCCCATGCA
Organism: Tanypteryx hageni; assembly: GCA_028673005.1. Lineage (NCBI taxonomy): Eukaryota > Metazoa > Arthropoda > Insecta > Odonata > Petaluridae > Tanypteryx > Tanypteryx hageni. Next base: position 55,027,162 of record CM054120.1, on the reverse strand, counting down.
AGTGAATTTACGAGCGAGTCCATGGAAAGAGATTATTTGATCTCCTAGAAGAAAAACTCCTCTGTTCTGAGTTTGACTCCACCTAAGCAACAAACTATTTCCTCTCCGGATGTTGACAAACTTTAAGTGCAGGCCGCTGCTTATTCCGAGTCCTCCCTTGCAGCAACGCCCTCTACTGACTTAATCCTTGTCAGTCCGTCTCATCCTGATCCTATGGAGTCTGAATCATCCATATCCTCCTCGGCACCAAAGAGGAAGCTGTCTTACCCAGCGGAAAAATACCCTGAAAGGGATGACCCGCAGTAGAATGCCACACGGGATAAACCATCCCAAAACAAGGCACACTTTCAGGAGTGGAGCAAGAAGGTGTCAAATAAAATAAAGGCTACTGCTTGCGATGCTTCTAACACTGCTCAGCAACCGTCATTCTCTCAGGTGAGGCCTATCAATCGGCATTCACAGATACTCTGCGGCAGAAGTGCGGCGAGGACTTCTAGTTGAACATTCGCTGTGTGTCGATTCGAGTCATTTTATGCACTACAGAGCAGCGTCATAGAGTGCAAAAATCATCGGCATCCCGAAAGCAAACTTGTCTTCCAATGCCGTTGACAGTTATCGGCCGCTTTCACTCCTGATCGCATTGAAGCGCCTCTTCCTTCCGGAATTTATCAATCATCTGGCAACCAATAATGTCATCCCCAGTAGCAGCGCGGCTACAAGGAGGAGGTGTTTTCCAAGTTTTTCTCCATTTTTAATGCATTCTTCTACTGATAAACATTTCTTATGTTCTGTTCCTAATATTCTTTTCTTTGTTCGAGCTTTTGTGGGGTGTATATATTGTTTAAATATCATATACACGCAACATATTTCCATTTATTTCACGTCTGTGAAATGGAGATGCTTGCATATTTCCACTCCTATTTTTTGGAATCTGACAATTGCAATGCATCTACAAAAATTTTTCTCCAACTCAAGATCTATTAGAATAGAGAATTGCGTACACAGACCTACCTCTCCTCCAGAAATAATTTTCATACAGCACATCTACTTTTCCATTGGCTGAAAGAAGAGATTTCCAGTTATTCTGCTTTTTTCGCTTTCTGAGTTAATTCACCTATTCCTGTAAATCGGCTTCTTTAGACGCAGTCCAATTCGTCCAACCTTTCCATTTTCGTTGTGTCCTATGATGGATTTAATATTCACTGAACAATCCCGATCCACAGTCCATGTGCTATCTCCCCATATTGAAGACAATTTATCTATCCTTCCTACCTTTAGCTGGTTGCATGTTTCCTTCGAACTGTATATCTTTTGTTTGTTTAGAGGGGAGTGCTTATACTTGGTGTTTTTGATACAATAGGCGCATTTAAGAAGAATACAACCGGTAAAAGGGAGGAGGTTTCCAAGTCTTTTTTCCATTTTTAAGCATTATATTGTTGAAAAACAATTTTTAATTTTTTTCGTGTTATTTATTTTCCTTAGATATGCCTGTATGGGGTATATATATAGTATAATTATCATATACAAGCAACTCTGATTTCACGTCGGAGAAATTGAAGATGTTTGCAAACTTCCATTCCCATAATTTGTAATCAGAAAAATGCAATGCATCTATAAAAATTCTTCTCACACGGGAAAACTATTATCGCACAGAATTGCATACACAAGCCTACCTCTATTCCAGGAATACTGCGATAGAGCGTAAATACTTTTCCTTACGCTGGAAAATTAGATTTCAATTTATTCTTCATAATTTCGCTTTTCACTGTGGACTCACCTATTCTTGTAAATCACCTTCTTTAGAAAAAGTCAGATAATGGGCCTAGGCTCTGCAAATTGTGCAACATTTCCGTATCCCGTGTGTCGTATGATGTGTATAATATTCAGTGAATTATCCTGATCAACAATTTACGTGCAATATCTCCATATGGACGAGAGTATTTCCATCCTTCCTATCTGGAAAAGAATAATGTATTTCTATCTATATGGCCATATTGTTTTTGCACCTTGGGAACTATTACATTTCGATGGACCCCTTCTGTCTCTTATCAGTATTTCTGTACTCTTTTCAAAATATGCCTGTTTGTATATGAAAGATTTTTCCATTTGATATATTTGGATCATTTTTTTCCGTTTCCAACATGAGATGGTTCCTATAATTCGCTTACCACCTGAGGCTGATACAGTTCTATTGAACTTGAACCTGCATAACTTGGACCTGAATATTGAATTTTGTATTCTACCTGCGATGTTGACCATTGTAAGCAAAGGAGACCCAACTGAGTTACCTTTCTTGTTCTTATTCAGCTCCACCCCAACTATAGCCGTTTGCCTTGCGAAGGACCATCGCTGTCTCTGTAGCTCTGAAATGTGCCGTTACTCCAGTCACGTCATTGGTGGCCCTGAAAAGGTCCTTGGTTGCTGCTTCTCTTTTTTTTATATGTTTGAGTGTCAAGTCAGTCAGTCAGCGAAGTGAGCGAGCAGAGCGGAGCTCAGCTGAGTGAACCGATTGATCATTGGCTTTTGTTTAACGGCTTTTAACCAACATGTTCCCCTAGCTTTCCTTTGCTCTGGCTGGTTTTCGAAAACTCATCCTTGGGGAGGAAGTACCGTAATTCGCTGTGGTCCAGAGCTGTTAGGGCATTCCGAGTGAACCCAGGTACCACCCAGGGGTAAACCGCACGCCTCGCTTCGAGCGGAGCACCTGGGGGACCTTTGCACGGATCAACTCAATTTCTTCTTGCGGGGGTGGATAACGAGGCCCCACCTTCTCACCTGCCTTCCTCTTTTCGTCTATTTAGACAGTTGGCAGTTGGTTGGACATGGTGGTCAATATATATGTATATATAAAGTATAAGTATCATATACAAGCAACTCCGATTTCACGTCGGAGAAATTGAAGATGTTTGCAAATATCCATTCCCATAATTTGTAATCAGAAAATTGCAATGCATCTATAAAAATTCTTCTCACACGGGTAAACTATTATCGTTGATAATTGCGTACTCAACCCTACCATCTATTCCACGAATACTGCGATAGAGCGCAAATACTTTTCCTTAAGCTGGAAAATTAGATTTCAAATTATTCTTCATAATTTCGCTTTTCTCTGTGAATTCACTTATTCTTGTAAATGACCTTCTTTAGAAAAAGTCAGATAATGGGCATAGGCTCTGCAAATTGTGCAACGTTTCCGTATCCCGTGTGTCGTATGATGGGTATAATATTCAGTGAATTATCCTGATCAACAATTTACGTGCAATATCTCCATATGGACGAGAGTATTTCCATCCTTCCTATCTGAAAAAGAATAATGTATTTCTATCTACATGGCCATATTGTTTTTGCACCTTGGGAACAATTACATCTCGATGGACCCCTTCTGTCTCTTATCAGAATTTCTGTACACTTTTCAAAATATGACTGTTTGTATATGAAAGATTTTTCAATTGATATATTTGGATCATTTTTTTTCGTTTCCAACATGAGATGGTTCCTATAATTCGCTTACCACCTGAGGCTGATACAGTTCTATTGAACTTGAACCTGCATAACTTGGACCTGAATATTGAATTTTGTATTCTACCTGCGATGTTGACCATTGTAAGCAAAGGAGACCCAACTGATTAACCTTTCTTGTTCTTATTCACCTCCACCCCAACTATAGCCGTTTGCCTTGCGAAGGACCATCGCTGTCTCTGTAGCTCTGAAATGTGCCGTTACTCCAGTCACGTCATTGGTGGCCCTGAAAAGGTCCTTGGTTGCGGCTTCTCTTTTTTTTATATGTTTGAGTGTCCAGTCAGTCAGTCCGCGAAGTGAGCGAGCAGAGCGGAGCTCAGCAGATTAAACCGATCGATCATTGGCTTATGTCTAGCGGCTTTTAACCAACATATTCCCCTAGCTTTCAGTTGCTCTGGCTGGTTTTCGAAAACTCATCCTTGTGGAGGAAGTACCGTAATTCGCTGTGGTCCAGAGCTGTGAGGGCTTTCCGAGTGAACCCAGGTTCCACCCAGGGGTAAACCGCACGCTTCGCTGCGAGCGGAGCACCTGGGGGACCTTTGCACGGGTCAACTCACTTTCTTCTTGCGGGGGTGGCTAACGAGGACCCACCTCCTCACCCGCCTTCCTCTTTTGTCTATTTAGACAGTTGGCAGATGGTTGGACCCGGTGGTGTCCCATCTTTTAGATAGCCCATTAAGAGACCGCTCATTTTCCGATTAACAGATCTCCACCGAACAAAAAGGCACCTAAGACAAATTTGGGACAAATGTTACTGTACCCAAGGACATTAAACAAGTTCTTTTTGGGCAAATTTTATTGACAATGACACAACCGATAATGGTAACGGTTTTTAAACTGACGAGGGCCAGTCAGGAACCCTACAGGACAGGCAACCCATCCGGGAGCATAATAATTTTATTATTGAATAAGACAAGGAAGAAACTCGACCAAGCTGAGCCACCACCCGCGAGCAAATCACCAGCAAAGGGCCAACAAATACTAAAGCCCTTATAACAGTAGACGAAACTACACAAAAACGAAAAAGACAACAGGGAGACGCAGCCGTCCCTTTGACCAACAAATACGATGCCCTCATTGGACTCGACTCCAAATTCTGCCGTAACACCTGCTCCAGAGTCACAACTACCACCCACCATAGCTAACTCTAAGCGATTTCTTGAAGCCATAAAAGCAAAATGCGCGAACCAAAACTTTACAATTAAAATCACCAAAGGGGTAACAAAACTTTAAGTACAAACTAAGGACGACTTCGACAACGTCGGCAGGATGCTAGCTGACGAAATAGCTCAAACTAGCACATGGGACGCCTGCAAAGGCGAAACAATGCAATACTACGTTAGAGGATTACATTGTAACGTTGACACAAATTATATCAAAGTATATCTCAGTGATAGCGGGATCCCTGTAACCAGAGTGCAAAACTTAGCTAAAAATCCTAATGAGCCATCAGTTCGTTATGCCATAACGGTAAGTACAATAATATCACCGTTTGATATCTGCAACAATAAAAGCATCAGAAGGAGTCCAGTGCACATTCAACCTTTTTAGTGCCAAAGACGAAGAATGTTCTATAGATGCAACCGATAAGGACATTGATCAACAAAATGTACGGCCGCTCCTAGGTTCAATAAGTGTGTCGGCCCCCACGAAATTACGGAGTGCACCAAACCACTAGACACATCAGCTACATGCTTCAACTGTGGGGGTGATCACGCCGCATGCTCCAGAAAATGCTCCATATATAATAAGCAACTGGGGAAAAAGAGAGGAGCATACGAACCCATCCAAGGAAACCGGAAGGGCCAACACGCTAAGTCATATAAAAACTCACCAGTTGACAGACCCCTTACGGATGTGGGACCTACCCCAGCGAAAGGAAGGAAGGGCACAACAACACTGAAACAGAATCTTTGGGGCACATCAATATCCGAGCATCGCCAAGAACCTCCACACGACCAAGGCTAGAAATGCCTCGAAACCTCCATCCCAATTTGGAAAAAGCATCAGCAAGTCCTTCCGGAACAGATCTATCGATGATTCCAATAGTAACTATGCTAGTAGGCAATACCAACGCCCCACAAGACCAATTCGCCCATCTCTCTTCATTCCTTAATGACTTAGCCGCACAATACGGCCCATAAACTTAATAACATCAGAGGAATGAGCATTGCGTATTGCACGCTAATGGAGGAGTCAAAAATAAGACCCTGAGCTCTTGCAATTCTTAATGCAACATACTAGAATATTTAACACTGACGACCCGGTCCTTGCGGCCGGCTATTGTAGCGCTTTACATACATCATGGAAATTCATCAGGGATAACCCGAATGAGAATAAGCTACGAAGCTGAGCAGACTCCAACAATCTAATAATTACCGCATTCGATCATCCGACTCGCTTTCATCAAACGCTTGACATTGCAGCATATAAGGGTATAAACACCTCCAAGGGGCTCTACACCGCTGCAGCTTCATGTTGCGAGCATAACCCAGTGATAATTCACATTGGAGTTAAACCTACGCGTCTCCTCAAATGCCATAACTCCGATACGACCTCATTGACTGGGTAAAATAACGGAAAACATTGACAGATGCCCTTCCGGAAATAAAAACCATCCAATCTAACAAAGAGGTAGATAAATTATCGGAATCACTCTCCTTACAAATGATTAATGCACTACAACAGGCCACTTCTACAATCCGTGCACGCCAATCCAACCACCTAGCACTCCCTAGAGATATTTTGTCTTTCATAGCCAGGGTAAACAAAATGCGGCGTGAACCAGAAGACTGAAGATCCGCGATACTGGAGAATGGCTCGATGGATGGAAAGACAAATTTAATTAGACATAAAAGAATATAGGACTTGAACCTGGAAAAAGTTTGCCTCCAACCTCACCCAAAAATATGGTTCCATCTGGCGCTCCGTTAGAAATCTTAGTAGACAATTAACCAGGGAATCCTCTTTGAGAACTGGAATGATTAATCAACTACTTACAGAGAAAAGGCGGAAATAATGGCCAATTATCGAGAAAACTATCTCACGCCACTCCCAGCCGATTGTGGGAGCCCAAAAATAAACTGAACTTAGGAAGATGACGATATAGTACCTCCTACGTGTACAGAAGAAGAGCTTATCCATTCCATGAAACAGCTGCGACGCAACAAGGCCCCCGTTATGGATGGAATCCCGAATGAGGCAATATTACAAATGTCGCGCTTTGCGGGAGAAGTTATGCTAGTCATTTCCAACTCGGCACTAAAGCTCGTGAAACCCGGTTCCGGCATTTTCCTGCTTTTACGAAGAACGCCAGGTAGGCAACGGCTTAACGACCCTACTGAAGGACGGATAAGCTGAATTTGCGCAGTCTCCTCAAACCTCAAAAACAGGGGGTCGGGCGACACTCAAAATCCAACTTGCGCAGGATCCGGGCCCGCTGCCTTTTACTAATCACTACACCATCGGATCCCTCCCCCTGCTCCTCTTCTTGCTCTTTAAAGTGCATATTGTCCTGCATTTTGCAGGTCGGTCTCAGAGACGTCTGATTTTTGATTTTACATTATGGTTGTGTCGCGATCCGGGAGAAGGCTGACGGAGTCCCTTCTTCTCTCCCGCTTCGCCTCTTCGGCTTTATTACTCCTCTTCCTGCTGCTCTGAAAAGGGCCGGTAGACATGCGTTTTGCAGGTTGGTCCTCAAAGAGTCAGTTGGTCGATTATTGCATTCCTGTTGCGCCGCGATCCGTGTGAAGGCTAACGTAAATCCTTCTTCTTACTCGCTTAGCGTCATCCGGTCATTCTACTCCTTCACTTGTGGGCCTGGAAAGATTTCGCTCTTTGCTCTCTAATCGGATCTCTTGCTGACATCTGCATTCTGGCTGGGGTTGTTGCCTTCACATTATTTTAATCCCTTTCTTCCGTTATCCCTGAAATGACTTCCCCCTCTCTTACAGCTATGTCTGAATTTTTCCCGTTTGACTTTCCACCATGGATACACCCAATGATGTCAAAGATGCTGCTACGTGGGCAGCTGCAAAATAGCTCGCAATATGTCGAACTGTTTATTTTCAAGGGAGTGGATGGCCGAAATACTAACCTCCACGTTCAACTCTGAGAGGTATAAAAACCAGCGCAATATCTCGCGACCTTCCGACAGGTATAACTCTGGGTCTGATTCGGAATCCTGCACCACCAATCAGCTTCAGGCTAACCTTCAGGAGCCCTTTGACTCCGCGAAACCCGGCAAAGCCTAGGGGAAGAAGACAGTAGGAAAAAGCAACCTCAAGTCTGTCAAGGTGGCAGAGCGGAAAATTCCGTCTTCACCATCTCCAGTAGTGATGGTCCAAAACACTTGCCCTACTATGGAGCCTGCTCAGAGTGCCATACAGGCTGGGCCACCAGCCTCCGTCCCTCTCGACTATTATACTATAAACTATTGCCTCTCCGGAGGTGAACAACCTGAATTTGCGCAGTCTCCTCAAACCAGAGACTACTATGGAGCCTACTCAGACTGCCATACAGGCTGGGCCACCAGCCTCCGTCCCTCTAGATCCCACTCTTGCCCAGGCAAGTGAATCCACGAGCGAGGCCATGGAAGGAGATTATTCGATCTCCTAGAAGAAAAAATCTTCTGTTCTAAGTTTGACTCCACCTAAGCAACAAAATATTGCTTCTCCGGTGGTTGACAACCTTCAAGTGCAGGCCGCTGCTTATTCCGAGTCCTCTCTTGCAGCAACGCCTTCTACTGACTTAATCCTTGTCAGTCCGTCTCATCCTGAACCTATGGAGTCTGAATCATACAAATCCTCCTCGGCACCAAAGAGGAAGCTGTCTTTCCCAGCGGAAAAATACCCTGAAAGGGATGACCCGCAGTAGAATGCCACACGGGATAAACCATCCCAAAACAAGGCACATTTTCAGGAGTGGAGCAAGAAGGTGTCAAATAAAATAAAGTCTACTGCTTGCGATGCTTCTAACACCGCTCAGCAACCGTCATTCTCTCAGGTGAGGCCTATCAATAGGCATTTATAGTTACTCTGCGGCAGAAGCGCGGCGAGGACTTCGAGTTGAACATTCGCTGTGTGTCGATTCGAGTCATTTTGTGCACTCCAGAACAGCGTCAGAGAGTGCAAAAATCATCGGGATACCAAAAGCAAACTTGTCTTCCAATGCCGCTGACAGTTATCGGCCGCTTTCACTCCTGATCGCATTGAAGCGCCTCCTCATTCCGGAATTTATCAATCATCTGGCAACCAATAATGTCATCCCCAGGGAGCAGCGCGGCTACAAGGAGGAGGTGTTTTCCAAGTTTTTCTCCATTTTTAATGCATTCTTCTACTGATAAACATTCCTTATGTTCTGTTCCTAATATTCTTTTCTTTGTTCGAGCTTTTGTGGGGTGTATATATTGTTTAAATATCATATACACGCAACATATTTCCATTTATTTCACGTCTGTGAAATGGAAGATGCTTGCATATTTCCACTCCCATTTTTTGGAATCTGACAATTGCAATGCATCTACAAATATTTTTCTCCAATGCAAGATCTATTAGAATAGAGAATTGCGTACATAGACCTACTTCTCCTCCAGAAATAATTTTCATACAGCACATCTACTTTTCCATTGGCTGAAAGAAGAGATTTCCAATTATTCTGCTTATTTTCGCTTTCTGAGTTAATTCACCTATTCCTGTAAATCGGCTTCTTTAGACGCAGTCCAATTTGTCCAACCTTTCCATTTTCGTTGTGTCCTATGAGGGATTTAATATTCACTGAACAATCCCGATCCACAGTCCATGTGCTATCTCCCCATTTTGAAGACAATTTATCTATCCTTCCTACCTCTAGCTGGTTGCAAGTTTCCTTCGAACTGTATATCTTTTGTTTGTTTAGAATGGAGTGCTTGTAATTGGTTTTTTTGATACAATAGGCGCATTTAAGAAGAATACATCCTATGAAAGGGAGGAGGTTTCCAAGTGTTTTTTTCCATTTTTATGCATTATATTGTTAAAAAAAATTTTTTTATGTTTTTCGTGTTATTTATTTTCCTTAGATATGCCTGTATGGGGTATATATATAGTATAAGTATCATATACAAGCAACATTTATTTGACGTCTGAGAAATTGATGATGTTTACAAATTTCCATCCTCATAATATGTAATCAGAAAATTGCAATGCATCTATAAAAATTCTTCTCACACGGGTAAACTATTATCGTTGATAATTGCGTAGTCAACCCTACCATCTATTCCACGAATACTTCGATAGAGCGTAAATACATTTCCTTACGCTGGAGAATTAGATTTCAAATTATTCTTCATAATTTCGCTTTTCTCTGTGAATTCACTTATTCTTGTAAATCACTTTCTTTAGACAAAGTCAGATAATGGGCATAGGCTCTGCAAGTTGTGCAACATTTCCGTTGTGTCGTATGATGGGTATAATACTCAGTGAACTATCCTGATCAACAATTTACGTGCAATATCTCCATATGGACGAGAGTATTTCCATCCATCCTATCTGAAAAAGAATAATGTATTTCTATCTATATGGCCATATTGTTTTTCACCTTGGGAACAATTACATTTCGATGGACCCCTTCTGTCTCTTATCAGAATTTCTGTACTCTTTTCAAAATATGCCTGCTTGTATATGAAAGATTTTTCCATTTGATATATTTGGATCATTTTTTTCCGTTTCCAACATGAGATGGTTCCTATAATTTTCCGCTTTTACTTATTCGGCAGCTTACGTCTTCCATGTGATAATGGTCTAAATTGGATGAAGTAGCCTAAGTAATTTCAAAAGAGATCTTGTGTATCGGGCGATTTTATTAGTATTCTCATTGAGAGCCATGCTCGTCGGGAATGACCTGCTACAAAAATCCATAGTTCTGTTCGAATTCGCTTACCACCTGAGGCTGATACAGTTCTATTGAACTTGAACCTGCATATCTTGGACCTGAATATTGAGTTTTGTATTCTACCTGCGATGTTGACCATTGTAAGCAAAGGAGACCCAACTGAGTTAACTTTCTTGTTCTTATTCAGCTCCACCCCAACTATAGCCGTTTGCCTTGCGAAGGACCATCGCTGTCTCTGTAGCTCTGAAATGTGCCGTTACTCCAGTCACGTCATTGGTGGCCCTGAAAAGGTCCTTGGTTGCTGCTTCTCTTTTTTTTTATATGTTTGAGTTCCAGTCAGTCAGTTAGCGAAGTGAGCGAGCAGAGCGGAGCTCAGCAGAGTAAACCGATCGATCATTGGCTTATGTTTAACGGCTTTCAACCAACATATTTCCCTAGCTTTCCATAGCTCTGGCTGGTTTTCGAAAACTCATCCTTTAGGAGGAAGTACCGTAATTCGCTGTGGTCCAGAGCTGTTAGGGATTTCCGAATGAACCCAGGTTCCACCCAGGGGTAAACCGCACGCCTCGCTGCGAGCGGAGCACCTGGGGGACCTTTGCACGGGTCAACTCACTTTCTTCTTGCGGGGGTGGCTAACGAGGCCCCACCTTCTCACCCGCCGACCTCTTTTCGTCTATTTAGAAAGTTGGCAGTTGGTTGGACATGGTGGTCTATATATATGTATATATATAGTATAAGTATCATATACAAGCAACTCCGATTTCACGTCGGAGAAATTGAAGATGTTTGCAAACTTCCATTCCCATAATTTGTAATCAGAAAATTTCAATGCATCTATAAAAATTCTTCTCACACGGGAAAACTATTATCGCACAGAATTGCATACACAAGCCTACCTCTATTCCAGGAATACTGCGATAGAGCGTAAATACTTTTCCTTACGCTGGAAAATTAGATTTCATGTTATTCTTCATAATTTCGCTTTTCACTGTGAACTCACCTATTCTTGTAAATCACCTTCTTTAGAAAAAGTCAGATAATGGGCCTAGGCTCTGCAAATTGTGCAACATTTCCGTATCCCGTGTGTCGTATGATGGGTATAATATTCAGTGAATTATCCTGATCAACAATTTACGTGCAATATCTCCATATGGACGAGAGTATTTCCATCCTTCCTATCTGGAAAAGAATAATGTATTTCTATCTATATGGCCATATTGTTTTTGCACCTTGGGAACTATTACATTTCGATGGACCCCTTCTGTCTCTTATCAGTATTTCTGTACTCTTTTCAAAATATGCCTGTTTGTATATGAAAGATTTTTCCATTTGATATATTTGGATCATTTTTTTCCGTTTCCAACATGAGATGGTTCCTATAATTCGCTTACCACCTGAGGCTGATACAGTTCTATTGAACTTGAACCTGCATAACTTGGACCTGAATATTGAATTTTGTATTATACCTGCGATGTTGACCATTGTAAGCAAAGGAGACCCAACTGAGTTACCTTTCTTGTTCTTATTCAGTTCCACCCCAACTATAGCCGTTTGCCTTGCGAAGGACCATCGCTGTCTCTGTAGCTCTGAAATGTGCCGTTACTCCAGTCACGTCATTGGTGGCCCTGAAAAGGTCCTTGGTTGCTGCTTCTCTTTTTTTTATATGTTTGAGTGTCCAGTCAGTCAGTCAGCGAAGTGAGCGAGCAGAGCGGAGCTCAGCTGAGTGAACCGATTGATCATTGGCTTTTGTTTAACGGCTTTTAACCAACATGTTCCCCTAGCTTTCCTTTGCTCTGGCTGGTTTTCGAAAACTCATCCTTGGGGAGGAAGTACCGTAATTCGCTGTGGTCCAGAGCTGTTAGGGCATTCCGAGTGAACCCAGGTACCACCCAGGGGTAAACCGCACGCCTCGCTGCGAGCGGAGCACCTGGGGGACCTTTGCACGGGTCAACTCACTTTCTTCTTGCGGGGGTGGCCAACGAGGACCCACCTCCTCACCCGCCTTCCTCTTTTCGTCTATTTAGACAGTTGGCAGATGGTTGGACATGGTGGTGTCCCATCTTTCAGATAGCCCATTAAGAGACCGCTAATTTGCCGATTAACAGATCTCCACCGAACAAAAAGGCACCTAAGACAAATTTGGGACAAATGTTACTGTACCCAAGGACATTAAACAAGTTCTTTTTGGGCAAATTTTATTGACAATGACACAACCGATAATGGTAACGGTTTTTAAACTGACGAGGGCCAGTCAGGAACCCTACAGGACAGGCAACCCATCCGGGAGCATAATAATTTTATTATTGAATAAGACAAGGAAGAAACTCGACCAAGCTGAGCCACCACCCACGAGCAAATCACCAGCAAAGGGCCAACAAATACTAAAGCCCTTATAACAGTAGACGAAACTACACAAAAACGAAAAAGACAACAGGGAGACGCAGCCGTCCCTTTGACCAACAAATACGATGCCCTCATTGGACTCGACTCCAAATTCTGCCGTAACACCTGCTCCAAGGTCACAACTACCACCCACCATAGCTAACTCTAAGCGATTTCTTGAAGCCATACAAGCAAAATGCGCTTACAAAAACTTTACAATTAAAAACACCAAAGGGGTAACAAAACTTCGAGTACAAACTAAGGACGACTTCGACAACGTCGGCAGGATGCTAGCTGACGAAATAGCTCAAACTAGCACAAGGGACGCCTGCAAAGGCGAAACAATGCAATACTACGTTAGAGGATTACATTGTAACGTTGACACAAATTATATCAAAGTATATCTCAGTGATAGCGGGATCCCTGTAACCAGAGTGCAAAACTTAGCTAAAAATCCTAATGAGCCATCAGTTCGTTATGCCATAACGGTAAGTACAATAATATCACCGTTTGATATCTGCAACAATAAAAGCATCAGAAGGAGTCCAGTGCACATTCAACCATTTTAGTGCCAAAGACGAAGAATGTTCTATAGATGCAACCGATAAGGACATTGATCAACAAAATGTACGGCCGCTCCTAGGTTCAATAAGTGTGTCGGCCCCCACGAAATTACGGAGTGCACCAAACCACTAGACACATCAGCTACATGCTTCAACTGTGGGGGTGATCACGCCGCATGCTCCAGAAAATGCTCCATATATAAGAAGCAACTGGGGAAAAAGAGAGGAGCATACGAACCCATCCAAGGAAACCGGAAGGGCCAACACGCTAAGTCATATAAAAACTCACCAGTTGACAGACCCCTTACGGAAGTGGGACCTACCCCAGCGAAAGGAAGGAAGGGCACAACAACACTGAAACAGAATCTTTGGGGCACATCAATATCCGAGCATCGCCAAAAACCTCCACACGACCAAGGCTAGAAATGCCTCGAAACCTCCATCCCAATTTGGAAAAAGCATCAGCAAGTCCTTCCGGAACAGATCTATCGATGATTCCAATAGTAACTATGCTAGTAGGCAATACCAACGCCCCACAAGACCAATTCGCCCATCTCTCTTCATTCCTTAATGACTTAGCCGCACAATACGGCCCATAAACTTAATAACATCAGAGGAATGAGCATTGCGTATTGCACGCTAATGGAGGAGTCAAAAATAAGACCCTGAGCTCTTGCAATTCTTAATGCAACATACTAGAATATTTAACACTGACGACCCGGTCCTTGCGGCCGGCTATTGTAGCGCTTTACATACATCATGGAAATTCATCAGGGATAACCCGAATGAGAATAAGCTACGAAGCTGAGCAGACTCCAACAATCTAATAATTACCGCATTCGATCATCCGACTCGCTTTCATCAAACGCTTGACATTGCAGCATATAAGGGCGCAAACACCTCCATGGGGCTCTACACAGCTGCAGCTTCATGTTGCGAGCATAACCCAGTGATAATTCACATTGGAGTTAAACCTACGCGTCTCCTCAAATGCCATAACTCCGATACGACCTCATTGACTGGGTAAAATAACGGAAAACATTGACAGATGCCCTTCCGGAAATAAAAACCATCCAATCTAACAAAGAGGTAGATAAATTATCGGAATCACTCTCCTTACAAATGATTAATGCACTACAACAGGCCACTTCTACAATCCGTGCACGCCAATCCAACCACCTAGCACTCCCTAGAGATATTTTGTCTTTCATAGCCAGGGTAAACAAAATGCGGCGTGAACCAGAAGACTGAAGATCCGCGATACTGGAGAATGGCTCGATGGATGGAAAGACAAATTTAATTAGACATAAAAGAATATAGGACTTGAACCTGGAAAAAGTTTGCCTCCAACCTCACCCAAAAATATGGTTCCATCTGGCGCTCCGTTAGAAATCTTAGTAGACAATTAACCAGGGAATCCTCTTTGAGAACTGGAATGATTAATCAACTACTTACAGAGAAAAGGCGGAAATAATGGCCAATTATCGAGAAAACTATCTCACGCCACTCCCAGCCGATTGTGGGAGCCCAAAAATAAACTGAACTTAGGAAGATGACGATATAGTACCTCCTACGTGTACAGAAGAAGAGCTTATCCATTCCATGAAACAGCTGCGACGCAACAAGGCCCCCGTTATGGATGGAATCCCGAATGAGGCAATATTACAAATGTCGCGCTTTGCGGGAGAAGTTATGCTAGTCATTTCCAACTCGGCACTAAAGCTCGTGAAACCCGGTTCCGGCATTTTCCTGCTTTTACGAAGAACGCCAGGTAGGCAACGGCTTAACGACCCTACTGAAGGACGGATAAGCTGAATTTGCGCAGTCTCCTCAAACCTCAAAAACAGGGGGTCGGGCGACACTCAAAATCCAACTTGCGCAGGATCCGGGCCCGCTGCCTTTTACTAATCACTACACCATCGGATCCCTCCCCCTGCTCCTCTTCTTGCTCTTTAAAGTGCATATTGTCCTGCATTTTGCAGGTCGGTCTCAGAGACGTCTGATTTTTGATTTTACATTATGGTTGTGTCGCGATCCGGGAGAAGGCTGACGGAGTCCCTTCTTCTCTCCCGCTTCGCCTCTTCGGCTTTATTACTCCTCTTCCTGCTGCTCTGAAAAGGGCCGGTAGACATGCGTTTTGCAGGTTGGTCCTCAAAGAGTCAGTTGGTCGATTATTGCATTCCTGTTGCGCCGCGATCCGTGTGAAGGCTAACGTAAATCCTTCTTCTTACTCGCTTAGCGTCATCCGGTCATTCTACTCCTTCACTTGTGGGCCTGGAAAGATTTCGCTCTTTGCTCTCTAATCGGATCTCTTGCTGACATCTGCATTCTGGCTGGGGTTGTTGCCTTCACATTATTTTAATCCCTTTCTTCCGTTATCCCTGAAATGACTTCCCCCTCTCTTACAGCTATGTCTGAATTTTTCCCGTTTGACTTTCCACCATGGATACACCCAATGATGTCAAAGATGCTGCTACGTGGGCAGCTGCAAAAGAGCTCGCAATATGTCGAACTGTTTATTTTCAAGGGAGTGGATGGCCGAAATACTAACCTCCACGTTCAACTCTGAGAGGTATAAAAACCAGCGCAATATCTCGCGACCTTCCGACAGGTATAACTCTGGGTCTGATTCGGAATCCTGCACCACCAATCAGCTTCAGGCTAACCTTCAGGAGCCTTTTGACTCCGCGAAACCCGGCAAAGCCTAGGGGAAGAAGACAGTAGGAAAAAGCAACCTCAAGTCTGTCAAGGTGGCAGAGCGGAAAATTCCGTCTTCACCATCTCCAGTAGTGATGGTCCAAAACACTTGCCCTACTATGGAGCCTGCTCAGAGTGCCATACAGGCTGGGCCACCAGCCTCCGTCCCTCTCGACTATTATACTATAAACTATTGCCTCTCCGGAGGTGAACAACCTGAATTTGCGCAGTCTCCTCAAACCAGAGACTACTATGGAGCCTACTCAGACTGCCATACAGGCTGGGCCACCAGCCTCCGTCCCTCTAGATCCCACTCTTGCCCAGGCAAGTGAATCCACGAGCGAGGCCATGGAAGGAGATTATTCGATCTCCTAGAAGAAAAAATCTTCTGTTCTAAGTTTGACTCCACCTAAGCAACAAAATATTGCTTCTCCGGTGGTTGACAACCTTCAAGTGCAGGCCGCTGCTTATTCCGAGTCCTCTCTTGCAGCAACGCCTTCTACTGACTTAATCCTTGTCAGTCCGTCTCATCCTGAACCTATGGAGTCTGAATCATACAAATCCTCCTCGGCACCAAAGAGGAAGCTGTCTTTCCCAGCGGAAAAATACCCTGAAAGGGATGACCCGCAGTAGAATGCCACACGGGATAAACCATCCCAAAACAAGGCACATTTTCAGGAGTGGAGCAAGAAGGTGTCAAATAAAATAAAGTCTACTGCTTGCGATGCTTCTAACACCGCTCAGCAACCGTCATTCTCTCAGGTGAGGCCTATCAATAGGCATTTATAGTTACTCTGCGGCAGAAGCGCGGCGAGGACTTCGAGTTGAACATTCGCTGTGTGTCGATTCGAGTCATTTTGTGCACTCCAGAACAGCGTCAGAGAGTGCAAAAATCATCGGGATACCGAAAGCAAACTTGTCTTCCAATGCCGCTGACAGTTATCGGCCGCTTTCACTCCTGATCGCATTGAAGCGCCTCCTCATTCCGGAATTTATCAATCATCTGGCAACCAATAATGTCATCCCCAGGGAGCAGCGCGGCTACAAGGAGGAGGTGTTTTCCAAGTTTTTCTCCATTTTTAATGCATTCTTCTACTGATAAACATTCCTTATGTTCTGTTCCTAATATTCTTTTCTTTGTTCGAGCTTTTGTGGGGTGTATATATTGTTTAAATATCATATACACGCAACATATTTCCATTTATTTCACGTCTGTGAAATGGAAGATGCTTGCATATTTCCACTCCCATTTTTTGGAATCTGACAATTGCAATGCATCTACAAATATTTTTCTCCAATGCAAGATCTATTAGAATAGAGAATTGCGTACATAGACCTACTTCTCCTCCAGAAATAATTTTCATACAGCACATCTACTTTTCCATTGGCTGAAAGAAGAGATTTCCAATTATTCTGCTTATTTTCGCTTTCTGAGTTAATTCACCTATTCCTGTAAATCGGCTTCTTTAGACGCAGTCCAATTTGTCCAACCTTTCCATTTTCGTTGTGTCCTATGAGGGATTTAATATTCACTGAACAATCCCGATCCACAGTCCATGTGCTATCTCCCCATATTGAAGACAATTTATCTATCCTTCCTACCTCTAGCTGGTTGCAAGTTTCCTTCGAACTGTATATCTTTTGTTTGTTTAGAATGGAGTGCTTGTAATTGGTTTTTTTAATACAATAGGCGCATTTAAGAAGAATACATCCTATGAAAGGGAGGAGGTTTCCAAGTGTTTTTTTCCATTTTTATGCATTATATTGTTAAAAAAAAATTTTTTATGTTTTTCGTGTTATTTATTTTCCTTAGATATGCCTGTATGGGGTATATATATAGTATAAGTATCATATACAAGCAACATTTATTTGACGTCTGAGAAATTGATGATGTTTACAAATTTCCATCCTCATAATATGTAATCAGAAAATTGCAATGCATCTATAAAAATTCTTCTCACACGGGTAAACTATTATCGTTGATAATTGCGTAGTCAACCCTACCATCTATTCCACGAATACTTCGATAGAGCGTAAATACATTTCCTTACGCTGGAGAATTAGATTTCAAATTATTCTTCATAATTTCGCTTTTCTCTGTGAATTCACTTATTCTTGTAAATCACTTTCTTTAGACAAAGTCAGATAATGGGCATAGGCTCTGCAAGTTGTGCAACATTTCCGTTGTGTCGTATGATGGGTATAATACTCAGTGAACTATCCTGATCAACAATTTACGTGCAATATCTCCATATGGACGAGAGTATTTCCATCCATCCTATCTGAAAAAGAATAATGTATTTCTATCTATATGGCCATATTGTTTTTCACCTTGGGAACAATTACATTTCGATGGACCCCTTCTGTCTCTTATCAGAATTTCTGTACTCTTTTCAAAATATGCCTGCTTGTATATGAAAGATTTTTCCATTTGATATATTTGGATCATTTTTTTCCGTTTCCAACATGAGATGGTTCCTATAATTTTCCGCTTTTACTTATTCGGCAGCTTACGTCTTCCATGTGATAATGGTCTAAATTGGATGAAGTAGCCTAAGTAATTTCAAAAGAGATCTTGTGTATCGGGCGATTTTATTAGTATTCTCATTGAGAGCCATGCTCGTCGGGAATGACCTGCTACAAAAATCCATAGTTCTGTTCGAATTCGCTTACCACCTGAGGCTGATACAGTTCTATTGAACTTGAACCTGCATATCTTGGACCTGAATATTGAGTTTTGTATTCTACCTGCGATGTTGACCATTGTAAGCAAAGGAGACCCAACTGAGTTAACTTTCTTGTTCTTATTCAGCTCCACCCCAACTATAGCCGTTTGCCTTGCGAAGGACCATCGCTGTCTCTGTAGCTCTGAAATGTGCCGTTACTCCAGTCACGTCATTGGTGGCCCTGAAAAGGTCCTTGGTTGCTGCTTCTCTTTTTTTTTATATGTTTGAGTTCCAGTCAGTCAGTTAGCGAAGTGAGCGAGCAGAGCGGAGCTCAGCAGAGTAAACCGATCGATCATTGGCTTATGTTTAACGGCTTTCAACCAACATATTTCCCTAGCTTTCCATAGCTCTGGCTGGTTTTCGAAAACTCATCCTTTAGGAGGAAGTACCGTAATTCGCTGTGGTCCAGAGCTGTTAGGGATTTCCGAATGAACCCAGGTTCCACCCAGGGGTAAACCGCACGCCTCGCTGCGAGCGGAGCACCTGGGGGACCTTTGCACGGGTCAACTCACTTTCTTCTTGCGGGGGTGGCTAACGAGGCCCCACCTTCTCACCCGCCGACCTCTTTTCGTCTATTTAGAAAGTTGGCAGTTGGTTGGACATGGTGGTCTATATATATGTATATATATAGTATAAGTATCATATACAAGCAACTCCGATTTCACGTCGGAGAAATTGAAGATGTTTGCAAACTTCCATTCCCATAATTTGTAATCAGAAAATTTCAATGCATCTATAAAAATTCTTCTCACACGGGAAAACTATTATCGCACAGAATTGCATACACAAGCCTACCTCTATTCCAGGAATACTGCGATAGAGCGTAAATACTTTTCCTTACGCTGGAAAATTAGATTTCATGTTATTCTTCATAATTTCGCTTTTCACTGTGAACTCACCTATTCTTGTAAATCACCTTCTTTAGAAAAAGTCAGATAATGGGCCTAGGCTCTGCAAATTGTGCAACATTTCCGTATCCCGTGTGTCGTATGATGGGTATAATATTCAGTGAATTATCCTGATCAACAATTTACGTGCAATATCTCCATATGGACGAGAGTATTTCCATCCTTCCTATCTGGAAAAGAATAATGTATTTCTATCTATATGGCCATATTGTTTTTGCACCTTGGGAACTATTACATTTCGATGGACCCCTTCTGTCTCTTATCAGTATTTCTGTACTCTTTTCAAAATATGCCTGTTTGTATATGAAAGATTTTTCCATTTGATATATTTGGATCATTTTTTTCCGTTTCCAACATGAGATGGTTCCTATAATTCGCTTACCACCTGAGGCTGATACAGTTCTATTGAACTTGAACCTGCATAACTTGGACCTGAATATTGAATTTTGTATTATACCTGCGATGTTGACCATTGTAAGCAAAGGAGACCCAACTGAGTTACCTTTCTTGTTCTTATTCAGTTCCACCCCAACTATAGCCGTTTGCCTTGCGAAGGACCATCGCTGTCTCTGTAGCTCTGAAATGTGCCGTTACTCCAGTCACGTCATTGGTGGCCCTGAAAAGGTCCTTGGTTGCTGCTTCTCTTTTTTTTTATATGTTTGAGTGTCCAGTCAGTCAGTTAGCGAAGTGAGCGAGCAGAGCGGAGCTCAGCAGAGTAAACCGATCGATCATTGGCTTATGTTTAACGGCTTTCAACCAACATATTTCCCTAGCTTTCCATAGCTCTGGCTGGTTTTCGAAAACTCATCCTTTAGGAGGAAGTACCGTAATTCGCTGTGGTCCAGAGCTGTTAGGGCTTTCCGAATGAACCCAGGTTCCACCCAGGGGTAAACCGCACGCCTCGCTGCGAGCGGAGCACCTGGGGGACCTTTGCACGGGTCAACTCACTTTCTTCTTGCGGGGGTGGCTAACGAGGCCCCACCTTCTCACCCGCCCAACTCTTTTCGTCTATTTAGACAGTTGGCAGATGGTTGGACATGGTGGTGTCCCATCTTTTAGATAGCCTATTAAGAGACCGCTAATTTGCCGATTAACAGATCTCCACCGAACAAAAAGGCACCTAAGACAAATTTGGGACAAATGTTACTGTACCCAAGGACATTAAACAAGTTCTTTTTGGACAAATTTTATTGACAATGACACAACCGATAATGGTAACGGTTTTTAAACTGACGAGGGCCAGTCAGGAACCCTACAGGACAGGCAACCCATCCGGGAGCATAATAATTTTATTATTGAACAACACAAGGAAGATACTCGACCAAGCTGAGCCAACACCCACGAGAAAATCACCAGCAAAGGTCCAACAAATACTAAAGCCCTTATAACAGTAGACGAATCTATAAAATAACGAAAAAGGCAACAGGGAGACGCAGCCGTCCCTTTGACCATCAAATACTATGCCCTCATAGGACTCGACTCCAAATTCTGCCGTAACACCTGCTCCAAGGTCACAACTACCACCCACCAGAGCTAACTCTAAGCGATTTCTTGAAGCCATACAAGCAAAATGCGCGAACCAAAACTTTACAATTAAAAACACCAAAGGGGTAACAAAACTTCAAGTACAAACTAAGGACGACTTCGACAACGTCGGCAGGATGCTAGCTGACGAAATAGCTCAAACTAGCACATGGGACGCCTGCAAAGACGAAACAATGAAACACTACGTTAGAGGATTACATTGTAACGTTGACACAAATTATATCAAAGTATATCTCATTGCTAGCGGGATCCCTGTAACCAGAGTGCAAAACTTAGCTAAAAATCCTAATGAGCCATCAGATCGTTATGCCATAAGTGTAAGTACAATAATATCACCGTTTGATATCTGCAACAATAAAAGCATCAGAAGGAGTCCAGTGCACATTCAACCTTTTTAGTGCCAAAGACGAAGAATGTTCTATAGATGCAACCCATAAGGACATTGATCAACAAAATGTACGGCCGTTCCTAGGTCCAATAAGTGTGCCGGCCCCTACGAAATTACGGAGAGCACTAAACCACTAGACACATCAGCTACATGCTTTAACTGTGGGGGCGATCACGCGGCATGCTCCAGAAAATGCTCCATATATAAGAAGCAACTGGGGAAAATGAGAGGAGCATACGAACCCATCCAAGGAAACCGGAAGAGCCAACACGTTACGTCGACTAAACACTCACGAGTTGACAGACCCGTTACGGAAGTGGGACCTACCCCAGCGAAAGAGTTTGACTCACGGAAGGGCACAACAACACTGAAGCAGAATCTTTGGGGCACATAAATACCCGAGCATCGCCACGCACCTCCACACGACCAAGGCTAGAAATGCCTCGAAACCTCCATCCCAATTTGGAAAAAGCACCAGCAAAACCTTCCGGAACATATCTATCAATGATTCCAATAGTAACTATGCTAATAGGCATTACCAACACCCTACAAGACCAACTCGCCCATCTCTCTTCATTCCTTAATGACTTAGCCGCACAATACGACCCATAAACTTAATAAAATCAGAGGAATGAGCATTTGCGTTTGGAACGCTAAAGGATGAGTCAAAAATAAGACCCTGAGCTCTTGAAATTCTTAATGCAACATACTAGAATATTTAACACTGACGACCCGGTCCGTGCGGCCGGCTATTATAGCGCTTTACATACATCATGGAAATTCATCAGGGATAACCCGAATGGGAATAAGCCACTAAGCTGAGCAGACTCCAACAATCTAATAATTACCGCACTCGATCATCCGACTCGCTTTAATCAAACGCTTGACATTGCAGCATATAAGGGCATAAAAACCTCCATGGGGCTCTACACCGCTGCAGCTTTAAGTTGCGAGCATAACCCAGTGATAATTCACATTGGAGTTAAACCTACGCGTCTCCTCAAATGCTATAACTCCGATGCGACCTCATTGACGGAAAAATAACGGAAAACATTGACAGATGCCCTTCCGGAAATAAAAAACATCCAATCTAACAAAGAGGTAGATAAATTATCGGAATCACTCTCCTTACAAATGATTAAGGCACTACAACAGGCCACTTCTACAATCCGTGCACGCCAATTCAACCACCTAGCACTCCCTAGAGATATTTTGTCTTTCATAGACGTGAACCAAAAGACTGTAGATCCGCGATACTGGAGAATGGTTCGATGGATGGAAAGACAAATTTAATTAGACATAAAAGAATATAGAACTTGAATCTGGAAAAAGTTCGCCTCCAACCTCACCCAAAAATATGGTTCCATCTGGCGCTCCGTTAGAAATCTTAGTAGACCACTAACCAGGGAATCCTCTATGAGAACTGCAAAAGATGAATCAACTACTTACAGAGAAAAGGCGGAAATAATGGCCAATTATCTAGAAAACCTTCTCACGCCACTCCCAGCCGATTGGGGGAGCCCGAAAATAAACTGAACTTAGGAAGATGACGATATAGTACCTCCTACGTGTACAGAAGAAGAGCTTATCTATTCCATGAAACAGCTGCGACGCAACAAGGCCCCCGTTATGGATGGAATCCCGAATGAGGCAATATTACAAATGTCGCGCTTTGCGGGAGAAGTTATGCTAGTCATTTCCAACTCGGCACTAAAGCTCGTGAAACCCGGTTCCGGCATTTTCCTGCTTTTACTAAGAACGCCAGGTAGGCAACGGCTTAACGACCCTTCTGAAGGACGGATCAGCTGAATTTGCGCAGTCTCCTCAAACCTCAAAACAGGGGGTCGGGCGACACTGTCAATATCCACCTTGCGCAGGATCCGGGCCCGCTGCCTTTTACTAACCACTACACCATCGGAACCCTCCCCCTGCTCCTCTTCTTCTCCTCTTCTTGCTCATTAAAGTGCATATTGTCCTGTGTTTTGCAGGTCGGTCTCAGAGACGTCTGATGTTTGATTTTTGCATTATGATTGTGTCGCGATCCGGGAAAAACGCTGACGGAGTCCCTTCTTCTCACCCGCTTCGCCTCTTCGGCTTTATTACTCCTCCTCTTGCTGCTCTGAAAAGGGCCGGTAGACATGCGTTTTGCAGGTTGGTCCTCAAAGAGTCAGTGGGTCGATTATTGCATTCCTGTTGCGCCGCGATCCGTGTGAAGGCTAACGTAAATCCTTCTTCTTACTCGCTTAGCGTCATCCGGTCATTCTACTCCTTCACTTGTGGGTCTGGAAGGATTTCGCTCTTTGCTCTCTAATCGGATCTCTTGCTGACATCTGCAATCTGGCTGGTGTTGTTGCTTCTAAATTATTTTAATCCCTTTCTTCCGTTACACCTGAAATGACTTCCCTCTCTCTGACAGCTTTGTCTGAATTATTCCCCTGTTTGACGTTGCACCATGGATACACCCAATGATGTCAAAGATGCTGCTACGTGGGCAGCTGCAAAAGAGCTCGCAATATGTCGAACTGTTTATTTTTAAGGGAGTGGATGGCCGAAATACTAACCTCCACGTTCAACTCTGAGAAATATAAAAACCAGCGCAATATCTCGCGACCTTCCGACAGGTATAACTCTGGGTCTGATTAGGAATCCTGCACCACCAATCAGCTTCAGGCTAACCTTCAGGAGCCTTTTGACTCCGCGAAACCCGGCAAAGCCTAGGGGAAGAAGACAAGAGGAAAAAGCAACGCCAAGTCTGTCAAGGTGGCAGAGCGGAAAATTCCGTCTTCACCATCTCCAGTAGTGATGGTCCAAAACACTTGCACTACTATGGAGCCTACTCAGACTGCCATACAGGCTGGGCCACCAGCCTCCGTCCCTCTAGATCCCACTCTTGCCCAGGCAAGTGAATCCACGAGCGAGGCCATGGAAAGAGATTATTCGATCTCCTAGAAGAAAAAATCTTCTGTTCTAAGTTTGACTCCACCTAAGCAACAAAATATTGCTTCTCCGGAGGTTGACAACCTTCAAGTGCAGGCCGCTGCTTATTCCGAGTCCTCTCTTGCAGCAACGCCTTCTACTGACTTAATCCTTGTCAGTCCGTCTCATCCTGAACCTATGGAGTCTGAATCATACAAATCCTCCTCGGCACCAAAGAGGAAGCTGTCTTTCCCAGCGGAAAAATACCCTGAATGGGATGACCCGCAGTAGAATGCCACACGGGATAAACCATCCCAAAACAAGGCACATTTTCAGGAGTGGAGCAAGAAGGTGTCAAATAAAATAAAGGCTACTGCTTGCGATGCTTCTAACACCGCTCAGCAACCGTCATTCTCTCAGGTGAGGCCTATCAATCGGCATTCATAGTTATTCTGCGGCAGAAGCGCGGCGAGGACTTCGAGTTGCACATTCGCTGTGTGTCGATTCGAGTCATTTTGTGCACTCCAGAACAGCGTCAGAGAGTGCAAAAATCATCGGGATCCCGAAAGCAATCTTGTCTTCCAATGCCGCTGACAGTTATCGGCCGCTTTCACTCCTGATCGCATTGAAGCGCCTCCTCATTCCGGAATTTATCAATCATCTGGCAACCAATAATGTCATCCCCAGGGATCAGCGCGGCTACAAGGAGGAGGTGTTTTCCAAGTTTTTCTCCATTTTTAATGCATTCTTCTACTGATAAACATTTCTTATGTTCTGTTCCTAATATTCTTTTCTTTGTTCGAGCTTTTGT
Source organism: Tanypteryx hageni (assembly GCA_028673005.1). Lineage (NCBI taxonomy): Eukaryota > Metazoa > Arthropoda > Insecta > Odonata > Petaluridae > Tanypteryx > Tanypteryx hageni. Next base: position 55,001,840 of record CM054120.1, on the reverse strand, counting down.
GGGGTGTATATATTGTTTAAATATCATATACACGCAACATATTTCCATTTATTTCACGTCTGTGAAATGGAGATGCTTGCATATTTCCACTCCTATTTTTTGGAATCTGACAATTGCAATGCATCTACAAAAATTTTTCTCCAACGCAAGATCTATTAGAATAGAGAATTGCGTACATAGACCTACCTCTCCTCCAGAAATAATTTTCATACAGCACATCTACTTTTCCATTGGCTGAAAGAAGAGATTTCCAGTTATTCTGCTTTTTTCGCTTTCTGAGTTAATTCACCTATTCCTGTAAATCGGCTTCTTTAGACGCAGTCCAATTCGTCCAACCTTTCCATTTTCGTTGTGTCCTATGATGGATTTAATATTCACTGAACAATCCCGATCCACAGTCCATGTGCTATCTCCCCATATTGAAGACAATTTATCTATCCTTCCTACCTATAGCTGGTTGCAAGTTTCCTTCGAACTGTATATCTTTTGTTTGTTTAGAATGGAGTGCTCATAATTGGTTTTTTTGATACAATAGGCGCATTTAAGAAGAATACATCCTATGAAAGGGAGGAGGTTTCCAAGTGTTTTTTTCCATTTTTATGCATTATATTGTTAAATAAAATTTTTTTTATGTTTTTCGTGTTATTTATTTTCCTTAGATATGCCTGTATGGGGTATATATATAGTATAAGTATCATATACAAGCAACATTTATTTCACGTCTGAGAAATTGATGATGTTTACAAATTTCCATCCTCATAATATGTAATCAGAAAATTGCAATGCATCTATAAAAATTCTTCTCACACGGGTAAACTATTATCGTTGATAATTGCGTACTCAACCCTACCATCTATTCCACGAATACTGCGATAGAGCGTAAATACATTTCCTTACGCTGGAGAATTAGATTTCAAATTATTCTTCATAATTTCGCTTTTCTCTGTGAATTCACTTATTCTTGTAAATCACTTTCTTTAGACAAAGTCAGATAATGGGCATAGGCTCTGCAAGTTGTGCAACATTTCCGTTGTGTCGTATGATGGGTATAATACTCAGCGAACTATCCTGATCAACAATTTACTTGCAATATCTCCATATGGACGAGAGTATTTCCATCCATCCTATCTGAAAAAGAATAATGTATTTCTATCTATATGGCCATATTGTATTTGCACCTTGGGAACAATTACATTTCGATGGACCCCTTCTGTCTCTTATCAGAATTTCTGTACTCTTTTCAAAATATGCCCACTTGTATATGAAAGATTTTTCCATTTGATATATTTGGATCATTTTTTTCCGTTTCCAACATGAGATGGTTCCTATAATTTTCCGCTTTTACTTATTCGGCAGCTTACGTCTTCCATGTGATAATGGTCTAAATTGGATGAAGTAGCCTAAGTTATTTCCAAAGAGATCTTGTGTATCGTGCGATTTTATTAGTATTCTCATTGAGAGCCATGCTCGTCGGGAATGACCTGCTACAAAAACCCATAGTTCTGTTCGAATTCGCTTACCACCTGAGGCTGATACAGTTCTATTGAACTTGAACCTGCATATCTTGGACCTGAATATTGAATTTTGTATTCTACCTGCGATGTTGACCATTGTAAGCAAAGGAGACCCAACTGAGTTAACTTTCTTGTTCTTATTCAGCTCCACCCAACTATAGCCGTTTGCCTTGCGAAGGACCATCGCTGTCTCTGTAGCTCTGAAATGTGCCGTTACTCCAGTCACGTCATTGGTGGCCCTGAAAAGGTCCTTGGTTGCTGCTTCTCTTTTTTTTTATATGTTTGAGTGTCCAGTCAGTCAGTTAGCGAAGTGAGCGAGCAGAGCGGAGCTCAGCAGAGTAAACCGATCGATCATTGGCTTATGTTTAACGGCTTTCAACCAACATATTTCCCTAGCTTTTCATAGCTCTGGCTGGTTTTCGAAAACTCATCCTTTAGGAGGAAGTACCGTAATTCGCTGTGGTCCAGAGCTGTTAGGGCTTTCCGAATGAACCCAGGTTCCACCCAGGGGTAAACCGCACGCCTCGCTGCGAGCGGAGCACCTGGGGGACCTTTGCACGGGTCAACTCACTTTCTTCTTGCGGGGGTGGCTAACGAGGCCCCACCTTCTCACCCGCCCAACTCTTTTCGTCTATTTAGACAGTTGGCAGATGGTTGGACATGGTGGTGTCCCATCTTTTAGATAGCCTATTAAGAGACCGCTAATTTGCCGATTAACAGATCTCCACCGAACAAAAAGGCACCTAAGACAAATTTGGGACAAATGTTACTGTACCCAAGGACATTAAACAAGTTCTTTTTGGACAAATTTTATTGACAATGACACAACCGATAATGGTAACGGTTTTTAAACTGACGAGGGCCAGTCAGGAACCCTACAGGACAGGCAACCCATCCGGGAGCATAATAATTTTATTATTGAACAACACAAGGAAGATACTCGACCAAGCTGAGCCAACACCCACGAGAAAATCACCAGCAAAGGGCCAACAAATACTAAAGCCCTTATAACAGTAGACGAATCTATAAAATAACGAAAAAGGCAACAGGGAGACGCAGCCGTCCCTTTGACCATCAAATACTATGCCCTCATAGGACTCGACTCCAAATTCTGCCGTAACACCTGCTCCAAGGTCACAACTACCACCCACCAGAGCTAACTCTAAGCGATTTCTTGAAGCCATACAAGCAAAATGCGCGAACCAAAACTTTACAATTAAAAACACCAAAGGGGTAACAAAACTTCAAGTACAAACTAAGGACGACTTCGACAACGTCGGCAGGATGCTAGCTGACGAAATAGCTCAAACTAGCACATGGGACACCTGCAAAGACGAAACAATGAAACACTACGTTAGAGGATTACATTGTAACGTTGACACAAATTATATCAAAGTATATCTCATTGCTAGCGGGATCCCTGTAACCAGAGTGCAAAACTTAGCTAAAAATCCTATTGAGCCATCAGATCGTTATGCCATAAGTGTAAGTACAATAATATCACCGTTTGATATCTGCAACAATAAAAGCATCAGAAGGAGTCCAGTGCACATTCAACCTTTTTAGTGCCAAAGACGAAGAATGTTCTATCGATGCAACCGATAAGGACATTGATCAACAAAATGTACGGCCGCTCCTAGGTCCAATACGTGTGCCGGCCCCTACGAAATTACGGAGTGCACCAAACCACTAGACACATCAGCTACATGCTTTAACTGTGGGGGCGATCACGCGGCATGCTCCAGAAAATGCTCCATATATAAGAAGCAACTGGGGAAAATGAGAGGAGCATACGAACCCATCCAAGGAAACCGGAAGAGCCAACACGTTACGTCGACTAAAAACTCACGAGTTGACAGACCCGTTACGGAAGTGGGATCTACCCCAGCGAAAGAGTTTGACTCACGGAATGGCACAACAACACTGAAGCAGAATCTTTGGGGCACATAAATATCCGAGCATCGCCACGCACCTCCACACGACTAAGGCTAGAAATGCCTCGAAACCTCAATCCCAATTTGGAAAAAGCATCAGCAAATCCTTCCGGAACAGATCTCTCGATGATTCCAATAGTAACTATGCTAATAGGCATTACCAACACCCTACAAGACCAACTCGCCCATCTCTCTTCATTCCTTAATGACTTAGCCGCACAATACGACCCATAAACTGAATAACATCAGAGGAATGAGCATTTGCGTTTGGAACGCTAAAGGAGGAGTCAAAAATAAGACCCTGAGCTCTTGAAATTCTTAATGCAACATACTAGAATATTTAACACTGACGACCCGGTCCTTGCGGCCGGCTATTATAGCGCTTTACATACATCATGAAAATTCATCAGGGATAACCCGAATGGGAATAAGCTACTAAGCTGAGCAGACTCCAACAATCTATGAATTACCGCACTCGATCATCCGACTCGCTTTAATCAAACGCTTGACATTGCAGCATATAAGGGCATAAAAACCTCCATGGGGCTCTACACCGCTGCAGCTTTAAGTTGCGAGCATAACCCAGTGATAATTCACATTGGAGTTAAACCTACGCGTCTCCTCAAATGCTATAACTCCGATGCGACCTCATTGACGGAAAAATAACGGAAAACATTGACAGATGCCCTTCCGGAAATAAAAAACATCCAATCTAACAAAGAGGTAGATAAATTATCGGAATCACTCTCCTTACAAATGATTAAGGCACTACAACAGGCCACTTCTACAATCCGTGCACGCCAATTCAACCACCTAGCACTCCCTAGAGATATTTTGTCTTTCATAGCCAGGGAAAACAAAATGCGACGTGAACCAATAGACTGTAGATCCGCGATACTGGAGAATGGTTCGATGGATGGAAAGACAAATTTAATTAGACATAAAAGAATATAGAACTTGAATCTGGAAAAAGTTCGCCTCCAACCTCACCCAAAAATATGGTTCCATCTGGCGCTCCGTTAGAAATCTTAGTAGACCACTAACCAGGGAATCCTCTATGAGAACTGCAAAAGATGAATCAACTACTTACAGAGAAAAGGCGGAAATAATGGCCAATTATCTAGAAAACCTTCTCACGCCACTCCCAGCCGATTGGGGGAGCCCGAAAATAAACTGAACTTAGGAAGATGACGATATAGTACCTCCTACGTGTACAGAAGAAGAGCTTATCTATTCCATGAAACAGCTGCGACGCAACAAGGCCCCCGTTATGGATGGAATCCCGAATGAGGCAATATTACAAATGTCGCGCTTTGCGGGAGAAGTTATGCTAGTCATTTCCAACTCGGCACTAAAGCTCGTGAAACCCGGTTCCGGCATTTTCCTGCTTTTACGAAGAACGCCAGGTAGGCAACGGCTTAACGACCCTTCTGAAGGACGGATCAGCTGAATTTGCGCAGTCTCCTCAAACCTCAAAACAGGGGGTCGGGCGACACTGTCAATATCCACCTTGCGCAGGATCCGGGCCCGCTGCCTTTTACTAACCACTACACCATCTGAACCCTCCCCCTGCTCCTCTTCTTCTCCTCTTCTTGCTCATTAAAGTGCATATTGTTCTGTGTTTTGCAGGTCGGTCTCAGAGACGTCTGATGTTTGATTTTTGCATTATGGTTGTGTCGCGATCCGGGAAAAACGCTGACGGAGTCCCTTCTTCTCACCCGCTTCGCCTCTACGGCTTTATTACTCCTCCTCTTGCTGCTCTGAAAAGGGCCGGTAGACATGCGTTTTGCAGGTTGGTCCTCAAAGAGTCAGTGGGTCGATTATTGCATTCCTGTTGCGCCGCGATCCGTGTGAAGGCTAACGTAAATCCTTCTTCTTACTCGCTTAGCGTCATCCGGTCAATCTACTCCTTCACTTGTGGGTCTGGAAGGATTTCGCTCTTTGCTCTCTAATCGGATCTCTTGCTGACATCTGCAATCTGGCTGGTGTTGTTGCTTCTAAATTATTTTAATCCCTTTCTTCCGTTACACCTGAAATGACTTCCCTCTCTCTGACAGCTTTGTCTGAATTATTCCCCTGTTTGACGTTGCACCATGGATACACCCAATGATGTCAAAGATGCTGCTACGTGGGCAGCTGCAAAAGAGCTCGCAATTTGTCGAACTGTTTATTTTCAAGGGAGTGGATGGCCGAAATACTAACCTCCACGTTCAACTCTGAGAAATATAAAAACCAGCGCAATATCTCGCGACCTTCCGACAGGTATAACTCTGGGTATGATTAGGAATCCTGCACCACCAATCAGCTTCAGGCTAACCTTCAGGAGCCTTTTGACTCCGCGAAACCCGGCAAAGCCTAGGGGAAGAAGACAAGAGGAAAAAGCAACGCCAAGTCTGTCAAGGTGGCAGAGCGGAAAATTCCGTCTTCACCATCTCCAGTAGTGATGGTCCAAAACACTTGCACTACTATGGAGCCTACTCAGACTGCCATACAGGCTGGGCCACCAGCCTTCGTCCCTCTAGATCCCACTCTTGCCCAGGCAAGTGAATCCACGAGCGAGGCCATGGAAAGAGATTATTCGATCTCCTAGAAGAAAAAATCTTCTGTTCTAAGTTTGACTCCACCTAAGCAACAAAATATTGCTTCTCCGGAGGTTGACAACCTTCAAGTGCAGGCCGCTGCTTATTCCGAGTCCTCTCTTGCAGCAACGCCTTCTACTGACTTAATCCTTGTCAGTCCGTCTCATCCTGAACCTATGGAGTCTGAATCATACAAATCCTCCTCGGCACCAAAGAGGAAGCTGTCTTTCCCAGCGGAAAAATACCCTGAAAGGGATGACCCGCAGTAGAGTGCCACACGCGATAAACCATCCCAAAACAAGGCACATTTTCAGGAGTGGAGCAAGAAGGTGTCAAATAAAATAAAGGCTACTGCTTGCGATGCTTCTAACACCGCTCAGCAACCGACATTCTCTCAGGTGAGGCCTATCAATCGGCATTCATAGTTACTCTGCGGCAGAAGCGCGGCGAGGACTTCGAGTTGAACATTCGCTGTGTGTCGATTCGAGTCATTTTGTGCACTCCAGAACAGCGTCAGAGAGTGCAAAAATCATCGGGATCCCGAAAGCAAACTTGTCTTCCAATGCCGCTGACAGTTATCGGCCGCTTTCACTCCTGATCGCATTGAAGCGCCTCCTCCTTCCGGAATTTATCAATCATCTGGCAACCAATAATGTCATCCCCAGGGAGCAGCGCGGCTACAAGGAGGAGGTGTTTTCCAAGTTCTTCTCCATTTTTAATGCATTCTTCTACTGATAAACATTTCTTGTGTTCTGTTCCTAATATTCTTTTCTTTGTTCGAGCTTTTGTGGGGTGTATATATTGTTTATATATCATATACACGCAACATATTTCCATTTATTTCACGTCTGTGAAATGGAAGATGCTTGCATATTTCCACTCCCATTTTTTGGAATCTGACAATTGCAATGCATCTACAAATATTTTTCTCCAATGCAAGATCTATTAGAATAGAGAATTGCGTACATAGACCTACCTCTCCTCCAGAAATAATTTTCATAGAGCACATCTACTTTTCCATTGGCTGAAAGAAGAGATTTCCAATTATTCTGCTTATTTTCGCTTTCTGAGTTAATTCACCTATTCCTGTAAATCGGCTTCTTTAGACGCAGTCCAATTTGTCCAACCTTTCCATTTTTGTTGTGTCCTAAGATGCATTTAATATTCACTGAACAATCTCGATCCATAGTCCATGTGCTATCTCCCCATATTGAAGACAATTTATCTATCCTTCCTACCTATAGCTGGTTGCATGTTTCCTTCGAACTGTATATCTTTTGTTTGTTTAGAGGGGAGTGCTTATACTTGGTTTACAATAGGCACATTTAAGAAGAATACAACCGGTAAAAGGGAGGAGGTTTCCAAGTCTTTTTTCCATTTTTATGCATTATATTGTTGAAAAACAATTTTTAAGTATTTTCGTGTTATTTATTTTCCTTAGATATGCCTGTATGGGGTATATATATATAGTATAAGTATCATATACAAGCAACTCTGATTTCACGTCGGAGAAATTGAAGTTGTTTGCAAACTTCCATTCCCATAATTTGTAATCAGAAAATTGCAATGCATCTATAAAAATTCTTCTCACACGGGAAAACTATTATCGCACAGAATTGCATACACAAGCCTACCTCTATTCCAGGAATACTGCGATAGAGCGTAACTACTTTTCCTTCAACTGGAAAAAGAGATTTCATGATTATTCTTCATAATTTCGCTTTTCTCTGTGAATTCCCCTATTCTTGTAAATCACCTTCTTTAGACAAAGTCAGATAATGGGCATAGGCTCTGCAAGTTGTGCAACATTTCCGTTTCCCGTGTGTCGTATGATGGGTATAATACTCAGTGAACTATCCTCAACAACAATTTACGTGCAATATCTCCATATGGAAGTGAGTTTTTCAATCCTTCCTCTCCGAAAAAGAATAATGTATTGCTATCTCTTTGGGCATATTGTATTTGCACCTTTGGAACAATTACATTTCGATGGACCCCTTCTGTAGTTCATCAGAATTTCTGTACTCTTTTCAAAATAAGCATGTTTGTATATGAAAGATTTTTTCCATTTGATATATTTGGATCATTTTATTCCGTTTCCAACATGCGATTTTTTCTATAATTTTCCGCTTTTACTTATTTGGCTGCTTACGTCTTCCATGTGATAATCGTCTAAATCGGATGAAGTAGCCTAAGTTCTTTCAAAAAGATATCTTCTATTAAATCGGGCGATTTTATTAGTATTCTCATTGAGAGCCATGCTCGTCGGGAATGACCTGCTACAAAAATCCATAGTTCTGTTCGAATTCGCTTACCACCTGAGGCTGATACAGTTCTATTGATCTTGAGCCTGCATATCTCCGACCTGAATATTGATTTTTGTATTCTACCTGCCATTGTAAGCAAAAGAGACCCAACTGAGTTAACTTTCATGTTCTTATTCAGCTCCAGCCCAACTATAGCCGTTTGCCTTGCGAAGGACCATCGCTGTATCTGTAGCTCTGAAATGTGCCGTTACTCCAGTCACGTCATTGATGGCCCTGAAAAGGTCATTGGTTGCTGCTTCTCTTTTTGTATATGTTTGAGTGTCCAGTCAGTCAGTCAGCGAAGTGAGCGAGCAGAGCGGAGCTCAGCAGAGTAAACCGATCGATCATTGCCTTATGTCTAGTGGCTTTTAACCAAAATATTCCCCTAGCTTTCCGTCCTATTTCAGCAACATATATATAACGTGTGATCTATGTCTGAAAGGCATGATGAAAGCTGGTGTTCATCTCGAGACATTTTCCAAGGAAATATTTTGCCTTTCGTTGGAAAAAGAGATTTTCTCTTAATCTCTATTGTCCTGCGTTTCTGTTTAAACACGTCTTTACTTGTAAATCGACATTTTAAAGGATGTTAAAAGTAATGGGTTCGGTATGTCGAATTTGAGCAACGATTCCATTTACGAGCTATCCTATGGTGTATATATTATTCCCTAAACAATCCTATCCACAGCTTATGTGCAATCTATTCAATATGGAGGAGATTTTTGCCGACTTTTCTCACCAAATTGAACGATTGTTTTGTTATGTATATGGAATCATAAATGTTGCACATTTGGTAACAGTTTCATTACGATGCAAATTTTCTCTCATCCGTCAATATTTCCGTTCGATTTTCAATACGAACACACCCATTTATGGTATGCACATCCCATATGAAATATTTGGATAATTTTTTCCGTTTATTCAGCATGAGGTGTGTCCTACAATTTTACGTTTGTTAGTTTTACTGTATCTTAAGGTTTCTGTATGATATTAGTCTGAATGGAAGGATTCTAGCCGGATATTTCCCAAAATAGATTTTCCAAGGATTTATCTACGTCATTTCATGAAGTCAATATGTAGTGTAGGGAGGTGTCGTTATGATTCTCTTTTATGACACCCTAAGTGAAATCCAAAAGAATACAACACATCTGTAAGAGGATAAATTCCAAATCTTGCATGCCATTATTTCTTCTACTATCAACGTTAAAACAGAATTCATTTAATGCTCACTGATCTTTCTTGGTTTATGTTCGTAGCATTTATGTGCTACTTGCGACTGTGGACTAGTGCAAGATATTCATATTTTAACCATAAAAATTCATCATGAAATCATCTAATTATGGCAAGACGATTAAATTGAAGACATTAGAAAATTTCCATTCTCATACATTGCAATGGAAAAATGTGTCTTAATTTATTGTCCCGCAAATTAAGATCACAGAGGCCAAAAAAATTCTCATTATTGGTGTAATATTTTCGCTGGTAAAAGAGATTTACAATTATTCTGCAATGTTTAGGATTACACCTGTTCTTGTAAACCGGCTTAATGACCGAGAGTCAGATAATTGGTTCCGGTGGTCCAATTTGTACAACGTTTCCGGTTTCTGTCTATCCTATGATGGGATTATTATTACCATCTCTCATTAATTCGTTTATACCTAGTATCTGCAGATTCATGCCCAGATGCTAAAGATTGGAAGGCAGTAATTTAAAATTTAAGACTATTTCATCGTAGTTATATATATATTCTCACCAAACAATCCTTTGTTGTCAATGAGATAATAGCATTTTGCTTTAAATTTCAAAAATTTGTCCGAATTAGCCGATAATTTTTCGCCACAGATATTGAGCTGCCTATGGCTGTCGGATTACACCGAATGTCGGGCAATCGGAGGTCGGATAATCAGGACTATACTGTACGCATATATGTATAGGAAAGTATATTTTATTTGTTTTATTTGCATCATTATTTCCGTATTCAGCTTGAGGTTGTTCCTAAGATTTTCCGCTGTTACTTATTCAGCAGCTTATGTTTTCCATGTGATATTCGTCTGAATCTGATGAAGGAGCTGAAGTTTTCTCCAAAAACATTTTCTCGACTATCGTGTGATATTTTTAGTATGCCAATTAACATCCAGGATATAATACCTCTAGCTGGTTGCATGTTTCCTTCGAACTGTATTCCTTTTGTTTGTTTAGAGGGGAGTGCTTATAAGAGTTTTTTTTTTATACAATAGGCGCATTTAAGAAGAATACATCCTATAAAAGGGAGGAGGTTTCCAAGTCTTTTTTCCATTTTTATGCATTATATTGTTGAAAAACAATTTTTATGTTTTTTCGTGTTATTTATTTTCCTTAGATGATCCTGTATGGTGTATATAAATAGTATAAATATCATATACAAGCAACATTTATTTCACGTCTGAGAAATTGATGATGTTTACAAATTTCCATCCTCATAATATGTAATCAGAAAATTGCAATGCATCTATAAAAATTCTTCTCACACGGGTAAACTATTATCGTTGATAATTGCGTACTCAACCCTACTTCTATTCCACGAAAACTGCGATAGAGCGTAAATACTTTTCCTTACGCTGGAAAATTAGATTTCAATTTATTCTTCATAATTTCGCTTTTCTTTGTGAATTCACTTATTCTTGTAAATCACCTTCTTTAGAAAAAGTCAGATAATGGGCATAAGCTCTGCATGTTATAAAACATTTCCGTATCCCGTGTATCGTATGATGGATATAATATTCAGTGAACTATCCTGATCAACAATTTACGTGCAATATCTCCATATGGACGAGAGTATTTCCATCCTTCCTATCTGAAAAAAGAAAAATGTATTTCTATCTATATGGCCATATTGTTTTTGCACCTTTGGAACAATTACATTTCGATGGACGCCTTTTGTCTTTCATCAGAATTTCTACACTCTTTTCAAAATATGCCTGCTTGTATATGAAAGATTTTTCCATTTGATATATTTGGATCATTTTTTTCCGTTTCCAACATGAGATGGTTCCTATAATTTTCCGCTTTTACTTATTCGGCAGCTTACGTCTTCCATGTGATAATCGTCTAAATCGGATGAAGTAGCCTAAGTTATTTCCAAAGAGATCTTCTTGTGAATCGGGCGATTTTATTAGTATTCTCATTGAGAGCCATGCTCGTCGGGAATGACCCCTTAGTTCTGTTCGAATTCGCTTACCACCTGAGGCTGATACAGTTCTATTGAACTTGAGCCTGCATATCTTGGACCTGAATATTGATATTTGTATTCTACCTGCCATTGTAAGCAAAGGAGACCCAACTGAGTTAACTTTCTTGTTCTTATTCAGCTCCACCCCAACTATAGCCGTTTCCCTTGCGAAGGACCTTCGCTGTCTCTGAAGCTCAGAAATGTGCCGTTACACAAGTCACGTCATTGTTGGCCCTGAAAAGGTCCTTGGTTGCTGCTTCTCTTTATTTTATGTGTTTGAGTATCCAGTCAGTCAGTCAGCGAAGTGAGCGAGTAGAGCGGAGCTCAGCAGAGTAAACCGATCGATCATTGGCTTATGTTTAACGGCTTTCAACCAACATATTCCCCTAGCTTTCCATAGCTCTGGCTGGTTTTCGAAAACTCACTCTTAAGGAGGATGTACCATAATTCGCTGTGGTCCAGAGCTGTTAGGGCTTTCCGAGTAAACCCAGGTTCCACCCAGTGGTAAACCGCACGCCTCGCTGCGAGCGGAGCATCTGGGGGACCTTTGCACGGGCCAAATCATTTTCTTCTTGCGGCGGTGGCTAACGAGGCCCCACCTTCTCGCCCGCCTTCCTCTTTTCGTCAATTTAGACAGTTGGCAGTTGGTTGGACATGGTGGTCTCCCACCTTTTGATAGCCCATTAAGAGACCGCTAATTTGCCGATTAACAGATCTCCACCGAACAAAAAGGCACCTAAGACAAATTTGGGACAAATGTTACTGTACCCAAGGACATTAAAAAAGTTCTTTTTGGACAAAGTTTTATTGACAATGACACAACCGATAATGGTAACGGTTTTTAAACTGACGAGGGCCAGTCAGGAACCCTACAGGACAGGCAACCCATCCGGGAGCATAATAATTTTATTATTGAATAAGACAAGGAAGAAACTCAACCAAGCTGAGCCACCACCCACGAGCAAATCACCAGCAAACGGCCAACAAATACTAAAGCCCTTATAACAGTAGACGAAACTATACAAAAACGAAAAAGACAACAGGGAGACGCAGCCGTCCCTTTGACCAACAAATACGATGCCCTCATTGGACTCGACTCCAAATTCTGCCGTAACACCTGCTCCAAGGTCACAACTACCACCCACCATAGCTAACTCTAAGCGATTTCTTGAAGCCATAAAAGCAAAATGCGCGAACCAAAACTTTACAATTAAAATCACCAAAGGGGTAACAAAACTTCAAGTACAAACTAAGGACGACTTCGACAACGTCGGCAGGATGCTAGCTGACGAAATAGCTCAAACTAGCACATGGGACGCCTGCAAAGGCGAAACAATGCAATACTACGTTAGAGGATTACATTGTAACGTTGACACAAATTATATCAAAGTATATCTCAGTGATAGCGGGATCCCTGTAACCAGAGTGCAAAACTTAGCTAAAAATCCTAATGAGCCATCAGTTCGTTATGCCATAACGGTAAGTACAATAATATCACCGTTTGATATCTGCAACAAAAGAAGCATCAGAAGGAGTCCAGTGCACATTCAACCATTTTAGTGCCAAAGACGAAGAATGTTCTATAGATGCAACCGATAAGGACATTGATCAACAAAATGTACGGCCGCTCCTAGGTTCAATAAGTGTGCCGGCCCCCACGAAATTACGGAGTGCACCAAACCACTAGACACATCAGCTACATGCTTCAACTGTAGGGGCCATCACGCCGCATGCTCCAGAAAATGCTCCATATATAAGAAGCAACTGGGGAAAATGAGAGGAGCATACGAACCCATCCAAGGAAACCGGAAGGGCCAACACGCTAAGTCATATAAAAACTCACCAGTTGACAGACCCCTTACGGAAGTGGGACCTACCCCAGCGAAAGGAAGGAAGGGCACAACAACACTGAAGCAGAATCTTTGGGGCACATAAATATCCGAGCATCGCCACGCACCTCCACACGACTAAGGCTAGAAATGCCTCGAAACCTCAATCCCAATTTGGAAAAAGCATCAGCAAATCCTTCCGGAACAGATCTATCGATGTTTCCAATAGTAACTATGCTAATAGGCAATACCAACGCCCCACAAGACCAATTCGCCCATCTCTCTTCATTCCTTAATGACATAGCCGCTCAATACGGCCCTTAAACTTAATAACATCAGAGGAATGAGCATTGCGTATTGCACGCTAATGGAGGAGTCAAAAATAAGACCCTGAGCTCTTGCAATTCTTAATGCAACATACTAGAATATTTAACACTGACGACCTGGTCCTTGAGGCCGGCTATTATAGCGCTTTACATACATCATGGAAATTCATCAGGGATAACCTGAATGAGAATAAGCTACTAAGCTGAGCAGACTCCAACAATCTAATAATTACCGCATTCGATCATCCGACTCGCTTTCATCAAACGCTTGACATTGCAGCATATAAGGGCGCAAACACCTCCATGGGGCTCTACACCGCTGCAGCTTCATGTTGCGAGCATAACCCAGTGATAATTCACATTGGAGTTAAACCTACGCGTCTCCTCAAATGCCATAACTCCGATACGACCTCATTGACTGGGTAAAATAACGGAAAACATTGACAGATGCCCTTCCGGAAATAAAAACCATCCAATCTAACAAAGAGGTAGATAAATTATCGGAATCACTCTCCTTACAAATGATTAAGGCACTACAACAGGCCACTTCTACAATCCGTGCACGCCAATCCAACCACCTAGCACTCCTTAGAGATATTTTGTCTTTCATAGCCAGGGAAAACAAAATGCGGGGTGAACCAGAAGACTGGAGATCCGCGATACTGGAGAATGGCTCGATGGATGGAAAGACAAATTTAATTAGACATAAAAGAATATAGGACTTGAACCTGGAAAAAGTTTGCCTCCAACCTCACCCAAAAATATGGTTCCATCTGGCGCTCCGTTAGAAATCTTAGTATACCATTAACCAGGGAATCCTCTTTGAGAACTGGAAAGATGAATCAACTACTTACAGAGAAAAGGCGGAAATAATGGCCAATTATCTAGAAAACCTTCTCACGCCACTCCCAGCCGATTGGGGGTGCCCGAAAATAAACTGAACTTAGGAAGATGACGATATAGTACCTCCTACGTGTACAGAAGAAGAGCTTATCCATTCCATGAAACAGCTGCGACGCAACAAGGCCCCCGTTATGGATGGAATCCCGAATGAGGCAATATTACAAATGTCGCGCTTTGCGGGAGATGTTATGTTAATCCCTTTCTTCCGTTACCCCTGAAATGACTTCCCTCTCTCTGACAGCTATATCTGAATTATGCCGCTGTTTGACGTTGCACCATGGATACACCCAATGATGTCAAAGATGCTGCTACGTGGGCAGCTGCAAAAGAGCTCGCAATATGTCGAACTGTTTGCCTTCAAGGGAGTGGATGGCCGAAATACTAACCTCCACGTTCAACTCTGAGAGGTATAAAAACCAGCGCAAAATCTCGCGACCCTCCGACAGGTATAACTCTGGGTCTGATTCGGAAACCTGCACCACCAGTCAGCTTCAGGCTAACATTAAGGGGCCTTTTGACTCCACGAAACCCGACAAAGCCTAGGGGAAGAAGACAAAAGGAAAAAGCAACGCCAAGTCTGTCAAGGTGGCAGAGCGGAAAATTCCGTCTTCACCATCTCCAGTACTGATGGTCCAAAACACTTGGCCTAGTATTGAGCCTACTCAGACTGCCGTACAGGCTGAGCCACCCCCCTCCGTCCCTCTCGATTCCACTCGTGCCCAGGCAAGTGAATCCACGAGCGAGTCCATGGAAACAGATTATTCGATCTCCTAGAAGAAAAACTCTTCTGTTCTGAGTTTAACTCCACCTAAGCAACAAACTATTGCCTCTCCGAAGGTTGACAACCTGCAAGTTCAGGCCGCTGCTTATTCCGAGTCCTCCCTTGCAGCAACGCCCTCTACTGACTTAAGCCTTGTCAGTCCGTCTCATCCTGAACCTATGGAGTCTGAACCATCCATATCCTCCTCGGCACCAAAGAGGAAGCTGTCTTTCCCAGCGGAAAAATACCCTGAAAGGGATGAACCGCAGTAGAATGCCACACGGGAAAAACCATCCCAAAACAAGGCACATTTTCAGGAGTGGAGCAAGAAGGTGTCAAATAAAATAAAGGCTACTGTTTGCGATGCTTCTAACACCGCTAGGTGAGGCCTATCAATCGGCATTCATAGATACTCTGCGGCAGAAATGCGGCGAGGACTTCGAGTTGAACATTCGCTGTGTGTCGATTCGAGTAATTTTATGCATTCCAGAACTGCGTCAGAGAGTGCAAAAATCATCGGGATCCCGAAAGCAAAATTGTCTTCCAATGCCGTTGACAGTTATCGGCCGCTTTCACTCCTGATCGCATTGAAGCGCCTCCTCCTTCCGGAATTTATCAATCATCTGGCAACAAATAATATCATCCCCAGGGAGCAGCGCGGCTACAAGGAGGAGGTGTTTTCCAAGTTTTTCTCCATTTTTAATGCATTCTTCTACTGATAAACATTTCTTATGTTCTGTTCCTAATATTCTTTTCTTTGTTCGAGCTTTTGTGGGGTGTATATATTGTTTAAATATCATATACACGCAACATATTTCCATTTATTTCACGTCTGTGAAATGGAAGATGCTTGCATATTTCCACTCCTATTTTTTGGAATCTGACAATTGCAATGCATCTACAAATATTTTTCTCCAACGCAAGATCTATTAGAATAGAGATTTGCGTACATAGACCTACCTCTCCTCCAGAAATATTTTGATACATCACATCTACTTTTCCATTGGCTGAAAGAAGAGATTTCCAGTTATTCTGCTTATTTTCGCTTTCTGAGTTAATTCACCTATTCCTGTAAATCGGCTTCTTTAGACGCAGTCCAATTTGTCCAACCTTTCCATTTTCGTTGTGTCCTATGATGGATTTAATATTCACTGAACAATCCCGATCCACAGTCCATGTGCTATCTCCCCATATTGAAGACAATTTATCTATCCTTCCTACCTATAGCTGGTTGCAAGTTTCCTTCGAACTGTATATCTTTTGTTTGTTTAGAATGGAGAGCTTATAATTGGTTTTTTTGATACAATAGGCGCATTTAAGAAGAATACATCCTATGAAAGGGAGGAGGTTTCCAAGTGTTTTTTTCCATTTTTATGCATTATATTGTTAAATAAAATTTTTTTTATGTTTTTCGTGTTATTTATTTTCCTTAGATATGCCTGTATGGGGTATATATATAGTATAAGTATCATATACAAGCAACATTTATTTGACGTCTGAGAAATTGATGATGTTTACAAATTTCCATCCTCATAATATGTAATCAGAAAATTGCAATGCATCTATAAAAATTCTTCTCACACGGGTAAACTATTATCGTTGATAATTGCGTACTCAACCCTACCATCTATTCCACGAATACTGCGATAGAGCGTAAATACATTTCCTTACGCTGGAGAATTAGATTTCAAATTATTCTTCATAATTTCGCTTTTCTCTGTGAATTCACTTATTCTTGTAAATCACTTTCTTTAGACAAAGTCAGATAATGGGCATAGGCTCTGCAAGTTGTGCAACATTTCCGTTGTGTCGTATGATGGGTATAATACTCAGCGAACTATCCTGATCAACAATTTACTTGCAATATCTCCATATGGACGAGAGTATTTCCATCCATCCTATCTGAAAAAGAATAATGTATTTCTATCTATATGGCCATATTGTTTTTGCACCTTGGGAACAATTACATTTCGATGGACCCCTTCTGTCTCTTATCAGAATTTCTGTACTCTTTTCAAAATATGCCCACTTGTATATGAAAGATTTTTCCATTTGATATATTTGGATAATTTTGTTCCGTTTCCAACATGCGATTTTTTCTATAATTTTCCGCTTTTACTTATTCGGCAGCTTACGTCTTCCATGTGATAATGGTCTAAATTGGATGAAGTAGCCTACGTTATTTCTAAAGAGATCTTGTGTATCGTGCGATTTTATTAGTATTCTCATTGAGAGCCATGCTCGTCGGGAATGACCTGCTACAAAAACCCATAGTTCTGTTCGAATTCGCTTACCACCTGAGGCTGATACAGTTCTATTGAACTTGAACCTGCATATCTTGGACCTGAATATTGAATTTTGTATTCTACCTGCGATGTTGACCATTGTAAGCAAAGGAGACCCAACTGAGTTAACTTTCTTGTTCTTATTCAGCTACACCCAACTATAGCCGTTTGCCTTGCGAAGGACCATCGCTGTCTCTGTAGCTCTGAAATGTGCCGTTACTCCAGTCACGTCATTGGTGACCCTGAAAAGGTCCTTGGTTGCTGCTTCTCTTTTTTTTTATATGTTTGAGTGTCCAGTCAGTCAGTTAGCGAAGTGAGCGAGCAGAGCGGAGCTCAGCAGAGTAAACCGATCGATCATTGGCTTATGTTTAACGGCTTTCAACCAACATATTTCCCTAGCTTTCCATAGCTCTGGCTGGTTTTCGAAAACTCATCCTTTAGGAGGAAGTACCGTAATTCGCTGTGGTCCAGAGCTGTTAGGGCTTTCCGAATGAACCCAGGTTCCACCCAGGGGTAAACCGCACGCCTCGCTGCGAGCGGAGCACCTGGGGGACCTTTGCACGGGTCAACTCACTTTCTTCTTGCGGGGGTGGCTAACGAGGCCCCACCTTCTCACCCGCCCAACTCTTTTCGTCTATTTAGACAGTTGGCAGATGGTTGGACATGGTGGTGTCCCATCTTTTAGATAGCCTATTAAGAGACCGCTAATTTGCCGATTAACAGATCTCCACCGAACAAAAAGGCACCTAAGACAAATTTGGGACAAATGTTACTGTACCCAAGGACATTAAACAAGTTCTTTTTGGACAAATTTTATTGACAATGACACAACCGATAATGGTAACGGTTTTTAAACTGACGAGGGCCAGTCAGGAACCCTACAGGACAGGCAACCCATCCGGGAGCATAATAATTTTATTATTGAACAACACAAGGAAGATACTCGACCAAGCTGAGCCAACACCCACGAGAAAATCACCAGCAAAGGTCCAACAAATACTAAAGCCCTTATAACAGTAGACGAATCTATAAAATAACGAAAAAGGCAACAGGGAGACGCAGCCGTCCCTTTGACCATCAAATACTATGCCCTCATAGGACTCGACTCCAAATTCTGCCGTAACACCTGCTCCAAGGTCACAACTACCACCCACCAGAGCTAACTCTAAGCGATTTCTTGAAGCCATACAAGCAAAATGCGCGAACCAAAACTTTACAATTAAAAACACCAAAGGGGTAACAAAACTTCAAGTACAAACTAAGGACGACTTCGACAACGTCGGCAGGATGCTAGCTGACGAAATAGCTCAAACTAGCACATGGGACGCCTGCAAAGACGAAACAATGAAACACTACGTTAGAGGATTACATTGTAACGTTGACACAAATTATATCAAAGTATATCTCATTGCTAGCGGGATCCATGTAACCAGAGTGCAAAACTTAGCTAAAAATCCTATTGAGCCATCAGATCGTTATGCCATAAGTGTAAGTACAATAATATCACCGTTTGATATCTGCAACAATAAAAGCATCAGAAGGAGTCCAGTGCACATTCAACCTTTTTAGTGCCAAAGACGAAGAATGTTCTATCGATGCAACCGATAAGGACATTGATCAACAAAATGTACGGCCGCTCCTAGGTCCAATACGTGTGCCGGCCCCTACGAAATTACGGAGTGCACCAAACCACTAGACACATCAGCTACATGCTTTAACTGTGGGGGCGATCACGCGGCATGCTCCAGAAAATGCTCCATATATAAGAAGCAACTGGGGAAAATGAGAGGAGCATACGAACCCATCCAAGGAAACCGGAAGAGCCAACACGTTACGTCGACTAAAAACTCACGAGTTGACAGACCCGTTACGGAAGTGGGATCTACCCCAGCGAAAGAGTTTGACTCACGGAATGGCACAACAACACTGAAGCAGAATCTTTGGGGCACATAAATATCCGAGCATCGCCACGCACCTCCACACGACTAAGGCTAGAAATGCCTCGAAACCTCAATCCCAATTAGGAAAAAGCATCAGCAAATCCTTCCGGAACAGATCTCTCGATGATTCCAATAGTAACTATGCTAATAGGCATTACCAACACCCTACAAGACCAACTCGCCCATCTCTCTTCATTCCTTAATGACTTAGCCGCACAATACGACCCATAAACTTAATAACATCAGAGGAATGAGCATTTGCGTTTGGAACGCTAAAGAAGGAGTCAAAAATAAGACCCTGAGCTCTTGCAATTCTTAATGCAACATACTAGAATATTTAACACTGACGACCCGGTCCTTGCGGCCGGCTATTATAGCGCTTTACATACATCATGAAAATTCATCAGGGATAACCCGAATGGGAATAAGCTACTAAGCTGAGCAGACTCCAACAATCTATGAATTACCGCACTCGATCATCCGACTCGCTTTAATCAAACGCTTGACATTGCAGCATATAAGGGCATAAACACCTCCATGGTGCTCTACACCGCTGCAGCTTTAAGTTGCGAGCATAACCCAGTGATAATTCACATTGGAGTTAAACCTACGCGTCTCCTCAAATGCTATAACTCCGATGCGACCTCATTGACGGAAAAATAACGGAAAACATTGACAGATGCCCTAAAAAAACATCCAATCTAACAAAGAGGTAGATAAATTATCGGAATCACTCTCCTTACAAATGATTAAGGCACTACAACAGGCCACTTCTACAATCCGTGCACGCCAATTCAACCACCTAGCACTCCCTAGAGATATTTTGTCTTTCATAGCCAGGGAAAACAAAATGCGACGTGAACCAAAAGACTGTAGATCCGCGATACTGGAGAATGGTTCGATGGATGGAAAGACAAATTTAATTAGACATAAAAGAATATAGAACTTGAATCTGGAAAAAGTTCGCCTCCAACCTCACCCAAAAATATGGTTCCATCTGGCGCTCCGTTAGAAATCTTAGTAGACCACTAACCAGGGAATCCTCTATGAGAACTGCAAAAGATGAATCAACTACTTACAGAGAAAAGGCGGAAATAATGGCCAATTATCTAGAAAACCTTCTCACGCCACTCCCAGCCGATTGGGGGAGCCCGAAAATAAACTGAACTTAGGAAGATGACGATATAGTACCTCCTACGTGTACAGAAGAAGAGCTTATCTATTCCATGAAACAGCTGCGACGCAACAAGGCCCCCGTTATGGATGGAATCCCGAATGAGGCAATATTACAAATGTCGCGCTTTGCGGGAGAAGTTATGCTAGTCATTTCCAACTCGGCACTAAAGCTCGTGAAACCCGGTTCCGGCATTTTCCTGCTTTTACGAAGAACGCCAGGTAGGCAACGGCTTAACGACCCTTCTGAAGGACGGATCAGCTGAATTTGCGCAGTCTCCTCAAACCTCAAAACAGGGGGTCGGGCGACACTGTCAATATCCACCTTGCGCAGGATCCGGGCCCGCTGCCTTTTACTAACCACTACACCATCGGAACCCTCCCCCTGCTCCTCTTTTTCTCCTATTCTTGCTCATTAAAGTGCATATTGTTCTGTGTTTTGCAGGTCGGTCTCAGAGACGTCTGATGTTTGATTTTTGCATTATGGTTGTGTCGCGATCCGGGAAAAACGCTGACGGAGTCCCTTCTTCTCACCCGCTTCGCCTCTACGGCTTTATTACTCCTCCTCTTGCTGCTCTGAAAAGGGCCGGTAGACATGCGTTTTGCAGGTTGGTCCTCAAAGAGTCAGTGGGTCGATTATTGCATTCCTGTTGCGCCGCGATCCGTGTGAAGGCTAACGTAAATCCTTCTTCTTACTCGCTTAGCGTCATCCGGTCAATCTACTCCTTCACTTGTGGGTCTGGAAGGATTTCGCTCTTTGCTCTCTAATCGGATCTCTTGCTGACATCTGCAATCTGGCTGGTGTTGTTGCTTCTAAATTATTTTAATCCCTTTCTTCCGTTACACCTGAAATGACTTCCCTCTCTCTGACAGCTTTGTCTGAATTATTCCCCTGTTTGACGTTGCACCATGGATACACCCAATGATGTCAAAGATGCTGCTACGTGGGCAGCTGCAAAAGAGCTCGCAATATGTCGAACTGTTTATTTTCAAGGGAGTGGATGGCCGAAATCCTAACCTCCACGTTCAACTCTGAGAAATATAAAAACCAGCGCAATATCTCGCGACCTTCCGACAGGTATAACTCTGGGTCTGATTAGGAATCCTGCACCACCAATCAGCTTCAGGCTAACCTTCAGGAGCCTTTTGACTCCGCGAAACCCGGCAAAGCCTAGGGGAAGAAGACAAGAGGAAAAAGCAACGCCAAGTCTGTCAAGGTGGCAGAGCGGAAAATTCCGTCTTCACCATCTCCAGTAGTGATGGTCCAAAACACTTGCACTACTATGGAGCCTACTCAGACTGCCATACAGGCTGGGCCACCAGCCTCCGTCCCTCTAGATCCCACTCTTGCCCAGGCAAGTGAATCCACGAGCGAGGCCATGGAAAGAGATTATTCGATCTCCTAGAAGAAAAAATCTTCTGTTCTAAGTTTGACTCCACCTAAGCAACAAAATATTGCTTCTCCGGAGGTTGACAACCTTCAAGTGCAGGCCGCTGCTTATTCCGAGTCCTCTCTTGCAGCAACGCCTTCTACTGATTTAATCCTTGTCAGTCCGTCTCATCCTGAACCTATGGAGTCTGAATCATACAAATCCTCCTCGGCACCAAAGAGGAAGCTGTCTTTCCCAGCGGAAAAATACCCTGAAAGGGATGACCCGCAGTAGAGTGCCACACGCGATAAACCATCCCAAAACAAGGCACATTTTCAGGAGTGGAGCAAGAAGGTGTCAAATAAAATAAAGGCTACTGCTTGCGATGCTTCTAACACCGCTCAGCAACCGACATTCTCTCAGGTGAGGCCTATCAATCGGCATTCATAGTTACTCTGCGGCAGAAGCGCGGCGAGGACTTCGAGTTGAACATTCGCTGTGTGTCGATTCGAGTCATTTTGTGCACTCCAGAACAGCGTCAGAGAGTGCAAAAATCATCGGGATCCCGAAAGCAAACTTGTCTTCCAATGCCGCTGACAGTTATCGGCCGCTTTCACTCCTGATCGCATTGAAGCGCCTCCTCCTTCCGGAATTTATCAATCATCTGGCAACCAATAATGTCATCCCCAGGGAGCAGCGCGGCTACAAGGAGGAGGTGTTTTCCAAGTTTTTCTCCATTTTTAATGCATTCTTCTACTGATAAACATTTCTTATGTTCTGTTCCTAATATTCTTTTCTTTGTTCGAGCTTTTGTGGGGTGTATATATTGTTTATATATCATATACACGCAACATATTTCCATTTATTTCACGTCTGTGAAATGGAAGATGCTTGCATATTTCCACTCCCATTTTTTGGAATCTGACAATTGCAATGCATCTACAAATATTTTTCTCCAATGCAAGATCTATTAGAATAGAGAATTGCGTACATAGACCTACCTCTCCTCCAGAAATAATTTTCATAGAGCACATCTACTTTTCCATTGGCTGAAAGAAGAGATTTCCAATTATTCTGCTTATTTTCGCTTTCTGAGTTAATTCACCTATTCCTGTAAATCGGCTTCTTTAGACGCAGTCCAATTTGTCCAACCTTTCCATTTTTGTTGTGTCCTAAGATGCATTTAATATTCACTGAACAATCTCGATCCATAGTCCATGTGCTATCTCCCCATATTGAAGACAATTTATCTATCCTTCCTACCTATAGCTGGTTGCATGTTTCCTTCGAACTGTATATCTTTTGTTTGTTTAGAGGGGAGTGCTTATACTTGGTTTACAATAGGCACATTTAAGAAGAATACAACCGGTAAAAGGGAGGAGGTTTCCAAGTCTTTTTTCCATTTTTATGCATTATATTGTTGAAAAACAATTTTTAAGTATTTTCGTGTTATTTATTTTCCTTAGATATGCCTGTATGGGGTATATATATATAGTATAAGTATCATATACAAGCAACTCTGATTTCACGTCGGAGAAATTGAAGTTGTTTGCAAACTTCCATTCCCATAATTTGTAATCAGAAAATTGCAATGCATCTATAAAAATTCTTCTCACACGGGAAAACTATTATCGCACAGAATTGCATACACAAGCCTACCTCTATTCCAGGAATACTGCGATAGAGCGTAACTACTTTTCCTTCAACTGGAAAAAGAGATTTCATGATTATTCTTCATAATTTCGCTTTTCTCTGTGAATTCCCCTATTCTTGTAAATCACCTTCTTTAGACAAAGTCAGATAATGGGCATAGGCTCTGCAAGTTGTGCAACATTTCCGTTTCCCGTGTGTCGTATGATGGGTATAATACTCAGTGAACTATCCTCAACAACAATTTACGTGCAATATCTCCATATGGAAGTGAGTTTTTCAATCCTTCCTCTCCGAAAAAGAATAATGTATTGCTATCTCTTTGGGCATATTGTATTTGCACCTTTGGAACAATTACATTTCGATGGACCCCTTCTGTAGTTCATCAGAATTTCTGTACTCTTTTCAAAATAAGCATGTTTGTATATGAAAGATTTTTTCCATTTGATATATTTGGATCATTTTATTCCGTTTCCAACATGCGATTTTTTCTATAATTTTCCGCTTTTACTTATTCGGCTGCTTACGTCTTCCATGTGATAATCGTCTAAATCGGATGAAGTAGCCTAAGTTCTTTCAAAAAGATATCTTCTATTAAATCGGGCGATTTTATTAGTATTCTCATTGAGAGCCATGCTCGTCGGGAATGACCTGCTACAAAAATCCATAGTTCTGTTCGAATTCGCTTACCACCTGAGGCTGATACAGTTCTATTGATCTTGAGCCTGCATATCTTGGACCTGAATATTGATTTTTGTATTCTACCTGCCATTGTAAGCAAAAGAGACCCAACTGAGTTAACTTTCATGTTCTTATTCAGCTCCAGCCCAACTATAGCCGTTTGCCTTGCGAAGGACCATCGCTGTATCTGTAGCTCTGAAATGTGCCGTTACTCCAGTCACGTCATTGATGGCCCTGAAAAGGTCATTGGTTGCTGCTTCTCTTTTTGTATATGTTTGAGTGTCCAGTCAGTCAGTCAGCGAAGTGAGCGAGCAGAGCGGAGCTCAGCAGAGTAAACCGATCGATCATTGCCTTATGTCTAGTGGCTTTTAACCAAAATATTCCCCTAGCTTTCCGTCCTATTTCAGCAACATATATATAACGTGTGATCTATGTCTGAAAGGCATGATGAAAGCTGGTGTTCATCTCGAGACATTTTCCAAGGAAATATTTTGCCTTTCGTTGGAAAAAGAGATTTTCTCTTAATCTCTATTGTCCTGCGTTTCTGTTTAAACACGTCTTTACTTGTAAATCGACATTTTAAAGGATGTTAAAAGTAATGGGTTCGGTATGTCGAATTTGAGCAACGATTCCATTTACGAGCTATCCTATGGTGTATATATTATTCCCTAAACAATCCTATCCACAGCTTATGTGCAATCTATTCAATGTGGAGGAGATTTTTGCCGACTTTTCTCACCAAATTGAACGATTGTTTTGTTATGTATATGGAATCATAAATGTTGCACATTTGGTAACAGTTTCATTACGATGCAAATTTTCTCTCATCCGTCAATATTTCCGTTCGATTTTCAATACGAACACACCCATTTATGGTATGCACATCCCATATGAAATATTTGGATAATTTTTTCCGTTTATTCAGCATGAGGTGTGTCCTACAATTTTACGTTTGTTAGTTTTACTGTATCTTAAGGTTTCTGTATGATATTAGTCTGAATGGAAGGATTCTAGCCGGATATTTCCCAAAATAGATTTTCCAAGGATTTATCTACGTCATTTCATGAAGTCAATATGTAGTGTAGGGAGGTGTCGTTATGATTCTCTTTTATGACACCCTAAGTGAAATCCAAAAGAATACAACACATCTGTAAGAGGATAAATTCCAAATCTTGCATGCCATTATTTCTTCTACTATCAACGTTAAAACAGAATTCATTTAATGCTCACTGATCTTTCTTGGTTTATGTTCGTAGCATTTATGTGCTACTTGCGACTGTGGACTAGTGCAAGATATTCATATTTTAACCATAAAAATTCATCATGAAATCATCTAATTATGGCAAGACGATTAAATTGAAGACATTAGAAAATTTCCATTCTCATACATTGCAATGGAAAAATGTGTCTTAATTTATTGTCCCGCAAATTAAGATCACAGAGGCCAAAAAAATTCTCATTATTGGTGTAATATTTTCGCTGGTAAAAGAGATTTACAATTATTCTGCAATGTTTAGGATTACACCTGTTCTTGTAAACCGGCTTAATGACCGAGAGTCAGATAATTGGTTCCGGTGGTCCAATTTGTACAACGTTTCCGGTTTCTGTCTATCCTATGATGGGATTATTATTACCATCTCTCATTAATTCGTTTATACCTAGTATCTGCAGATTCATGCCCAGATGCTAAAGATTGGAAGGCAGTAATTTAAAATTTAAGACTATTTCATCGTAGTTATATATATATTCTCACCAAACAATCCTTTGTTGTCAATGAGATAATAGCATTTTGCTTTAAATTTCAAAAATTTGTCCGAATTAGCCGATAATTTTTCGCCACAGATATTGAGCTGCCTATGGCTGTCGGATTACACCGAATGTCGGGCAATCGGAGGTCGGATAATCAGGACTATACTGTACGCATATATGTATAGGAAAGTATATTTTATTTGTTTTATTTGCATCATTATTTCCGTATTCAGCTTGAGGTTGTTCCTAAGATTTTCCGCTGTTACTTATTCAGCAGCTTATGTTTTCCATGTGATATTCGTCTGAATCTGATGAAGGAGCTGAAGTTTTCTCCAAAAACATTTTCTCGACTATCGTGTGATATTTTTAGTATGCCAATTAACATCCAGGATATAATACCTCTAGCTGGTTGCATGTTTCCTTCGAACTGTATTCCTTTTGTTTGTTTAGAGGGGAGTGCTTATAAGAGTTTTTTTTTATACAATAGGCGCATTTAAGAAGAATACATCCTATAAAAGGGAGGAGGTTTCCAAGTCTTTTTTCCATTTTTATGCATTATATTGTTGAAAAACAATTTTTATGTTTTTTCGTGTTATTTATTTTCCTTAGATGATCCTGTATGGTGTATATAAATAGTATAAATATCATATACAAGCAACATTTATTTCACGTCTGAGAAATTGATGATGTTTACAAATTTCCATCCTCATAATATGTAATCAGAAAATTGCAATGCATCTATAAAAATTCTTCTCACACGGGTAAACTATTATCGTTGATAATTGCGTACTCAACCCTACTTCTATTCCACGAAAACTGCGATAGAGCGTAAATACTTTTCCTTACGCTGGAAAATTAGATTTCAATTTATTCTTCATAATTTCGCTTTTCTTTGTGAATTCACTTATTCTTGTAAATCACCTTCTTTAGAAAAAGTCAGATAATGGGCATAAGCTCTGCATGTTATAAAACATTTCCGTATCCCGTGTATCGTATGATGGATATAATATTCAGTGAACTATCCTGATCAACAATTTACGTGCAATATCTCCATATGGACGAGAGTATTTCCATCCTTCCTATCTGAAAAAAGAAAAATGTATTTCTATCTATATGGCCATATTGTTTTTGCACCTTTGGAACAATTACATTTCGATGGACGCCTTTTGTCTTTCATCAGAATTTCTACACTCTTTTCAAAATATGCCTGCTTGTATATGAAAGATTTTTCCATTTGATATATTTGGATCATTTTTTTCCGTTTCCAACATGAGATGGTTCCTATAATTTTCCGCTTTTACTTATTCGGCAGCTTACGTCTTCCATGTGATAATCGTCTAAATCGGATGAAGTAGCCTAAGTTATTTCCAAAGAGATCTTCTTGTGAATCGGGCGATTTTATTAGTATTCTCATTGAGAGCCATGCTCGTCGGGAATGACCCCTTAGTTCTGTTCGAATTCGCTTACCACCTGAGGCTGATACAGTTCTATTGAACTTGAGCCTGCATATCTTGGACCTGAATATTGATATTTGTATTCTACCTGCCATTGTAAGCAAAGGAGACCCAACTGAGTTAACTTTCTTGTTCTTATTCAGCTCCACCCCAACTATAGCCGTTTCCCTTGCGAAGGACCTTCGCTGTCTCTGAAGCTCAGAAATGTGCCGTTACACAAGTCACGTCATTGTTGGCCCTGAAAAGGTCCTTGGTTGCTGCTTCTCTTTATTTTATGTGTTTGAGTATCCAGTCAGTCAGTCAGCGAAGTGAGCGAGTAGAGCGGAGCTCAGCAGAGTAAACCGATCGATCATTGGCTTATGTTTAACGGCTTTCAACCAACATATTCCCCTAGCTTTCCATAGCTCTGGCTGGTTTTCGAAAACTCACTCTTAAGGAGGATGTACCATAATTCGCTGTGGTCCAGAGCTGTTAGGGCTTTCCGAGTAAACCCAGGTTCCACCCAGTGGTAAACCGCACGCCTCGCTGCGAGCGGAGCATCTGGGGGACCTTTGCACGGGCCAAATCATTTTCTTCTTGCGGCGGTGGCTAACGAGGCCCCACCTTCTCGCCCGCCTTCCTCTTTTCGTCAATTTAGACAGTTGGCAGTTGGTTGGACATGGTGGTCTCCCACCTTTTGATAGCCCATTAAGAGACCGCTAATTTGCCGATTAACAGATCTCCACCGAACAAAAAGGCACCTAAGACAAATTTGGGACAAATGTTACTGTACCCAAGGACATTAAAAAAGTTCTTTTTGGACAAAGTTTTATTGACAATGACACAACCGATAATGGTAACGGTTTTTAAACTGACGAGGGCCAGTCAGGAACCCTACAGGACAGGCAACCCATCCGGGAGCATAATAATTTTATTATTGAATAAGACAAGGAAGAAACTCAACCAAGCTGAGCCACCACCCACGAGCAAATCACCAGCAAACGGCCAACAAATACTAAAGCCCTTATAACAGTAGACGAAACTATACAAAAACGAAAAAGACAACAGGGAGACGCAGCCGTCCCTTTGACCAACAAATACGATGCCCTCATTGGACTCGACTCCAAATTCTGCCGTAACACCTGCTCCAAGGTCACAACTACCACCCACCATAGCTAACTCTAAGCGATTTCTTGAAGCCATAAAAGCAAAATGCGCGAACCAAAACTTTACAATTAAAATCACCAAAGGGGTAACAAAACTTCAAGTACAAACTAAGGACGACTTCGACAACGTCGGCAGGATGCTAGCTGACGAAATAGCTCAAACTAGCACATGGGACGCCTGCAAAGGCGAAACAATGCAATACTACGTTAGAGGATTACATTGTAACGTTGACACAAATTATATCAAAGTATATCTCAGTGATAGCGGGATCCCTGTAACCAGAGTGCAAAACTTAGCTAAAAATCCTAATGAGCCATCAGTTCGTTATGCCATAACGGTAAGTACAATAATATCACCGTTTGATATCTGCAACAAAAGAAGCATCAGAAGGAGTCCAGTGCACATTCAACCATTTTAGTGCCAAAGACGAAGAATGTTCTATAGATGCAACCGATAAGGACATTGATCAACAAAATGTACGGCCGCTCCTAGGTTCAATAAGTGTGCCGGCCCCCACGAAATTACGGAGTGCACCAAACCACTAGACACATCAGCTACATGCTTCAACTGTAGGGGCCATCACGCCGCATGCTCCAGAAAATGCTCCATATATAAGAAGCAACTGGGGAAAATGAGAGGAGCATACGAACCCATCCAAGGAAACCGGAAGGGCCAACACGCTAAGTCATATAAAAACTCACCAGTTGACAGACCCCTTACGGAAGTGGGACCTACCCCAGCGAAAGGAAGGAAGGGCACAACAACACTGAAGCAGAATCTTTGGGGCACATAAATATCCGAGCATCGCCACGCACCTCCACACGACTAAGGCTAGAAATGCCTCGAAACCTCAATCCCAATTTGGAAAAAGCATCAGCAAATCCTTCCGGAACAGATCTATCGATGTTTCCAATAGTAACTATGCTAATAGGCAATACCAACGCCCCACAAGACCAATTCGCCCATCTCTCTTCATTCCTTAATGACATAGCCGCTCAATACGGCCCTTAAACTTAATAACATCAGAGGAATGAGCATTGCGTATTGCACGCTAATGGAGGAGTCAAAAATAAGACCCTGAGCTCTTGCAATTCTTAATGCAACATACTAGAATATTTAACACTGACGACCTGGTCCTTGAGGCCGGCTATTATAGCGCTTTACATACATCATGGAAATTCATCAGGGATAACCTGAATGAGAATAAGCTACTAAGCTGAGCAGACTCCAACAATCTAATAATTACCGCATTCGATCATCCGACTCGCTTTCATCAAACGCTTGACATTGCAGCATATAAGGGCGCAAACACCTCCATGGGGCTCTACACCGCTGCAGCTTCATGTTGCGAGCATAACCCAGTGATAATTCACATTGGAGTTAAACCTACGCGTCTCCTCAAATGCCATAACTCCGATACGACCTCATTGACTGGGTAAAATAACGGAAAACATTGACAGATGCCCTTCCGGAAATAAAAACCATCCAATCTAACAAAGAGGTAGATAAATTATCGGAATCACTCTCCTTACAAATGATTAAGGCACTACAACAGGCCACTTCTACAATCCGTGCACGCCAATCGCACCACCTAGCACTCCCTAGAGATATTTTGTCTTTCATAGCCAGGGAAAACAAAATGCGGGGTGAACCAGAAGACTGGAGATCCGCGATACTGGAGAATGGCTCGATGGATGGAAAGACAAATTTAATTAGACATAAAAGAATATAGGACTTGAACCTGGAAAAAGTTTGCCTCCAACCTCACCCAAAAATATGGTTCCATCTGGCGCTCCGTTAGAAATCTTAGTATACCATTAACCAGGGAATCCTCTTTGAGAACTGGAAAGATGAATCAACTACTTACAGAGAAAAGGCGGAAATAATGGCCAATTATCTAGAAAACCTTCTCACGTCACTCCCAGCCGATTGGGGGTGCCCGAAAATAAACTGAACTTAGGAAGATGACGATATAGTACCTCCTACGTGTACAGAAGAAGAGCTTATCCATTCCATGAAACAGCTGCGACGCAACAAGGCCCCCGTTATGGATGGAATCCCGAATGAGGCAATATTACAAATGTCGCGCTTTGCGGGAGATGTTATGTTAATCCCTTTCTTCCGTTACCCCTGAAATGACTTCCCTCTCTCTGACAGCTATATCTGAATTATGCCGCTGTTTGACGTTGCACCATGGATACACCCAATGATGTCAAAGATGCTGCTACGTGGGCAGCTGCAAAAGAGCTCGCAATATGTCGAACTGTTTGCCTTCAAGGGAGTGGATGGCCGAAATACTAACCTCCACGTTCAACTCTGAGAGGTATAAAAACCAGCGCAAAATCTCGCGACCCTCCGACAGGTATAACTCTGGGTCTGATTCGGAAACCTGCACCACCAGTCAGCTTCAGGCTAACATTAAGGGGCCTTTTGACTCCACGAAACCCGACAAAGCCTAGGGGAAGAAGACAAAAGGAAAAAGCAACGCCAAGTCTGTCAAGGTGGCAGAGCGGAAAATTCCGTCTTCACCATCTCCAGTACTGATGGTCCAAAACACTTGGCCTAGTATTGAGCCTACTCAGACTGCCGTACAGGCTGAGCCACCCCCCTCCGTCCCTCTCGATTCCACTCGTGCCCAGGCAAGTAAATCCACGAGCGAGTCCATGGAAACAGATTATTCGATCTCCTAGAAGAAAAACTCTTCTGTTCTGAGTTTAACTCCACCTAAGCAACAAACTATTGCCTCTCCGAAGGTTGACAACCTGCAAGTTCAGGCCGCTGCTTATTCCGAGTCCTCCCTTGCAGCAACGCCCTCTACTGACTTAATCCTTGTCAGTCCGTCTCATCCTGAACCTATGGAGTCTGAACCATCCATATCCTCCTCGGCACCAAAGAGGAAGCTGTCTTTCCCAGCGGAAAAATACCCTGAAAGGGATGACCCGCAGTAGAATGCCACACGGGAAAAACCATCCCAAAACAAGGCACATTTTCAGGAGTGGAGCAAGAAGGTGTCAAATAAAATAAAGGCTACTGCTTGCGATGCTTCTAACACCGCTAGGTGAGGCCTATCAATCGGCATTCATAGATACTCTGCGGCAGAAATGCGGCGAGGACTTCGAGTTGAACATTCGCTGTGTGTCGATTCGAGTAATTTTATGCATTCCAGAACAGCGTCAGAGAGTGCAAAAATCATCGGGATCCCGAAAGCAAAATTGTCTTCCAATGCCGTTGACAGTTATCGGCCGCTTTCACTCCTGATCGCATTGAAGCGCCTCCTCCTTCCGGAATTTATCAATCATCTGGCAACAAATAATGTCATCCCCAGGGAGCAGCGCGGCTATAAGGAGGAGGTGTTTTCCAAGTTTTTCTCCATTTTTAATGCATTCTTCTACTGATAAACATTTCTTATGTTCTGTTCCTAATATTCTTTTCTTTGTTCGAGCTTTTGTGGGGTGTATATATTGTTTAAATATCATATACACGCAACATATTTCCATTTATTTCACGTCTGTGAAATGGAAGATGCTTGCATATTTCCACTCCCATTTTTTGGAATCTGACAATTGCAATGCATCTACAAATATTTTTCTCCAACGCAAGATCTATTAGAATAGAGATTTGCGTACATAGACCTACCTCTCCTCCAGAAATATTTTGATACATCACATCTACTTTTCCATTGGCTGAAAGAAGAGATTTCCAGTTATTCTGCTTATTTTCGCTTTCTGAGTTAATTCACCTATTCCTGTAAATCGGCTTCTTTAGACGCAGTCCAATTTGTCCAACCTTTCCATTTTCGTTGTGTCCTATGATGGATTTAATATTCACTGAACAATCCCGATCCACAGTCCATGTGCCATCTCCCCATATTGAAGACAATTTATCTATCCTTCCTACCTCTAGCTGGTTGCATGTTTCCTTCGAACTGTATATCTTTTGTTTGTTTAGAGGGGAGTGCTTATAATTGGTTTTTTTGATACAATAGACGCATTTAAGAAGAATACATCCGGTAAAAGGGAGGAGGTTTCCAAGTCTTTTTTCCATTTTTATGCATTATATTGTTGAATAACAATTTTTAAGATTTTTCGTGTTATTTATTGTCCTTAGATGATCCGGTATAGTGTATATAAATAGTATAAATAAACTAGCGACATTTATTTCACGTCTGAGAAATTGATGATGTTTACAAATTTCCATCCTCATAATATGTAATCAGAAAATTGCAATGCATCTCTAAAAATTCTTCTCACACGGGTAAACTATTATCGTTGATAATTGCGTACTCAACCCTACCTCTATTCCAGGAATTCTGCGATAGAGCGTAAATAATTTTCCTTACGCTGTAAAATTAAATTTCAAATTATTCTTCATAATTTCGCTTTTCTCTGTGAATTCACTTAGTCTTGTAAATCACCTTCTTTAGAAAAAGTCAGATAATGGGCATAGGCTCTGCAAATTGTGCAACATTTCGGTATCCCGTGTGTCGTATGATGGGTATAATATTCAGTGAACTATCCTGACCTACAATTTACGTGTAATATCTCCATATGGACGAGAGTATTTCCACCCTTCCTATCTGAAAAAGAATAATGTATTTCTATCTATATGGCCATATTGTTTTTGCAACTTGGGAACAATTACATTTCGATGGACCCCTTCTGTCTCTTATCAGAATTTCTGTACTCTTTTCAAAATATGCCTGTTTGAATATTATAGAGATTTCCAATTATTCTGCAATGTTTAGGAATATACCTGTTCTTGTAAACCTGCTTAGTGACCGAGAGTCAGATAATAGGTTCCGGATGTCCAATTTGTACTACGTTTCCGGTTTCTGTCTATCCTACGATGAGTTTATTATTTCCATCTCTCATTAATTCGTTTATACCTAATATCTGCAGCTTCATGCTCAGAAGTTAAAGATTGGAAGGCAGTAATTTAAAATTTAAGCCTATTTCCTCGTAGTTATATATATATTTTCACCAAACAATCCTTTGTTGTCAATGAGATGATAATAGCATTTCGCTTTAAATTTCAAAAATTTGTCTGAATTAGCCGGTAAATTTTCGCCACAGATATTGAGCTGCCTATGGCTGTCAGATTACAACGAATGTCGGGCAATCGGAGGTCAGATAATCAGGAATAAACTGTACTCATATAGGAATATTGCGATAGAGCGTAATTACTTTTCCTTCAGGTGGAAAAAGAGATTTCAAGTTATTATTCATAATTTCGCTTTCCTCTCTGAATTCACCTATTCTTGTAAATCACCTTCTTAAGACAAAGTCAGATAATGGGCATAGGCTCTGCAAGCTGTGCAACATTTCCGTATCCCGTGTGTCGTATGATGGATATAATATTCAGTGAACTATCCTAAACAACAATCAATCAATCAATCCTTCATATCCGAAAAAGAATAATGTATTTCTATCTATATGGCCATATTGTTTTTGCACCTTAGGAACAATGACATTTCGATGGAACCTTTCTGCTTTCATCAGAATTTCTGTACTCTTTTCAAAATATGCATGATTTAACATGAAAGA
Source organism: Tanypteryx hageni (assembly GCA_028673005.1). Taxonomy (NCBI): domain Eukaryota; kingdom Metazoa; phylum Arthropoda; class Insecta; order Odonata; family Petaluridae; genus Tanypteryx; species Tanypteryx hageni. Next base: position 54,967,490 of record CM054120.1, on the reverse strand, counting down.
TATTTCCATTTGATATATATGGATCATTTTTTTCCGTTTCCGGCATGAGATGGTTCATATAATTTTCCGCTTTTACTTATTCGGCAGCTTACGTCTTCCATGTGATAATCGTCTAAATCGGATAAAGTAGCCTAAGTTCTTTCAAAAATTATCTTCTATTAAATCGGGCGATTTGATTAGTATTCTCACTGAGAGCCATGCTCGTCTGGAGTAACCTGCTACAAAAATCCTTAGTTCTGTTCGCATTCGCTTACCACCTGAGGCTGATACAGTTCTATTGATCTTGAGCCTGCATATCTTGGACCTGAATATTGAATTTTGTATTCTACCTGCGATGTTCACCATTGTAAGCAAAGTAGACCCAACTGAGTTAACATTCTTGTTCTTATTCAGCTCCACTCCAACTATAGGCGTTTGCCTTGCGAAGGACCTTCGCTGCCTCTGTAGCCCTGAAATGTGCCGTTATTCCAGTCACGTCATTGGTGGCCCTGAAAAGGTCCTGGGTTGCTGCTTCTATTGTTTGTTTATATGTTTGTGTGCCCAGTCAGTCAATCAGCGAGGTGAACGAGCACAGCGGAGCTCAGCAGAGTAAACCGATCAATCATTGGCTTATGTCAAGTGGCTATCAACCAACATATTCCCATAGCTTTCGTTGCTTTTGCAGGTGTTCGAAAACTCCCCCTTGTGAAGGAAGTACAGTAATTCAATGTGGTCCGGAGCTGTTAGGTCTTTCCGAGCGAACCCAGATTCCACCTAGGGGTAAACCGCACGCCTCGCTGCGAGCGGAGCACCTGGGGGACCATTGCACGGGTCAACTCACTTTCTTCTTGCGGGGGGTGGCTAACGAGGTCCCACCTTCTCACCCGCCTCGCTCTTTTCGTCTATTTAGACAGGTGGCATTTGGTTGGACATGGGGGTCCCCCTCCTTTTAGATAGCCCATTAAGAGACCGCTAATATGCCGCTTAAATATCTCCAGCGGCCCCCAAGGACATTAAACAAGTTTATATTGACACTGAACGGAACAAGCCAAGCTAATATCAAACTGCCCAACAGATGTCTTGTAAGAGATACACCGAAAGAAAATCCTCACTCTCAAATGGTGAGAATGCCAAGCAATAAATTGATGGAATAATATGATCAGATGATCCTATGCAGACAGGCATAAGCTGCAAAGTTGGGAATAATTTTGAAACGATAAAAAAGTGTGCTATGACCGGGAATCGAACCAGGGTCTTCCATTTGCCGGGCGGATATTCTACCCCTTAACTATCGTAACAGAACACTTTCTCTCGTTTCTGAACACGGATGTTTCCTTGGTTGGTACGGAACTTGCTAAACTAGGATCAAACTGCCCTAACAGATGTCCTCTAAGATATACATCGAAAGAAACTATTCTCCCACAAATGGTGAGATTGCCGAACAAAACATTGATTAAATACAATGATCCGAAGATCCTATGCAGACAGCCATAAGCTGTAAAGGTGGGAATAATTTTGAATCGTGAAAAAAGTCTGCTATGACCAGGAATCGAACCCGTGTTTTCCACTTGCCGGACGGATATTCTACCCCTTAACTATCGTAACAGAACACTTTCTCTCGTTTCTGAAAACGGATGTTTCCTTGGTTGGGACGGAACTAGTCAAGCTAGTATCAAACTGCCCCAACAGACGTCCTCTATGTGATGCATCGAAAGAAACTCCTCCCTCTCAAATAATGATATTACCAAATAAGAAATTGATGGATTAATATAATCCAAAAATACTATGGAGACAGGCATATGCTGTAAAGGTGGCAATTATTTTGAAACGAGAAAAAAGTCTGCTGTGACCGGGAATCGAACCCTGGTCTTCCACTTGTCGGGCGGATATTCTACCCCTGAACTATCGTAGCAGAACACATTCTCTCGTAACTGAACACGGATGTTCTTGTTTGGGACGAATTTAGCCAAGCTAGTATCAAACTGCCCCTACAGATGTCCTCTAAGATATACATAGAAAGAAGCTCCTCCCTATTAAATGGTGATATTGCCAAACAAGAAATTGATGGAATAATATGATCCGAAGATCCATTGCAGACAGGCATATGCTGTAAAGGTGAAAATAATTTAGAAACGAGAAATAAGTCTGCTATGACCGGGAATCGAACCCGGGTCTTCCACTTGCCGGTCGGATATTCTACCCCTGAACAATTGTAGCAGAACACTTTCTCTCGTTTCTGAACACGTATGTTTCCTTGGTTGGGACGGAACTAGCCACGCTAGTATCAAACTGCCCCAACAGATGTCCTCTAAGAGATACATCGAAAAAAATCCTCCTTGTCAAATGGTGAGATTGCCAAACAAGAAATTAATGGAATAATATGATCCGAAGATCCATTGCAGACATGCATATGCTGTAAAGGTGAAAATAATTTAGAAACGAGAAATAAGTCTTCTATGACCGGGAATCGAACCCGAGTCTTCTACTTGCCGGTCGGATATTCTACCCCTGAACTATCGTAGCAGAACACTTTCTCTCGTTTCTGAACACGGATGTTTCTTTGGTTGGGACGGAACTAGCCACGCTAGTATCAAACTGCCCCAAGAGATGTCCCCTAAGAGATCATCGAAAAAAATCATCCTTGTCAAATGGTGAGATTGCCATACAAAAAATTGATGGAATAATATGATCCGAAGATCCATTGCAGACATGCATACGCTGTAAAGGTGAAAATAATTTTGAAACGAGAAAAAAAGTGTGCTATGACCGGGAATCGAACCAGGGTCTTCCATTTGCCGGGCGGATATTCTACCCCTTAACTATCGTAACATAACACTTTCTCTCGCTTCTGAACACGGATGTTTCCTTGGTTGGTACGGAACTTGCTAAACTAGGATCAAACTGCCCTAACAGATGTCCTCTAAGATATACATCGAAAGAAACTCCTCTCCCACAAATGGTGAGATTGCCGAACAAAACATTGATTAAATACAATGATCCGAAGATCCTATGCAGACAGCCATAAGCTGTAAAGGTGGGAATAATTTTGAATCGAGAAAAAAGTCTGCAATGACCAGGAATCGAACCCGTGTTTTCCACTTGCCGGACGGATATTCTACCCCTTAACTATCGTATCAGAACACTTTCTCTCGCTTCTGAAAACGGATGTTTCCTTGGTTGGGACGGAACAAGTCAAGCTAGTATCAAACTGCCCCAACAGAGGTCCTCTAAGTGATGCATCGAAAGAAACTCCTCCCTCTCAAATGGTGATATTACCAAATAAGAAATTGATGGATTAATATGATCCAAAAATCCTATGGAGACAGGCATATGCTGTAAAGGTGGCAATTATTTTGAAACGAGAAAAAAGTCTGCTGTGACCGGGAATCGAACCCTGGTCTTCCACTTGTCGGGCGGATATTCTACCCCTGAACTATCGTAGCAGAACACATTCTCTCGTATCTGAACACGGATGTTCTTGTTTGGGACGAATCTAGCCAAGCTAGTATCAAACTGCCCCTACAGATGTCCTCTAAGATATACATAGAAATAAGCTCCTCCCTATTAAATGGTGATATTGCCAAACAAGAAATTGATGGAATAATATGATCCGAAGTTCCTACGCAGACAGGCATAAGCTGTAAAGGTGGGAATAATTTTGAAATTAGAAAAAAGTGTGCTATGCCCGGGAATCGTACCCGGATCTTTCATTTGCCGGGAGGATATTTTACCCCTAAACTATCGTAGCAGAACACTTTCTCTCGTTTCTAAACACGGATGTTTCCTTGGTTGGGACGGAACTAGCCACGCTAGTACCAAACTGCCCCAACAGATGTCCTCTAAGGGACACATCGAAAAAAATCCTCCTTGTCAAATGGTGAGATTGCCAAACAAGAAATTGATGGAATAATATGATCCGAATATCCATTGCACACAGACATACGCAAAAAAGGTAAAAATAATTTTGAAACGAGAAAAAAGTGTGCTATGCCCGGGAATCGTACCCGGGTCTTTCATTTGCCGGAAGGATATTATACCCCTTAACTATCGTAGCAGAACACTTTCTCTCGTTTCCGAACTTGGATGTTTCCTTGTTTGGGACGGTACTAGCCAAGCTAGTATCAAAATGCCCCAACAGATGTCCTCTAAGAGATACCACGAAAGAAACTCCTCCCTATCAAATGGTGTGATTGCCTAATAAGAAATTGATGGAAAAATATGATCCGAAGATCCTATGCAGACAGGCATAAGCTGTAAAGGTGGGAATAATTTTGAAATGAGAAAAAATCTGCTATTATCTGTAATCCTACCCGGGTCTTCCACTTTCCGGGCGGATATTCTATCCTAGATCTAACGTAGCAGAACACTTTCTCTCGTTTCTGAACACGGATGTTTCCTTGGTTGGGACGGAACTATTTAAGCTAGTATCAAACTGCCGCAACAGATGCTCGAGCTTTTGTGGGGTGTATATATTGTTTAAATATCATATACACGCAATATATTTCCATTTATTTCACGTCTGTGAAATGGAAGATGCTTGCATATTTCCATTTCCAATTTTTGGAATCTGACTATTGCAATGCATCTACAAAACTTTTTCTCCAACGCAAGATCTATTAGAATAGAGAATTGCGTACATAGACCTACGTCTCCTCCAGAAATATTTTGATACAGTACAACTACTTTTCCATTCGCTGAAAGAAGAGATTTCTAGTTATTCTGCTTATTTTTGCTTTCTGAGTTAAATCACCTATTCCTGTAAATCGGCTTCTTTAGACGCAGTCCAATTTGTACAACCTTTCCATTTTCGTTGTGTCCTATGATAGATTTAATATTCACTGAACAATCCCGATCCACAGTCCATGTGTCATCTCCCAATATTGAAGATAATTTATCTATCCTTCCTACCTCTAGCTGGTTGCATGTTTACTTCGAACTGTATATCATTTGTTTGTTTAGAGGGGAGTGCTTATAATTGGTTTTTTTGATACAATAGGCGCATTTAAGAAGAATACATCCTATAAAAGGGAGGAGGTTTCCAAGTCTTTTTTCCATTTCTATGCATTATATTGTTGAAAAATATTTATTTATGTTTTTTCGTGTTATTTATTTTCCTTAGATGAGCCTGTATGGGGTTTATATATAGTATAAATATCATATACAAGCAATATTTATTTCACGTCGGAGAAATTGAAGATGTTTGCAAATTTCCATTCCCATAATTTGAAGTCAGAAAATTGCAATGCATCTATAAAAATTCTTCTCACACTGGAAAACTGTTATCGTGGAGAATTAAATACAAGATCCTACCTCTATTCCAGGAATACTGCGATAGAGCGTAACTACTTTTCCTTCAGCTGGAAAAAGAGATTTCAAGTTATTATTCATAATTTCGCTATTCTCTGTGAATTCACCTATTCTTGTAAATCTCCTTCTTAAGACAAAGTCAGATAATGGGCATAGGCTCTGCAAGATGTGCAACATTTCCGTATCCCGTGTGTCGTATGCTGGGTATAATATTCTGTGAACTATCCTGATCAACAATTTTCGTGCAATGGAAGAGAGATTTTCCATCCTTCATATCCGAAAAAGAATAATGTTTTTCTAGCTATATGGCCATATTGTTTTTGGACCTTTGGAACAATGACATTTCGAAGGAACCTTTCTGCTTTCATCAGAATTTCTGTACTCTTTTCAAAATATGCATGTTTGTACATGAAATATATTTCCATTTGAGATATTTGGATAATTTTTTTCCGTTTCCAGCATGAGATGGTTCATATAATTTTCCGCTACTTATTCGGCAGCTTACGTCTTCCATGTGATAATCGTCTAAATCGGATGAAGTAGCCTAAGTTCTTTCAAAAAGTTATCTGCTATTAAATCGGGCGATTTTATTAGTATTCTAACTGAGAGTCATGCTCGTCTGGAATGACCTGCTACAAAAATCCTTAGTTCTGTTCATATTCGCTTACCACCTGAGGCTGATACAGTTTTATTGATCTTGAGCCTGCATATCTTGGACCTGAATATTGAATTTTGTATTCTACCTTACCATTGTAAGCAAAGGAGACCCAACGGAGTTAACTTTCTTGTTGTTATTCAGCTTCACCCCAATCATGTTCTTGTTTGGGACGAATCTAGCAAAGCTAGTATCAAACTGCCCCTACAGATGTCCTCTAAGATATACATAGAAGGAAGCTCCTCCCTATTAAATTGGGATATTGCCAAGCAAGGAATTGATGGAATAATATGATCCGAAGTTCCTATGCAGATAGCCATAAGCTGTAAAGGTGGGAATAAATTTGAATCGAGAAAAAAGTCTGCTATGACCAGGAATCGAACCCAGGTCTTCCACTAGCCGGACGGATATTCTACCCCTTTACTATCGTAACAGAACACTTTCTCTCGTTTCTGAAAACGTGTGTTTCCTTGGTTGGGACGGAACTAGCCACGCTAGTATCAAACTTCCCCAACAGATGTCCTCTAAGTGATGCTTCGAAAGAAACTCCTCCCTCTCAAATGGTGAGATTGCCAAACAAGAAATTGATGGAATAATATGATCCAAAGATCCTACGCAGACAGGCATCAGCTCTAAAGGTGGGAATAATTTTGAAACGTGAAAAAATTTGGCTATGACCGGGAATCGAACCCGAGTCATCCACATCCTGGGCAGATATTATACCCCTTAACTATCGTAGAAGAACACTTTCCCTGGTTTCTAAACCCAGGTGATTTCTTGGTTGGGACGGAACTAGCCACGCTAGTATCAAACTGCCCCAACAGATGTCCTCTAAGAGATACATCGAAAGAAACTCCTCCCTCTCAAATGGTGAGATTACCAAATAAGAAATTGATGGATTAATATTATCCAAAGATCCTACGCAGACAGTCATAAGCTCTAAAGGTGGGAATAATTTTGAAACGAGAAAAAAGTCTACTATGTCCGTAAATCGAAACCAGATCTTCCACTTGCCGGGCGGATATTCTACCCCATAATTATCTTAGCAGAACACTTTCTCTCGTTTCTGAACATGGATGTTTCCTTGGTTGGGACGGTACTAGCCACGCTAGTATCAAACTGCCCCAACAGATGTCCTCTAAGATATACATCGAAAAAAATCCTCCTTGTCAAATGGTGAGATTGCCAAACAAGAAATTGATTGAATAATATGATCCGAATATCCATTGCAGACAGGCATATGCTGTAAAGGTGAAAATAATTTAGAAACGAGAAATAAATCTGCTATGACCGGGAATCGAACCCGGGTCTTCCACTTGCCGGTCGGATATTCTACCCCTGAACTATCGTAGCAGAACAATTTCTCTCGTTTCTAAACACGGATGTTTCCTTGGTTGGAACGGAACTAGCCACGCTAGAATCAAACTGCCCCAACAGATGTCCTCTAAGAGATACATCGAAAAATATCCTCCTAGTCAAATGGTGAAATTGCCAAACAAGAAATTGGAGGAATAATATGATCCGAAGATCCATTGCATCAGGCATACGCTGTAAAGGTGAAAATAATTTTGAAACGAGAAAAAAGTGTGGTATGACCGGGAATCGAACCCGGGTCTTCCACTTGCCGGGCGGATATTCTACCCCTGGACTATCATAGCAGAACACTAAATCTCGTTCTGAACACGGATGTTTCCTTGGTTGGGACAAAACTTGCTAAACTTATATCAAACTGCCCCAACAGATGTCTTCTAATAGATTCACCGAAAGAAAATCCTCCCTCTCATATGGTGAGATTGCCAACCAAAAAATTGATGGAATAATATGTTCCGAAAATCCTTTGCAGACAGGCATATGCTGTAAAGGTGGCAATTATTTTAAAACGAGAAAAAAGTCTACTGTGACCGGGAATCGAACCCGGGTCTTCCACTTGTGGGACGGATATTCTACCCCTAAGCTATCGTAGCAGAACACATTCTCTCGTATCTGAACACGGATGTTCTTGTTTGGGACGAATCTAGCAAAGCTAGTATCAAACTGCCCCTACAGATGTCCTCTAAGATATACATAGAAAGAAGCTCCTCCCTATTAAATGGTGATATTGCCAAGCAAGAAATTGATGGAATAATATGATCCGAAGTTCCTATGCAGACAGGCGTAAGCTGCAATGGTGGGAACAATATTGAAACCAGAAAAAAGTGTGCTATGCCCGGGAATCGTACCCGGGTTTTCATTTGCCGGGAGGATATTCTACCCCTGAACTATCGTAGCAGAACCATCTCTCTTGTTTCTGAACACGGATGTTTCCTTGGTTGGGACGGAACTAGCCACGCTAGTATCAAACTGCCCCAACAGATGTCCTCTAAATGATGCATCGAAAGAAACTCCTCCCTCTCAAATGGTGAGATTGCCAAACAAGACATTGATTGAATACTATGATCCGAAGATCCTATGCAGATAGCCATAACCTGTAAATGTAGGAATAACTTTGAATCGAGAATAAAGTCTGCTATGACCAGGAATCGAACCCAGGTCTTCCACTTGCCGGACGGATATTCTACCCCTTAACTATCGTAAAAGTACACTTTCTCTCGTTTCTGATAACGGATGTTTCCTTGGTTGGGACGGAACTAGCCATGCTAGTATCAAACTGCCCCAACAGATGTCCTCTAAGTGATGCATCGAAAGAAACTCCTCCCTCTCAAATGGTGAGATTGCCAAGCAAGACATTGATTGAATACTATGATCCGAAGATCCTATGCAGATAGCCATAACCTGTAAATGTGGGAATAATTTTGAAACGTGAAAAAAGTCGGCTATGACCGGGAATCGAACCCGAGTCATCCACATGCTAGGCAGATATTATACCCCTTAACTATCGTAGAAGAACACTTTCTCTGGTTTCTAAACCCAGGTGATTTCTTGGTTGGGACGGAACTATCCACGCTAGTATCAAACTGCCCCAACAGATTTCCTCTAAGAGATACATCGAAAGAAACTCCTCCCTCTCAAATGGTGAGATTACCAAATAAGAAATTGATGGATTAATATTATCCAAAGATCCTACGCAGACAGTCATAAGCTCTAAAGGTGGGAATAATTTTGAAACGAGAAATAAGTCTGCTATGACCTGGAATCGAACCCGGGTCTTCCACTTCCCGGTCGGATATTCTACCCGTGAACTATCGTAGCAGAACACTTTCTCTCGTTTCTGAACATGGATGTTTCCTTGGTTGGGACGGAACTAGCCACGCTAGTATCAAACTGCCCCAACAGATGTCCTCTAAGAGATACATCGAAAAAAAATCCTCCTTGTCAAATGGTGAGATTGCCAAACAAGAAATTGATGGAATAATATGATCCGAAGATCCATTGCAGACAGGCATATGCTGTAAAGGTGAAAATAATTTAGAAACGAGAAATAAGTCTGCTATGACCGGGAATCGAACCCGGGTCTTCCACTTGCCGGTCGGATATTCTACCCCTGAACTATCGTAGCAGAACAATTTCTCTCGTTTCTAAACACGGATGTTTCCTTGGTTGGGACGGAACTAGCCACGCTAGAATCAAACTGCCCCAACATATGTCCTCTAAGAGATACATCGAAAAAAATTCTCCTAGACAAATGGTGAGATTGCCAAACAAGAAATGTGAGGAATAATATGACCCGAAGATCCATTGCAGACAGGCATACGCTGCAAAGGTGAAAATAATTTTGAAACGAGAAAAAAGTGTGGTATGACCGGGAATCGAACCCGGGTCTTCCACTTGCCGGGCGGATATTCTACCCCTGGACTATCATAGCAGAACACTAACTCTCGTTCTGAACACGGATGTTTCCTTGGTTGGGACAAAACTTGCTAAACTAATATCAAACTGCCCCAACAGATGTCTTCTAATAGATTCACCGAAAGAAAATCCTCCCTCTCAAATGGTGAGATTGCCAACCAAGAAATTGATGGAATAATATGTTCCGAAAATCCTATGTAGACAGGCATATGCTGTAAAGGTGGCAATTATTTTAAAACGAGAAAAATGTCTACTGTGACCGGGAATCGAACCCGGGTCTTCCACTTGTGGAACAGATATTTTACCCCTAAACTATCGTAGCAGAACACATTCTCTCGTATCTGAACACGGATGTTCTTGTTTGGGACGAATCTAGCAAAGCATGTATCAAACTGCCCCTACATATGTCCTCTAAGATATACATAGAAAGAAGCTCCTCCCTATTAAATGGTGATATTGCCAAGCAAGAAATTGATGGAATAATATGATCCGAAGTTCCTATGCAGACAGGCGTAAGCTGCTATGGTGGGAACAATATTGAAACCAGAAAAAAGTGTGCTATGCCCGGGAATCGTACCCGGGTCTTTCATTTGCCGGGAGGATATTCTACCCCTGAACTATCGTAGCAGAACCCTTTCTCTGGTTTCTGAACACGGATGTTTCCTTGGTTGGGACGGTACTAGCCACGCTAGTATCAAACTGCCCCAACAGATGTCCTCTAAGTGATGCATCGAAAGAAACTCCTCCCTCTCAAATGGTGAGATTGCCAAACAAGACATTGATTGAATACTATAATCCGAAGATCCTATGCAGATAGCCATAACCTGTAAATGTAGGAATAACTTTGAATCGAGAATAAAGTCCGCTATGACCAGGAATCGAACCCAGGTCTTCCACTTGCCGGACGGATATTCTACCCCTTAACTATCGTAACAGTACACTTTCTCTCGTATCTGAACACGGATGTTCTTGTTTGGGACGAAACTAGCCACGCTAGTATCACACTGCCCCAACAGATGTCCTCTAAGTGATGCTTCGAAAGAAACTCCTCCCTCTCAAATGGTGGGATTGCCAAAAAAGAAATTGATGGAATAATATGATCCAAAGATCCTACGCAGACAGGCATAAGCTCTAAAGGTGTGAATAATTTTGAAACGAGAAACAAGTGTGGTATGACCGGGAATCGAACCCGGGTCTTCCACTTGCCGGGCGGATATTCTACCCCTGGACTATCATAGCAGAACACTAAATCTCGTTCTAAACACGGATGTTTCGTTGGTTGGGACAAAACTTGCTAAACTAATATCAAACTGCCCCAACAGATGTCTTCTAATAGATTCACCGAAAGAAAATCCTCCCTCTAATATGGTGAGATTGCCAACCCAGAAATTGATGGAATAATATGTTCCGAAAATCCTTTGCAGACAGGCATATGCTGTAAAGGTGGCAATTATTTTAAAACGAGAAAAAAGTCTACTGTGACCGGGAATCGAACCCGGGTCTTCGACTTGTGGTGCGGATATTCCACCCCTGAACTATCGTAGCAGAACACATTCTCTCGTATCTGAACACGGATGTTCTTGTTTGGGACGATTCTAGCAAAGCTAGTATCAAACTGCCCCTACAGATGTCCTCTAAGATATACATAGAAAGAAGCTCCTCCCTATTAAATGGTGATATTGCCAAGCAAGAAATTGATGGTATAATATGATCCGAAGTTCCTATGCAGAAAGGCGTAAGCTGCAATGGTGGGAACAATATTGAAACCAGAAAAAAGTGTGCTATGCCCGGGAATCGTACCCAAGTCTTTCATTTGCCGGGAGGATATTCTACCCCTGAACTATCGTAGCAGAACCCTTTCTCTTGTTTCTGAACACGGATATTTCCTTGGTTGGGACGGAAATAGCCATGCTAGTATCAAACTGCCCCAACAGATGTCCTCTAAGTGATGCATCGAAAGAAACTCCTCCCTCTCAAATGGTGAGATTGCCAAACAAGACATTGATTGAATACTATGATCCGAAGATCCTATGCAGATAGCCATAACCTGTAAATGTGGGAATAATTTTGAAACGTGAAAAAAGTCGGCTATGACCGGGAATCGAACCCGAGTCATCCACATGCTAGGCAGATATTATACCCCTTAACTATCGTAGAAGAACACTTTCTCTGGTTTCTAAACCCAGGTGATTTCTTGGTTGGGACGGAACTATCCACGCTAGTATCAAACTGCCCCAACAGATTTCCTCTAAGAGATACATCGAAAGAAACTCCTCCCTCTCAAATGGTGAGATTACCAAATAAGAAATTGATGGATTAATATTATCCAAAGATCCTACGCAGACAGTCATAAGCTCTAAAGGTGGGAATAATTTTGAAACGAGAAATAAGTCTGCTATGACCGGGAATCGAACCCGGGTCTTCCACTTCCCGGTCGGATATTCTACCCGTGAACTATCGTAGCAGAACACTTTCTCTCGTTTCTGAACATGGATGTTTCCTTGGTTGGGACGGAACTAGCCACGCTAGTATCAAACTGCCCCAACAGATGTCCTCTAAGAGATACATCGAAAAAAAATCCTCCTTGTCAAATGGTGAGATTGCCAAACAAGAAATTGATGGAATAATATGATCCGAAGATCCATTGCAGACAGGCATATGCTGTAAAGGTGAAAATAATTTAGAAACGAGAAATAAGTCTGCTATGACCGGGAATCGAACCCGGGTCTTCCACTTGCCGGTCGGATATTCTACCCCTGAACTATCGTAGCAGAACAATTTCTCTCGTTTCTAAACACGGATGTTTCCTTGGTGGGGACGGAACTAGCCACGCTAGTATCAAACTGCCCCAACAGATGTCCTCTAAGAGATACATCGAAAAACATTCTCCTAGACAAATGGTGAGATTGCCAAACAAGAAATTGGAGGAATAATATGACCCGAAGATCCATTGCAGACAGGCATACGCTGTAAAGGTGAAAATAATTTTGAAACGAGAAAAAAGTGTGGTATGACCCGGAATCGAACCCGGGTCTTCCACTTGCCGGGCGGATATTCTACACCTGGACTATCATAGCAGAACACTAAATCTCGTTCTGAACACGGATGTTTCCTTGGTTGGGACAAAACTTGCTAAACTAATATCAAACTGCCCCAACAGATGTCTTCTAATAGATTCACCGAAAGAAAATCCTCCCTCTCAAATGGTGAGATTGCCAACCAAGAAATTGATGGAATAATATGTTCCGAAAATCCTATGTAGACAGGCATATGCTGTAAAGGTGGCAATTATTTTAAAACGAGAAAAATGTCTACTGTGACCGGGAATCGAACCCGGGTCTTCCACTTGTGGAACAGATATTTTACCCCTAAACTATCGTAGCAGAACACATTCTCTCGTATCTGAACACGGATGTTCTTGTTTGGGACGAATCTAGCAAAGCTAGTATCAAACTGCCCCTACATATGTCCTCTAAGATATACATAGAAAGAAGCTCCTCCCTATTAAATGGTGATATTGCCAAGCAAGAAATTGATGGAATAATATGATCCGAAGTTCCTATGCAGACAGGCGTAAGCTGCTATGGTGGGAACAATATTGAAACCAGAAAAAAGTGTGCTATGCCCGGGAATCGTACCCGGGTCTTTCATTTGCCGGGAGGATATTCTACCCCTGAACTATCGTAGCAGAACCCTTTCTCTGGTTTCTGAACACGGATGTTTCCTTGGTTGGGACGGTACTAGCCACGCTAGTATCAAACTGCCCCAACAGATGTCCTCTAAGTGATGCATCGAAAGAAACTCCTCCCTCTCAAATGGTGAGATTGCCAAACAAGACATTGATTGAATACTATGATCCGAAGATCCTATGCAGATAGCCATAACCTGTAAATGTAGGAATAACTTTGAATCGAGAATAAAGTCCGCTATGACCAGGAATCGAACCCAGGTCTTCCACTTGCCGGACGGATATTCTACCCCTTAACTATCGTAACAGTACACTTTCTCTCGTATCTGAACACGGATGTTCTTGTTTGGGACGAAACTAGCCACGCTAGTATCACACTGCCCCAACAGATGTCCTCTAAGTGATGCTTCGAAAGAAACTCCTCCCTCTCAAATGGTGGGATTGCCAAAAAAGAAATTGATGGAATAATATGATCCAAAGATCCTACGCAGACAGGCATAAGCTCTAAAGGTGTGAATAATTTTGAAACGAGAAACAAGTGTGGTATGACCGGGAATCGAACCCGGGTCTTCCACTTGCCGGGCGGATATTCTACCCCTGGACTATCATAGCAGAACACTAAATCTCGTTCTAAACACGGATGTTTCGTTGGTTGGGACAAAACTTGCTAAACTAATATCAAACTGCCCCAACAGATGTCTTCTAATAGATTCACCGAAAGAAAATCCTCCCTCTAATATGGTGAGACTGCCAACCCAGAAATTGATGGAATAATATGTTCCGAAAATCCTTTGCAGACAGGCATATGCTGTAAAGGTGGCAATTATTTTAAAACGAGAAAAAAGTCTACTGTGACCGGGAATCGAACCCGGGTCTTCGACTTGTGGTGCGGATATTCCACCCCTGAACTATCGTAGCAGAACACATTCTCTCGTATCTGAACACGGATGTTCTTGTTTGGGACGATTCTAGCAAAGCTAGTATCAAACTGCCCCTACAGATGTCCTCTAAGATATACATAGAAAGAAGCTCCTCCCTATTAAATGGTGATATTGCCAAGCAAGAAATTGATGGTATAATATGATCCGAAGTTCCTATGCAGAAAGGCGTAAGCTGCAATGGTGGGAACAATATTGAAACCAGAAAAAAGTGTGCTATGCCCGGGAATCGTACCCGGGTCTTTCATTTGCCGGGAGGATATTCTACCCCTGAACTATCGTAGCAGAACCCTTTCTCTTGTTTCTGAACACGGATATTTCCTTGGTTGGGACGGAACTAGCCATGCTAGTATCAAACTGCCCCAACAGATGTCCTCTAAGTGATGCATCGAAAGAAACTCCTCCCTCTCAAATGGTGAGATTGCCAAGCAAGACATTGATTGAATACTATGATCCGAAGATCCTATGCAGATAGCCATAACCTGTAAATGTGGGAATAATTTTGAAACGTGAAAAAAGTCGGCTATGACCGGGAATCGAACCCGAGTCATCCACATGCTAGGCAGATATTATACCCCTTAACTATCGTAGAAGAACACTTTCTCTGGTTTCTAAACCCAGGTGATTTCTTGGTTGGGACGGAACTATCCACGCTAGTATCAAACTGCCCCAACAGATTTCCTCTAAGAGATACATCGAAAGAAACTCCTCCCTCTCAAATGGTGAGATTACCAAATAAGAAATTGATGGATTAATATTATCCAAAGATCCTACGCAGACAGTCATAAGCTCTAAAGGTGGGAATAATTTTGAAACGAGAAATAAGTCTGCTATGACCTGGAATCGAACCCGGGTCTTCCACTTCCCGGTCGGATATTCTACCCGTGAACTATCGTAGCAGAACACTTTCTCTCGTTTCTGAACATGGATGTTTCCTTGGTTGGGACGGAACTAGCCACGCTAGTATCAAACTGCCCCAACAGATGTCCTCTAAGAGATACATCGAAAAAAAATCCTCCTTGTCAAATGGTGAGATTGCCAAACAAGAAATTGATGGAATAATATGATCCGAAGATCCATTGCAGACAGGCATATGCTGTAAAGGTGAAAATAATTTAGAAACGAGAAATAAGTCTGCTATGACCGGGAATCGAACCCGGGTCTTCCACTTGCCGGTCGGATATTCTACCCCTGAACTATCGTAGCAGAACAATTTCTCTCGTTTCTAAACACGGATGTTTCCTTGGTTGGGACGGAACTAGCCACGCTAGAATCAAACTGCCCCAACATATGTCCTCTAAGAGATACATCGAAAAAAATTCTCCTAGACAAATGGTGAGATTGCCAAACAAGAAATGTGAGGAATAATATGACCCGAAGATCCATTGCAGACAGGCATACGCTGCAAAGGTGAAAATAATTTTGAAACGAGAAAAAAGTGTGGTATGACCGGGAATCGAACCCGGGTCTTCCACTTGCCGGGCGGATATTCTACCCCTGGACTATCATAGCAGAACACTAACTCTCGTTCTGAACACGGATGTTTCCTTGGTTGGGACAAAACTTGCTAAACTAATATCAAACTGCCCCAACAGATGTCTTCTAATAGATTCACCGAAAGAAAATCCTCCCTCTCAAATGGTGAGATTGCCAACCAAGAAATTGATGGAATAATATGTTCCGAAAATCCTATGTAGACAGGCATATGCTGTAAAGGTGGCAATTATTTTAAAACGAGAAAAATGTCTACTGTGACCGGGAATCGAACCCGGGTCTTCCACTTGTGGAACAGATATTTTACCCCTAAACTATCGTAGCAGAACACATTCTCTCGTATCTGAACACGGATGTTCTTGTTTGGGACGAATCTAGCAAAGCATGTATCAAACTGCCCCTACATATGTCCTCTAAGATATACATAGAAAGAAGCTCCTCCCTATTAAATGGTGATATTGCCAAGCAAGAAATTGATGGAATAATATGATCCGAAGTTCCTATGCAGACAGGCGTAAGCTGCTATGGTGGGAACAATATTGAAACCAGAAAAAAGTGTGCTATGCCCGGGAATCGTACCCGGGTCTTTCATTTGCCGGGAGGATATTCTACCCCTGAACTATCGTAGCAGAACCCTTTCTCTGGTTTCTGAACACGGATGTTTCCTTGGTTGGGACGGTACTAGCCACGCTAGTATCAAACTGCCCCAACAGATGTCCTCTAAGTGATGCATCGAAAGAAACTCCTCCCTCTCAAATGGTGAGATTGCCAAACAAGACATTGATTGAATACTATAATCCGAAGATCCTATGCAGATAGCCATAACCTGTAAATGTAGGAATAACTTTGAATCGAGAATAAAGTCCGCTATGACCAGGAATCGAACCCAGGTCTTCCACTTGCCGGACGGATATTCTACCCCTTAACTATCGTAACAGTACACTTTCTCTCGTATCTGAACACGGATGTTCTTGTTTGGGACGAAACTAGCCACGCTAGTATCACACTGCCCCAACAGATGTCCTCTAAGTGATGCTTCGAAAGAAACTCCTCCCTCTCAAATGGTGGGATTGCCAAAAAAGAAATTGATGGAATAATATGATCCAAAGATCCTACGCAGACAGGCATAAGCTCTAAAGGTGTGAATAATTTTGAAACGAGAAACAAGTGTGGTATGACCGGGAATCGAACCCGGGTCTTCCACTTGCCGGGCGGATATTCTACCCCTGGACTATCATAGCAGAACACTAAATCTCGTTCTAAACACGGATGTTTCGTTGGTTGGGACAAAACTTGCTAAACTAATATCAAACTGCCCCAACAGATGTCTTCTAATAGATTCACCGAAAGAAAATCCTCCCTCTAATATGGTGAGATTGCCAACCCAGAAATTGATGGAATAATATGTTCCGAAAATCCTTTGCAGACAGGCATATGCTGTAAAGGTGGCAATTATTTTAAAACGAGAAAAAAGTCTACTGTGACCGGGAATCGAACCCGGGTCTTCGACTTGTGGTGCGGATATTCCACCCCTGAACTATCGTAGCAGAACACATTCTCTCGTATCTGAACACGGATGTTCTTGTTTGGGACGATTCTAGCAAAGCTAGTATCAAACTGCCCCTACAGATGTCCTCTAAGATATACATAGAAAGAAGCTCCTCCCTATTAAATGGTGATATTGCCAAGCAAGAAATTGATGGTATAATATGATCCGAAGTTCCTATGCAGAAAGGCGTAAGCTGCAATGGTGGGAACAATATTGAAACCAGAAAAAAGTGTGCTATGCCCGGGAATCGTACCCAAGTCTTTCATTTGCCGGGAGGATATTCTACCCCTGAACTATCGTAGCAGAACCCTTTCTCTTGTTTCTGAACACGGATATTTCCTTGGTTGGGACGGAAATAGCCATGCTAGTATCAAACTGCCCCAACAGATGTCCTCTAAGTGATGCATCGAAAGAAACTCCTCCCTCTCAAATGGTGAGATTGCCAAACAAGACATTGATTGAATACTATGATCCGAAGATCCTATGCAGATAGCCATAACCTGTAAATGTGGGAATAATTTTGAAACGTGAAAAAAGTCGGCTATGACCGGGAATCGAACCCGAGTCATCCACATGCTAGGCAGATATTATACCCCTTAACTATCGTAGAAGAACACTTTCTCTGGTTTCTAAACCCAGGTGATTTCTTGGTTGGGACGGAACTATCCACGCTAGTATCAAACTGCCCCAACAGATTTCCTCTAAGAGATACATCGAAAGAAACTCCTCCCTCTCAAATGGTGAGATTACCAAATAAGAAATTGATGGATTAATATTATCCAAAGATCCTACGCAGACAGTCATAAGCTCTAAAGGTGGGAATAATTTTGAAACGAGAAATAAGTCTGCTATGACCTGGAATCGAACCCGGGTCTTCCACTTCCCGGTCGGATATTCTACCCGTGAACTATCGTAGCAGAACACTTTCTCTCGTTTCTGAACATGGATGTTTCCTTGGTTGGGACGGAACTAGCCACGCTAGTATCAAACTGCCCCAACAGATGTCCTCTAAGAGATACATCGAAAAAAAATCCTCCTTGTCAAATGGTGAGATTGCCAAACAAGAAATTGATGGAATAATATGATCCGAAGATCCATTGCAGACAGGCATATGCTGTAAAGGTGAAAATAATTTAGAAACGAGAAATAAGTCTGCTATGACCGGGAATCGAACCCGGGTCTTCCACTTGCCGGTCGGATATTCTACCCCTGAACTATCGTAGCAGAACAATTTCTCTCGTTTCTAAACACGGATGTTTCCTTGGTTGGGACGGAACTAGCCACGCTAGTATCAAACTGCCCCAACAGATGTCCTCTAAGAGATACATCGAAAAAAATTCTCCTAGACAAATGGTGAGATTGCCAAACAAGAAATGTGAGGAATAATATGACACGAAGATCCATTGCAGACAGGCATACGCTGCAAAGGTGAAAATAATTTTGAAACGAGAAAAAAGTGTGGTATGACCGGGAATCGAACCCGGGTCTTCCACTTGCCGGGCGGATATTCTACCCCTGGACTATCATAGCAGAACACTAACTCTCGTTCTGAACACGGATGTTTCCTTGGTTGGGACAAAACTTGCTAAACTAATATCAAACTGCCCCAACAGATGTCTTCTAATAGATTCACCGAAAGAAAATCCTCCCTCTCAAATGGTGAGATTGCCAACCAAGAAATTGATGGAATAATATGTTCCGAAAATCCTATGCAGACAGGCATATTCTGTAAATGTGGCAATTATTTTAAAACGAGAAAAAAGTCTAATGTGACCGGGAATCGAACCCGGGTCTTCCACTTGTGGGACGGATATTCTACCCCTAAACTATCTTAGCAGAACACATTCTCTCGTATCTGAACACGGATGTTCTTGTTTGGGACGAATCTAGCAAAGCTAGTATCAAACTGCCCCTACAGATGTCCTCTAAGATATACATAGAAAGAAGCTCCTCCCTATTAAATGGTGATATTTCCAAGCAAGAAATTGATGGAATAATATGATCCGAAGTTCCAATGCAGACAGGCGTAAGCTGCAATGGTGGGAACAATATTGAAACCAGAAAAAAGTTTGCTATGCCCGGGAATCGTACCCGGGTCTTTCATTTGCCGGGAGGATATTCTACCCCTGAACTATCGTAGCAGAACCCTTTCTCTTGTTTCTGAACACGGATGTTTCCTTGGTTGGGACGGAACTAGCCACGCTAGTATCAAACTGCCCCAACAGATGTCCTCTAAGTGATGCATCGAAAGAAACTCCTCCCTCTCAAATGGTGAGATTGCCAAACAAGACATTGATTGAATACTATGATCCGAAGATCCTATGCAGATAGCCATAACCTGTAAATGTAGGAATAACTTTGAATCGAGAATAAAGTCCGCTATGACCAGGAATCGAACCCAGGTCTTCCACTTGCCGGACGGATATTCTACCCCTTAACTATCGTAACAGTACACTTTCTCTCGTTTCTGATAACGGATGTTTCCTTGGTTGGGACGGAACTAGCCACGCTAGTATCAAACTGCCCCAACAGATGTCGTCTAAGTGATGCTTCGAAAGAAACTCCTCCCTCTCAAATGGTGGGATTTCCAAAAAAGAAATTGATGGAATAATATGATCCAAAGATCCTACGCAGACAGGCATAAGCTCTAAAGGTGGGAATAATTTTAAAACGTGAAAATAGTCTGCTATGACCGGGAATCGAACCCGAGTCATCCACATGCTTGGCAGATATTATAATCCTTAACTATCGTAGAAGAACACTTTCTCTGGTTTCTGAACCCAGGTGATTCCTTGGTTGGGACGGAACTAGACACGCTAGTATCAAACTGCCCCAACAGATGTCCTCTAAGAGATATATTGAAAGAAACTCCTCCCTCTCAAATGGTGAGATTACCAAATAAGAAATTGATGGATTAATATGATCCAAAGATCCTACGCAGACAGGCATAAGCTCTAAAGGTGAGAATAATTTTGAAACGAGAAGAAAGTCTACTATGACCGTAAATCGAAACCAGATCTTCCACTTGCCGGTCGGATAATCTACCCCATATCTATCTTAGCAGAACACTTTCTCTCGTTTCTGAACATGGATGTTTCCTTGGTTGGAACGTTACTAGCCACGCTAGTATCAAACTGCCCCAACGGATGTTCTCTAAGAGATACATCGAAAAAAATCCTCCTTGTCAAATAGTGAGATAGCCAAACAAGAAATTGATGGAATAATATGATCCGAAGATCCATTGCAGACAGGCATATGCTGTAAAGGTAAAAATAATTTAGAAACGAGAAATAAGTCTGCTATGACCGGGAATCGAACCCGGGTCTTCCACTTGCCGGTCGGATATTCTACCCCTGAACTATCGTAGCAGAACAATTTCTCTCGTTCACAGAGAGCCATGCTCGTCTGGAATGACCTGCTACAAATATCCTTAGTTCTGTTCGTATTCGCTTACCACCTGAGGCTGATACATTTCTATTGATCTTGAGCCTGCATATCTTGGACCTGAATATTGAATTTTCTCTTCTACCTGAGATGTTGACCATTGTAAGCAAAGGAGACCCAACGGAGTTAACATTCTTGTTGTTATTCAGCTTCACCCCAACTATAGGCGTTTGCCTTGCGAAGGACCTTCGCTGCCTCTGTAGTCCTGAAATGTGCCGTTACTGCAGTCACGTCATTAGTGGCCCTGAAAAGGTCCTGGGTTGCTGCTTCTATTGTTTGTTTATATGTTTGAGTGCCCAGTCAGTCAGTCAGCGTGGTGAGCGAGCACAGCGGAGCTCAGCAGAGTAAACCGATCGATCATTGGCTTATGTAAAGTGTCTATCAACCAACATATTCCCCTAGCTTTCGTTGCTTTTGCTGGTGTTCGAAAACTCCCCCTTGTGAAGGAAGTACAGTAAATCAATGTGGTCCAGAGCTTTTAGGGCTTTCCGAGCAAACCCAGATTCCACCTAGGGGTAAACCGCACGCCTCGCTGCGAGCGGATAACCTGGGGGACCATTGCACGGGTCAACTCACTTTCTTCCTGGGGGGGGTGGTTAACGAGGCCCAACCTTCTCACCCGCCTAGCTCTTTTCGTCTACTTAGTCAGGTGGCATTTGGTTGGACATGGGGGTCCCCCACCTTTTAGATAGCCTATTTAGAGACCGCTAATATGCCGCTTAAATATCTCCAGCGGACAAATTTGGGACAAATATTACTATAACCAAGGGCATTAAACAATTTCTTTTTGGAGAAGTTTTTATGGACACGGATGTTTCCTTATTTGGAACGGAACTAGCCAAGCTAATATCAAACTGCCCGACAGATGTCTTCTAAGAGATACACCGAAAGAAAATCCTCCCTCTCAAAAGGTGAGATTGCCAAGCAAGAAATTGATGGAATAATATGATCCGAAGATCCTATGCAGACAGGCATAAGCTGTAAAGTTGGAAATAATTATGAAACTAGAATAAAGTCTGCTATGACCGGGAATCAAACCCGGGTCTTCCAGTTGCCGGTCGGATATTCTATCCCTGAACAATCGTAGCAGAACACTTTCTCTCGTTTCTGAACACGGATGTTTCCCTGGCTGGGACGTAACTAGTTAAGCTAGTATCAAACTGCCCCAACAGATGTCCTCTAAGATATACATAGAAAGAAGCTACTCCCTATTAAATGATGACATTACCAAACGAGAAATTGATGGAATAATATGATCCGAAGTTCCTATGCAGAAAGGCATAAGCTGTAAAAGTGGGAATAATTTTCAAATTTAGAAAAAAGTGTACTCTGCCCGGAAATCGTACCCGGGTCTTTCATTCGCCGGGAGGATATTCTACCCCTGAACTGTCGTAGCAGAACACTTTCTCTCGTTTCTAAACGCGGATGTTTCTTTAATTGGGACGGTACTTGGCAAGTTAGTATCAAACTGCCCTAACAAATGTTCTCTAAGAGATACATCGAAAGAAACTCCTCTACCTCAACTGGTGAGATTGACGAAAAAGTCATTCATTGCATAATATGATCGAAAGATCCTATGCAGACAGCTATAACCTGTAAAGGTGGGAATAATTTTGAATCGAGAAAAAAGTCTGCTATGACCAGGAATTCAACCCGGGACTTCCACTGTCCGGACGGATATTCTACCCCTGAACTATTGTAACAGACTCTTTCTCTCGTTTCTGAAAACGGATGTTTCCTTGGTTGGGACGGAACTAGCCAAGCTAGTATCAAACTGCCCCAACAGATGAACCTCTAAGAGATACATCGAAAGAAATTCCTCCCTCTCAAATGGTGAGATTACCAAATAAAAATTGATGGATAAATATGATCCAAAAATCCTATGCAGACAGGCATAATCTGTAAAACTGGGAATAATTTTGAAACGAGAAAAAAGCCTACTCTGACCGGGAATCGAAGCCAGGTCTTCCACTTGCCGTGCGGATATTCTACCCTTGAACTATCGTAACAGAACACTTACTATCGTTTCCGAACACGGATGTTTCCTTGTTTGGAACGGATCAAGCCATGCTAGTAACAAACTGCCAAACCAATGTCTTCTAAGAAATACACCGAAAGAAAATCCTCCCTCTCAAATGGTGAGATTGCCAAGCAAAAAATTGATGGAATAATATGATCCGAAGATCCTATGCAGACAGGCATAAGCTGTAAAGTTTGGAATAATTTTAAAAAGACAAAAAAGCCTGCTAAGACCGGGAATCAAACCCGTGTCTTCCACTTGCCGTTCGGATATTCTACCCCTGAAATATCGTAGAAGAACATTTACTCTCGTTTCTGAACACGGATGTATCCACGGTTGGTACGGATCTAGCCACGCTAGTATCAAACTGCCCAAATTGATGTTCTCTAAGAGATTTATTGAAAGAAACTCCTCCCTCTCTGTAAAGGTGGCAATAATTTTGAAAAGAGAAAAATGTCTGTTATTACCTTGATACGAACCCGGGTCTTCTACTTGCCGGGCGTATATTCTACCCCTGAACTATCGTAGCAGAACACGTTCTCTCATTCCTGAATACGGATGTTTCCTTGCTTGGGACGGATCTAGCCACGCTAGTATCAAACTGCCCCAACAGATGTCCTCTAAGAGTTACATCAAAAGAAACTCTTCCATCTAAAATGGTGAGATTGCCAAACAAGAAATTGATGAAAGAATATGTTCCGAAAATCCTTTGCAGACAGGCATTTGCTGTAAAAGTAAAAATAATTTTGAAACGAGAAAAAAGTGTGCTATGACCGGGATTTGAAACCCGGTCTTCCACTTGCCGGGCGGATATTCAACCCCTTGACTATTGTAGCAGAACACTATCTCACGATCTGAACACGGATGTTTCCTTGGTTGAGACGGAAATAGCCAAGCTAGTTTCAAACTGCCCCTTCAGATGTCCTCTGAGATATACATAGAAAGAAGCTTCTCCCTATTAAATGGTGATATAGCCAAACTAGATATTGATGGAATAATATGATCCGAAGTTCCTATGCAGACAGGCATAAGCTGTAATGGTGGGAATAATTTTAAAACAGAAAAAAGTGTGCTATGACCAGGATTCTTACCCAGGTTTTTATTTGCCGGGAGGATACTCTACCCCTGAACTATCGTAGCAGAACACTTTCTCTGGTTTCTAAACACGGATGTTTCCTTGGTTGGGACGGTACTTGCCAAGCTAGTATCAAACTGCTCTAACAAATGTCCTCTAAGAGATACAACGAAAGAAACTCCTCTCCCTCAAATGGTGAGATTGCCGAACAGGACATTGATTGCATAATATGATCCGAAGATCCTATGCAGAAAGCCATAAATTGTAAAGGTTGGAATAATTTTGAATCGAGAAAAAATCTGCTATGACCAGGAATAGATCCCGGGTCTTCCACTTGCCAGACGGATATTATACCCCTGAACTATCGTGACAGAACTCTTTCTCTCGTTTCTGAAAACGGATGTTTCTTTTGTTGGGACGCAACTAGCCAAGCTAGTATCATACTGCCCCAACAGTTGTCTTCTAAGTGATGCATAGAATGAAACTCCTCCCTCTCAAATGGTGTAATTGCCAAACAAGAAATTGATGGAATAATATGATCCAAAGATCATACGCAGACAGGCATAAATAAAGGTTGGAATAATTTTGAATCGAAAAAAAAGCCTGCTATAACCAGAAATCGAACCCGGGTCATCCACTTGCCGGACGGATATTCTAAACCTAAGCTATCGTAACAGAACACTTACTCTCGTTTCTGAACACGGATGTTTCCTTGTTTGGAACGGATCTAGCCAAGCTAGTAACAAACTGCCCAACAGATGTCTTCTAAGAGATACACCGAAAGAAAATCCTCCCTCTCAAATGGTGAGATTGCCAAGCAAAAAATTTATGGAATAATATGATCAGAAGATCTTATGCAGACAGGCATAACCTGTAAAGTTTGGAATAATTTTGAAAAGAGAAAAAAGCCTGATATGAACGGGAATCGAACCCGGGTCTTCCATTTGCGGGTCAGATATTCTACCCCTGAACTATCGTAGCAGAACACTTTCTCTCGTTTCTGAACACGGATGTATCCTTTGTTGGGACGGATCTAGCCACGCTAGTATCAAACTGCCCCAACAGATGTCCTCTAAGAGATACATCGAAAGAAACTCCTCTCCCTCAAATGGTGATATTGCCAAACAAGAAATTTATCGAATAATATCATCCGAAGATCCTTTGCAGACAGGCATATGCTGTAAAGTTGAAAATCATTTAGAAACGAGAAATAAGTCTACTATGACCGGGAATCGAACCCGGGTCTTCAACTTCCCGGTCGGATATTCTACCCCTGAACTATCGTAGCAGAACACTTTCTCTCGTTTCTGAACACGGATGTTTCCTTGGTTGGGACGGAACCAGCCACGCTAGTATCAAACTGCCCCAACAGATGTCCTCTAAGTGATACAACGAAAAAATTCTCCTTGTCAAATGGTGAGATTGCCAAAAGAGTAATTGGTTGAATAATATGATCCGAAGATCCTTTGCAGACAGGCATATGCTGTAAAGGTGAAAATAATTTTGAAACGAGAAAAAAGTGTGCTATGACCGGGAATAGAACCCAGGTCTTCCATTTGCCGGGCGGATATTCTACCCCTGGACTATTGTAGCAGAGCACGATCTCACGCTCTGAACAGGGATGTTTCTTTGGTTGAGACGGAACTAGCCAAGCTAGTATCAAACTGCCCCAACAGATGTCCTCTAAGAGATACATCAAAAGAAACTCCTCCCGCTCAAATGGTGAGATTGCCAAACAAGAAATTGATGGAATAATATGATACGAAGTTCCTATGCAGACAGGCGTAAGCTGCAATGGTGGGAACAATATTGAAACCAGAAAAAAGTGTGCTATGCCCGGGAATCGTACCCGGGTCTTTCATTTGCCGGGAGGATATTCTACCCCTGAACTATCGTAGCAGAACACTTTCTCTCGTCTCTAAACGCGGATGTATCCTTAATTGGGACGGTACTTGCCAAGTTAGTATCAAACAGCCCTAACAAATGTCCTCTAAGATGTCTTCTAAGAGATACACCGAAAGAAAATCCTCCCTCTCAAATGGTGAGATTGCCAAGCAAAAAATTGATGGAATAATATGATCCGAAGATCCTATGCAGACAGGCATAAGTTGTAAAGTTTAGAATATCTTTAAAAAGAGAAAAAAGCCTGCTATGACCGGGAATCGAACCCGGGTCTTCCACTTGCCGGTCGGATATTCTACCTCTGAACTATCGTAGGAGAACACTTTCTCTCGTTTCTGAACACGGATGTATCCTTGGTTGGGACGGATCTAGCCACGCTAGTATCAAACTGCCCCAACAGATGTCCTCTAAGAGTTACATTAAAAGAAACACTTCCATCTAAAATGGTAAGATTGCCAAACAAGAAATTGATGAAATAATATGTTCCGAAAATCCTTTGCAGACAGGCATATGCTGTAAAGGTAAAAATAATTTTGAAACGAGAAAAAAGTGTGCTATGACCGGGATTCGAAACCCGGTTTTCCACTTGCCGGGCGGAAATTCAACCCCTGGATTATTGTAGCAGAACACTATCTCACGATCTGAAAACGGATGTTTCCTTGGTTGAGACGGAAATAGCCAAGCTAGTTTCAAACTGCCCCTTCAGATATCCTATGAGATATACATAGAAAGAAGCTTCTCCCTATTAAATGGTGATATTGCCAAACTAGATATTGATGGAATGTTATGATCCGAAGTTCCTATGCAGACAGGCATAAGCTGTAATTGTGGGAATAATTTTAAAACAGAAAAAAGTGTGCTATGCCCGGGAATATTACCCAGGTCTTTTATTTGCCGGGAGGATACTCTACCCCTGAACTATCGTAGCAGAACACTTTCTCTGGTTTCTAAACACGGGTGTTTCCTTGGTTGGGACGGTACTTGCCAAGCTAGCATCAAACTGCTCTAACAAATGTCCTCTGAAAGATACAACGAAATAAACTCCTCTCCCTCAAATGGTGAGATTGCCGAACAGGACATTGATTGCATAATATGATCCGAAGATCCTATGCAGAAAGCCATAACCTGTAAAGGTGGGTATAATTTTGAATCGAGAAAAAAACTGCTATGACCAGGAATAGAACCCGGGTCTTCCACTTGCCGGACGGATATTATACCCCTGAACTATCGTAACAGAACTCCTTCTCTCGTTTCTGAAAACGGATGTTTCTTTGGTTGGGACGCAACTAGACAAGCTAATATCATACTGCCCCAACAGTTGACTTCTAAGTGATGCATCGAATGAAACTCCTCCCTCTCAAATGGTGTGATTGCCAAACAAGAAATTGGTGGAATATTATGATCCAAAGATCATACGCAGACAGGCATAAGCTATAAAGGTTGGAATAATTTTGAATCGAGAAAAAAGTCTGCTATTACCAGGAATCGAACCCGGGTCTTCCACTTGCCGGACGGATATTCTACACCTAAACTATCGTAACAGAACACTTACTCTCGTTTCTGAACACGGATGTATCCTATGTTGGGACGGATCTAGCCACGCTAGTATCAAACTGCCCCAACAGATATCCTCTAAGAGATACATCAAAAGAAACTTCTCCCTCTCAAATAGTGAGATTGCGTAACAAGAAATTGATGGAATAATAAGTTCCGAAAATCCTATGCAGACAGGCATATACTGTAAAGCTGGCAATTATTTTGAAACGAGAAAAAATTCTGCTGTGACCGGGAATCGAACCCGGGTCTTCCACTTGTCGGGCGGATATTATACCCCTTAACTATCGTAGAAGAACACTTTCTCAGGTTTCTGAACCCAGTAGTTTCCTTGGTTGGGACGGAACTAGCCACGCTAGTATCATACTGCCCCAACAGATGTCCTCTAAGAGATACATCGAAAGAAACTCCTCTCCCACAAATGGTGATATTGCCAAACAAGAAATTGATCGAATAATATCATCCGAAGATCCTTTGCAGACAGGCATATGCTGTAAAGTTGAAAATAAGTAAGAAACGAGAAATAAGTCTGCTATGACCGGGAATCGAACCCGGGTCTTCAACTTCCCGGTCGGATATTCTTCCCCTGAACTATCGTAGCAGAACACTTTCTCTCGTTTCTGAACATGGATGTTTCCTTGGTTGGGACGGTGCTAGCCAAGCTAGTATCAAACTGCCCCAACAGATGTCCTCTAAGTGATATATCGAAAAAAATTCTCCTTGTCAAATGGTGAGATTGCCAAACAAGAAATTGATGGAATAATATGATCCGAAGATCCAATGCAGACAGGCATATGCTGTAAAGGAGAAAATAATTTGAAACGAGAAAAAAGTGTGCTATGACCGGGAATCGAACCCGGGTCTTCCACCTTCCTGTCGGATATTATACCTCTTAACTATCGTAGCAGAACACTTTCTCTCGTTTCTGAACATGGATGTTTCCTTGGTTGGGACGGTACTAGCCAAGCTAGTATCAAAATATCCCAACAGATGTCCTCTAAGTGATACAACGAAAAATACTCCTCCCTCTAAAATGGTGAGATTGCCTAATTAGAAATTGATTGAATAATATGATCCGAAGTTCCTTTGCAGACAGGCATAAACTGTAAAGGTTAGAATAATTTTGAAACGAGAAAAAATCTGCTATTATCTGGAATCGAGCCCGGGTCTTCCACTTTCCGGGCGGATATTCTATCCCTGATCTAACGTAGCTGAACACTTTATTTTGTTTCTGAACACGGATGTTTCCTTGGTTGCGACGGAACTATCCAAGCTAGTATCAAACTGCCCCAACAGATGCTCGAGCTTTTGTGGGGTGTATATATTGATTAAATATCATATACACGCAATATATTTCCATTTATTTCACCACTGTGAAATGGAAAATGCTTGCATATTTCCATTCCCATTTTTTTAATCTGACAATTGCAATGCATCTACAAATTTTTTCTCCAACGCAGGATCTATTAGAATAGAGAATTGCGTAAATAGACCTACCACACCTCTAGAAATATTTTGATACAGCACAACTACTTTTCCATTCGCTGAAAGAAGAGATTTTCAGTTATTCTGCTTATATTCGCTTTCTGAGTTAATTCACCTATTCCTGTAAATCGGCTGCTTTAGACGCAGTCCAATTTGTACAACCATTCAATTTTTGTTGTGTTCTATGATGGATTTAATATTCACTGAACAATCCCGATCCATAGTCCATGTCCCATCTCCCCATATTGAAGACAATTTATCTATCCTTCCTACCTCTACTGGTTGCATGATTCCTTCGAACTGTATATCATTTGTTTGTTTAGAGGGGAGTGCTTACACTTGGTTTTTTGATACAATAGGCGCAATTAAGAAGAATACATCCTATAAAAGGGAGGAGGTTTCCAAGTCTTTTTTCCATTTTTATGCATTATATTATTGAAAAATTTTTTTTGTTTTTTGGTGTAATTTATTTTCCTTAGATGAGCCTGTATGGGGTATATATATAGTATAAATATCATATACAAGCAATATTTATTTCACGTCGGAGAAATTGAAGATATTTGCAAATTTCCATTCCCATAATTTGTAGTCAGAATATTGCAATGCATCTATAAAAATTCTTCTCACACTGGAAAACTGTTATCGAAAGAAACTCCTCTCCCTCAAATGGTGAGATTGCCGAACAAGACATTGATTGAATAATATGATCCGAAGATCCTATGCAGGGAGCCATAAGCTGTAAAGGTGGGAATAATTTTGAATCGAGAAAAATGTCTGCTATGACCAGGAATCGAACCCGGGTTTTCCACTTGCCGGACGGATATTCTACACCTGAACTATCGTAACAGAACACTTTCTCTCGTTTCTGAAAACGGATGTTTCCTTGGTTGGGACGGAACTAGCCAAGCTAGTATCAAACTGCCCTAACAAATGTCCTATAAGAGATACATCAAAAGAAACTCCTCCCTCTCAAATGGTGAAATTGCCAAACAAGAAAATGATGGAATAATATGATCAAAAGATCCTATGCAGACAGGCATGAGCTGTAAAGATAGGAATATTTTTGAAACGTAAAAAAGTCTGCTATGACAGGGAATCGAATCCGAGTCATCCACATGCTGGGCAGATATTATACCCCTTAACTATCGTAGAAGAACACTTTCTCTGGTTTCTGAACCCAGGTGTTTCCTTGGTTGGGACGGAACTAGCCAAGCTAGTATCAAACTGCCCCAACAGATGTCCTCTAAGAGATACATCGCAAGAAACTCCTCCTTCTCAAATTGTGAGATTACAAAATAAGAAATTGATGGATTATTATGATCCAAAAATCCTATGCAGAGAGGCATAAGCTGTAAAATTGTGAATAATTTTGAAACGAGAAAAAAGTCTACTCTGACCGTTAATCGAAGCCATGTCTTCCACTTGCCGGGCGGATATTCTACCCCTGAACTATTGTAACAGAACACTTACTTTCGTTTCTGAACACGGATGTTTCCTTGGTTGGGACGGATCTAGCCACGCTAGTATCAAACTGCCCCAATAGATGTCCTCTAAGAGATACATCGAAAGAAACTACTCCCTCTCTGTAAATGTGGCAATAATTTTGAAACGAGAAAAAAGTCTGTTGTGACCGGGAATCGAACCCGGGTCTTCCACTTGTCGGGGGGATATTCTACCCCTGAATTATCGTAGCAGAACACATTCTCTCGTATCTGAACACGTATGTTCATGTTTGGGGCGAATCTAGCCAAGCTAGTATCAAACTGCCCAACAGACGTCTTCTAAGAGATACACCGAAAGAAAATCCTCCCTCTCAAATGGTGAGATTGCCAAGCAAATAATTGTGGGAATAATATGATCCGAAGATCTTATGCAGACAGGCATAAGCTGTAAATATTGGAATAAGTTTGAAACGAGAAAAAAGTGTGTTATGACCGGGAATCGAACCCGGGTATTCTACTTGCCGGGTGGATATTCTACCCCTGAACTACCGTATCAGAACACTTTCTCTCGTTTCTAAACACGGATGTTTCCTTGGTTGGGACGGTACTAGCCAAGCTAGTATCAAAATTCCCCAACAGATATTCTCTAAAAGATACAATGAAAGAAACTCATCTCCCTCAAATGGTGAGATTGCAAAACAAGAAATTGATGGAATAATATGATCCGAAGATCTTATGCAGACAGGCCAAAGCTGTAAAGGTGGGAATAATTTTGAAACGAGAAAAAATCTGCTATTATCTGAAATCGAACCCGGGTCTTCCACTTTTCGGGCGGATATTCTACCCCTGGACTATCGTAGCAGAACACTATCTCTCGTTCTGAACACGGATGTTTCCTTGGTTGGGACGGAACTAGCTAAACTTGTATCAAACTGCTCCAACAGATGTCCTCTAAGAGATACAACGAAAGAAACTCATCACTCTCAAATGGTGAGATTGCCTAATAAGAAATTGATGGAATAATATGATCCGAAGATCCTATGCAGACAGGCATATGCTGTAAAGGTGGGAATAATTTTGAAACGAGAAAAAATCAGCTATTATCTGGAATCGAGCCCGGGTCTTCCACTTTCCGGGAGAATATTCTATCCTGATCTAACGTAGCAAACACTTTCTCTCGTTTCTGAACACGGATGTTTTCTCGGTTGGGAGGGTACTATCCAAGGTAGTATCAAACTGCCCCAACAGATGTCCTCTAAGAGATACTTCGAAAAAAATCCACCTTGTCAAATGGTGAGATTGCCAAACAAGAAATTGATGGAATAATATGATCCGAAGATCCTTTGCAGACAGGCAAATGCTGTAAAGTTGGGAATAATTTTGAAACGAGAAACAAGTCTGCTATGACCGGGAATCGAACCCGGGTCTTCCACTTGCCGGTCGGATATTATACCCATTAAATGTCGTAGCAGAACACTTTCTCTCGTTTCTGAACATGGATGTTTCCTTGGTTGGGACGGTTCTTGCCAAGCTAGTATCAAAATATCCCAACAGATGTCCTCTAAGAGATACAACGAAAGAAACTCCTACCTATCAAATGGTGAGATTGCCTAATAAGAAATTGATGGAATAATATGATCCGAAGATCTTATGCAGGCAGGCGTAAGCTGAAAAGGTGGGAATAATTTTGAAACGAGAAAAAAGTCTCCTATGACCGGAAATCGTACCCGGGTCGTTCATTTGCCGGGAGGATATTCTACCCCTGAACTTTCGTAGCAGAACACTTTCTCTCGTTTATAAATACGGAAGTTTCCTTGGTTGGGACGGTACTTGCCAAGCTAGTATCAAACTGCCCTAACAAATATCCTCTAAGAGTTACACCGAAAGAAACTCCTCTCCCTCAAATGGTGAGATTGCCGAAAAAGACATAGATTGAATAATATGATCCGAAGATCCTATGCAGACATCCATAAGCTGTAGAGGTGGGAATAATTTTGATACGAGAAAAAAGTCTGCTATGACCGGGAATCGAAACCGGGTCTTCCACCTTCCGGTCGGATATTCTACCCCTGAACTATCGTAGCAGAACACTTTCACTCGTTTCCAAACATGGATGTTTCCTTGGTTGGGACGGTAATTGCCAAGCTAGTATAAAAATGCCCCAACAGATGTCCTTTAAGAGATACTTCGAAAAAAATCCTCCTTGTAAAATGGTGAGATTGCCAAACAAGAAATTGATGGAATAATATGATCCGAAGATCCTTTGCAGGCAGGCGTAAGCTGTAAAGGTGGGAATAATTTTGAAAAGAGAAAAAATTCTGCTATGACCGGGAATCAAACCCCAGTCATCCACATGCTGGGCAGATATTATACCACTTAACTATCGTAAAAGAACACTTTCTCTGGTTTCTGAACCCAGTTGTTTCCTTGGTTGGGACGGAATTAGCCCAGCTAGTATCAAACTGCCCCTACAGATGTCCTCTAAGAGATACATCGAAAGAAACTCCTCCCTCTTAAATGGTGAGATTACCAAATAAGAAATTGATGGATTAATATGATCCGAAGATCCTTTGCAGAGTGGCATATTCTGTAAAGGTAAAAATAATTTTAAAACGAGAAAAAATGTGCTATGACCGGGAATCGAACCCGGGTCTTCCAATTACCGGGCGGTTATTCAACCCCTGGACTATCGTAGCAAAACAATATCTCTCGTTCTAAACACGGATGTTTCCTTGGTTGAGACGGAACTAGCTAAACTAGTATGAAACTGCCCCAAGAGATGTCTTCTAATAGATTTACCGAAAGAAAATCTTCCCTCTCAAATGGTGAGATTGCCAAACAAAAAATTGATGGAATAATATGATCCGAAGATCTTATGAAGACAGGCGTAATCTGTAAAGGTGAGAATAATTTTGAAACGAGAAAAAAGTCTGCTAATACCGGATAGCGAACCCGGATCTTCCGCATGCTCGGCAGATATTATACCCCTAAACTATCGTAGAAAAACACTTTCCCTGGTTTCTGAACCCGGATGTTTCCTTGGTTGGGACGGATCTTGCCTAGCTAGTACCAAACTGCCCCAAAAGACGTCCTCGAAGAGAAACATCAAAATAAACTCCTCCCTCTCAAATGGTGAGATTGCCAAAAAAGAAATTGATGGAATAATATGTTCCGTATATCCTATGCAGACAGGCATATGCTGTAAAGTTGGCAATAATTTTGAAACAAGAAAAACTTCTGCTGTTGACGGGAATCGAACCCGGGTCTTCAACTTGTCGGGCGGATATTCTACCCCTGAATTATCGTAGCAGAACACATTCTCTCGTATCTGAACACGTATGTTCTTGTTTGGGGCGAATCTAGCCAAGCTAGTATCAAAATGCCCAACAGACGTCTTCTAAGAGATACACCGAAAGAAAATCCTCCCTCTCAAATGGTGAGATTGCCAAGCAAATAATTGATGGAATAATATGATCCGAAGATCCTATGCAGACAGTAGTAAGCTGTAAAGGTGGGAATAATTTTGAAACGAGAAAAAAGTCTGCTATGACCGGGAATCGAACCCGGGTCTTCCACTTGCCGGTCGGATATTCTACCCCTGAACTATCGTAGCAGAACTCTTTCTCTCGTTTCTGAACACGGATGTTTCCTTGGTTTGGAAGGATCTAGCCACGCTAGTATCAAACTGCCCCAATAGATGTTCTCTAAGAGATACTTCGAAAAAAATCCTCCTTGTAAAATGGTGAGATTGCCAAACAAGAAATTGATGGAATAATATGATCCGAAGATCCTTTGCAGAGAGGCATATGCTCTAGAGGTGAAAATAATTTTGAAACGAGAAAAAAGTGTGCTATGACAGGGAATCGAACCCGGGTCTTCCACTTGCCGGGCGGATATTCTACCCCTGGACTATCGTAGAAGAACACTTACTCTCGTTATGAACACGGATGTTTACTTGGTTGGGACGGAACTAGCTAAACTAGTATCAAACTGCTCCAACAGATGTCTTCTAATAGATTTACCGAAAGTAAATCCTCCCTCTCTAATGGTGAGATTGCCAAACAAGAAATTGATGGAATAATATGATCCGAAGATCTTATGCAGAGAGGCGTAAGCTGTAAAGGTGGGAATAATTTTGAAACGAGAAAAAATTCTGTTATGATCGGGAATCGAACCCGGGTCTTCTACTTGCCGTGCGGATATTCTACCCCTGAACTATCGTAGCAGAACACTTTCACTCGTTTCCAAACATGGATGTTTCCTTAGTTGGGACTGTAATAGCCAAGCTAATATGAAAATGCCCCAACAGATGTCCTCTAAGAGATACTAGGAAAAAAATTCTCCTTGTAAAATGGTGAGATTGCCAAACAAGAAATTGATGGAATAATATGATCCGAAGATCCTTTGCAGGCAGGCGTAAGCTGTAAAGGTGTGAATAATTTTGAAACGAGAAAAAAGTCTGCTATGACCGGGAAACGAACCCGAGTCATCCACATGCTGGGCAGATATTATACCACATAACTATCGTAGAAGAACACTTTCTCTGGTTTCTGAACCCAGAATTTTCCTTGGTTGGGACGGAACTAGCTCAGCTTGTATCAAACTGCCCCTACAGATGTCCTCTAAGAGATACATCGAAAGAAATTCCTCCCTCTTAAATGGTGAGATTACCAAATAAGAAATTGATGGATTAATATTATCCAAAAATGCTATGCGGACAGGCATAAGCTGTAAAATTGGGAATAATTTTGAAACGAGAAAAAAGTCTACTATGACCGGGAATAGAAACAAGGTCTTCCACTTGCCGGGCGGATATTCTACCCCTGAACTATCTTAACAGAACACTTACTCTCGTTTCTGAACACGGATGTTTCCTTGTTTGGAACGGAACTAGCCAAGCTAGTAACAAACTGCCCAACAGATGTCTTCTAAGTGATACACCGAAAGAAAATCCTCCCTCTCAAATGTTGAGATTGCCAAGCGAAAAATTAATGGAATGATATGATCCGAAGATTTTATGCAGACAGGCATAAGCTGTACAGTTTGGAATAATTTTGAAACAGAAAAAAGTCTGCTATGACCGGGAATCGAACCCGGGTCTTCCACTTGCCGGGCGGTTATTCCGGGCGGTTATTCTACCCCTGAACTATCGTAGCAGAACACTTTCGCTCGTTTCTGAACATGGATGTTTCCTTGGTTGGGACGGTACTGGCCAAGCTAGTATCAAAATGCCCCAACAGATGTCCTCTAAGAGATACTTCGAAAAAAATTATCCTTGTAAAGTGGTGAGATTGCCAAACAAGAAATTGATGGAATAATATGATCCGAAGATCCTTTGCAGAGAGGCATATGCTGTAGAGGTGAAAATAATTTTGAAACGAGAAAAAAGCGTGCTATGACCGGGAATCGAACCCGGGTCTTCCACTTACCGGGCGGATATTCTACACCTGGACTATCGTAGCAGAACACTTTCACTCGTTTCCAAACATGGATGTTTCCTTGGTTGGGACGGTAATAGCCAAGCTAGTATCAAAATGCCCCAACAGATGTCCTCTAAGAGATACAACGAAAGAAACTCATCCCTCTCAAATGGTGAGATT
The DNA here is from genome assembly GCA_028673005.1 of Tanypteryx hageni. NCBI lineage: Eukaryota > Metazoa > Arthropoda > Insecta > Odonata > Petaluridae > Tanypteryx > Tanypteryx hageni. The sequence continues at coordinate 54,931,572 of CM054120.1, read as the reverse complement.
GCCTAATAAGAAATTGATGGAATAATATGATCCGAAGATCCTATGCAGACAGGCATATGCTGTAAAGTTGGGAATAATTTTGAAACGAGAAAAAATCAGCTATTATCTGGAATCGAGCCCGGGTCTTCCACTTTCCGGGAGAAAATTCTATCCTGATCTAACGTAGCAGAACACTTTCTCTCGTTTCTGAACACGGATGTTTCCTTGGTTGGGACGGAACTATCCAAGGTAGTATCAAACTGCCCCAACAGATGTCCTCTAAGAGATACTTCGAAAAATATCCTCCTTGTCAAATGGTGAGATTGCCAATCAAGAAATTGATGGAAAAATATGTTCCGAAAATCCTATGCAGACAGGCATATGCTGTAAAGGTGGCAATTATTTTGAAACGAGAAAAAAGTTTTCTGTGACCGGGAATCGAACCCGTGTCTTCCACTTGTCGGGCGGATATTCTACCCCTGAATTATCGTAGCAGAACACATTCTTTTGTATCTGAACACGTATGTTGTTGTTTGGGGCGAATCTAGCCAAGCTAGTATCAAAATTCCCCAACACATGTCCTCTAAGAGATACAACGAAAGAAACTCCTACCTCTTATATGGTGAGATTGCCTAATAAGAAATTGATGGAATAATATGATCCGAAGTTCCTATGCAGACAGGCGTAATCTGTAAAGTTGGGAATAATTTTGAAACTAGAAAAAATCTGCTATTATCTGGAATCGAACCCTGGTCTTCCACTTTTCGGGCGGATATTCTATCCCTGATCTAACGTAGCAGAACACTTTCTCTCGTTTCTGAACACGGATGTATCCTTGGTTGGGACGAATCTAGCCACGCTAGTATCAAACTGCCCCAATAGATGTTCTCTAAGAGATACATCGAAAGAAACTCCTCCCTCTCTGTAAAGGTGGCAATGATTTTGAAACGAGAAAAAAGACTGATATGACCTGGAATCGAACCCGGGCCTTCTACTTGCCGGGCGGTTATTCTACCCCTGAACTATCGTAGCAGAACACTCTCGCTCGTTTCTGAACATGGATGTTTCCTTGGTTGGGACGGTACTGGCCAAGCTAGTATTAAAATGCCCCGACAGATGTCCTCGAAGAGATACTTCGAAAAAAATCCTCCTTGTAAAATGGTGAGATTGCCAAACAAGAAATTGATGGAATAATATGATCCGAAGATCTTATGCAGACAGGCGTAAGCTGTAAAGGTGGGAATAATTTTGAAATGAGAAAAAATTCTGTTATGATCACGAATCGAACCCGGGCCTTCTACTTGCCGGGCGGATATTCTACCCCTGAACTATCGTAGCAGAACACTTTCACTCGATTCCAAACGTGGATGTTTCCTTGGTTGGGACGGTAATAGCCAAGCTAGTATCAAAATGCCCCAACAGATGTCCTATAAGAGATACTTCGAAAAAAATCCTCCTTGTAAAATGGTGAGATTGCCAAACAAGAAATTGATGGAATAATATGATCCGAAGATCCTATGTAGACAGGCATAATCTGTAAAGTTGGGAAAATTTTGAAACGCGAAAAAATCTGCTATTATCTGGAATCGAACCCTGGTCTTCCAATTTTCGGGCGGATATTCTATTCCTGATCTAACGTAGCAGAACACTTTCTCTCGTTTCTGAACACGGATGTATCCTTGGTTGGGACGGAAATAGCCACGCTAGTATCAAACTGCCCCAACAGATGTCCTCTAAGTGATACATCGAAAAAAATCCTCCTTGTCAAATGGTGAGATTGGCAAACTTAAAATTGATGGAATAATATGATCCGAAGATCCTTTGCAGACAGGCATATGCTGTAAAGGTGAAAATATTATTGAAACGAGAAAAAAGTTTGCTATGACCGGGAATCGAACCCGGGTCTTCCACTTGCCGGGCGGATATTCTACCCCTGGACTATCGTAGCAGAAAAGTAAGTCTCGTTCTGAACACGGATGTGTCCTTGGTTGGGACGGAACTAGCTAAACTAGTATCAAACTGCCCCAACAGATGTCTTCTAATAGATTCACCGAAAGAAAATCCTCCCTCTCAAATAGAAAGATTGGCAAACAAGAAATTGATGGAATATTATGTTTCGAAGATCTTATGCAGGCAGGCGTAAGCTGTAAAGGTGGGAATAATTTTGAAACGAGAAAAAAGTCTCCTATGACCGGAAATCGTATCCGGGTCGTTCATTTGCCGGGAGGATATTCTACCCCTGAACTATCGTAGCAGAACACTTTCTCTCGTTTCTAAACACGGAAGTTTCCTTGGTTAGGACGGTACTTGCCAAGCTAGTATCAAACTGCCCTAACAAATGTCCTCTAAGAGATACATCGAAAGAAATTCCTCTCCCTCAAATGGTGAGATTGCCGAAAAAAAAAATTGATGGAATAATATGATCCGAAGATCCTATGCAGACATCCATAAGCTGTAAAGGTGGGAATAATTTTGAAACGAGAAAAAAGTCTGCTTTGACCGGGAATCGATCCAATTGCCGGTCGGATATTCTACCCCTGAACTATCGTAGCAGAACACTTTCTCTCGTTTCTGAACACGGATGTTTCCTTGGTTGGGACGGAACTAACCACGCTAGTATCTAACTTCCCAACAGATGTCCTCTAAGAGATACATCGAAAAAAATCCTCCTTGTTAAATGGTGAGATTGCCAAACCAGAAATTGATCGAATAATATCATCCGAAGATCCTTTGCAGACAGGCATATTCTGTAAAGGTAAAAATAATTTTGAAACGAGAAAAAAGTGTGCTATGACCGGGAATCGAACCCGGGTCTTCCACTTGCCGGGCGGATATTTTATCCCTGATCGAACGTAGCAGAACTCTTTCTCTCGTTTCTGAACACGGATGTTTCCTTGGTTGGGACGGAACTATCCAAGCTTGTATCAAACTGCCCCAACAGATGCTCGAGCTTTTGTGGGGTGTATATATTGTTTAAATATCATATACACGCAATATATTTACATTTATTTCACCACTGTGAAATGGAAAATGCTTGCATATTTCCATTCCCATTTTTTGGAATCTGACCATTGCAATGCATCTACAAAACTTTTTCTCCAACGCTAGATCTATTAGAATAGAGAAATGCGTACATAGACCTACCTCTCCTCCAGAAATATTTTGATACAGCACAACTACTTTTCCATTCGCTGAAAAAAGAGATTTCCAGTTATTCTGCTTATTTTCGCTTTCTGAGTTAATTCACCTATTCCTGTAATTCGGCTTTTTTAGACGCAGTCCAATTTGTACAACCTTTCCTTTTTTGTTGTGTCCTATGATGGATTTAATATTCACTGAACAATCCCGATCAACAGTCCATGTGCCATCTCCCCATATTGAAGACAATTTATCTATCCTTCCTACCTCTAGCTGGTTGCATGTTTCCTTCGAACTGTATATCTTTTGTTTGTTTAGAGGGGAGTGCTTATACTTGGTTTTTTTGATACAATAGGCGCATTTAAGAAGAATACATCCTATAAAAGGGAGGAGGTTTCCAAGTCTTTTTTCCATTTTTATGCATTATATTATTGAAAAATTTTTTTTGTTTTTTGGTGTAATTTATTTTCCTTAGATGAGCCTGTATGGGGTATATATATATATATAGTATAAAGATCTTATACAAGCAATATTTATTTCACGTCGGAGAAATTGAAGATGTTTGCAAATTTCCATTCCCATAATTTGTAGTCAGAAAATTGTAATGCATCTATAAAAATTCTTCTCACACTGGAGAACTGTTACCGTAGATAATTGCATACACAATCCTACCTCTATTCCAGGAATACTGCGATAGAGCGTAATTACTTTTCCTTCAACTGGAAAAAGAGATTTCAATTTATTCTTCATAATTTTGCTTTTCTCTGTGAATTCACCTATTCTTGTAAATCACCTTCTTTAGACAAAGTCAGATAATGGGCATAGGCTCTGCAAGCTGTGAAACATTTCCGTTTCCCGTGTGTCGTATTATGGGTATAATACTCAGTGAACTATCCTGATCATCAATTTACGTGCAATATCTCCATATGTAAGAGAGTTGTTCAATACTTCATATCCGAAAAAGAATAATATATTGCTATCTATATAGCCATATTGTTTTTGCACCTTTGGAAAAATTACATTTCGATGGACCCCTTTTGTCTTTCATCAGAATTTCTGTACTCTTTTCAAAATATGCATGTTTGTATATGAAAGATATTTCCATTTGATATATTTGGATCATTTTTTTCCGTTTCCCACATGAGATGGTTCATAAAATTTTCCGCTTTTACTTATTCGGCAGCTTACGTCTTCCATATGATAAACGTCTAAATCGGATGAAGTAGCCTAAGGTCTTTCAAAAAGATATCTTCTATTAAATCGGGCAATTTTTTTAGTATTCTCACAGAGAGCCATGCTTGTCTGGAATGACCTGCTACAAAAATCCTTAGTTCTGTTCGTATTCGCTTACCACCTGAGGCTGATAGAGTTCTATTGATCTTGAGCCTGCATATCTTGAACCTGAATATTGAATTTTGTATTCTAGCTGCGATGTTGACCATTGTAATTAAAGGAGACCCAACTGAGTTAACTTTCTTATCCTTATTCAGCTTCACCCCAACTATAGGCGTTTGCCTTGCGAAGGACCTTCGCTGCCTCTGTAGCCCTAAAATGTGCCGTTACTCCAGTCACGTCATTGGTGGCCCTGAAAAGGTCCTGGGTTGCTGCTTCTATTGTTTGTTTGTATGTTTGAGTGCCCAGTCAGTCAGTCAGCGAGGTGAGCGAGCACAGCGGAGCTCAGCAGTGTAAACCGATCGATCATTGGCTTATGTCAAGTGGCTATCAACCATCATATTCCCCTAGCTTTCGTTGCTTTTGCTGGCGTTCGAAAACTCCCCCTTTTGAAGGAAGTACAGTAATTCAATGTGGTCCAGAGCTGTTAGGGCTTTCCGAGCGAACCCAGATTCCACCTAGGGGTAAACCGCACGCCTCGCTGCGAGCGGAGCACCTGGAGGACCATTGCACGGGTCAACTCACTTTCTTCTTGCGGGGGGAGGCTAACAAGGCACCACCTTCTCACCCGCCTCGCTCTTTTCGTCTATTTAGACAGGTGGCATTTGGTTGGACATGGGGGTCCGCCACCTTTTAGATAGCCCATTCAAAGACCGCTAATATACCACTTAAATATCTCCAGCGGCCAAAAAGGCACCTAAGACAAATTTGGGACAAATATTACTATACCCAAGGACATTAAACAAGTTCTTTTTGGAGAAATTTTTATTGACACGGATGTTTCCCTGTTTGGAACGGAACTAGCCAAGCTAATATCAAACTGCCCAACAGATGTCTTCTAAGAGATACAACGTAAGAAATTCCTCCCTCTCAAATGGTGAGATTGCCAAGCAAGAAATTGATGGAATAATATGATCCGAAGATCCTATGCAGACAGGCATAAGCTGTAAAGTTGGGAATAATTTTGAAACGAGAAAAAAGTCTGCTGTGACCGGGAATCGAACCCGGGTCTTCCACTTGCCGGTCGGATGTTCTACCCCTGAACTATCGTAGCAGAACACATTCTCAGGTTTCTTAACACGGATGTTTCCTTGGTTTGGACGGAACTAGCCACGCTAGTATCAAACTGCCCTAACAGATGTCCTCTAGGAGATACATCGAAAAAAATCCTCCTTGTCAAATGGTGAGATTGCCAAACAAGAAATTGATGGAATAATATGATCCGAAGATCCTTTGCAGACAGGAATATGCTGTAAAGGTGAAAATAATTTTGAAACGAGAAAAAGTGTGCTATGACCGGGAATCGAACCCGGGTCTTCCACTTGCTGTGCGGATATTCTAACCCTGGACTATCGTAGCAGAACACTATCTCTCGTTCTGAACACGACTGTTTCCTTGGTTGGGACGGAACTAGCTAAACTAGTATCAAACTGCCCCAACAGATGTCTTCTAATAGAGTCACCGAAAGAAAATCCTCCCTATCAAATGGTAAGATTGCCAAACATGAATTTGATGGAATAATATGATCCGAAGATCTTATGCAGACAGGCGTAAGCTGTAAATGTGGGAATAATTATGAAACCAGAAAAAAGTGTGCTTTGCCCGGGAATCGTACCCGGGTCGTTCATCTGCCGGGAGGATATTCTACCCCTGATCTATCGTAGCAAAACACTTTCTCTCGTTTCTAAACACGGATGTTTTCTTGGTTGGGACGGTACTTGCCAAGCTAGTATCAAACTGCCCTAACAGATGTCCTCTAAGAGATACATCGAAAGAAATTCCTCTCCCTGAAATGGTGAGATAGCCGAAGAAGACATTGATTGAATAATATGATCCGAAGATCCTATGCAGACATCCATAAGATGTAAAGGTGGGAATAATTTTGAATCGAGAAAAAAGTCTGCTATGACCAGAAATCGAACCCGGGTCTTTTACTTGCCGGACGGATATTCTACCCCTAAACTATCGTAACAGAATACGTTCTCTCGTTTCTGAAAACGGATGTTTAATTGGTTGGGACGGAACTAGCCAAGCTAGTATCAAACTGCCCCAACAGATGTCCTCTAAGTGATGCACCGAAAGAAACTCCTCACTCTCAAATGGTGAGATTGCCAAACAAGAAATTGATGGAATGATATGATCCAAAGTTCCTACGCAGACAGGCATAAGCTGTAAAGGTGGGAATAATTTTGAAACTAGAAAAAAGTCTGCTATGACCGGGAATCGAACCCGAGTCATCCACATGCTGGGCAGATATTATACCACTTAACTATCGTAGAAGAACACTTTCTCTGGTTTCTGAAACCAGTTGTTTCCTTGGTTGGGACGGAACTAGCCCAGCTAGTATCAAACTGCCCCCACAGATGTCCTCTAAGAAAAACATCGAAAGAAACTCCTCCCTCTTAAATGGTTAGATTACCAAATAAGAAATTGATGGATTAATATGATCCAAAAATCCTATGCGGACAGGCATAAGCTGTAAAATTGGGAATTATTGTAAACGAGAAAAAAGTCTACTATGACCGGGAATCGAAGCCACGTCTTCCACTTGCCGGGCGGATATTCTACCCCTGAACTATCGTAACAGAACACTTACTCTCGTTTCTGAACACGGATGTTTCCTAGTTTGAAACGGAACTAGCCAAGCTAGTAACAAACTGCCCAACAGATGTCTTCTAAGAGATACACCGAAAGAAAATCCTCCCTCTCAAATGTTGAGATTGCCAAGCAAAAAATTGATGGAATAATATGATCCGAAGATCCTATGCAGACAGGCATAAGCTGTAAAGTTGGGAATAATTTTGAAACGAGAAAAAAGTCTGCTATGACTTTGAATCGAACCCGGGTCTTCCAATTGCCGGTCGGATATTATACCCATTAACTGTCGTAGCAGAACACTTTCTCTCGTTTCTGAACATGGATGTTTCCTTTGTTGGGACGGTATTAGCCAAGCTAGTATCAAAGTTCCCCAACAGATGTCCTCTAAGAGATACAACGAAAGAAACTACTACCTCTCAAATGGTGAGATTGCTTAATAAGAAATTGATGGAATAATATGTTTCGAAGATCCTATGCAGACAGGCATAATCTGTAAAGTTGGGAAAATTTTGAAACGCGAAAAAATCTGCTATTATATGGAATCGAACCCTGGTCTTCCAATTTTCGGGCGGATATTCTATCCCTGATCTAACGTAGCAGAACACTTTCTCTCGTTTCTGAACACGGATGTATCCTTGGTTGGGACGGAAATAGCCACGCTAGTATCAAACTGCCCCAACAGATGTCCTCTAAGGGATACATCGAAAAAAATCCTCCTTGTCAAATGGTGAGATTGGCAAACTAGAAATTGATGGAATAATATGATCCGAAGATCCTTTGCAGACAGGCATATGCTGTACAGGTGAAAATATTATTGAAACGAGAAAAAAGTGTGCTATGACCGGGAATCGAACCCGGGTCTTCCACTTGCCGGGCGGATATTCTACCCCTGGACTATCGTAGCAGAAAAGTAAGTCTCGTTCTGAACACGGATGTGTCCTTGGTTGGGACGGATCTAGCTAAACTAGTATCAAACTGCCCCAACAGATGTCTTCTAATAGATTCACCGAAAGAAAATCCTCCCTCTCAAATAGAAAGATTGGCAAACAAGAAATTGATGGAATATTATGATCCGAAGATCTTATGCAGGCAGGCGTAAGCTGTAAAGGTGGGAATAATTTTGAAACGAGAAAAAAGCCTCCTATGACCGGAAATCGTACCCGGGTCGTTCATTTGCCGGGAGGATATTCTACCCCTGAACTATCGTAGCAGAACACTTTCTCTCGTTTCTAAACACGGAAGTTTCCTTGTTTAGGACGGTACTTGCCAAGCTAGTATTAAACTGCCCTAACAAATGTCCTCTAAGAGATACATCGAAAGAAACTCCTCTCCCTCAAATGGTGAGATTGCCGAAAAAGACATTATTGAATAATATGATCCGAAGATCCTATGCAGACATCCATAAGCTGTAAAGGTGGGAATAATTTTGAAAAAAGAAAAAAGTCTGCTTTGACCGGGAAACGAACCCGGGTCTTCCAATTGCCGGTCGGATATTCTACCCCTGAACTATCGTAGCAGAACACTTTCTCTCGTTTCTGAACACGGATGTTTCCTTGGTTGGGACGGAACTATCCAAGCTTGTATCAAACTGCCCCAACAGATGCTCGAGCTTTTGTGGGGTGTATATATTGTTTAAATATCATATACACGCAATATATTTCCATTTATTTCACCACTGTGAAATGGAAAATGCTTGCATATTTCCATTCCCATTTTTTGGAATCTGACAATTGCAATGCATCTACAAAACTTTTTCTCCAACGCTAGATCTATTAGAATAGAGAAATGCGTACATAGACCTACCTCTCCTCCAGAAATATTTTGATACAGCACAACTACTTTTCCATTCGCTGAAAAAAGAGATTTCTAGTTATTCTGCTTATTTTCGCTTTCTGAGTTAATTCACCTATTCCTGTAAATCGGCTTCTTAAGACGCAGTCCAATTTGTACAACCTTTCCATTTTCGTTGTGTCCTATTATGGATTTAATATTCACTGAACAATCCCGATCCACAGTCCATGTGCCATCTCCCCATATTGAAGACAATTTATCTATCCTTCCTACCTCTAGCTGGTTGCATGTTTCCTTCGAACTGTATATCTTTTGTTTGTTTAGAGGGGAGTGCTTATACTTGGTTTTTTTGATACAATAGGCGCATTTAAGAAGAATACATCCTATAAAAGGGAGGAGGTTTCCAAGTGTTTTTTGCATTTTTATGCATTATATTGTTGAAAAAAAATGTTTTTTCGTGTTATTTATTTTCCTTAGATGAGCCTGTATGGGGTATATATATATATATATAGTATAAATATCTTATACATGCAATATTTATTTCACGTCGGAAAAATTGAAGATGTTTGCAAATTTCCATTCCCATAATTTGTAGTCAGAAAATTGTAATGCATCTATAAAAATTCTTCACACACTGGAGAACTGTTATCGTAGAGAATTGCATACACAATCCTACCTCTATTCCAGGAATACTGCGATAGAGCGTAATTACTTTTCCTTCAACTGGAAAAAGAGATTTCAATTTATTCTTCATAATTTTGCTTTTCTCTGTGAATTCACCTATTCTTGTAAATCACCTTCTTTAGACAAAGTCAGATAATGGGCATAGGCTCTGCAAGCTGTGAAACATTTCCGTTTCCCGTGTGTCGTATTATGGGTATAATACTCAGTGAACTATCCTGATCATCAATTTACGTGCAATATCTCCATATGTAAGAGAGTTGTTCAATACTTCATATCCGAAAAAGAATAATATATTGCTATCTATATAGCCATATTGTTTTTGCACCTTTGGAAAAATTACATTTCGATGGACCCCTTTTGTCTTTCATCAGAATTTCTGTACTCTTTTCAAAATATGCATGTTTGTATATGAAAGATATTTCCATTTGATATATTTGGATCATTTTTTTCCGTTTCCCACATGAGATGGTTCATAAAATTTTCCGCTTTTACTTATTCGGCAGCTTACGTCTTCCATATGATAAACGTCTAAATCGGATGAAGTAGCCTAAGGTCTTTCAAAAAGATATCTTCTATTAAATCGGGCAATTTTTTTAGTATTCTCACAGAGAGCCATGCTTGTCTGGAATGACCTGCTACAAAAATCCTTAGTTCTGTTCGTATTCGCTTACCACCTGAGGCTGATAGAGTTCTATTGATCTTGAGCCTGCATATCTTGAACCTGAATATTGAATTTTGTATTCTAGCTGCGATGTTGACCATTGTAAGTAAAGGAGACCCAACTGAGTTAACTTTCTTATCCTTATTCAGCTTCACCCCAACTATAGGCGTTTGCCTTGCGAAGGACCTTCGCTGCCTCTGTAGCCCTGAAATGTGCCGTTACTCCAGTCACGTCATTGGTGGCCCTGAAAAGGTCCTGGGTTGCTGCTTCTATTGTTTGTTTATAAGTTTGAGTGCCCAGTCAGTCAGTCAGCGAGGTGAGCGAGCACAGCGGAGCTCAGCAGAGTAAACCGATCGATCATTGGCTTATGTCAAGTGGCTATCAACCATCATATTCCCCTAGCTTTCGTTGCTTTTGCTGGCGTTCGAAAACTCCCCCTTTTGAAGGAAGTACAGTAATTCAATGTGGTCCAGAGCTGTTAGGGCTTTCCGAGCGAACCCAGATTCCACCTAGGGGTAAACCGCACGCCTCGCTGCGAGCGGAGCACCTGGAGGACCATTGCACGGGTCAACTCACTTTCTTCTTGCGGGGGGAGGCTAACAAGGCACCACCTTCTCACCCGCCTCGCTCTTTTCGTCTATTTAGACAGGTGGCATTTGGTTGGACATGGGGGTCCGCCACCTTTTAGATAGCCCATTCAAAGACCGCTAATATACCACTTAAATATCTCCAGCGGCCAAAAAGGCACCTAAGACAAATTTGGGACAAATATTACTATACCCAAGGACATTAAACAAGTTCTTTTTGGAGAAATTTTTATTGACACGGATGTTTCCCTGTTTGGAACGGAACTAGCCAAGCTAATATCAAACTGCCCAACAGATGTCTTCTAAGAGATACAACGTAAGAAATTCCTCCCTCTCAAATGGTGAGATTGCCAAGCAAGAAATTGATGGAATAATATGATCCGAAGATCCTATGCAGACAGGCATAAGCTGTAAAGTTGGGAATAATTTTGAAACGAGAAAAAAGTCTGCTGTGACCGGGAATCGAACCCGGGTCTTCCACTTGCCGGTCGGATGTTCTACCCCTGAACTATCGTAGCAGAACACATTCTCTGGTTTCTTAACACGGATGTATCCTTGGTTTGGACGGAACTAGCCACGCTAGTATCAAACTGCCCTAACAGATGTCCTCTAGGAGATACATCGAAAAAAATTCTCCTTGTCAAATGGTGAGATTGCCAAACAAGAAATTGATGGAATAATATGATCCGAAGATCCTTTGCAGACAGGAATATGCTGTAAAGGTGAAAATAATTTTGAAACGAGAAAAAGTGTGCTATGACCGGGAATCGAACCCGGGTCTTCCACTTGCTGTGCGGATATTCTAACCCTGGACTATCGTAGCAGAACACTATCTCTCGTTCTGAACACGACTGTTTCCTTGGTTGGGACGGAACTAGCTAAACTAGTATCAAACTGCCCCAACAGATGTCTTCTAATAGAGTCACCGAAAGAAAATCCTCCCTATCAAATGGTAAGATTGCCAAACATGAATTTGATGGAATAATATGATCCGAAGATCTTATGCAGACAGGCGTAAGCTGTAAATGTGGGAATAATTATGAAACCAGAAAAAAGTGTGCTTTGCCCGGGAATCGTACCCGGGTCGTTCATCTGCCGGGAGGATATTCTACCCCTGATCTATCGTAGCAAAACACTTTCTCTCGTTTCTAAACACGGATGTTTTCTTGGTTGGGACGGTACTTGCCAAGCTAGTATCAAACTGCCCTAACAGATGTCCTCTAAGAAATACATCGAAAGAAATTCCTCTCCCTGAAATGGTGAGATAGCCGAAGAAGACATTGATTGAATAATATGATCCGAAGATCCTATGCAGACATCCATAAGATGTAAAGGTGGGAATAATTTTGAATCGAGAAAAAAGACTGCTATGACCAGGAATCGAACCCGGGTCTTTTAAATGCCGGACGGATATTCTACCCCTCAACTATCGTAACAGAATACGTTCTCTCGTTTCTGAAAACGGATGTTTAATTGGTTGGGACGGAACTAGCCAAGCTAGTATCAAACTGCCCCAACAGATGTCCTCTAAGTGATGCATCGAAAGAAACTCCTCACTCTCATATGGTGAGATTGCCAAACAAGAAATTGATGGAATGATATAATCCAAAGTTCCTACGCAGACAGGCATAAGCTGTAAAGGTGGGAATAATTTTGAAACGAGAAAAAAGTCTGCTATGACCGGGAATCGAACCCGAGTCATCCACATGCTGGGCAGATATTATACCACTTAACTATCGTAGAAGAACACTTTCTCTGGTTTCTGAAACCAGTTGTTTCCTTGGTTGGGACGGAACTAGCCCAGCTAGTATCAAACTGCCCCTACAGATGTCCTCTAAGAAAAACATCGAAAGAAACTCCTCCCTCTTAAATGGTGAGATTACCAAATAAGAAATTGATGGATTAATATGATCCAAAAATCCTATGCGGACAGGCATAAGCTGTAAAATTGGGAATTATTATGAAACGAGAAAAAAGTCTACTATGACCGGGAATCGAAGCCACGTCTTCCACTTGCCGGGCGGATATTCTACCCCTGAACTATCGTAACAGAACACTTACTCTCGTTTCTGAACACGGATGTTTCCTTGTTTGAAACGGAACTAGCCAAGCTAGTAACAAACTGCCCAACAGATGTCTTCTAAGAGATACACCGAAAGAAAATCCTCCCTCTCAAATGTTGAGATTGCCAAGCAAAAAATTGATGGAATAATATGATCCGAAGATCCTATGCAGACAGGCATAAGCTGTAAAGTTGGGAATAATTTTGAAACGAGAAAAAAGTCTGCTATGACTTTGAATCGAACCCGGGTCTTCCACTTGCCGGTCGGATATTATACCCATTAACTGTCGTAGCAGAACACTTTCTCTCGTTTCTGAACATGGATGTTTCCTTTGTTGGGACGGTATTAGCCAAGCTAGTATCAAAGTTCCCCAACAGATGTCCTCTAAGAGATACAACGAAAGAAACTACTACCTCTCAAATGGTGAGATTGCTTAATAAGAAATTGATGGAATAATATGTTTCGAAGATCCTATGCAGACAGGCATAATCTGTAAAGTTGGGAAAATTTTGAAACGCGAAAAAATCTGCTATTATATGGAATCGAAACCTGGTCTTCCAATTTTAGGGCGGATATTCTATCCCTGATCTAACGTAGCAGAACACTTTCTCTCGTTTCTGAACACGGATGTATCCTTGGTTGGGACGGAAATAGCCACGCTAGTATCAAACTGCCCCAACAGATTTCCTCTAAGTGATACATCGAAAAAAATCCTCCTTGTCAAATGGTGAGATTGGCAAACTAGAAATTGATGGAATAATATGATCCGAAGATCCTTTGCAGACAGGCATATGCTGTAAAGGTGAAAATATTATTGAAACGAGAAAAAAGTGTGCTATGACCGGGAATCGAACCCGGGTCTTCCACTTGCCGGGCGGATATTCTACCCCTGGACTATCGTAGCAGAAAAGTAAGTCTCGTTCTGAACACGGATGTGTCCTTGGTTGGGACGGATCTAGCTAAACTAGTATCAAACTGCCCCAACAGATGTCTTCTAATAGATTCACCGAAAGAAAATCCTCCCTCTCAAATAGAAAGATTGGCAAACAAGAAATTGATGGAATATTATGATCCGAAGATCTTATGCAGGCAGGCGTAAGCTGTAAAAGTGGGAATAATTTTGAAACGAGAAAAAAGCCTCCTATGACCGGAAATCGTACCCGGGTCGTTCATTTACCGGGAGGATATTCTACCCCTGAACTATCGTAGCAGAACACTTTCTCTCGTTTCTAAACACGGAAGTTTCCTTGTTTAGGACGGTACTTGCCAAGCTAGTATCAAACTGCCCTAACAAATGTCCTCTAAGAGATACATCGAAAGAAACTCCTCTCCCTCAAATGGTGAGATTGCCGAAAAAGACATTATTGAATAATATGATCCGAAGATCCTATGCAGACATCCATAAGCTGTAAAGGTGGAAATGATTTTGAAAAAAGAAAAAAGTCTGCTTTGACCGGGAAACGAACCCGGGTCTTCCAATTGCCGGTCGGATATTCTACCCCTGAACTATCGTAGCAGAACACTTTCTCTCGTTTCTGAACACGGATGTTTCCTTGGTTGGGACGGAACTAACCACGCTGGTATCAAACTTCCCAACAGATGTCCTCTAAGAGATACATCGAAAAAAATCCTCCTTGTTAAATGGTGAGATTGCCAAACCAGAAATTGATCGAATAATATCATCCGAAGATCCTTTGCAGACAGGCATATTCTGTAAAGGTAAAAATAATTTTGAAACGAGAAAAAAGGGTGCTATGACCGGGAATCGAACCCGGGTCTTCCACTTGCCGGGCGGATATTTTATCCCTGATCGAACGTAGCAGAACACTTTCTCTCGTTTCTGAACACGGATGTTTCCTTGGTTGGGACGGAACTATCCAAGCTTGTATCAAACTGCCCCAACAGATGCTCGAGCTTTTGTGGGGTGTATATATTGTTTAAATATCATATACACGCAATATATTTCCATTTATTTCACCACTGTGAAATGGAAAATGCTTGCATATTTCCATTCCCATTTTTTGGAATCTGACAATTGCAATGCATCTACAAAACTTTTTCTCCAACGCTAGATCTATTAGAATAGAGAAATGCGTACATAGACCTACCTCTCCTCCAGAAATATTTTGATACAGCACAACTACTTTTCCATTCGCTGAAAAAAGAGATTTCCAGTTATTCTGCTTATTTTCGCTTTCTGAGTTAATTCACCTATTCCTGTAAATCGGCTTCTTAAGACGCAGTCCAATTTGTACAACCTTTCCATTTTCGTTGTGTCCTATTATGGATTTAATATTCACTGAACAATCCCGATCCACAGTCCATGTGCCATCTCCCCATATTGAAGACAATTTATCTATCCTTCCTACCTCTAGCTGGTTGCATGTTTCCTTCGAACTGTATATCTTTTGTTTGTTTAGAGGGGAGTGCTTATACTTGGTTTTTTTGATACAATAGGCGCATTTAAGAAGAATACATCCTATAAAAGGGAGGAGGTTTCCAAGTGTTTTTTGCATTTTTATGCATTATATTGTTGAAAAAAAATGTTTTTTCGTGTTATTTATTTTCCTTAGATGAGCCTGTATGGGGTATATATATATATATATATTATAAATATCTTATACATGCAATATTTATTTCACGTCGGAAAAATTGAAGATGTTTGCAAATTTCCATTCCCATAATTTGTAGTCAGAAAATTGTAATGCATCTATAAAAATTCTTCTCACACTGGAGAACTGTTATCGTAGAGAATTGCATACACAATCCTACCTCTATTCCAGGAATACTGCGATAGAGCGTAATTACTTTTCCTTCAACTGGAAAAAGAGATTTCAATTTATTCTTCATAATTTTGCTTTTCTCTGTGAATTCACCTATTCTTGTAAATCACCTTCTTTAGACAAAGTCAGATAATGGGCATAGGCTCTGCAAGCTGTGAAACATTTCCGTTTCCCGTGTGTCGTATTATGGGTATAATACTCAGTGAACTATCCTGATCATCAATTTACGTGCAATATCTCCATATGTAAGAGAGTTGTTCAATACTTCATATCCGAAAAAGAATAATATATTGCTATCTATATAGCCATATTGTTTTTGCACCTTTGGAAAAATTACATTTCGATGGACCCCTTTTGTCTTTCATCAGAATTTCTGTACTCTTTTCAAAATATGCATGTTTGTATATGAAAGATATTTCCATTTGATATATTTGGATCATTTTTTTCCGTTTCCCACATGAGATGGTTCATAAAATTTTCCGCTTTTACTTATTCGGCAGCTTACGTCTTCCATATGATAAACGTCTAAATCGGATGAAGTAGCCTAAGGTCTTTCAAAAAGATATCTTCTATTAAATCGGGCAATTTTTTTAGTATTCTCACAGAGAGCCATGCTTGTCTGGAATGACCTGCTACAAAAATCCTTAGTTCTGTTCGTATTCGCTTACCACCTGAGGCTGATAGAGTTCTATTGATCTTGAGCCTGCATATCTTGAACCTGAATATTGAATTTTGTATTCTAGCTGCGATGTTGACCATTGTAAGTAAAGGAGACCCAACTGAGTTAACTTTCTTATCCTTATTCAGCTTCACCCCAACTATAGGCGTTTGCCTTGCGAAGGACCTTCGCTGCCTCTGTAGCCCTGAAATGTGCCGTTACTCCAGTCACGTCATTGGTGGCCCTGAAAAGGTCCTGGGTTGCTGCTTCTATTGTTTGTTTATAAGTTTGAGTGCCCAGTCAGTCAGTCAGCGAGGTGAGCGAGCACAGCGGAGCTCAGCAGTGTAAACCGATCGATCATTGGCTTATGTCAAGTGGCTATCAACCATCATATTCCCCTAGCTTTCGTTGCTTTTGCTGGCGTTCGAAAACTCCCCCTTTTGAAGGAAGTACAGTAATTCAATGTGGTCCAGAGCTGTTAGGGCTTTCCGAGCGAACCCAGATTCCACCTAGGGGTAAACCGCACGCCTCGCTGCGAGCGGAGCACCTGGAGGACCATTGCACGGGTCAACTCACTTTCTTCTTGCGGGGGGAGGCTAACAAGGCACCACCTTCTCACCCGCCTCGCTCTTTTCGTCTATTTAGACAGGTGGCATTTGGTTGGACATGGGGGTCCGCCACCTTTTAGATAGCTCATTCAAAGACCGCTAATATACCACTTAAATATCTCCAGCGGCCAAAAAGGCACCTAAGACAAATTTGGGACAAATATTACTATACCCAAGGACATTAAACAAGTTCTTTTTGGAGAAATTTTTATTGACACGGATGTTTCCCTGTTTGGAACGGAACTAGCCAAGCTAATATCAAACTGCCCAACAGATGTCTTCTAAGAGATACAACGTAAGAAATTCCTCCCTCTCAAATGGTGAGATTGCCAAGCAAGAAATTGATGGAATAATATGATCCGAAGATCCTATGCAGACAGGCATAAGCTGTAAAGTTGGGAATAATTTTGAAACGAGAAAAAAGTCTGCTGTGACCGGGAATCGAACCCGGGTCTTCCACTTGCCGGTCGGATGTTCTACCCCTGAACTATCGTAGCAGAACACATTCTCTGGTTTCTTAACACGGATGTATCCTTGGTTTGGACGGAACTAGCCACGCTAGTATCAAACTGCCCTAACAGATGTCCTCTAGGAGATACATCGAAAAAAATCCTCCTTGTCAAATGGTGAGATTGCCAAACAAGAAATTGATGGAATAATATGATCCGAAGATCCTTTGCAGACAGGAATATGCTGTAAAGGTGAAAATAATTTTGAAACGAGAAAAAGTGTGCTATGACCGGGAATCGAACCCGGGTCTTCCACTTGCTGTGCGGATATTCTAACCCTGGACTATCGTAGCAGAACACTATCTCTCGTTCTGAACACGACTGTTTCCTTGGTTGGGACGGAACTAGCTAAACTAGTATCAAACTGCCCCAACAGATGTCTTCTAATAGAGTCACCGAAAGAAAATCCTCCCTATCAAATGGTAAGATTGCCAAACATGAATTTGATGGAATAATATGATCCGAAGATCTTATGCAGACAGGCGTAAGCTGTAAATGTGGGAATAATTATGAAACCAGAAAAAAGTGTGCTTTGCCCGGGAATCGTACCCGGGTCGTTCATTTGCCGGGAGGATATTCTACCCCTGATCTATCGTAGCAAAACACTTTCTCTCGTTTCTAAACACGGATGTTTTCTTGGTTGGGACGGTACTTGCCAAGCTAGTATCAAACTGCCCTAACAGATGTCTTCTAAGAGATACATCGAAAGAAATTCCTCTCCCTGAAATGGTGAGATAGCCGAAGAAGACATTGATTGAATAATATGATCCGAAGATCCTATGCAGACATCCATAAGATGTAAAGGTGGGAATAATTTTGAATCGAGAAAAAAGACTGCTATGACCAGGAATCGAACCCGGGTCTTTTAAATGCCGGACGGATATTCTACCCCTCAACTATCGTAACAGAATACGTTCTCTCGTTTCTGAAAACGGATGTTTAATTGGTTGGGACGGAACTAGCCAAGCTAGTATCAAACTGCCCCAACAGATGTCCTCTAAGTGATGCATCGAAAGAAACTCCTCACTCTCAAATGGTGAGATTGCCAAACAAGAAATTGATGGAATGATATAATCCAAAGTTCCTACGCAGACAGGCATAAGCTGTAAAGGTGGGAATAATTTTGAAACGAGAAAAAAGTCTGCTATGACCGGGAATCGAACCCGAGTCATCCACATGCTGGGCAGATATTATACCACTTAACTATCGTAGAAGAACACTTTCTCTGGTTTCTGAAACCAGTTGTTTCCTTGGTTGGGACGGAACTAGCCCAGCTAGTATCAAACTGCCCCTACAGATGTCCTCTAAGAAAAACATCGAAAGAAACTCCTCCTTCTTAAATGGTGAGATTACCAAATAAGAAATTGATGGATTAATATGATCCAAAAATCCTATGCGGACAGGCATAAGCTGTAAAATTGGGAATTATTATGAAACGAGAAAAAAGTCTACTATGACCGGGAATCGAAGCCACGTCTTCCACTTGCCGGGCGGATATTCTACCCCTGAACTATCGTAACAGAACACTTACTCTCGTTTCTGAACACGGATGTTTCCTTGTTTGAAACGGAACTAGCCATGCTAGTAACAAACTGCCCAACAGATGTCTTCTAAGAGATACACCGAAAGAAAATCCTCCCTCTCAAATGGTGAGATTGCCAAAACAGAAATTGATGGAATAATATGATCCGAAGATCCTATGCAGACAGGCATAAGCTGTAAAGTTGGGAATAATTTTGAAACGAGAAAAAAGTCTGCTATGACTTTGAATCGAACCCGGGTCTTCCACTTGCCGGTCGGATATTATACCCATTAACTGTCGTAGCAGAACACTTTCTCTCGTTTCTGAACATGGATGTTTCCTTTGTTGGGACGGTATTAGCCAAGCTAGTATCAAAGTTCCCCAACAGATGTCCTCTAAGAGATACAACGAAAGAAACTACTACCTCTCAAATGGTGAGATTGCTTAATAAGAAATTGATGGAATAATATGTTTCGAAGATCCTATGCAGACAGGCATAATCTGTAAAGTTGGGAAAATTTTGAAACGCGAAAAAATCTGCTATTATATGGAATCGAACCCTGGTCTTCCAATTTTCGGGCGGATATTCTATCCCTGATCTAAAGTAGCAGAACACTTTCTCTCGTTTCTGAACACGGATGTATCCTTGGTTGGGACGGAAATAGCCACGCTAGTATCAAACTGCCCCAACAGATTTCCTCTAAGTGATACATCGAAAAAAATCCTCCTTGTCAAATGGTGAGATTGGCAAACTAGAAATTGATGGAATAATATGATCCGAAGATCCTTTGCAGACAGGCATATGCTGTAAAGGTGAAAATATTATTGAAACGAGAAAAAAGTGTGCTATGACCGGGAATCGAACCCGGGTCTTCCACTTGCCGGGCGGATATTCTACCCCTGGACTATCGTAGCAGAAAAGTAAGTCTCGTTCTGAACACGGATGTGTCCTTGGTTGGGACGGATCTAGCTAAACTAGTATCAAACTGCCCCAACAGATGTCTTCTAATAGATTCACCGAAAGAAAATCCTCCCTCTCAAATAGAAAGATTGGCAAACAAGAAATTGATGGAATATTATGATGCGAAGATCTTATGCAGGCAGGCGTAAGCTGTAAAGGTGGGAATAATTTTGAAACGAGAAAAAAGCCTCCTATGACCGGAAATCGTACCCGGGTCGTTCATTTGCCGGGAGGATATTCTACCCCTGAACTATCGTAGCAGAACACTTTCTCTCGTTTCTAAACACGGAAGTTTCCTTGTTTAGGACGGTACTTGCCAAGCTAGTATCAAACTGCCCTAACAAATGTCCTCTAAGAGATACATCGAAAGAAACTCCTCTCCCTCAAATGGTGAGATTGCCGAAAAAGACATTATTGAATAATATGATCCGAAGATCCTATGCAGACATCCATAAGCTGTAAAGGTAAAAATAATTTTGAAACGAGAAAAAAGTGTGCTATGACCGGGAATCAAACCCGGGTCTTCCACTTGCCGGGCGGATATTTTATCCCTGATCGAACGTAGCAGAACACTTTCTCTCGTTTCTGAACACGGATGTTTCCTTGGTTGGGACGGAACTATCCAAGCTTGTATCAAACTGCCCCAACAGATGCTCGAGCTTTTGTGGGGTGTATATATTGTTTAAATATCATATACACGCAATATATTTCCATTTATTTCACCACTGTGAAATGGAAAATGCTTGCATATTTCCATTCCCATTTTTTGGAATCTGACAATTGCAATGCATCTACAAAACTTTTTCTCCAACGCTAGATCTATTAGAATAGAGAAATGCGTACATAGACCTACCTCTCCTCCAGAAATATTTTGATACAGCACAACTACTTTTCCATTCGCTGAAAAAAGAGATTTCCAGTTATTCTGCTTATTTTCACTTTCTGAGTTAATTCACCTATTCCTGTAAATCGGCTTCTTAAGACGCAGTCCAATTTGTACAACCTTTCCATTTTCGTTGTGTCCTATGATGGATTTAATATTCACTGAACAATCCCGATCCACAGTCCATGTGCCATCTCCCCATATTAAAGACAATTTATCTATCCTTCCTACCTGTTTCCTTCGAACTGTATATCTTTTGTTTGTTTAGAGGGGAGTGCTTATACTTGGTTTTTTTGATACAATAGGCGCATTTAAGAAGAATACATCCTATAAAAGGGAGGAGGTTTCCAAGTGTTTTTTGCATTTTTATGCATTATATTGTTGAAAAAAAATGTTTTTTCGTGTTATTTATTTTCTTAGATGAGCCTGTATGGGGTATATATATATATATATATATAGTATAAATATCTTATACATGCAATATTTATTTCACGTCGGAAAAATTGAAGATGTTTGCAAATTTCCATTCCCATAATTTGTAGTCAGAAAATTGTAATGCATCTATAAAAATTCTTCTCACACTGGAGAACTGTTATCGTAGAGAATTGCATACACAATCCTACCTCTATTCCAGGAATACTGCGATAGAGCGTAATTACTTTTCCTTCAACTGGAAAAAGAGATTTCAATTTATTCTTCATAATTTTGCTTTTCTCTGTGAATTCACCTATTCTTGTAAATCACCTTCTTTAGACAAAGTCAGATAATGGGCATAGGCTCTGCAAGCTGTGAAACATTTCCGTTTCCCGTGTGTCGTATTATGGGTATAATACTCAGTGAACTATCCTGATCATCAATTTACGTGCAATATCTCCATATGTAAGAGAGTTGTTCAATACTTCATATCCGAAAAAGAATAATATATTGCTATCTATATAGCCATATTGTTTTTGCACCTTTGGAAAAATTACATTTCGATGGACCCCTTTTGTCTTTCATCAGAATTTCTGTACTCTTTTCAAAATATGCATGTTTGTATATGAAAGATATTTCCATTTGATATATTTGGATCATTTTTTTCCGTTTCCCACATGAGATGGTTCATAAAATTTTCCGCTTTTACTTATTCGGCAGCTTACGTCTTCCATATGATAAACGTCTAAATCGGATGAAGTAGCCTAAGGTCTTTCAAAAAGATATCTTCTATTAAATCGGGCAATTTTTTTAGTATTCTCACAGAGAGCCATGCTTGTCTGGAATGACCTGCTACAAAAATCCTTAGTTCTGTTCGTATTCGCTTACCACCTGAGGCTGATAGAGTTCTATTGATCTTGAGCCTGCATATCTTGAACCTGAATATTGAATTTTGTATTCTAGCTGCGATGTTGACCATTGTAAGTAAAGGAGACCCAACTGAGTTAACTTTCTTATCCTTATTCAGCTTCACCCCAACTATAGGCGTTTGCCTTGCGAAGGACCTTCGCTGCCTCTGTAGCCCTGAAATGTGCCGTTACTCCAGTCACGTCATTGGTGGCCCTGAAAAGGTCCTGGGTTGCTGCTTCTATTGTTTGTTTATAAGTTTGAGTGCCCAGTCAGTCAGTCAGCGAGGTGAGCGAGCACAGCGGAGCTCAGCAGAGTAAACCGATCGATCATTGGCTTATGTCAAGTGGCTATCAACCATCATATTCCCCTAGCTTTCGTTGCTTTTGCTGGCGTTCGAAAACTCCCCCTTTTGAAGGAAGTACAGTAATTCAATGTGGTCCAGAGCTGTTAGGGCTTTCCGAGCGAACCCAGATTCCACCTAGGGGTAAACCGCACGCCTCGCTGCGAGCGGAGCACCTGGAGGACCATTGCACGGGTCAACTCACTTTCTTCTTGCGGGGGGAGGCTAACAAGGCACCACCTTCTCACCCGCCTCGCTCTTTTCGTCTATTTAGACAGGTGGCATTTGGTTGGACATGGGGGTCCGCCACCTTTTAGATAGCCCATTCAAAGACCGCTAATATACCACTTAAATATCTCCAGCGGCCAAAAAGGCACCTAAGACAAATTTGGGACAAATATTACTATACCCAAGGACATTAAACAAGTTCTTTTTGGAGAAATTTTTATTGACACGGATGTTTCCCTGTTTGGAACGGAACTAGCCAAGCTAATATCAAACTGCCCAACAGATGTCTTCTAAGAGATACAACGTAAGAAATTCCTCCCTCTCAAATGGTGAGATTGCCAAGCAAGAAATTGATGGAATAATATGATCCGAAGATCCTATGCAGACAGGCATAAGCTGTAAAGTTGGGAATAATTTTGAAACGAGAAAAAAGTCTGCTGTGACCGGGAATCGAACCCGGGTCTTCCACTTGCCGGTCGGATGTTCTACCCCTGAACTATCGTAGCAGAACAATATCTCTCGTATCTGAACACGGATGTTTCCTTGTTCGGAATGGAACTAGCCAAGCTAGTATCAAACGTCCCCAATAGTTGTCTTCTAAAAATACATCGAAGGAAATTCCTCCCTCTCAAATGGTGAGATTGCCAAAACAGAAATTGATGGAATAATATGATCCGAAAATCCTATGCAGACAGGCATAAGCTGTAAAAGTGGGAATAATATTGAAAGGAGAAAAAGTATGCTATGACCGGGAATCTATCCCGGGTCTTCCACTTGCCGGTTGGATATTCTACCCCTGAACTATCGTAGCAGAACAATATCTCTCGTTTCTGAACACGGATGTTTCCTTGGTTGGGACGGTACTTGCCAAGCTAGTATGAAACTACACTAACTTATGTCCTCTAAGAGATACATCGAAAGAAATTCCTTTCCCTCAAATGGTGAGATTGCCGAAAAAGACATTGATAGAATAATATGATCCAAAGATCCTATGCAGAGAGCCATAAGCTGTAAATTTGGGAAAAATTTTGAATCGAGAAAAAAGTGTAATATGCCCGGGGATCGAACCCGGGTCTTTCATTTGCCGGGAGGATATTCTACCCATGAACTATCGTAGCTGAACACTTTCTCTCGTTGCTAAACACGGATGTTTCCTTGGTTGGGACAGTACTTGCCAAGCTAGTATGAAACTGCCCTAACTGATGTCCTCTAAGTGATGCATCGAAAGAAACACCTCCCTCTCTAATGGTGATATTGCCAAGCAAGAAATTGATGGAATAATATGATCCAATGATCCTACGCAGACAGGCATAAGCTGTAAATGTTGGAATAATTTTGAAACGAGACAAAAGTCTACTATGACCGGGAATCGAAGCTAGATCTTCCACTTGCCGGGCGGATATTCTACCCCTGAACAATCGTAACAGAACACTTACTCTCGTTTCTGAACACGGATGTTTCCTTGTTCGGAACGGAACTAGCCAAGCTAGTATCAAACTGCCCAACAGATGTCTTCTATGATAGACACCGAAAGAAAATCCACCCTCACAAATGATGAGATTGCCAAGCCAAAAATTGATGGAATAATATGATCCGAAGATCCTATGCAGACAGGCATAAGCTGTAAATATGGGAATAATGTTGAAACGAGAAAATTCTGCTATGATCGGGAATCGAACCCGGGTATTCCACTTGCCGGTAGGATATTCTATCCCTGTTCTAACGTAGAAAAACACTTTCTCTCGTTTCTGAACGCGGATGTTTCCTTGGTTGGGACGGAACTATCCAAGCTAGTATCAAACGTCCCCAACAGATGTCCTCTAAGAGATACATTGAAAGAAACTCCTCCCTCTCAAATGGTGAGATTACCAAATAAGAATTTGATGGAATAATATGATCCGAAGATCCTATGCAGACAGGCATAAGCTGTAAAGGTGGGAATAATTTTGAAAGGAGAAAAGTATGCTATGACCGTGAAACGAACCCGGGTCTTCCAATTGCCGGCGGATATTCTTCGCCTGAACTATCCCAGCAGAAAACTTCCTGTCGTTTATCAACACGGATGTTTCCTTGGTTGGGACGGAACTAGCTAAACTAGTATCAAACTGCCCCAACAGATGTCTTCTAATAGATTCACCGAAAGAAAATCCTCCCTCTCGAATGGTGAGATTGCAAAAGAAGAAATTGATGGAATAATATGATCCGAAGATCTTATGCAGACAGGCGTAAGCTGTAAAGGTGGGAATAATTTTGAAACGAGATAAAAGTCTGCTATGACCGGGAATCGAACCCGGGTCTTCCACACGCTGGGCAGATATTATACCTCTAAACTATCGTAGAAAAACACTTTCTCTGGTTTATGAACCCGGTTGTTTCCATAGTTGGGACGAATCTAGCCAAGCTTGTATCAAACGTCCCAAACAATTGTCCCCTAAGAGATTCATCGAAAGAATCTACTACCTCTCAAATGGTGATATTGCCAAACAAGAAAATGATGGAATAATATGATCCGAAGTTCCTACGCAGACAGGCATAAGCTGTAAATGTGGGTATAATTTTGAAACGAGAAAAAAGTCTGTTATTACCGGGAATCGAACACGAGTCATCCACATGCTGGGCAGATATTATACCCCTTAACTATCGTAGAAAAACACTTTCTCTGGTTTCTGAACCAAAGTGTTTCCTTGGTTGGGACGGAACTAGCCAAGCTATTATCAAGCTGCCCCAACAGATGTCCTCAAAGAGATACATTGAAAGAAACTCTTCCCTATCAAATGGTGAGATTACCAAATAAGAAATTGATGGATTAATATGACCCAAAAATCCTATGCAGACAGGCATAATCTGTAAAATTGGAAATAATTTTGAAACGAGAAAATAGTCTACTAATACCGGGAATCGAAGCTATATCTTCCACTTGCCGGGCGGATATTCGACCCCTGAACTATCGTAACAGAACACTTACTCTCGTTTCTGAACACGGATGTTTCCATGTTCGGAACGAAACTAGCCAAGCAAGTATCAAACTGCCCTAACTGATGTCCTCTAAGTAATGCATCGAAAGAAACTCCTCCCTCTCAAATGGTGATATTGCCAAACAAGAAATTGATGAAATAATATGATCCAAAGATCCTACGGAGACAGGCATAAGCTATAAATTTGGGAATAATTTAGAAACGAGAAAAAAGTCTGCCATGACCGGGAATCGAACCCGGGTCTTCCACTTGCTGTGCGGATATTCTAACCCTGGACTATCGTAGCAGAACACTATCTCTCGTTCTGAACACGACTGTTTCCTTGGTTGGGACGGAACTAGCTAAACTAGTATCAAACTGCCCCAACAGATGTCTTCTAATAGAGTCACCGAAAGAAAATCCTCCCTATCAAATGGTAAGATTGCCAAACATGAATTTGATGGAATAATATGATCCGAAGATCTTATGCAGACAGGCGTAAGCTGTAAATGTGGGAATAATTATGAAACCAGAAAAAAGTGTGCTTTGCCCGGGAATCGTACCCGGGTCGTTCATTTGCCGGGAGGATATTCTACCCCTGATCTATCGTAGCAAAACACTTTCTCTCGTTTCTAAACACGGATGTTTTCTTGGTTGGGACGGTACTTGCCAAGCTAGTATCAAACTGCCCTAACAGATGTCCTCTAAGAGATACATCGAAAGAAATTCCTCTCCCTGAAATGGTGAGATAGCCGAAGAAGACATTGATTGAATAATATGATCCGAAGATCCTATGCAGACATCCATAAGATGTAAAGGTGGGAATAATTTTGAATCGAGAAAAAAGACTGCTATGACCAGGAATCGAACCCGGGTCTTTTATTGCCGGACGGATATTCTACCCCTCAACTATCGTAACAGAATACGTTCTCTCGTTTCTGAAAACGGATGTTTAATTGGTTGGGACGGAACTAGCCAAGCTAGTATCAAACTGCCCCAACAGATGTCCTCTAAGTGATGCATCGAAAGAAACTCCTCACTCTCAAATGGTGAGATTGCCAAACAAGAAATTGATGGAATGATATGATCCAAAGTTCCTACGCAGACAGGCATAAGCTGTAAAGGTGGGAATAATTTTGAAACGAGAAAAAAGTCTGCTATGACCGGGAATCGAACCCGAGTCATCCACATGCTGGGCAGATATTATACCACTTAACTATCGTAGAAGAACACTTTCTCTGGTTTCTGAAACCAGTTGTTTCCTTGGTTGGGACGGAACTAGCCCAGCTAGTATAAAACTGCACCTACAGTTGTCCTCTGAGAAAAACTTCGAAAGAAACTCCTCCATCTTAAATGTTGAGATTACCAAATAAGAAATTGATGGATTAATATGATCCAAAAATCCTATGCGGACAGGCATAAGCTGTAACATTGGGAATTATTATGAAACGAGAAAAAAGTCTACTATGACCGGGAATCGAAGCCAGGTCTTCCACTTGCCGGGCGGATATTCTACCCCTGAAATATCGTAACAGAACACTCTCTCTCGTTTCTGAACACGGATGTTTCCTTGTTTGGAACGGAACTAGCCAAGCTAGTAACAAACTGCCCAACAGATGTCTTGTAAGAGATATACCGAAAGAAAATCCTCCCTCTCAAATGTTGAGATTGCCAAGCAAAAAATTGATGGAATAATATGATCCGAAGATCCTATGCAGACAGGCATAAGCTGTAAAGTTTGGATTAACTTTGAAACTAGAAAAAAGTCTGCTATGACCGGGAATCGAACCCGGGTCTTCCACTTGCCGGTCGGATATTCTACCCCTGAACTATCGTAGCAGAACTCTTCCTCTCGTTTTTGAACACGGATGTTTCCTTGGTTGGGATGGATCTAGCCACGCTAGTATCAAACTGCCCCAACAGATGTCCTCTAAGAGATACAACGAAAGAAACTCCTCCCTCTCAAATGGTGAGATTGCCTAATAAGAAATTGATGGAATAATATGATCCGAAGATCCTATGCAGACAGGCATAAGCTGTAAATGTGGGAATAATTTTGAAACGAGAAAAAATCTGCTATTATCTGGAATCGAACCCGGGTCTTCCACTTTTCGGGCGGATATTCTTTCCCTGATCTGACGTTGCAGAACACTTTCTCTCGTTTCTGAACACGGATGTTTCCTTGGTTGGGACGGGACAATCCAAGCTTGTATCAATCTGCCCCAACAGATGCTCGAGCTTTTGTGGGGTGTATATATTGTTTAAATATCCTTCCACTCAAATGGTGAGATTGAAAGCAAAAAATTGATGGAAGAACATGATCCGAAGATCCTATTCAGACAGGCATAAGCTGTAAAATTGTGAATAATTTTGAAACGAGAAAAAAGTCTACTATGACCGGGAATCGAAGCCAGTTCTTCCACTTGTTGAGCGGATATTCTACCTCTGATCTATCGTAACAGAACACTTACTCTCGTTTCTGAACACGGATGTTTCCTTGTTTGGAACGCAACTAGCCAAGCTAGTAACAAACTGCCCAACAGATGTCTTCTAAGATATACACCGAAAGAAAATCCTTCCACTCAAATGGTGAGATTGCCAAGCAAAAAATTGTTGGAAGAACATGATCCGAAGATCCTATTCAGAGAGTCATAAGCTGTAAATTTGGGAATAATTTTGAATCGAGAAAAAGTGTGCTATGCCCGGGAACCGAATCCGGGTTTTCATTTGCCGGGAGGATATTTTACCCCTGAACTATCGTAGCTGAACACTTTCTCTCGTTTCTAAACACGGATGTTTCCTTGGTTGGGACGGTACTTGCCAAGCTAGTATGAAACTGCCCTAACTGATGTCCTCTAAGTCATGCATCGAAAGAAACTCCTCCCTCTCAAATCGTGATATTGTCAAACTAGAAATTGATGGAATAATATGATCCAAAGATCCTACGCAGACAGGCATAAGCTGTAAATGTGGGAATAATTTTGTAACGAGGAAAAAGTCTACTATGACCGGGAATCGAAGCTAGATCTTCCACTTAGCAGGCGGATATTCTACCCCTGAACTATCGTAACAGAACACTTACTCTCGTTTCTGAACACGGATGTTTCCTTGGTTGGGACGGAAATATCCAAGCTAGTATCAAACGTCACCAATAGTTGTCTTCTAAGAAATACATCGAAGGAAATTCCTCCCTCTCAAATGGTGAAATTGCCAAACAAGAAATTGATGGAATAATATGATCCGAAGATTCTATGCAGACAGGCATAAGCTGTAAAGGTGGGAATAATTTTGAAAGGAGAAAAGTATTCTATGACCGTGAAACGAACCCGGGTCTTCCAATAGCCGGGGGATATTCTTTGCCTGAACTATCGCAGCAGAAAACTTCCTCTCGTTTATCAACACGGATGTTTCCTTGGTTGTGACGGAACTAGCTAAACTAGTATCAAACTTCCCCAACAGATGTCTTCTAATAGATTCACCGAAAGAAAATCCTCCCTCTCGAATAGTGAGATTGCAAAACAAGAAATTGATGGAATAATATGATCCAAAAATCCTATGCAGACAGGCATAAGCTGTAAAATTGGGAATAACATTGAAACGAGAAAAAAGTGTGATATGCCCGGCAATCAATCCCGGGTCTTTCGTTTGCCGGGAGGATATTCTACCCCTGAACGATCGTAGCAAAACACTTTCTCTCGTTTCTAAACACGGATATTTCCTTGGTTGGGACGGTACTTGCCAAGCTAGTATGAAACTGCCTTATCTGATGTCCTCTATGTGATGCTTCGAAAGAAAATCCACCCTCACAAATGGTGAGATTGCCAAGCCAAAAATTGATGGAATAATATGATCCGAAAATCCTATGCAGACAGGCATAAGCTGTAAAGTTGGGAATAATGTTGAAACGAGAGAATTCTGCTATGATCGGGAATCGAACCCGGGTCTTCCAATTGCCGGTAGGATATTCTATCCCTGTTCTAACGTTGCAGAACACATTCTCTCGTTTCTGAACGCGGATGTTTCCTTGTTCGGAACGGAACTAGCCAAGCTAGTATCAAACGTCCCCAATAGTTGTCTTCTAAAAATACATCGAAGGAAATTCCTCCCTCTCAAATGGTGAGACTGCCAAAACAGAAATTGATGGAATAATATGATCCGAAAATCCTATGCAGACAGGCATAAGCTGTAAAAGTGGGAATAATATTGAAAGGAGAAAAAGTATGCTATGACCGGGAATCTATCCCGGGTCTTCCACTTGCCGGTTGGATATTCTACCCCTGAACTATCGTAGCAGAACAATATCTCTCGTTTCTGAACACGGATGTTTCCTTGGTTGGGACGGTACTTGCCAAGCTAGTATGAAACTACACTAACTTATGTCCTCTAAGAGATACATCGAAAGAAATTCCATTCCCTCAAATGGTGAGATTGCCGAAAAAGACATTGATAGAATAATATGATCCAAAGATCCTATGCAGAGAGCCATAAGCTGTAAATTTGGGAAAAATTTTGAATCGAGAAAAAAGTGTAATATGCCCGGGGATCGAACCCGGGTCTTTCATTTGCCGGGAGGATATTCTACCCATGAACTATCGTAGCTGAACACTTTCTCTCGTTGCTAAACACGGATGTTTCCTTGGTTGGGACAGTACTTGCCAAGCTAGTATGAAACTGCCCTAACTGATGTCCTCTAAGTGATGCATCGAAAGAAACACCTCCCTCTCTAATGGTGATATTGCCAAGCAAGAAATTGATGGAATAATATGATCCAAAGATCCTACGCAGACAGGCATAAGCTGTAAATGTTGGAATAATTTTGAAACGAGACAAAAGTCTACTATGACCGGGAATCGAAGCTAGATCTTCCACTTGCCGGGCGGATATTCTACCCCTGAACTATCGTAACAGAACACTTACTCTCGTTTCTGAACACGGATGTTTCCTTGTTCGGAACGGAACTAGCCAAGCTAGTATCAAACTGCCCAACAGATGTCTTCTATGATAGACACCGAAAGAAAATCCACCCTCACAAATGATGAGATTGCCAAGCCAAAAATTGATGGAATAATATGATCCGAAGATCCTATGCAGACAGGCATAAGCTGTAAATATGGGAATAATGTTGAAACGAGAAAATTCTGCTATGATCGGGAATCGAACCCGGGTATTCCACTTGCCGGTAGGATATTCTATCCCTGTTCTAACGTAGAAAAACACTTTCTCTCGTTTCTGAACGCGGATGTTTCCTTGGTTGGGACGGAACTATCCAAGCTAGTATCAAACGTCCCCAACAGATGTCCTCTAAGAGATACATTGAAATAAACTCCTCCCTCTCAAATGGTGAGATTACCAAATAAGAATTTGATGGAATAATATGATCCGAAGATCCTATGCAGACAGGCATAAGCTGTAAAGGTGGGAATAATTTTGAAAGGAGAAAAGTATGCTATGACCGTGAAACGAACCCGGGTCTTCCAATTGCCGGCGGATATTCTTCGCCTGAACTATCCCAGCAGAAAACTTCCTGTCGTTTATCAACACGGATGTTTCCTTGGTTGGGACGGAACTAGCTAAACTAGTATCAAACTGCCCCAACAGATGTCTTCTAATAGATTCACCGAAAGAAAATCCTCCCTCTCGAATGGTGAGATTGCAAAAGAAGAAATTGATGGAATAATATGATCCGAAGATCTTATGCAGACAGGCGTAAGCTGTAAAGGTGGGAATAATTTTGAAACGAGATAAAAGTCTGCTATGACCGGGAATCGAACCCGGGTCTTCCACACGCTGGGCAGATATTATACCTCTAAACTATCGTAGAAAAACACTTTCTCTGGTTTATGAACCCGGTTGTTTCCATAGTTGGGAAGGAACTAGCCAAGCTAGTATCAAACTGCCCCAACAGATGTCCTCTTAGAGATACATCGAAAGAAACTCCTACATCTCAAATGGTGAGATTGCCAAACAAGAAATTGATGGATTAATATGATCCAAAAATCCTATGCAGACAGGCATAATCTGCATAGGAGGTAATTATTTTGAAACGAGAAAAAAGTCTGCTGTGACCGGGAATCGAACCCGTGTCTTCCACTTGTCGGGCGGATATTCTACCCCTGAACTATCGTAGCAGAACACATTCTCACGTATCTAAACACGGATGTACTTGTTTGGGACGAATCTAGCCAAGCTTGTATCAAACGTCCCAAACAATTGTCCCCTAAGAGATTCATCGAAAGAATCTACTACCTCTCAAATGGTGATATTGCCAAACAAGAAAATGATGGAATAATATGATCCGAAGTTCCTACGCAGACAGGCATAAGCTGTAAATGTGGGTATAATTTTGAAACGAGAAAAAAGTCTGTTATTACCGGGAATCGAACCCGAGTCATCCACATGCTGGGCAGATATTATACCCCTTAACTATCGTAGAAAAACACTTTCTCTGGTTTCTGAACCAAGGTGTTTCCTTGGTTGGGACGGA
Source organism: Tanypteryx hageni (assembly GCA_028673005.1). Classification (NCBI taxonomy): domain Eukaryota; kingdom Metazoa; phylum Arthropoda; class Insecta; order Odonata; family Petaluridae; genus Tanypteryx; species Tanypteryx hageni. The sequence continues at coordinate 54,899,426 of CM054120.1, read as the reverse complement.
ACTAGCCAAGCTATTATCAAGCTGCCCCAACAGATTTCCTCAAAGAGATACATTGAAAGAAACTCTTCCCTCTCAAATGGTGAGATTACCAAATAAGAAATTGATGGATTAATATGACCCAAAAATCCTATGCAGACAGGCATAATCTGTAAAATTGGAAATAATTTTGAAACGAGAAAAAAGTCTACTAAAAACCGGGAATCGAAGCTATATCTTCCACTTGCCGGGCGGATATTCGACCCCTGAACTATCGTAACAGAACACTTACTCTCGTTTCTGAACACGGATGTTTCCATGTTCGGAACGAAACTAGCCAAGCAAGTATCAAACTGCCCTAACTGATGTCCTCTAAGTAATGCATCGAAAGAAACTCCTCCCTCTCAAATGGTGATATTGCCAAACAAGAAATTGATGAAATAATATGATCCAAAGATCCTACGGAGACAGGCATAAGCTATAAATTTGGGAATAATTTAGAAACGAGAAAAAAGTCTGCCATGACCGGGAATCGAACCCGGGTCTTCCACTTGCTGTGCGGATATTCTAACCCTGGACTATCGTAGCAGAACACTATCTCTCGTTCTGAACACGACTGTTTCCTTGGTTGGGACGGAACTAGCTAAACTAGTATCAAACTGCCCCAACAGATGTCTTCTAATAGAGTCACCGAAAGAAAATCCTCCCTATCAAATGGTAAGATTGCCAAACATGAATTTGATGGAATAATATGATCCGAAGATCTTATGCAGACAGGCGTAAGCTGTAAATGTGGGAATAATTATGAAACCAGAAAAAAGTGTGCTTTGCCCGGGAATCGTACCCGGGTCGTTCATTTGCCGGGAGGATATTCTACCCCTGATCTATCGTAGCAAAACACTTTCTCTCGTTTCTAAACACGGATGTTTTCTTGGTTGGGACGGTACTTGCCAAGCTAGTATCAAACTGCCCTTACAGATGTCCTCTAAGAGATACATCGAAAGAAATTCCTCTCCCTGAAATGGTGAGATAGCCGAAGAAGACATTGATTGAATAATATGATCCGAAGATCCTATGCAGACATCCATAAGATGTAAAGGTGGGAATAATTTTGAATCGAGAAAAAAGACTGCTATGACCAGGAATCGAACCCGGGTCTTTTATTGCCGGACGGATATTCTACCCCTCAACTATCGTAACAGAATACGTTCTCTCGTTTCTGAAAACGGATGTTTAATTGGTTGGGACGGAACTAGCCAAGCTAGTATCAAACTGCCCCAAAAGATGTCCTCTAAGTGATGCATCGAAAGAAACTCCTCAGTCTTAAATGGTGAGATTGCCAAACAAGAAATTGATGGAATGATATGATCCAAAGTTCATACGCAGACAGGCATAAGCTGTAAAGGTGGGAATAATTTTGAAACGAGAAAAAAGTCTGCTATGACCGGGAATCGAACCCGAGTCATCCACATGCTGGGCAGATATTATACCACTTAACTATCGTAGAAGAACACTTTCTCTGGTTTCTGAAACCAGTTGTTTCCTTGGTTGGGACGGAACTAGCCCAGCTAATATAAAACTGCACCTACAGATGTCCTCTGAGAAAAACTTCGAAAGAAACTCCTCCCTCTTAAATGGTGAGATTACCAAATAAGAAATTGATGGATTAATATGATCCAAAAATCCTATGCGGACAGGCATAAGCTGTAACATTGGGAATTATTATGAAACGAGAAAAAAGTCTACTATGACCGGGAATCGAAGCCAGGTCTTCCACTTGCCGGGCGGATATTCTACCCCTGAAATATCGTAACAGAACACTTACTCTCGTTTCTGAACACGGATGTTTCCTTGTTTGGAACGGAACTAGCCAAGCTAGTAACAAACTGCCCAACAGATGTCTTGTAAGAGATACACCGAAAGAAAATCCTCCCTCTCAAATGTTGAGATTGCCAAGCAAAAAATTGATGGAATAATATGATCCGAAGATCCTATGCAGACAGGCATAAGCTGTAAAGTTTGGATTAACTTTGAAACTAGAAAAAAGTCTGCTATGACCGGGAATCGAACCCGGGTCTTCCACTTGGCGGTCGGATATTCTACCCCTGAACTATCGTAGCAGAACTCTTCCTCTCGTTTTTGAACACGGATGTTTCCTTGGTTGGGACGGATCTAGCCACGCTAGTATCAAACTGCCCCAACAGATGTCCTCTAAGAGATACAACGAAAGAAACTCCTCCCTCTCAAATGGTGAGATTGCCTAATAAGAAATTGATGGAATAATATGATCCGAAGATCCTATGCAGACAGGCATAAGCTGTAAATGTGGGAATAATTTTGAAACGAGAAAAAATCTGCTATTATCTGGAATCGAACCCGGGTCTTCCACTTTTCGGGCGGATATTCTTTCCCTGATCTGACGTTGCAGAACACTTTCTCTCGTTTCTGAACACGGATGTTTCCTTGGTTGGGACGGGACAATCCAAGCTTGTATCAAACTGCCCCAACAGATGCTCGAGCTTTTGTGGGGTGTATATATTGTTTAAATATCCTTCCACTCAAATGGTGAGATTGAAAGCAAAAAATTGATGGAAGAACATGATCCGAAGATCCTATTCAGACAGGCATAAGCTGTAAAATTGTGAATAATTTTGAAACGAGAAAAAAGTCTACTATGACCGGGAATCGAAGCCAGTTCTTCCACTTGTTGAGCGGATATTCTACCTCTGATCTATCGTAACAGAACACTTACTTTCGTTTCTGAACACGGATGTTTCCTTGTTTGGAACGCAACTAGCCAAGCTAGTAACAAACTGCCCAACAGATGTCTTCTAAGATATACACCGAAGGAAAATACTTCCACTCAAATGGTGAGATTGCCAAGCAAAAAATTGATGGAAGAACATGATCCGAAGATCCTATTCAGAGAGTCATAAGCTGTAAATTTGGGAATAATTTTGAATCGAGAAAAAGTGTGCTATGCCCGGGAATCGAATCCGGGTTTTCATTTGCCGGGAGGATATTTTACCCCTGAACTATCGTAGCTGAACACTTTCTCTCGTTCTAAACACGGATGTTTCCTTGGTTGGGACGGTACTTGCCAAGCTAGTATGAAACTGCCCGAACTGATGTCCTCTAAGTCATGCATCGAAAGAAACTCCTCCCTCTCAAATCGTGATATTGCCAAACTAGAAATTGATGGAATAATATGATCCAAAGATCCTACGCAGACAGGCATAAGCTGTAAATGTGGGAATAATTTTGTAACGAGGAAAAAGTCTACTATGACCGGGAATCGAAGCTAGATCTTCCACTTGCCAGGCGGATATTCTACCCCTGAACTATCGTAACAGAACACTTACTTTCGTTTCTGAACACGGATGTTTCCTTGGTTGGGACGGAAATATCCAAGCTAGTATCAAACGTCCCCAATAGTTGTCTTCTAAGAAATACATCGAAGGAAATTCCTCCATCTCAAATGGTGAAATTGCCAAACAAGAAATTGATGGAATAATATGATCCGAAGTTCCTACGCAGACAGGCATAAGCTGTAAAGGTGGGAATAATTTTGAAAGGAGAAAAGTATTCTATGACCGTGAAACGAACCCGGGTCTTCCAATAGCCGGGGGATATTCTTTGCCTGAACTATCGCAGCAGAAAACTTCCTCTCGTTTATCAACACGGATGTTTCCTTGGTTGTGACGGAACTAGCTAAACTAGTATCAAACTTCCCCAACAGATGTCTTCTAATAGATTCACCGAAAGAAAATCCTCCCTCTCGAATAGTGAGATTGCAAAACAAGAAATTGATGGAATAATATGATCCAAAAATCCTATGCAGACAGGCATAAGCTGTAAAATTGGGAATAACATTGAAACGAGAAAAAAGTGTGCTATGCCCGGCAATCAATCTCGGGTCTTTCGTTTGCCGGGAGGATATTCTACCCCTGAACGATCGTAGCAAAACACTTTCTCTCGTTTCTAAACACGGATATTTCCTTGGTTGGGACGGTACTTGCCAAGCTAGTATGAAACTGCCCTATCTGATGTCCTCTAAGTGATGCTTCGAAAGAAAATCCACCCTCACAAATGGTGAGATTGCCAAGCCAAAAATTGATGGAATAATATGATCCGAAAATCCTATGCAGACAGGCATAAGCTGTAAAGTTGGGAATAATGTTGAAACGAGAAAATTCTGCTATGATCGGGAATCGAACCCGGGTCTTCCACTTGCCGGTAGGATATTCTATCCCTGTTCTAACGTTGCAGAACACTTTCTCTCGTTTCTGAACGCGGATGTTTCCTTGTTCGGAACGGAACTAGCCAAGCTAGTATCAAACGTCCCCAATAGTTGTCTTCTAAAAATACATCGAAGGAAATTCCTCCCTCTCAAATGGTGAGATTGCCAAAACAGAAATTGATGGAATAATATGATCCGAAAATCCTATGCAGACAGGCATAAGCTGTAAAAGTGGGAATAATATTGAAAGGAGAAAAAGTATGCTATGACCGGGAATCTATCCCGGGTCTTCCACTTGCCGGTTGGATATTCTACCCCTGAACTATCGTAGCAGAACAATATCTCTCTTTTCTGAATACGGATGTTTCCTTGGTTGGGACGGTACTTGCCAAGCTAGTATGAAACTACACTAACTTATGTCCTCTAAGAGATACATCGAAAGAAATTCCTTTCCCTCAAATGGTGAGATTGCCGAAAAAGACATTGATAGAATAATATGATCCAAAGATCCTATGCAGAGAGCCATAAGCTGTAAATTTGGGAAAAATTTTGAATCGAGAAAAAAGTGTAATATGCCCGGGGATCGAACCCGGGTCTTTCATTTGCCGGGAGGATATTCTACCCATGAACTATCGTAGCTGAACACTTTCTCTCGTTGCTTAACACGGATGTTTCCTTGGTTGGGACAGTACTTGCCAAGCTAGTATGAAACTGCCCTAACTGATGTCCTCTAAGTGATGCATCGAAAGAAACACCTCCCTCTCTAATGGTGATATTGCCAAGCAAGAAATTGATGGAATAATATGATCCAAAGATCCTACGCAGACAGGCATAAGCTGTAAATGTTGGAATAATTTTGAAACGAGACAAAAGTCTACTATGACCGGGAATCGAAGCTAGATCTTCCACTTGCCGGGCGGATATTCTACCCCTGAACTATCGTAACAGAACACTTACTCTCGTTTCTGAACACGGATGTTTCCTTGTTCGGAACGGAACTAGCCAAGCTAGTATCAAACTGCCCAACAGATGTCTTCTATGATAGACACCGAAAGAAAATCCACCCTCACAAATGATGAGATTGCCAAGCCAAAAATTGATGGAATAATATGATCCGAAGATCCTATGCAGACAGGCATAAGCTGTAAATATGGGAATAATGTTGAAACGAGAAAATTCTGCTATGATCGGGAATCGAACCCGGGTATTCCACTTGCCGGTAGGATATTCTATCCCTGTTCTAACGTAGAAAAACACTTTCTCTCGTTTCTGAACACGGATGTTTCCTTGGTTGGGACGGAACTATCCAAGCTAGTATCAAACGTCCCCAACAGATGTCCTCTAAGAGATACATTGAAAGAAACTCCTCCCTCTCAAATGGTGATATTACCAAACTAGAAATTGATGGAATAATATGATCCAAAGATCCTACGCAGACAGGCATAAGCTGTAAATGTGGGAATAATTTTGTAACGAGGAAAAAGTCTAATATGACCGGGAATCGAAGCTAGATCTTCCACTTGCCAGGCGGATATTCTACCCCTGAACTATCGTAACAGAACACTTACTTTCGTTTCTGAACACGGATGTTTCCTTGGTTGGGACGGAAATATCCAAGCTAGTATCAAACGTCCCCAATAGTTGTCTTCTAAGAAATACATCGAAGGAAATTCCTCCCTCTCAAATGGTGAAATTGCCAAACAAGAAATTGATGGAATAATATGATCCGAAGTTCCTATGCAGACAGGCATAAGCTGTAAAGGTGGGAATAATTTTGAAAGGAGAAAAGTATGCTATGACCGTGAAACGAACCCGGTTCTTCCAATTGCCGGCGGATATTCTTCGCCTGAACTATCCCAGCAGAAAACTTCCTGTCGTTTATCAACACGGATGTTTCCTTGGTTGGGAACGGAACTAGCTAAACTAGTATCAAACTGCCCCAACAGATGTCTTCTAATAGATTCACCGAAAGAAAATCCTCCCTCTCGAATGGTGAGATTGCAAAAGAAGAAATTGATGGAATAATATGATCCGAAGATCTTATGCAGACAGGCGTAAGCTGTAAAGGTGGGAATAATTTTGAAACGAGATAAAAGTCTGCTATGACCGGGAATCGAACCCGGGTCTTCCACACGCTGGGCAGATATTATACCTCTAAACTATCGTAGAAAAACACTTTCTCTGGTTTATGAACCCGGTTGTTTCCATAGTTGGGAAGGAACTAGCCAAGCTAGTATCAAACTGCCCCAACAGATGTCCTCTTAGAGATACATCGAAAGAAACTCCTACATCTCAAATGGTGAGATTGCCAAACAAGAAATTGATGGATTAATATGATCCAAAAATCCTATGCAGACAGGCATAATCTGCATAGGAGGTAATTATTTTGAAACGAGAAAAAAGTCTGCTGTGACCGGGAATCGAACCCGTGTCTTCCACTTGTCGGGCGGATATTCTACCCCTGAACTATCGTAGCAGAACACATTCTCACGTATCTAAACACGGATGTACTTGTTTGGGACGAATCTAGCCAAGCTTGTATCAAACGTCCCAAACAATTGTCCCCTAAGAGATTCATCGAAAGAATCTACTACCTCTCAAATGGTGATATTGCCAAACAAGAAAATGATGGAATAATATGATCCGAAGTTCCTACGCAGACAGGCATAAGCTGTAAATGTGGGTATAATTTTGAAACGAGAAAAAAGTCTGTTATTACCGGGAATCGAACCCGAGTCATCCACATGCTGGGCAGATATTATACCCCTTAACTATCGTAGAAAAACACTTTCTGTGGTTTCTGAACCAAGGTGTTTCCTTGGTTGGGACGGAACTAGCCAAGCTATTATCAAGCTGCCCCAACAGATGTCCTCAAAGAGATACATTGAAAGAAACTCTTCCCTCTCAAATGGTGAGATTACCAAATAAGAAATTGATGGATTAATATGACCCAAAAATCCTATGCAGACAGGCATAATCTGTAAAATTGGAAATAATTTTGAAACGAGAAAAAAGTCTACTAATACCGGGAATCGAAGCTATATCTTCCACTTGCCGGGCGGATATTCGACCCCTGAACTATCGTAACAGAACACTTACTCTCGTTTCTGAACACGGATGTTTCCATGTTCGGAACGAAACTAGCCAAGCAAGTATCAAACTGCCCTAACTGATGTCCTCTAAGTAATGCATCGAAAGAAACTCCTCCCTCTCAAATGGTGATATTGCCAAACAAGAAATTGATGAAATAATATGATCCAAAGATCCTACGGAGACAGGCATAAGCTATAAATTTGGGAATAATTTAGAAACGAGAAAAAAGTCTGCCATGACCGGGAATCGAACCCGAGTCATCCACAAGCTGGGCAGATACAATACCCCTTAACTATCGTAAAAGAACACTTTCTCTGGTTTCTGAACCAAGGTGTTTCCTTGGTTGGGACGGAGCTAGCCAAGCTAGTATCAAACTGACCAAACATATGTCCTCTAAGAGATACATTGAAAGAAACTCCTCCCTCTCAAATCGTGAGACTGCCAAATAAGAAATTGATGGATTAAAATGGCACAAAAATCCTATGCAGACAGGCATAATCTGTAAAATTGGGAATAATTTTGAAACGAGAAAAAAGTCTGCTATGACCGGGAATCGAACCCGGGTCTTCCACTTGCCGGTAGGATATTCTATCCCGGTTCTAACGTTGCAGAATACTTTCTCTCGTTTCTGAACACGGATGTTTCCTTGTTCGAAACAGAACTAGCCAAGCTAGTATCAAAATGCCCCTACAGATGTCCTCTAAGATATACATCGAAAGAAACTCCTCCCTCTCAAATAGTGAGATTACCAAATAAGAAATTGATGGATTAATATGATCCAATAATCCTATGCAGACAGGCATCGGCTGTAAAATTGGGAATAATTTTGAAACGAGAAAAAAGTGTGTTATTCCCGGGAATCAAACCCGGGTCTTTCATTTGCCGGCAGGATATTCTACCCCTGAACGATCGTAGCAGAACACTTTCTCTCGTTTCTAAACACGGATGTTTCCTTTGTTGGGACGGTACTTGCCAAGCTAGTATGAAACTGCCCTAACTGATGTCCTCTAAGAGATACATCGAAAGAAACTCTTTTCCCTCAAATGGTGAGATTGCCGAAAAATACATTGATTGAATAATATGATCTGAAGATTCTATGCTGAGAGCCATAAGCTGTAAATTTGGGAATAATTTTGAATCGAGAAAAAAGTTTGCTATGCCCGGGAATCGAACCCGGGTCTTTCATTTGCCGGGAGGATATTCTACCCCTGAACTATCGTAGCTGAACACATTCTCTCGTTTCTAAACACGGATGTTTCCTTGGTTGGGACGGTACTTGCCAAGCTAGTATGAAACTGCCCTAACTGATGTCTTCTATGATAGACACCGAAAGAAAATCCACCCTCACAAATGGTGAGATTGCCAAGCCAAAAATTGATGTAATAATATGATCCGAAGATCCTATGCAGACAGGCATAAGCTGTAAAGTTGGGAATAATGTTGAAACGAGAAAATTCTGCTATGATCGGGAATTGAACCCGGGTCTTCCACTTGCCGGTAGGATATTCTATCCCTGTTCTAACGTAGAAAAACACTTTCTCTCGTTTCTGAACGCGGATGTTTCCTTGGTTGGGACGGAACTATCCAAGCTAGTATCAAACGTCCCCAATAGTTGTCTTCTAAGAAATACATCGAAGGAAATTCCTCCATCTCAAATGGTGAAATTGCCAAACAATAAATTGATGGAATAATATGATCCGAAGATCCTATGCAGACAGGCATAAGCTGTAAAGGTGGGAATAATTTTGAAAGGAGAAAAGTATGCTATGACCGTGAAACGAACCCGGGTCTTCCACTTGCCGGCGGATATTCTTCGCATGAACTATCCCAGCAGAAAACTTCCTGTCGTTTATCAACACGGATGTTTCCTTGGTTGGGACGGAACTAGCTAAACTAGTATCAAACTGCCCCAACAGATGTCTTCTCATAGATTCACCGAAAGAAAATCCTCCCTTTCGAATGGTGAGATTGCAAAAGAAGAAATTGATGGAATAATATGATCCGAAGATCTTATGCAGACAGGCGTAAGCTGTAAAGGTGGGAATAATTTTGAAAAGAGATAAAAGTCTGCTATGACCGGGAATCGTACCCGGGTCTTCCACACGCTGGGCAGATATTATACCTCTAAACTATCGTAGAAAAACACTTTCTCTGGTTTCTGAACCCGGTTGTTTCCATAGTTGGGAAGGAACTAGCCAAGCTAGTATCAAACTGCCCCAACAGATGTCCTCTTAGAGATACATCGAAAGAAACTCCTACATCTCAAATGGTGAGATTGCCAAACAAGAAATTGATGGAATAATATGATCCGAAGATCTTATGCAGACAGGCATAATCTGTATAGGAAGTAATTATTTTGAAACGAGAAAAAAGTCTGCTGTGACCGGGAATCGAACCCGTGTCTTCCACTTGTCGGGCGGATATTCTAACCCTGAACTATCGTAGCAGAACACATTCTCACGTATCTAAACACGGATGTACTTGTTTGGGACGAATCTAGCCAAGCTTGTATCAAACGTCCCCAACAATTGTCCCCTAAGAGATTCATCGAAAGAATCTACTACCTCTCAAATGGTGAGATTGCCAAACAAGAAAATGATGGAATAATATGATCCGAAGTTCCTACGCAGACAGGCATAAGCTGTAAATGTGGGTATAATTTTGAAACGAGAAAAAAGTCTGTTATTACCGGGAATCGAACCCGAGTCATCCACATGCTGAGCAGATATTATACCCCTTAACTATCGTAGAAAAACACTTTCTCTGGTTTTTGAACCAAGGTGTTTCCTTGGTTGGGACGGAACTAGCCAAGCTATTATCAAGCTGCCCCAACAGATGTCCTCAAAGAGATACATTGAAAGAAACTCTTCCCTCTCAAATCGTGAGATTACCAAATAAGAAATTGATGGATTAATATGACCCAAAAATCCTATGCAGACAGGCATAATCTGTAAAATTAGAAATAATTTTGAAACGAGAAAAAAGTCTACTAATACCGGGAATCGAAGCTATATCTTCCACTTGCCGGGCGGATATTCTACCCCTAAACTATCGTAACAGAACACTTACTCTCGTTTCTGAACACGGATGTTTCCTTGTTCGGAACGAAACTAGCCAAGCAAGTATCAAACTGCCCTAACTGATGTCCTCTAAGTAATGCATCGAAAGAAACTCCTCCCTCTCAAATGGTGATATTGCCAAACAAGAAATTGATGGAATAATATGATCCAAAGTTCCTACGGAGACAGGCATAAGCTATAAATGTGGGAATAATTTAGAAACGAGAAAAAAGTCTGCTATGACCGGGAATCGAACCCGAGTCATCCACATGCTGGGCAGATACAATACCCCTTAACTATCGTAAAAGAACACTTTCTCTGGTTTCTGAACCAAGGTGTTTCCTTGGTTGGGACGGAGCTAGCCAAGCTAGTATCAAACTGACCAAACAGATGTCCTCTAAGAGATATATTGAAAGAAACTCCTCCCTCTCAAATCGTGAGACTGCCAAATAAGAAATTGATGGATTAATATGTCACAAAAATCCTATGCAGACAGGCATAATCTGTAAAATTGGGAATAATTTTGAAACGAGAAAAAAGTCTGCTATGACCGGGAATCGAACCCGGGTCTTCCACTTGCCGGTAGGATATTCTATCCCGGTTCTAACGTTGCAGAACACTTTCTCTCGTTTCTGAACGGGGATGTTTCCTTGTTCGGAACAGAACTAGCCAAGCTAGTATCAAAATGCCCCAACAGAAGTCCTCTAAGAGATACAACGAAAGAAACTCCTCCCTCTCAAATGGTGAGATTGTATAATAAGAATTTGATGGAATAATATGAGCCGAAGATCCTATGCAGACAGGCATAAGCTGTAAAGGTGGGAATAATTTTGAAAAGAGCAAAAATCTGCTATTATCTGGAATCGAACCCTGGTCTTCCACTTTCCGGGCGGATACTCTATCCCTGTTCTATCGTAGCAGAACACTTTCTCTCATTTCTAAACGCGGTTGTTTCCTTGGTTGGGACGGAACTATCCAAGCTAGTATCAAACGTCCCCAATAGTTGTCTTCTAAGAAATACCTCGAAAGAAACTCCTCCCTCTCATTAAAGGTGGCAAAAATTTTGAAACGAGAAAAAAGTCTGTTATGACCGGGAATCAAACCCGGGTCTTCTAATTGCCGGGCGGATATTCTACCCCTGATCTATCGCAGCAGAACACTTTCTCTCGTTTCTGAACAAGTATGTTTCCTTGTTCGGAACAGGAATAGTCAAGCTAGTATCAAAATGCCCCAACAGAAGTCCTCTAAGAGATACAACGAAAGATTGTATAATAAGAAATTGATGGAATAATATGATCCGAAGATCCTATGCAGACAGGCATAAGCTGTAAAGGTGGGAATAATTTTGAAAAGAGTAAAAATCTGCTATTATCTGGAATCGAACCCGGGTCTTCCAATTGCCGGCGGATATTCTTCGCCTGAACTATCGCAGCAGTACACTTCCTCTCGTTTATCAACACGGATGTTTCCTTGGTTGGGACGGAACTAGCTAATCTAGTATAAAACTGCCCAACAGATGTCTTCTAATAGATTCAAAGAAAGAAAATCCTCCCTCTCGAATGGTGAGATTGCAAAACAAGAAATTGATGGAGTAATGTGATCCAAAAATCCTATGCAGACAAGCATAATCTGTATAGGTGGCAATTATTTTGAAACGAGAAAAAAGGCTGCTGTGACCGGGAATCGAACCCGGGTCTTCCACTTGTCGTGCGGATATTATACCCCTGAACTATCGTAGCAAAACACATTCTCACGTATCTGAACACGGATGTACTTGTTTGGGACGAATCTAGCCAAGCTTGTATCAAACGTCCCCAACAATTGTCCCCTAAGAGTTTCATCGAAAGAAACTACTACCTCTCAAATGGTGAGATTGCCAAACAAGAAAATGATGGAATAATATGATACGAATTTCCTATGCAGACAGGTATAAGATCTAAAGGTGGGAATAATTTTGAAATGAGAAAATGTATGCTATGACCGGGAATCGAACCCTGGTCTTCCACTTGCCTGACGGATATTATACTTCTGAAATATCGTAGGAGAACACTTTCTCTCTTTTCTCAACACGGATGTTTCCTTGGTTGAACGGAACTAGCCAAGCTAGTATCAAACTGCCCCTACAGATGTCCTCTAAGATATACATCAAAACAAACTCCTCCCTCTCAAATGGAGAGATTACCAAATAAGAAATTGATGGATTAATATGATCCAAAAATCCTATGCAGACAGGCATAAGCTGTAAAATTGGGAATAATTTTAAAACGAGAAAAATGTGCCATATGCCCGTGAATTAAACCCGGGTCATTCATATCCCGGGAAGATATTCTACCACTGAACTATCGCAGCAGAACACTTTCTCTCGTTTCTAAACACGGATGTTTCCTTGGTTGGGACGGTACTTGCCAAGCTAGTAAGAAAATGCCCTAACTGATGTTCTCTAAGAGATACATCGAAAGAAACTCCTCTTCCTCAAATGGTGAGATTGCCAAAAAAGACATTGGTTGAATAATATGATCCGAAGATCCTAGGCAGACAGCCATAAGCTGTAAATTTGGGAATAATTTTGAATCGAGAAAAAAGTGTGCTATGCCCGGGAATCAAACCCGGGTGTTTCATTTGCCGGGAGGATTTTCTACCCCTGAACTATCGTAGCAGAAATCTTTCTCTCGTTTCTAAACACGGATAAATCTTTCTCTCGTTTCTAAACACGGATGTTTCCTTGGTTGGGACGGTACTTGCCAAGCTAGTATGAAACTGCCCCTAACTGATGTCCTCTAAGTGATGCATCGAAAGAAATTATTCCCACATTTATAGCTTATGCCTGTCTCCGTAGGATCTTTGGATCATATTATTCCATCAATTTCTTGTTTGGCAATATCACCATTTGAGAGGGAGGAGTTTCTTTCGATGCATTACTTAGAGGACATCAGTTAGGGCAGTTTGATACTTGCTTGGCTAGTTTCGTTCCGAACAAGGAAACATCCGTGTTCAGAAACGAGAGTAAGTGTTCTGTTACGATAGTTCAGGGGTAGAATATCCGCCCGGCAAGTGGATCGATTCCCGGTATTAGTAGACTTTTTTCTCGTTTCAAAATTATTCCCACATTTACAGCTTATGCCTGTCTGCCTGTCAATTTCTTGTTTGGCAATCTCACCATTTGGGATGTAGGAGTTTCTTTCGATGTATCTCTAAGAGGACTTTTGTTGGGGCAGTTTGATACTAGCTTGGCTAGTTCCTTCCCAACTATGGAAACAACCGGGTTCATAAACCAGAGATAGTGTTTTTCTACGATAGTTTTAGAGGTATAATATCTGCCCAGCGTGTGGAAGACCCGGGTTCGATTCCCGGTCATAGCAGACTTTTATCTCCTTTCAAAATTATTCCCACCTTTACATCTTACGCCCGTCTGCATAAGATCTTCGGATCATATTATTCCATCAATTTCTTCTTTTGCAATCTCACCATTCGTGAGGGAGGATTTTCTTTCGGTGAATCTATTAGAAGACATCTGTTTGGGCAGTTTGATACTAGTTTAGCTAGTTCCGTCCCAACCAAAGAAACATCCGTGTTGATAAACGACAGGAAGTTTTCTGCTGGGATAGTTCAGGCGAAGAATATCCGCCGGCAATTGATAGACCCGGGTTCGTTTCACGGTCATAGCATACTTTTCTCCTTTCAAAATTATTCCCACCTTTACAGCTTATGCATGTCTGCATAGGATCTTCGGATCATATTATTCCATCAATTTCTTGTTTGGCAATTTCACCATTTGAAATGGAGGAATTTCCTTCGATGTATTTCTTAGAAGACAACTATTGGGGACGTTTGATACTAGCTTGGATAGTTCCGTCCCAAACAAGGAAACATCCGCGTTCAGAAACGAGAGAAAGTGTTTTTCTACGTTAGAACAGGGATAGAATATCCTACCGGCAAGTGGAAGACCCGGGTTCAATTCCCGATCATAGCAGAATTTTCTCGATTCAACATTATTCCCAACTTTACAGCTTATGCCTGTCTGCATAGGATCTTCGGATCATATTATTACATCATTTTTGGCATGGCAATCTCACCATTTGTGAGGGTGGATTTTCTTTCGGTGTCTATCATAGAAGACATCTGTTGGGCAGTTTGATACTTGCTTGGCTAGTTTCGTTCCGAACAAGGAAACATCCGTGTTCAGAAACGAGAGTAAATGTTCTGTTACGATTGTTCAGGGGTAGAATATCCGCCCCGGCAAGTGGAAGATCTAGCTTCTATTCCCGGTCATATTAGACTTTTTTCTCGTTTCAAAATTATTCCCACATTTACAACTTATGCCTGTCTGCGTAGGATCTTTGGATCATATTATTCCATCAAAGGTGGGAATAATTTTGAAACGAGATAAAAGACTGATATGACCGGGAATCGAACCCGGGTCTTCCACTTGCCGGTAGGATATTCTATCCCTGTTCTAACGTAGAAAAACACTTTCTCTCGTTTCTGAACGCGGATGTTTCCTTGGTTTGGACGGAACTATCCAAGCTAGTATCAAACGTCCCCAATAGTTGTCTTCTAAGAAATACATCGAAGGAAATTCCTCCATCTCAAATGGTGAAATTGCCAAACAAGAAATTAATGGAATAATATGATCCGAAGATCCTATGCAGACAGGCATAAGCTGTAAAAGTGGGAATAATTTTGAAAGGAGAAAAGTATGCTATGACCGTGAAACGAACCCGGGTCTTCCAATTGCCGGCGGATATTCTTCGCCTGAACTATCACAGCAGAAAACTTCCTGTCGTTTATCAACACTGATGTTTCCCTTGGTTGGGACGGAACTAGCTAAACTAATATCAAACTGCCCCAACAGATGTCTTCTAATAGATTCACCGAAAGAAAATCCTCCCTCTCGAATAGTGAGATTGCAAAAGAAGAAATCGATGGAATAATATGATCCGAAGATCTTATGCAGACAGGCGTAAGCCGTAAAGGTGGGAATAATTTTGAAAAGAGATAAAAGTCTGCTATGACCGGGAATCGAACCCGGGTCTTCCACACGCTGGGCAGATATTAATACCTGTAAACTATCGTAGAAAAACACTTTCTCTGGTTTCTGAACCCGGTTGTTTCCATAGTTGGGAAGGAACTAGCCAAGCTAGTATCAAACTGCCCCAACAGATGTCCTCTTAGAGATACATCGAAAGAAACTCCTACATCTCAAATGGTGAGATTGCCAAACAAGAAATTGATGGAATAATATGATCCGAAGATCTTATGCAGACAGGCATAATCTGTATAGGAGGTAATTATTTTGAAACGAGAAAAAAGTCTGCTGTGACCGGGAATCGAACCCGTGTCTTCCACTTGTCGGGCGGATATTCTAACCCTGAACTATCGTAGCAGAACACATTCTCACGTATCTAAACACGGATGTACTTGTTTGGGACGAATCTAGCCAAGCTTGTATCAAACGTCCCCAACAATTGTCCCCTAAGAAATTCATCGAAAGAATCTACTACCTCTCAAATGGTGAGATTGCCAAACAAGAAAATGATGGAATAATATGATCCGAAGTTCCTACGCAGACAGGCATAAGCTGTAAATGTGTGTATAATTTTGAAACGAGAAAAAAGTCTGTTATTACCGGGAATCGAACCCGAGTCATCCACATGCTGAGCAGATATTATACCCCTTAACTATCGTAGAAAAACACTTTCTCTGGTTTCTGAACCAAGGTGTTTCCTTGGTTGGGACGGAACTAGCCAAGCTATTATCAAGCTGCCCCAACAGATGTCCTCTAAGAGATACATTGAAAGAAACTCTTCTCTCTCAATTGGTGAGATTACCAAATAAGAAATTGATGGATTAATATGACCCAAAAATCCTATGCAGACAGGCATAATCTGTAAAATTGGAAATAATTGTGAAACGAGAAAAAAGTCTACTAATACCGGGAATCGAAGCTATATCTTCCACTTGCCGGGCGGATATTCTACCCCTGAACTATCGTAACAGAACACTTACTCTCGTTTCTGAACACGGATGTTTCCTTGTTCGGAACGAAACTAGCCAAGCAAGTATCAAACTGCCCTAACTGATGTCCTCTAAGTAATGCATCGAAAGAAACTCCTCCCTCTCAAATGGTGATATTGCCAAACAATAAATTGATGGAATAATATGATCCAAAGATCCTACGGAGACAGGCATAAGCTATAAATGTGGGAATAATTTAGAAACGAGAAAAAAGTCTGCTATGTCCGGGAATCGAACCCGAGTCATCCACATGCTGGGCAGATACAATACCCCTAAACTATCGTAAAAGAACATTTTCTCTGGTTTCTGAACCAAGGTGTTTCCTTGGTTGTGACGGAGCTAGCCAAGCTAGTATCAAACTGACCAAACAGATGTCCTCTAAGAGATACATTGAAAGAAACTCCTCCCTCTCAAATCGTGAGACTGCCAAATAAGAAATTGATGTATTAATATGGCACAAAAATCCTATGCAGACAGGCATAATCTGTAAAATTGGGAATAATTTTGAAACGAGAAAAAAGTCTGCTATGACCGGGAATCGAACCCGGGTCTTCCACTTGCCGGTAGGATATTCTGCCCTTGAACTATCGTAGCAGAACAATATCTCTCGTTTCTGAACACGGATGTTTCCTTGGTTGGGACGGATATAGCCACGCTAGTATCAAACATCCCCAATAGATGTTCTCTAAGAGATACCTCGAAAGAAACTCCTCCCTCTTTGTAAAGGTCGCAAAAATTTTGAAACGAGAAAAAAGTCTGTTATGACCAGGAATCGAACCCGGGTCTTCTAATTGCCGGGCGGATATTCTACCCCTGATCTATCGTAGCAGAACACTTTCTCTCGTTTCTGATCACGGATGTTTCCTTGTTCGGAACAGAACTAGCCAAGCTAGTATCAAAATGCCCCAACATAAGTCCTCTAAGAGATACAACGAAAGAAACTCCTCCCTCTCAAATGGTGAGATTGTATAATAAGAATTTGATGGAATAATATGAGCCGAAGATCCTATGCAGACAGGCATATGCTGTAAAGGTGGGAATAATTTTGAAAAGAGCAAAAATCTGCTATTATCTGGAATCGAACCCTGGTCTTCCACTTTCCGGGCGGATACTCTATCCCTGTTCTATCGTAGCAGAACACTTTCTCTCATTTCTAAACGCGGTTGTTTCCTTGGTTGGGACGGAACTATCCAAGCTAGTATCAAACGTCCCCAATAGTTGTCTTCTAAGAAATACCTCAAAAGAAACAAACTCCTCCCTCTCTGTAAAGGTGGCAAAAATTTTGAAACGAGAAAAAAGTCTGTTATGACCGGGAATCGAACCCGGGTCTTCTAATTGCCGGGCGGATATTCTACCCCTGATCTATCGTAGCAGAACACTTTCTCTCGTTTCTGAACACGTATGTTTCCTTGTTCGGAACAGGAATAGTCAAGCTAGTATCAAAATGCCCCAACAGAAGTCCTCTAAGAGATACAACGAAAGATTGTATAATAAGAAATTGATGGAATAATATGATCCGAAGATCCTATGCAGACAGGCATAAGCTGTAAAGGTGGGAATAATTTTGAAAAGAGTAAAAATCTGCTATTATCTGGAATCGAACCCGGGTCTTCCAATTGCCGGCGGATATTCTTCGCCTGAACTATCGCAGCAGTACACGTCCTCTTGTTTATCAACACGGATGTTTCCTTGGTTGGGACGGAACTAGCTAATCTAGTATAAAACTGCCCAACAGATGTCTTCTAATAGATTCAAAGAAAGAAAATCCTCCCTCTCGAATGGTGAGATTGCAAAACAAGAAATTGATGGAGTAATGTGATCCAAAAATCCTATGCAGACAAGCATAATCTGTATAGGTGGCAATTATTTTGAAACGAGAAAAAAGTCTGCTGTGACCGGGAATCGAACCCGGGTCTTCCACTTGTCGTGCGGATATTATACCCCTGAACTATCGTAGAAAAACACATTCTCTCGTATCTGAACACGGATGTACTTGTTTGGGACGAATCTAGCCAAGCTTGTATCAAACGTCCCCAACAATTGTCCCCTAAGAGTTTCATCGAAAGAAGCTACTACCTCTCAAATGGTGAGATTGCCAAACAAGAAAATGATGGAATAATATGATCCGAATTTCCTATGCAGACAGGTATAAGATCTAAAGGTGGGAATAATTTTGAAATGAGAAAAAGTATGCTATGACCGGGAATCGAACCCGGGTCTTCCACTTGCCTGACGGATATTATACTTCTGAAATATCGTAGGAGAACACTTTCTCTCTTTTCTCAACACGGATGTTTCCTTGGTTGAACGGAACTAGCCAAGCTAGTATCAAACTTCCCCTACAGATGTCCTCTAAGATATACATCAAAAGAAACTCCTCCCTCTCAAATGGAGAGATTACCAAATAAGAAATTGATGGATTAATATGATCCAAAAATCCTATGCAGACAGGCATAAGCTGTAAAATTGGGAATAATTTTAAAACGAGAATAATGTGTCATATGCCCGTGAATTAAACCCGGGTCATTCATATCCCGGGAAGATATTCTACCACTGAACTATCGCAGCAGAACACTTTCTCTCGTTTCTAAACACGGTTTTTTCCTTGGTTGGGACGGTACTTGCCAAGCTAGTATGAAACTGCCCTAACTGATGTTCTCTAAGAGATACATCGAAAGAAACTCCTCTCCCTCAAATGGTGAGATTGCCGAAAAAGACATTGATTGAATAATATGATCCGAAGATCCTAGGCAGACTGCCATAAGCTGTAAATTTGGGAATAATTTTGAATCGAGAAAAAAGTGTGCTATGCCCGGGGATCAAACCCGGGTGTTTCATTTGCCGGGAGGATTTTCTACCCCTGAACTATCGTAGCAGAAATCTTTCTCTCGTTTCTAAACACGGATGTTTCCTTGGTTGGGACGGTACTTGCCAAGCTAGTATGAAACTGCCCTAACTGATGTCCTCTAAGTGATGCATCGAAAGAAATTATTCCCATATTTATAGCTTATTCCTGTCTCCGTAGGATCTTTGGATCATATTATTCCATCAATTTCTTGTTTGGCAATATCACCATTTGGGATGTAGGAGTTTCTTTCGATGTATCTCTAAGAGGACATCTGTTGGGGCAGTTTGATACTAGCTTGGCTAGTTCCTTCCCAACTATGGAAACAACCGGGTTCATAAACCAGAGAAAGTGTTTTTCTACGATAGTTTAGAGGTATAATATCTGCCCAGCGTGTGGAAGACCCGGGTTCGATTCCCGGTCATAGCATACTTTTCTCCTTTCAAATATATTCCCACCTTTACAGCTTATGCCTGTCTGCATAGGATCTTCGGATCATATTATTCCATCAATTTCTTGTTTGGCAATTTCACCATTTGAGATGGAGGAATTTCCTTCGATGTATTTCTTAGAAGGCAACTATTGGGGACGTTTGATACTAGCTTGGATAGTTCCGTCCCAACCAAGGAAACATCCGCGTTCAGAAACGAGAGAAAGTGATTTTCTACGTTAGAACAGGGATAGAATATCCTACCGGCAAGTGGAAGACCCGAGTTCAATTCCCGATCATAGCAGAATTTTCTCGTTTCAACATTATTCCCAACTTTACAGCTTATGCCTGTCTGCATAGGATCTTCGGATCATATTATTACATCATTTTTGGCATGGCAATCTCACCATTTGTGAGGGTGGATTTTCTTTCGGTGTCTATCATAGAAGACATCTGTTGGGCAGTTTGATACTTGCTTGGCTAGTTTCGTTCCGAACAAGGAAACATCCGTGTTCAGAAACGAGAGTAAATGTTCTGTTACAATTGTTCAGGGGTAGAATATCCGCCCGGCAAGTGGAAGATCTAGCTTCTATTCCCGGTCATAGTAGACTTTTTTCTCGTTTCAAAATTATTACCACATTTACAACTTATGCCTGTCTGCGTAGGATCTTTGGATCATATTATTCCATCAAAGGTGGGAATAATTTTGAAACGAGATAAAAGTCTGATATGACCGGGAATCGAACCCGGGTCTTCCACTTGCCGGTAGGATATTCTATCCCTGTTCTAACGTAGAAAAACACTTTCTCTCGTTCCTGAACGCGGATGTTTCCTTGGTTTGGACGGAACTATCCAAGTTAGTATCAAACGTCCCCAACAGATGTCCTCTAAGAGATACATTGAAAGAAACTCCTCCCTCTCAAATGGTGAGATTACCAAATAAGAATTTGATGGAATAATATGATCCGAAGATCCTATGCAGACAGGCATAAGCTGTAAAGGTGGGAATAATTTTGAAAGGAGAAAAGTATGCTATGACCGTGAAACGAACCCGGGTCTTCCAATTGCCGGCGGATATTCTTCGCCTGAACTATCCCAGCAGAAAACTTCCTGTCGTTTATCAACACGGATGTTTCCTTGGTTGGGACGGAACTAGCTAAACTAGTATCAAACTGCCCCAACAGATGTCTTCTAATAGATTCACCGAAAGAAAATCCTCCCTCTCGAATAGTGAGATTGCAAAAGAAGAAATTGATGGAATAATATGATCCGAAGATCTTATGCAGACAGGCGTAAGCTGTAAAGGTGGGAATAATTTTGAAAAGAGATAAAAGTCTGCTATGACCGGGAATCGAACCCGGGTCTTCCACACGCTGGGCAGATATTATACCTGTAAACTATCGTAGAAAAACACTTTCTCTTGTTTCTGAAACCGGTTGTTTCCATAGTTGGGAAGGAACTAGCCAAGCTAGTATCAAACTGCCCCAACAGATGTCCTCTTAGAGATACATCGAAAGAAACTCCTACATCTCAAATGGTGAGATTGCCAAACAAGAAATTGATGGAATAATATGATCCGAAGATCTTATGCAGACAGGCATAATCTGTATAGGAGGTAATTATTTTGAAACGAGAAAAAAGTCTGCTGTGACCGGGAATCGAACCCGTGTCTTCCACTTGTCGGGCGGATATTCTAACCCTGAACTATCGTAGCAGAACACATTCTCACGTATCTAAACACGGATGTACTTGTTTGGGACGAATCTAGCCAAGCTTGTATACAAACGTCCCCAACAATTGTCCCCTAAGAGATTCATCGAAAGAATCTACTACCTCTCAAATGGTGAGATTGCCAAACAAGAAAATGATGGAATAATATGATCCGAAGTTCCTACGCAGACAGGCATAAGCTGTAAATGTGGGTATAATTTTGAAACGAGAAAAAAGTCTGTTATTACCGGGAATCGAACCCGAGTCATCCACATGCTGAGCAGATATTATACCCCTTAACTATCATAGAAAAACACTTTCTCTGGTTTCTGAACCAAGGTGTTTCCTTGGTTGGGACGGAACTAGCCAAGCTATTATCAAGCTGCCCCAACAGATGTCCTCTAAGAGATACATTGAAAGAAACTCTTCCCTCTCAAATGGTGAGATTACCATATAAGAAATTGATGGATTAATATGACCCAAAAATCCTATGCAGACAGGCATAATCTGTAAAATTGGAAATAATTTTGAAAAGAGAAAAAAGTCTACTAATACCGGGAATCGAAGCTATATCTTCCACTTGCCGGACGGATATTCTACCCCTGAACTATCGTAACAGAACACTTACTCTCGTTTCTGAACACGGATATTTCCTTGTTCGGAACGAAACTAGCCAAGCAAGTATCAAACTGCCCTAACTGATGTCCTCTAAGTAATGCATCGAAAGAAACTCCTCCCTCACAAATGGTGATATTGCCAAACAAGAAATTGATGGAATAATATGATCCGAAGGTATTATGCAAACAGGCGTAAGCTGTAAAGGTGGGAATAATTTTGAAAAGAGATAAAAGTCTGCTATGACAGGGAATCGAACCCGGGTCTTCCACACGCTGGGCAGATATTATACCTCTAAACTATCGTAGAAAAACACTTTCTCTGGTTTCTGAACCCGGTTGTTTCCATAGTTGGGAAGGAACTAGCCAAGCTATTATCAAACTGCCCCAACAGATGTCCTCTAAGAGATACATCGAAAGAAACTCCTACATCTCAAATGGTGAGATTGCCAAACAAGAAATTGATGGAATAATATGATCCGAAGATCTTATGCAGACAGGCATAATCTGTATAGGAGGTAATTATTTTGAAACGAGAAAAAATCTGCTGTGACCGGGAATCGAACCCGTGTCTTCCACTTGTCGGGCGGATATTCTAACCCTGAACTATCGTAGCAGAACACATTCTCACGTATCTAAACACGGATGTACTTGTTTGGGACGAATCTAGCCAAGCTTGTATCAAACGTCCCCAACAATTGTCCCCTAAGAGATTCATCGAAAGAATCTACTACCTCTCAAATGGTGAGATTGCCAAACAAGAAAATGATGGAATAATATGATCCGAAGTTCCTACGCAGACAGGCATAAGCTGTAAATGTGGGTATAATTTTGAAACGAGAAAAAAGTCTGTTATTACCGGGAATCGAACCCGAGTCTTCCACATGCTGAGCAGATATTTTACCCCTTAACTATCGTAGAAAAACACTTTCTCTGGTTTCTGAACCAAGGTGTTTCCTTGGTTGGGACGGAACTAGCCAAGCTATTATCAAGCTGCCCCAACAGATGTCCTCTAAGAGATACATTGAAAGAAACTCTTCCCTCTCAAATGGTGAGATTACCAAATAAGAAATTGATGGATTAATATGACCCAAAAATCCTATGCAGACAGGCATAATCTGTAAAATTGGAAATAATTTTGAAACGAGAAAAAAGTCTACTAATACCGGGAATCGAAGCTATATCTTCCACTTGCCGGGCGGATATTCTACCCCTGAACTATCGTAACAGAACACTTACTCTCGTTTCTGAACACGTATGTTTCCTTGTTCGGAACGAAACTAGCCAAGCAAGTATCAAACTGCCCTAACTGATGTCCTCTAAGTAATGCATCGAAAGAAACTCCTCCCTCTCAAATGGTGATATTGCCAAACAAGAAATTGATGGAATAATATGATCCAAAGATCCTACGGAGACAGGCATAAGCTATAAATGTGGGAATAATTTAGAAATGAGAAAAAAGTCTGCTATGACCGGGAATCGAACCCGAGTCATCCACATGCTGGGCAGATACAATACCCCTTAACTATCGTAAAAGAACACTTTCTCTGGTTTCTGAACCAAGGTGTTTCCTTGGTTGGGACGGAGCTAGCCAAGCTAGTATCAAACTGACCAAACAGATGTCCTCTAAGAGATACATTGAAAGAAACTCCTCCCTCTCAAATCGTGAGACTGCCAAATAAGAAATTGATGGATTAATATGGCACAAAAATCCTAAGCAGACAGGCATAATCTGTAAAATTGGGAATAATTTTGAAACGAGAAAAAAGTATGCTATGACCGGGAATCGAACCCGAGTCTTCCACTTGCCGGTAGGATATTCTATCCCGGTTCTAACGTTGCAGAACACTTTCTCTCGTTTCTGAACGCGGATGTTTCCTTGTTCGGAACGGAACTAGCCAAGCTAGTATCAAACGTCCCTAATAGTTGTCTTCTAAAAATACATCGAAGGAAATTCCTCCCTCTCAAATGGTAAGATTGCCAAACAAGAAATTGATGAAATAATATGATCCGAAGATCCTATGCAGACAGGCACAAGCTGTAAATGTGGGAATAATTTTGAAAGGAGAAAAAGTATGCTATGACCGGGAATCGAACCCGGGTCTTCCACTTGCCGGTAGGATATTCTACCCTTGAACTATCGTAGCAGAACAATATCTCTCGTTTCTGAACACGGATGTTTCCTTGGTTGGGACGGATATAGATAGCCACGCTAGTATCAAACATCCCCAATAGATGTTCTCTAAGAGATACCTCGAAAGAAACTCCTCCCTCTTTGTAAAGGTCGCAAAAATTTTGAAACGAGATAAAAGTCTGTTATGACCAGGAATCGAACCCGGGTCTTCTAATTGCCGGGCGGATATTCTACCCCTGATCTATCGTAGCAGAACACTTTCTCTCGTTTCTGAACACGGATGTTTCCTTGTTCGGAACAGAACTAGCCAAGCTAGTATCAAAATGCCCCAACAGAAGTCCTCTAAGAGATACAACGAAAGAAACTCCTCCCTCTCAAATGGTGAGATTGTATAATAAGAATTTGATGGAATAATATGATCCAAAGATCTTATGCAAGCAGGCGTAAGCTGTAAAGGTGGCAAAAATTTTGAAACGAGAAAAAAGTCTGTTATGACCGGGAATCGAACCCTGGTCTTCTAATTGCCGGGCGGATATTCTACCCCTGATCTATCGTAGCAGAACACTTTCTGTCGTTTCTGAACACGTATGTTTCCTTGTTCGGAACAGGAATAGTCAAGCTAGTATCAAAATGCCCCAACAGAAGTCCTCTAAGAGATACAACGAAAGAGTGTATAATAAGAAATTGATGGAATAATATGAGCCGAAGATCCTATGCAGACAGGCATAAGCTGTAAAGGTGGGAATAATTTTGAAAAGAGTAAAAATCTGCTATTATCTGGAATCGAACCCGGGTCTTCCAATTGCCGGCGGATATTCTTCGCCTGAACTATCGCAGCAGTACACTTTCTCTCTTTTCTCAACACGGATGTTTCCTTGGTTGAACGGAACTAGCCAAGCTAGTATCAAACTGCCCCTACAGATGTCCTCTAAGATATACATCAAAAGAAACTCCTCCCTCTCAAATGGAGAGATTACCAAATAAGAAATTGATGGATTAATATGATCCAAAAATCCTATGCAGACAGGCATAAGCTGTAAAATTGGGAATAATTTTAAAACGAGAAAAATATGTCATATGCCCGTGAATTAAACCCGGGTCATTCATATCCCGGGAAGATATTCTACCACTGAACTATCGCAGCAGAACACTTTCTCTCGTTTCTAAACACGGATGTTTCCTTGGTTGGGACGGTACTTGCCAAGCTAGTATGAAACTGCCCTAACTGATGTTCTCTAAGAGATACATCGAAAGAAACTCCTCTCCCACAAATGGTGAGATTGCCGAAAAAGACATTGATTGAATAATATGATCCGAAGATCCTAGGTAGACAGCCATAAGCTGTAAATTTGGGAATAATTTTGAATCGAGAAAAAAGTGTGCTATGCCCGGGAATCGAACCCGGATGTTTCATTTGCCGGGAGGATTTTCTACCCCTGAACTATCGTAGCAGAAATCTTTCTCTCGTTTCTAAACACGGATGTTTCCTTGGTTGGGGCGGTACTTGCCAAGCTAGTATGAAACTGCCCTATCTGATGTCCTCTAAGTGATGCATCGAAAGAAATTATTCCCACATTTATAGCTTATGCCTGTCTCCGTAGGATCTTTGGATCATATTATTCCATCAATTTCTTGTTTGGCAATATCACCATTTGAGAGGGAGGAGTTTCTTTCGATGCATTACTTAGAGGACATCAGTTAGGCCAGTTTGATACTTGCTTGGCTAGTTTCGTTCCGAACAAGGAAACATCCGTGTTCAGAAACGAGAGTAAGTGTTCTGTTACGATAGTTCAGGGGTAGAATATCCGCCCGGCAAGTGGAAGATCTAGCTTCGTTTCCCGGTCATAGTAGACTTTTTTCTCGTTTCAAAATTATTCCCACATTTACAACTTATGCCTGTCTGCGTAGGATCTTTGGATCATATTATTCCATCAAAGGTGGGAATAATTTTGATACGAGATAAAAGTCTGATATGACCGGGAATCGAACGCGGGTCTTCCACACGCTGGGCAGATATTAGACCTCTAAACTATCGTAGAAAAACACTTTCTCTGGTTTATGAACCCGGTTGTTTCCATAGTTGGGAAGGAACTAGCCAAGCTAGTATCAAACTGCCCCAACAGATGTCCTCTTAGAGATACATCGAAAGAAACTCCTACATCCCAAATGGTGAGATTGCCAAACAAGAAATTGATGGAATAATATGATCCAAAGATCCTACGCAGACAGGCATAAGCTGTAAATTTGGGAATAATTTTGAAACGAGAAAAAAGTCTACTAATACCGGGAATCGAAGCTATATCTTCCACTTGCCGGGCGGATATTCTACCCCTGAACTATCGTAACAGAACACTTACTCTCGTTTCTGAACACGGATGTTTCCTTGTTCGGAACGAAACTAGCCAAGTAAGTATCAAACTGCCCTAACTGATGTCCTCTAAGTAATGCATCGAAAGAAACTCCTCCCTCTCAAATGGTGATATTGCCAAACAAGAAATTGATGGAATAATATGATCCAAAGATCCTACGGAGACAGGCATAAGCTATAAATGTGGGAATAATTTAGAAACGAGAAAAAAGTCTGCTATGACCGGGAATCGAACCCGAGTCATCCACAAGCTGGGCAGATACAATACCCCTTAACTATCGTAAAAGAACACTTTCTCTGGTTTCTGAACCAAGGTGTTTCCTTGGTTGGGACGGAGCTAGCCAAGCTAGTATCAAACTGACCAAACAGATGTCCTCTAAGAGATACATTGAAAGAAACTCCTCCCTCTCAAATCGTGAGACTGCCAAATAAGAAATTGCTGGATTAATATGTCACAAAAATCCTAAGCAGACAGGCATAATCTGTAAAATTGGGAATAATTTTGAAACGAGAAAAAAGTATGCTATGACCGGGAATCGAACCCGGGTCTTCCAAATGCCGGTAGGATATTCTACCCCTGAACTATCGTAGCTGAACACATTCTCTCGTTTCTAAACACGGATGTTTCCTTGGTTGGGATGGTACTTGCCAAGCTAGTATGAAACTGCCCTAACTGATGTCCTCTAAGTGATGCATCGAAAGAAACACCTCCCTCTCAAATGGTGATATTGCCATGCAAGAAATTGATGGAATAATATGACTTAAAGATCCTACGCAGACAGGCATAAGCTGTAAATGTGGGAATAATTTTGAAACGAGAAAAAAGTCTACTATGACCGGGAATCGAAGCTAGATCTTCCACTTGCCGGGCGGATATTCTACCCCTGAACAATCGTAACAGAACACTTACTCTCGTTTCTGAACACGGATGTTTCCTTGTTCGGAACGGAACTAGCCAAGCTAGTATCAAACTGCCCAACAGATGTCTTCTATGATAGACACCGAAAGAAAATCCACCCTCACAAATGGTGAGATTGCCAAGCCAAAAATTGATGTAATAATATGATCCGAAGATCCTATGCAGACAGGCAGAAGCTGTAAAGTTGGGAATAATGTTGAAACGAGAAAATTCTGCTATGATCGGGAATTGAACCCGGGTCTTCCACTTGCCGGTAGGATATTCTATCCCTGTTCTAACGTAGAAAAACACTTTCTCTCGTTTCTGAACGCGGATGTTCCCTTGGTTGGGACGGAACTATCCAAGCTAGTATCAAACGTCCCCAATAGTTGTCTTCTAAGAAATACATCGAAGGAAATTCCTCCATCTCAAATGGTGAAATTGCCAAACAAGAAATTGATGGAATAATATGATCCGAAGATCCTATGCAGACAGGCATAAGCTGTAAAGGTGGGAATAATTTTGAAAGGAGAAAAGTATGCTATGACCGTGAAACGAACCCGGGTCTTCCAATTGCCGGCGGATATTCTTCGCCTGAACTATCCCAGCAGAAAACTTCCTGTCGTTTATC
This sequence comes from Tanypteryx hageni, assembly GCA_028673005.1. NCBI lineage: Eukaryota > Metazoa > Arthropoda > Insecta > Odonata > Petaluridae > Tanypteryx > Tanypteryx hageni. The sequence goes on along the minus strand of CM054120.1, from coordinate 54,871,413 downwards.
AACACGGATGTTTCCTTGGTTGGGACGGAACTAGCTAAACTAGTATCAATCTGCCCCAACAGATGTCTTCTAATAGATTCACCGAAAGAAAATCCTCCCTCTCGAATGGTGAGATTGCAAAACAAGAAATTGATGGATTAATGTGATCCAAAAATCCTATGCAGACAAGCATAATCTGTATAGGTGGCAATTATTTTGAAACGAGAAAAAAGTCTGCTGTGACCGGGAATCGAACCCGGGTCTTCCACTTGTCGTGCGGATATTATACCCCTTAACTATCGTAGCAAAACACATTCTCACGTATCTGAACACGGATGTACTTGTTTGGGACGAATCTAGCCAAGCTTGTATCAAACTTCCACAACAATTGTCCCCTAAGAGTTTCATCGAAAGAAACTACTACCTCTCAAATGGTGAGATTGCCAAACAAGAAAATGATGGAATAATATGATCCGAAGTTCCTATGCAGACAGGTATAAGATATAAAGGTGGGAATAATTTTGAAATGAGAAAAAGTATGCTATGACCGGGAATCGAACCCGGGTCTTCCACTTGCCTGACGGATATTATACTTGTGAAATATCGTAGGAGAACACTTTCTCTCTTTTCTCAACACGGATGTTTCCTTGGTTAAACGGAACTAGCCAAGCTAGTATCAAACTGCCCCTACAGATGTCCTCTAAGATATACATCAAAAGAAACTCCTCCCTCTCAAATGGAGAGATTACCAAATAAGAAATTGATGGATTAATATGATCCAAAAATCCTATGCAGACAGGCATACGCTGTAAAATTGGGAATAATTTTGAAACGAGAAAAATGTGTCCTATGCCCGTGAATCAAACCCGGGTCATTTATATCCCGGGAAGATATTCTACCACTGAACTATCGCAGCAGAACACTTTCTCTCGTTTCTAAACACGGGTGTTTCCTTGGTTGGGACGGTACTTGCCAAGCTAGTATGAAACTGCCCTAACTGATGTTCTCTAAGAGATATATCGAAAGAAACTCCTCTCCCTCAAATGGTGAGATTGCCGAAAAAGACATTGATTGAATAATATGATCCGAAGATCCTAGGCAGACAGCCATAAGCTGTAAATTTGGGAATAATTTTGAATCGAGAAAAAAGTGTGCTATGCCCGGGAATCGAACCCGGGTGTTTCATTTGCCGGGAGGATTTTCTACCCCTGAACTATCGTAGCAGAAATCTTTCTCTCGTTTCTAAACACGGATGTTTCCTTGGTTGGGACGGAACTTGCCAAGATAGTATGAAACTGCCCTAACTGATGTCCTCTAAGTGATGCATCGAATGAAACTCCTCCCTCTCAAATGGTGATATTGCCAAACAAGAAATTGATGGAATAATATGATCCGAAGATGTTATGCAGACAGGCGTAAGCTGTAAAGGTGGGAATAATTTAGAAACGAGAAAAAGTCTGCTATGACCGGGAATCGAACCCGAGTCTTCCACACGCTGGGCAGATATTATTCCTCTAAACTATCGTAGAAAAACACTTTCTCTGGTTTCTGAACCCGGTTGTTTCCATAGTTGGGAAGGAACTAGCCAAGCTATTATCAAACTGCCCCAACAGATGTCCTCTTAGAGATACATCGAAAGAAACTCCTACATCTCAAATGGTGAGATTGCCAAACAAGAAATTGATGGAATAATATGATCCGAAGATCTTATGCAGACAGGCATAATCTGTATAGGAGGTAATTATTTTGAAACGAGAAAAAATCTGCTGTGACCGGGAATCGAACCCGTGTCTTCCACTTGTCGGGCGGATATTCTAACCCTGAACTATCGTAGCAGAACACATTCTCACGTATCTAAACACGGATGTACTTGTTTGGGACGAATCTAGCCAAGCTTGTATCAAACGTCCCCAACAATTGTCCCCTAAGAGATTCATCGAAAGAATCTACTACCTCTCAAATGGTGAGATTGCCAAACAAGAAAATGATGGAATAATATGATCCGAAGTTCCTACGCAGACAGGCATAAGCTGTAAATGTGGGTATAATTTTGAAACGAGAAAAAAGTCTGTTATTACCGGGAATCGAACCCGAGTCATCCACATGCTGAGCAGATATTTTACCCCTTAACTATCGTAGAAAAACACTTTCTCTGGTTTCTGAACCAAGGTGTTTCCTTGGTTGGGACGGAACTAGCCAAGCTATTATCAAGCTGCCCCAACAGATGTCCTCTAAGAGATACATTGAAAGAAACTCTTCCCTCTCAAATGGTGAGATTACCAAATAAGAAATTGATGGATTAATATGACCCAAAAATCCTATGCAGACAGGCATAATCTGTAAAATTGGAAAGAATTTTGAAACGAGAAAAAAGTCTACTAAAAACCGGGAATCGAAGCTATATCTTCCACTTGCCGGGCGGATATTCGACCCCTGAACTATCGTAACAGAACACTTACTCTCGTTTCTGAACACGGATGTTTCCATGTTCGGAACGAAACTAGCCAAGCAAGTATCAAACTGCCCTAACTGATGTCCTCTAAGTAATACATCGAAAGAAACTCCTCCCTCTCAAATGGTGATATTGCCAAACAAGAAATTGATGGAATAATATGATCCAAAGATCCTACGGAGACAGGCATAAGCTATAAATGTGGGAATAATTTAGAAATGAGAAAAAAGTCTGCTATGACCGGGAATCGAACCCGAGTCATCCACATGCTGGGCAGATACAATACCCCTTAACTATCGTAAAAGAACACTTTCTCTGGTTTCTGAACCAAGGTGTTTCCTTGGTTGGGACGGAGCTAGCCAAGCTAGTATCAAACTGACCAAACAGATGTCCTCTAAGAGATACATTGAAAGAAACTCCTCCCTCTCAAATCGTGAGACTGCCAAATAAGAAATTGATGGATTAATATGGCACAAAAATCCTAAGCAGACAGGCATAATCTGTAAAATTGGGAATAATTTTGAAACGAGAAAAAAGTATGCTATGACCGGGAATCGAACCCGAGTCTTCCACTTGCCGGTAGGATATTCTATCCCGGTTCTAACGTTGCAGAACACTTTCTCTCTTTTCTGAACGCGGATGTTTCCTTGTTCGGAACGGAACTAGCCAAGCTAGTATCAAACGTCCCCAATAGTTGTCTTCTAAAAATACATCGAAGGAAATTCCTCCCTCTCAAATGGTAAGATTGCCAAACAAGAAATTGATGAAATAATATGATCCGAAGATCCTATGCAGACAGGCACAAGCTGTAAATGTGGGAATAATTTTGAAAGGAGAAAAAGTATGCTATGACCGGGAATCGAACCCGGGTCTTCCACTTGCCGGTAGGATATTCTACCCTTGAACTATCGTAGCAGAACAATATCTCTCGTTTCTGAACACGGATGTTTCCTTGGTTGGGACGGATATAGATAGCCACGCTAGTATCAAACATCCCCAATAGATGTTCTCTAAGAGATACCTCGAAAGAAACTCCTCCCTCTTTGTAAAGGTCGCAAAAATTTTGAAACGAGATAAAAGTCTGTTATGACCAGGAATCGAACCCGGGTCTTCTAATTGCCGGGCGGATATTCTACCCCTGATCTATCGTAGCAGAACACTTTCTCTCGTTTCTGAACACGGATGTTTCCTTGTTCGGAACAGAACTAGCCAAGCTAGTATCAAAATGCCCCAACAGAAGTCCTCTAAGAGATACAACGAAATATTGAATAATAAGAAATTGATGGAATAATATGAGCCGAAGATCCTATGCAGACAGGCATAAGCTGTAAAGGTGGGAACAATTTTGTAAAGAGTAAAAATCTGCTATTATCTGGAATCGAACCCGGGTCTTCCAATTGCCGGCGGATATTCTTCGCCTGAACTATCGCAGCAGTACACTTTCTCTCTTTTCTCAACACGGATGTTTCCTTGGTTGAACGGAACTAGCCAAGCTAGTATCAAACTGCCCCTACAGATGTCCTCTAAGATATACATCAAAAGAAACTCCTCCCTCTCAAATGGAGAGATTACCAAATAAGAAATTGATGGATTAATATGATCCAAAAATCCTATGCAGACAGGCATAAGCTGTAAAATTGGGAATAATTTTAAAACGAGAAAAATATGTCATATGCCCGTGAATTAAACCCGGGTCATTCATATCCCGGGAAGATATTCTACCACTGAACTATCGCAGCAGAACACTTTCTCTCGTTTCTAAACACGGATGTTTCCTTGGTTGGGACGGTACTTGCCAAGCTAGTATGAAACTGCCCTAACTGATGTTCTCTAAGAGATACATCGAAAGAAACTCCTCTCCCACAAATGGTGAGATTGCCGAAAAAGACATTGATTGAATAATATGATCCGAAGATCCTAGGTAGACAGCCATAAGCTGTAAATTTGGGAATAATTTTGAATCGAGAATAAAGTGTGCTATGCCCGGGAATCGAACCCGGATGTTTCATTTGCCGGGAGGATTTTCTACCCCTGAACTATCGTAGCAGAAATCTTTCTCTCGTTTCTAAACACGGATGTTTCCTTGGTTAGGACGGTACTTGCCAAGCTAGTATGAAACTGCCCTATCTGATGTCCTCTAAGTGATGCATCGAAAGAAATTATTCCCACATTTATAGCTTATGCCTGTCTCCGTAGGATCTTTGGATCATATTATTCCATCAATTTCTTGTTTGGCAATATCACCATTTGAGAGGGAGGAGTTTCTTTCGATGCATTACTTAGAGGACATCAGTTAGGCCAGTTTGATACTTGCTTGGCTAGTTTCGTTCCGAACAAGGAAACATCCGTGTTCAGAAACGAGAGTAAGTGTTCTGTTACGATAGTTCAGGGGTAGAATATCCGCCCGGCAAGTGGAAGATCTAGCTTCGATTCCCGGTCATAGTAGACTTTTTTCTCGTTTCAAAATTATTCCCACATTTACAACTTATGCCTGTCTGCGTAGGATCTTTGGATCATATTATTCCATCAAAGGTGGGAATAATTTTGAAACGAGATAAAAGTCTGATATGACCGGGAATCGAACGCGGGTCTTCCACACGCTGGGCAGATATTAGACCTCTAAACTATCGTAGAAAAACACTTTCTCTGGTTTATGAACCCGGTTGTTTCCATAGTTGGGAAGGAACTAGCCAAGCTAGTATCAAACTGCCCCAACAGATGTCCTCTTAGAGATACATCGAAAGAAACTCCTACATCCCAAATGGTGAGATTGCCAAACAAGAAATTGATGGAATAATATGATCCAAAGATCCTACGCAGACAGGCATAAGCTGTAAATTTGGGAATAATTTGAAACGAGAAAAAAGTCTACTAATACCGGGAATCGAAGCTATATCTTCCACTTGCCGGGCGGATATTCTACCCCTGAACTATCGTAACAGAACACTTACTCTCGTTTCTGAACACGGATGTTTCCTTGTTCGGAACGAAACTAGCCAAGTAAGTATCAAACTGCCCTAACTGATGTCCTCTAAGTAATGCATCGAAAGAAACTCCTCCCTCTCAAATGGTGATATTGCCAAACAAGAAATTGATGGAATAATATGATCCAAAGATCCTACGGAGACAGGCATAAGCTATAAATGTGGGAATAATTTAGAAACGAGAAAAAAGTCTGCTATGACCGGGAATCGAACCCGAGTCATCCACAAGCTGGGCAGATACAATACCCCTTAACTATCGTAAAAGAACACTTTCTCTGGTTTCTGAAACAAGGTGTTTCCTTGGTTGGGACGGAGCTAGCCAAGCTAGTATCAAACTGACCAAACAGATGTCCTCTAAGAGATACATTGTAAGAAACTCCTCCCTCTCAAATCGTGAGACTGCCAAATAAGAAATTGCTGGATTAATATGGCACAAAAATCCTAAGCAGACAGGCATAATCTGTAAAATTGGGAATAATTTTGAAACGAGAAAAAAGTATGCTAGGACCGGGAATCGAACCCGGGTCTTCCACTTGCCGGTAGGATATTCTACCCCTGAACTATCGTAGCTGAACACATTCTCTCGTTTCTAAACACGGATGTTTCCTTGGTTGGGATGGTACTTGCCAAGCTAGTATGAAACTGCCCTAACTGATGTCCTCTAAGTGATGCATCGAAAGAAACACCTCCCTCTCAAATGGTGATATTGCCATGCAAGAAATTGATGGAATAATATGATCCAAAGATCCTACGCAGACAGGCATAAGCTGTAAATGTGGGAATAATTTTGAAACGAGAAAAAAGTCTACTATGACCGGGAATCGAAGCTAGATCTTCCACTTGCCGGGCGGATATTCTACTCCTGAACAATCGGAACAGAACACTTACTCTCGTTTCTGAACACGGATGTTTCCTTGTTCGGAACGGAACTAGCCAAGCTAGTATCAAACTGCCCAACAGATGTCTTCTATGATAGACACCGAAAGAAAATCCACCCTCACAAATGGTGAGATTGCCAAGCCAAAAATTGATGTAATAATATGATCCGAAGATCCTATGCAGACAGGCATAAGCTGTAAAGTTGGGAATAATGTTGAAACGAGAAAATTCTGCTATGATCGGGAATTGAACCCGGGTCTTCCACTTGCCGGTAGGATATTCTATCCCTGTTCTAACGTAGAAAAACACTTTCTCTCGTTTCTGAACGCGGATGTTTCCTTGGTTGGGACGGAACTATCCAAGCTAGTATCAAACGTCCCCAATAGTTGTCTTCTAAGAAATACATCGAAGGAAATTCCTCCATCTCAAATGGTGAAATTGCCAAACAAGAAATTGATGGAATAATATGATCCGAAGATCCTATGCAGACAGGCATAAGCTGTAAAGGTGGGAATAATTTTGAAAGGAGAAAAGTATGCTATGACCGTGAAACGAACCCGGGTCTTCCAATTGCCGGCGGATATTCTTCGCCTGAACTATCCCAGCAGAAAACTTCCTGTCGTTTATCAACACGGATGTTTCCTTGGTTGGGACGGAACTAGCTAAACTAGTATCAAACTGCCCCAACAGATGTCTTCTAATAGATTCACCGAAAGAAAATCCTCCCTCTCGAATGGTGAGATTGCAAAACAAGAAATTGATGTATTAATGTGATCCAAAAATCCTATGCAGACAAGCATAATCTGTATAGGTGGCAATTATTTTGAAACGAGAAAAAAGTCTGCTGTGACCGGGAATCGAACCCGGGTCTTCCACTTGTCGTGCGGATATTATACCCCTGAACTATCGTAGCAAAACACATTCTCACGTATCTGAACACGGATGTACTTGTTTGGGACGAATCTAGCCAAGCTTGTATCAAACTTCCACAACAATTGTCCCCTAAGAGTTTCATCGAAAGAAACTACTACCTCTCAAATGGTGAGATTGCCAAACAAGAAAATGATGGAATAATATGATCCGAAGTTCCTATGCAGACAGGTATAAGATATAAAGGTGGGAATAATTTTGAAATGAGAAAAAGTATGCTATGACCGGGAATCGAACCCGGGTCTTCCACTTGCCTGACGGATATTATACTTCTGAAATATCGTAGGAGAACACTTTCTCTCTTTTCTCAACACGGATGTTTCCTTGGTTAAACGGAACTAGCCAAGCTAGTATCAAACTGCCCCTACAGATGTCCTCTAAGATATACATCAAAAGAAACTCCTCCCTCTCAAATGGAGAGATTACCAAATAAGAAATTGATGGATTAATATGATCCAAAAATCCTATGCAGACAGGCATACGCTGTAAAATTGGGAATAATTTTGAAACGAGAAAAATGTGTCCTATGCCCGTGAATCAAACCCGGGTCATTCATATCCCGGGAAGATATTCTACCACTGAACTATCGCAGCAGAACACTTTCTCTCGTTTCTAAACACGGGTGTTTCCTTGGTTGGGACGGTACTTGCCAAGCTAGTATGTAACTGCCCTAACTGATGTTCTCTAAGTGATACATCGAAAGAAACTCCTCTCCCTCAAATGGTGAGATTGCCGAAAAAGACATTGATTGAATAATATGATCCGAAGATCCTAGGCAGACAGCCATAAGATGTAAATTTGGGAATAATTTTGAATCGAGAAAAAAGTGTGCTATGCCCGGGAATCGAACCCGGGTGTTTCATTTGCCGGGAGGATTTTCTACCCCTGAACTATCGTAGAAAAACACTTTCTCTGGTTTATGAACCCGGTTGTTTCCATAGATGGGAAGGAACTAGCCAAGCTAGTATCAAACTGCCCCAACAGATGTCCTCTTAGAGATACATCGAAAGAAACTCCTACATCCCAAATGGTGATATTGCCAAACAAGAAATTGATGGAATAATATGATCCAAAGATCCTACGCAGACAGGCATAAGCTGTAAAGGTGGGAATAATTTTGAAACGAGAAAAAAGTCTACCATGACCGGGAATCGAAGCTAGATCTTCCACTTGCCGGGCGGATATTCTACTCCTGAACAATAGGAACAGAACACTTACTCTCGTTTCTGAACACGGATGTTTCCTTGTTCGGAACGGAACTAGCCAAGCTAGTATCAAACTGCCCAACAGATGTCTTCTATGATAGACACCGAAAGAAAATCCACCCTCACAAATGGTGAGATTGCCAAGCCAAAAATTGATGTAATAATATGATCCAAAGATCCTATGCAGACAGGCATAAGCTGTAAAGTTGGGAATAATGTTGAAACGAGAAAATTTTGCTATGATCGGGAATTGAACCCGGGTCTTCCACTTGCCGGTAGGATATTCTATCCCTGTTCTAACGTAGAAAAACACTTTCTCTCGTTTCTGAACGCGGATGTTTCCTTGGTTGGGACGGAAATATCCAAGCTAGTATCAAACGTCCCCAATAGTTGTCTTCTATGAAATACATCGAAGGAAATTCCTCAATATCAAATGGTGAAATTGCCAAACAAGAAATTGATGGAATAATATGATCCGAAGTTCCTATGAAGACAGGCATAAGCTGTAAAGGTGGGAATAATTTTGAAAGGAGAAAAGTATGCTATGACCGTGAAACGAACCCGGGTCTTCCAATTGCCGGCGGATATTCTTCGCCTGAACTATCCCAGCAGAAAACTTCCTGTCGTTTATCAACACGGATGTTTCCTTGGTTGGGACGGAACTAGCTAAACTAGTATCAAACTGCCCAAACAAATGTCTTCTAATAGATTCACCGAAAGAAATTCCTCCCTCTCGAAAGGTGAGATTGCAAAAGAAGAAATTGATGGAATAATATGATCCGAAGATCTTATGCAGACAGGCGTATGCTGTAAAGGTGGGAATAATTTTGAAACGAGATAAAAGTCTGCTATGACCGGGAATCGAACCCGGGTCTTCCACACGCTGGGCAGATATTATACCTCTAAACTATCGTAGAAAAACACTTTCTCTGGTTTATGAAGCCGGTTGTTTCCATAGTTGGGAAGGAACTAGCCAAGCTAGTATCAAACTGCCCCAACAGATGTCCTCTTAGAGATATATCGAAAGAAACTCCTACATCCCAAATGGTGAGATTGCCAAACAAGAAATTGATGGAATAATATGATCCAAAGATCCTACGCAGACAGGCATAAGCTGTAAATGTGGGAATAATTTTGAAACGAGAAAAAAGTCTACTAATACCGGGAATCGAAGCTATATCTTCCACTTGCCGGGCGGATATTCTACCCCTGAACTATCGTAACAGAACACTTACTCTCGTTTCTGAACACGGATATTTCCTTGTTCGGAACGAAACTAGCCAAGTAAGTATCAAACTGCCCTAACTGATGTCCTCTAAGTAATGCATCGAAAGATACTCCTCCCTCTCAAATGGTGATATTGCCAAACAAGAAATTGATGGAATAATATGATCCAAAGATCCTACGGAGACAGGCATAAGCTATAAATGTGGGAATAATTTAGAAACGAGAAAAAAGTCTGCTATGACCGGGAATCGAACCCGAGTCATCCACAAGCTGGGCAGATACAATACCCCTTAACTATCGTAAAAGAACACTTTCTCTGGTTTCTGAACCAAGGTGTTTCCTTGGTTGGGACGGAGCTAGCCAAGCTAGTATCAAACTGACCAAACAGATGTCCTCTAAGAGATACATTGAAACAAACTCCTCCCTCTCAAATCGTGAGACTGCCAAATAAGAAATTGATGGATTAATATGGCACAAAAATCCTAAGCAGACAGGCATAATCTGTAAAATTGGGAATAATTTTGAAACGAGAAAAAAGTATGCTATGACCGGGAATCGAACCCGGGTCTTCCACTTGCCGGTAGGATATTCTATCCCGGTTCTAACGTTGCAGAACACTTTCTCTCGTTTCTGAACGCGGATGTTTCCTTGTTCGGAACGGAACTAGCCAAGCTAGTATCAAACGTCCCCAATAGTTGTCTTCTAAAAATACATCGAAGGAAATTTCTCCCTCTCAAATGGTAAGATTGCCAAACAAGAAATTGATGGAATAATATGATCCGAAGATCCTATGCAGACAGGCATAAGCTGTAAAAGTGGAAATAATTTTGAAAGGAGAAAAAGTATGCTATGACCGGGAATCGAACACGGGTCTTTCGATTGCCGGGAGGATATTCTACCCCTGAACTATCGTAGCTGAACACATTCTCTCGTTTCTAAACACGGATGTTTCCTTGGTTGGGACGGTACTTGCCAAGCTAGTATGAAACTGCCCTAACTGATGTCCTCTAAGTGATGCATCGGAAGAAACACCTCCCTCTCAAATGGTGATATTGCCATGCAAGAAAATGATGGAATAATATGATCCAAAGATCCTACGCAGACAGGCATAAGCTGTAAATGTGGGAATAATTTTGAAACGAGAAAAAAGTCTACCATGACCGGGAATCGAAGCTAGATCTTCCACTTGCCGGGCGGATATTCTACTCCTGAACAATAGGAACAGAACACTTACTCTCGTTTCTGAACACGGATGTTTCCTTGTTCGGAACGGAACTAGCCAAGCTAGTATCAAACTGCCCAACAGATGTCTTCTATGATAGACACCGAAAGAAAATCCACCCTCACAAATGGTGAGATTGCCAAGCCAAAAATTGATGTAATAATATGATCCGAAGATCCTATGCAGACAGGCATAAGCTGTAAAGTTGGGAATAATGTTGAAACGAGAAAATTCTGCTATGATCGGGAATTGAACCCTGGTCTTCCACTTGCCGGTAGGATATTCTATCCCTGTTCTAACGTAGAAAAACACTTTCTCTCGTTTCTGAACGCGGATGTTTCCTTGGTTGGGACGGAAATATCCAAGCTAGTATCAAACGTCCCCAATAGTTGTCTTCTATGAAATACATCGAAGGAAATTCCTCAATATCAAATGGTGAAATTGCCAAACAAGAAATTGATGGAATAATATGATCCGAAGTTCCTATGAAGACAGGCATAAGCTGTAAAGGTGGGAATAATTTTGAAAGGAGAAAAGTATGCTATGAATGTGAAACGAACCCGGGTCTTCCAATTGCCGGCGGATATTCTTCGCCTGAACTATCCCAGCAGAAAACTTCCTGTCGTTTATCAACACGGATGTTTCCTTGGTTGGGACGGAACTAGCTAAACTAGTATCAAACTGCCCAAACAGATGTCTTCTAATAGATTCACCGAAAGAAATTCCTCCCTCTCGAAAGGTGAGATTGCAAAAGAAGAAATTGATGGAATAATATGATCCGAAGATCTTATGCAGACAGGCGTAAGCTGTAAAGGTGGGAATAATTTTGAAACGAGATAAAAGTCTGCTATGACCGGGAATCGAACCCGGGTCTTCCACACGCTGGGCAGATATTATACCTCTAAACTATCGTAGAAAAACACTTTCTCTGGTTTATGAACCCGGTTGTTTCCATAGTTGGGAAGGAACTAGCCAAGCTAGTATCAAAATGCCCCAACAGATGTCCTCTTAGAGATACATCGAAAGAAACTCCTACATCCCAAATGGTGAGATTGCCAAACAAGAAATTGATGGAATAATATGATCCAAAGATCCTACGCAGACAGGCATAAGCTGTAAATGTGGGAATAATTTTGAAACGAGAAAAAAGTCTACTAATACCGGGAATCGAAGCTATATCTTCCACTTGCCGGGCGGATATTCTACCCCTGAACTATCGTAACAGAACACTTACTCTCGTTTCTGAACACGGATATTTCCTTGTTCGGAACGAAACTAGCCAAGTAAGTATCAAACTGCCCTAACTGATGTCCTCTAAGTAATGCATCGAAAGAAACTCCTCCCTCTCAAATGGTGATATTGCCAAACAAGAAATTGATGGAATAATATGATCCAAAGATCCTACGGAGACAAACATAAGCTATAAATATGGGAATAATTTAGAAACGAGAAAAAAGTCTGCTATGACCGGGAATCGAACCCGAGTCATCCACAAGCTGGGCAGATACAATACCCCTTAACTATCGTAAAAGAACACTTTCTCTGGTTTCTGAACCAAGGTGTTTCCTTGGTTGGGACGGAGCTAGCCAAGCTAGTATCAAACTGACCAAACAGATGTCCTCTAAGAGATACATTGAAACAAACTCCTCCCTCTCAAATCGTGAGACTGCCAAATAAGAAATTGATGGATTAATATGGCACATAAATCCTAAGCAGACAGGCATAATCTGTAAAATTGGGAATAATTTTGAAACGAGAAAAAAGTATGCTATGACCGGGAATCGAACCCGGGTCTTATACTTGCCGGTAGGATATTCTATCCCGGTTCTAACGTTGCAGAACACTTTCTCTTGTTTCTGAACGCGGATGTTTCCTTGTTCGGAACGGAACTAGCCAAGCTAGTATCAAACGTCCCCAATAGTTGTCTTCTAAAAATACATCGAATGAAATTTCTCCCTCTCAAATGGTAAGATTGCCAAACAAGAAATTGATGGAATAATATGATCCGAAGATCCTATGCAGACAGGCATAAGCTGTAAAAGTGGAAATAATTTTGAAAGGAGAAAAATATGCTATGACCGGGAATCGAACCCGGGTCTTTCGATTGCCGGGAGGATATTCTACCCCTGAACTATCGTAGCTGAACACATTCTCTCGTTTCTAAACACGGATGTTTCCTTGGTTGGGACGGTACTTGCCAAGCTAGTATGAAACTGCCCTAACTGATGTCCTCTAAGTGATGCATCGAAAGAAACACCTCCCTCTCAAATGGTGATATTGCCATGCAAGAAATTGATGGAATAATATGATCCAAAGATCCTACGCAGACAGGCATAAGCTGTAAATGTGGGAATAATTTTGAAACGAGAAAAAGTCTACTATGACCGGGAATCGAAGTTAGATCTTCCAGTTGCCGGGCGGATATTCTACCCCTGAACAATCGTAACAGAACACTTACTCTCGTTTCTGAACACGGATGTTTCCTTGTTCGGAACGGAACTAGCCAAGCTAGTATCAAACTGCCCAACAGATGTCTTCTATGATAGACACCGAAAGAAAATCCACCCTCACAAATGGTGAGATTGCCAAGCCAAAAATTGATGTAATAATATGATCCGAAGATCCTATGCAGACAGGCATAAGCTGTAAAGTTGGGAATAATGTTGAAACGAGAAAATTCTGCTATGATCGGGAATTGAACCCGGGTCTTCCACTTGCCGGTAGGATATTCTATACCTGTTCTAACGTACAAAAACACTTTCTCTCGTTTCTGAACGCGGATGTTTCCTTGGTTGGGACGGAACTATCCAAGCTAGTATCAAACGTCCCCAATAGTTGTCTTCTAAGAAATACATCGAAGGAAATTCCTCCATATCAAATGGTGAAATTGCCAAACAAGAAATTGATGGAATAATATGATCCGAAGATCCTATGCAGACAGGCATAAGCTGTAAAGGTGGGAATAATTTTGAAAGGAGAAAAGTATGCTATGACCGTGAAACGAACCCGGGTCTTCCGATTGCCGGCGGATATTCTTCGCCTGAACTATCCCAGCAGAAAACTTCCTGTCGTTTATCAACACGGATGTTTCCTTGGTTGGGACGGAACTACCTAAACTAGTATCAAACTGCCCAAACAGATGTCTTCTAATAGATTCACCGAAAGAAAATCCTCCCTCTCGAAAGGTGAGATTGCAAAAGAAAAAAATTGATGGAATAATATGATCCGAAGATCTTATGCAGACAGGCGTAAGCTGTAAAGGTGGGAATAATTTTGAAACGAGATAAAAGTCTGCTATGACCGGGAATCGAACCCGGGTCTTCCACACGCTGGGCAGATATTATACCTCTAAACTATCGTAGAAAAACACTTTCTCTGGTTTATGAACCCGGTTGTTTCCATAGTTGGGAAGGAACTAGCCAAGCTAGTATTAAACTGCCCCAACAGATGTCCTCTTAGAGATACATCGAAAGAAACTGCTACATCCCAAATGGTGAGATTGCCAAACAAGAAATTGATGGAATAATATGATCCAAAGATCCTACGCAGACAGGCATAAGCTGTAAATATGGGAATAATTTTGAAACGAGAAAAAAGTCTACTAATACCGGGAATCGAAGCTATATCTTCCACTTGCCGGGCGGATATTCTACCCCTGAACTATCGTAACAGAACACTTACTCTCGTTTCTGAACACGGATGTTTCCTTTTTCGGAACGAAACTAGCCAAGTAAGTATCAAACTGCCCTAACTGATGTCCTCTAAGTAATGCATCGAAAGAAACTCCTGCCTCTCAAATGGTGATATTGCCAAACAAGAAATTGATGGAATAATATGATCCAAAGATCCTACGGAGACAGGCATAAGCTATAAATGTGGGAATAATTTAGAAATGAGAAAAAAGTCTGCTATGACCGGGAATCGAACCCGAGTCATCCACAAGCTGGGCAGATACAATACCCCTTAACTATCGTAAAAGAACACTTTCTCTGGTTTCTGAACCAAGGTGTTTCCTTGGTTGGGACGGAGCTAGCCAAGCTAGTATCAAACTGACCAAACAGATGTCCTCTAAGAGATACATTGAAAGAAACTCCTCCCTCTCAAATCGTGAGACTGCCAAATAAGAAATTGATGGATTAATATGGCACAAAAATCCTAAGCAGACAGGCATAATCTGTAAAATTGGGAATAATTTTGAAACGAGAAAAAAGTATGCTATGACCGGGAATCGAACCCGGGTCTTCCACTTGCCGGTAGGATATTCTATCCCGGTTCTAACGTTGCAGAACACTTTCTCTCGTTTCTGAACGCGGATGTTTCCTTGTTCGGAACGGAACTAGCCAAGCTAGTATCAAACGTCCCCAATAGTTGTCTTCTAAAAATACATCGAAGGAAATTTCTCCCTCTCAAATGGTAAGATTGCCAAACAAGAAATTGATGGAATAATATGATCCGAAGATCCTATGCAGACAGGCATAAGCTGTAAAAGTGGAAATAATTTTGAAAGGAGAAAAAGTATGCTATGACCGGGAATCGAACCCGGGTCTTTCGATTGCCGGGAGGATATTCTACCCCTGAACTATCGTAGCTGAACACATTCTCTCGTTTCTAAACACGGATGTTTCCTTGGTTGGGACGGTACTTGCCAAGCTAGTATGAAACTGCCCTAACTGATGTCCTCTAAGTGATGCATCGAAAGAAACACCTCCCTCTCAAATCGTGAGACTGCCAAATAAGAAATTGATGGATTAATATGGCACAAAAATCCTAAGCAGACAGGCATAATCTGTAAAATTGGGAATAATTTTGAAACGAGAAAAAAGTATGCTATGACCGGGAATCGAACCCGGGTCTTCCACTTGCCGGTAGGATACTCTATCCCGGTTCTAACGTTGCAGAACACTTTCTCTCGTTTCTGAACGCGGATGTTTCCTTGTTCGGAACGGAACTAGCCAAGCTAGTATCAAACGTCCCCAATAGTTGTCTTCTAAAAATACATCGAAGGAAATTTCTCCCTCTCAAATGGTAAGATTGCCAAACAAGAAATTGATGTAATAATATGATCCGAAGATCCTATGCAGACAGGCATAAGCTGTAAAAGTGGAAATAATTTTGAAAGGAGAAAAAGTATGCTATGACCGGGAATCGAACCCGGGTCTTTCGATTGCCGGGAGGATATTCTACCCCTGAACTATCGTAGCTGAACACATTCTCTCGTTTCTAAACACGGATGTTTCCTTGGTTGGGACGGTACTTGCCAAGCTAGTATGAAACTGCCCTAACTGATGTCCTCTAAGTGATGCATCGGAAGAAACACCTCCCTCTCAAATGGTGATATTGCCATGCAAGAAATTGATGGAATAATATGATCCAAAGATCCTACGCAGACAGGCATAAGCTGTAAATGTGGGAATAATTTTGAAACGAGAAAAAAGTCTACCATGACCGGGAATCGAAGCTAGATCTTCCACTTGCCGGGCGGATATTCTACTCCTGAACAATAGGAACAGAACACTTACTCTCGTTTCTGAACACGGATGTTTCCTTGTTCGGAACGGAACTAGCCAAGCTAGTATCAAACTGCCCAACAGATGTCTTCTATGATAGACACCGAAAGAAAATCCACCCTCACAAATGGTGAGATTGCCAAGCCAAAAATTGATGTAATAATATGATCCGAAGATCCTATGCAGACAGGCATAAGCTGTAAAGTTGGGAATAATGTTGAAACGAGAAAATTCTGCTATGATCGGGAATTGAACCCTGGTCTTCCACTTGCCGGTAGGATATTCTATCCCTGTTCTAACGTAGAAAAACACTTTCTCTCGTTTCTGAACGCGGATGTTTCCTTGGTTGGGACGGAAATATCCAAGCTAGTATCAAACGTCCCCAATAGTTGTCTTCTATGAAATACATCGAAGGAAATTCCTCAATATCAAATGGTGAAATTGCCAAACAAGAAATTGATGGAATAATATGATCCGAAGTTCCTATGAAGACAGGCATAAGCTGTAAAGGTGGGAATAATTTTGAAAGGAGAAAAGTATGCTATGACCGTGAAACGAACCCGGGCCTTTCAATTGCCGGCGGATATTCTTCGCCTGAACTATCCCAGCAGAAAACTTCCTGTCGTTTATCAACACAGATGTTTCCTTGGTTGGGACGGAACTAGCTAAACTAGTATCAAACTGCCCAAACAGATGTCTTCTAATAGATTCACCGAAAGAAATTCCTCCCTCTCGAAAGGTGAGATTGCAAAAGAAGAAATTGATGGAATAATATGATCCGAAGATCTTATGCAGACAGGCGTAAGCTGTAAAGGTGGGAATAATTTTGAAACGAGATAAAAGTCTGCTATGACCGGGAATCGAACCCGGGTCTTCCACACGCTGGGCAGATATTATACCTCTAAACTATCGTAGAAAAACACTTTCTCTGGTTTATGAACCCGGTTGTTTCCATAGTTGGGAAGGAACTAGCCAAGCTAGTATCAAACTGCCCCAACAGATGTCCTCTTAGAGATACATCGAAAGAAACTCCTACATCCCAAATGGTGAGATTGCCAAACAAGAAATTGTTGGAATAATATGATCCAAAGATCCTACGCAGACAGGCATAAGCTGTAAATGTGGGAATAATTTTGAAACGAGAAAAAAGTCTACTAATACCGGGAATCGAAGCTATATCTTCCACTTGCCGGGCGGATATTCTACCCCTGAACTATCGTAACAGAACACTTACTCTCGTTTCTGAACACGGATATTTCCTTGTTCGGAACGAAACTAGCCAAGTAAGTATCAAACTGCCCTAACTGATGTCCTCTAAGTAATGCATCGAAAGAAACTCCTCCCTCTCAAATGGTGATATTGCCAAACAAGAAATTGATGGAATAATATGATCCAAAGATCCTACGGAGACAAACATAAGCTATAAATGTGGGAATAATTTAGAAACGAGAAAAAAGTCTGCTATGACCGGGAATCGAACCCGAGTCATCCACAAGCTGGGCAGATACAATACCCCTTAACTATCGTAAAAGAACACTTTCTCTGGTTTCTGAACCAAGGTGTTTCCTTGGTTGGGACGGAGCTAGCCAAGCTAGTATCAAACTGACCAAACAGATGTCCTCTAAGAGATACATTGAAACAAACTCCTCCCTCTCAAATCGTGAGACTGCCAAATAAGAAATTGATGGATTAATATGGCACATAAATCCTAAGCAGACAGGCATAATCTGTAAAATTGGGAATAATTTTGAAACGAGAAAAAAGTATGCTATGACCGGGAATCGAACCCGGGTCTTCCACTTGCCGGTAGGATATTCTATCCCGGTTCTAACGTTGCAGAACACTTTCTCTCGTTTCTGAACGCGGATGTTTCCTTGTTCGGAACGGAACTAGCCAAGCTAGTATCAAACGTCCCCAATAGTTGTCTTCTAAAAATACATCGAAGGAAATTTCTCCCTCTCAAATGGTAAGATTGCCAAACAAGAAATTGATGGAATAATATGATCCGAAGATCCTATGCAGACAGGCATAAGCTGTAAAAGTGGAAATAATTTTGAAAGGAGAAAAAGTATGCTATGACCGGGAATCGAACCCGGGTCTTTCTATTGCCGGGAGGATATTCTACCCCTGAACTATCGTAGCTGAACACATTCTCTCGTTTCTAAACACGGATGTTTCCTTGGTTGGGACGGTACTTGCCAAACTAGTATGAAACTGCCCTAACTGATGTCCTCTAAGTGATGCATCGAAAGAAACACCTCCCTCTCAAATGGTGATATTGCCATGCAAGAAATTGATAGAATAATATGATCCAAAGATCCTACGCAGACAGGCATAAGCTGTAAATGTGGGAATAATTTTGAAACGAGAAAAAGTCTACTATGACCGGGAATCGAAGTTAGATCTTCCAGTTGCCGGGCGGATATTCTACCCCTGAACAATCGTAACAGAACACTTACTCTCGTTTCTGAACACGGATGTTTCCTTGTTCGGAACGGAACTAGCCAAGCTAGTATCAAACTGCCCAACAGATGTCTTCTATGATAGACACCGAAAGAAAATCCACCCTCACAAATGGTGAGATTGCCAAGCCAAAAATTGATGTAATAATATGATCCGAAGATCCTATGCAGACAGGCATAAGCTGTAAAGTTGGGAATAATGTTGAAACGAGAAAATTCTGCTATGATCGGGAATTGAACCCGGGTCTTCCACTTGCCGGTAGGATATTCTATACCTGTTCTAACGTACAAAAACACTTTCTCTCGTTTCTGAACGCGGATGTTTCCTTGGTTGGGACGGAACTATCCAAGCTAGTATCAAACGTCCCCAATAGTTGTCTTCTAAGAAATACATCGAAGGAAATTCCTCCATATCAAATGGTGAAATTGCCAAACAAGAAATTGATGGAATAATATGATCCGAAGATCCTATGCAGACAGGCATAAGCTGTAAAGGTGGGAATAATTTTGAAAGGAGAAAAGTATGCTATGACCGTGAAACGAACCCGGGTCTTCCGATTGCCGGCGGATATTCTTCGCCTGAACTATCCCAGCAGAAAACTTCCTGTCGTTTATCAACACGGATGTTTCCTTGGTTGGGACGGAACTACCTAAACTAGTATCAAACTGCCCAAACAGATGTCTTCTAATAGATTCACCGAAAGAAAATCCTCCCTCTCGAAAGGTGAGATTGCAAAAGAAAAAAATTGATGGAATAATATGATCCGAAGATCTTATGCAGACAGGCGTAAGCTGTAAAGGTGGGAATAATTTTGAAACGAGATAAAAGTCTGCTATGACCGGGAATCGAACCCGGGTCTTCCACACGCCGGGCAGATATTATACCTCTAAACTATCGTAGAAAAACACTTTCTCTGGTTTATGAACCCGGTTGTTTCCATAGTTGGGAAGGAACTAGCCAAGCTAGTATTAAACTGCCCCAACAGATGTCCTCTTAGAGATACATCGAAAGAAACTGCTACATCCCAAATGGTGAGATTGCCAAACAAGAAATTGATGGAATAATATGATCCAAAGATCCTACGCAGACAGGCATAAGCTGTAAATATGGGAATAATTTTGAAACGAGAAAAAAGTCTACTAATACCGGGAATCGAAGCTATATCTTCCACTTGCCGGGCGGATATTCTACCCCTGAACTATCGTAACAGAACACTTACTCTCGTTTCTGAACACGGATGTTTCCTTTTTCGGAACGAAACTAGCCAAGCAAGTATCAAACTGCCCTAACTGATGTCCTCTAAGTAATGCATCGAAAGAAACTCCTGCCTCTCAAATGGTGATATTGCCAAACAAGAAATTGATGGAATAATATGATCCAAAGATCCTACGGAGACAGGCATAAGCTATAAATGTGGGAATAATTTAGAAACGAGAAAAAAGTCTGCTATGACCGGGAATCGAACCCGAGTCATCCACAAGCTGGGCAGATACAATACCCCTTAACTATCGTAAAAGAACACTTTCTCTGGTTTCTGAACCAAGGTGTTTCCTTGGTTGGGACGGAGCTAGCCAAGCTAGTATCAAACTGACCAAACAGATGTCCTCTAAGAGATACATTGAAAGAAACTCCTCCCTCTCAAATCGTGAGACTGCCAAATAAGAAATTGATGGATTAATATGGCACAAAAATCCTAAGCAGACAGGCATAATCTGTAAAATTGGGAATAATTTTGAAACGAGAAAAAAGTATGCTATGACCGGGAATCGAACCCGGGTCTTCCACTTGCCGGTAGGATATTCTGTCCCGGTTCTAACGTTGCAGAACACTTTCTCTCGTTTCTGAACGCGGATGTTTCCTTGTTCGGAACGGAACTAGCCAAGCTAGTATCAAACGTCCCCAATAGTTGTCTTCTAAAAATACATCGAAGGAAATTTCTCCCTCTCAAACGGTAAGATTTCCAAACAAGAAATTGATGGAATAATATGATCCGAAGATCCTATGCAGACAGGCATAAGCTGTAAAAGTGGAAATAATTTTGAAAGGAGAAAAAGTATGCTATGACCGGGAATCGAAGCCGGGTCTTTCATTTGCCGGGAGGATATTCTACCCCTGAACTATCGTAGCTGAACACATTCTCTCGTTTCTAAACACGGATGTTTCCTTGGTTGGGACGGTACTTGCCAAGCTAGTATGAAACTGCCCTAACTGATGTCCTCTAAGTGATGCATCGGAAGAAACACCTCCCTCTCAAATGGTGATATTGCCATGCAAGAAATTGATGGAATAATATGATCCAAAGATCCTACGCAGACAGGCATAAGCTGTAAATGTGGGAATAATTTTGAAACGAGAAAAAGTCTACTATGACCGGGAATCGAAGTTAGATCTTCCACTTGCCGGGCGGATATTCTACCCCTGAACAATCGTAACAGAACACTTACTCTCGTTTCTGAACACGGATGTTTCCTTGTTCGGAACGGAACTAGCCAAGCTAGTATCAAACTGCCCAACAGATGTCTTCTATGATAGACACCGAAAGAAAATCCACCCTCAAAAATGGTGAGATTGCCAAGCCAAAAATTGATGTAATAATATGATCCGAAGATCCTATGCAGACAGGCATAAGCTGTAAAGTTGGGAATAATGTTGAAACGAGAAAATTCTGCTATGATCGGGAATTGAACCCGGGTCTTCCACTTGCCGGTAGGATATTCTATCCCTGTTCTAACGTAGAAAAACACTTTCTCTCGTTTCTGAACGCGGATGTTTCTTTGGTTGGGACGGAACTATCCAAGCTAGTATCAAACGTCCCCAATAATTGTC
The DNA here is from genome assembly GCA_028673005.1 of Tanypteryx hageni. Taxonomy (NCBI): domain Eukaryota; kingdom Metazoa; phylum Arthropoda; class Insecta; order Odonata; family Petaluridae; genus Tanypteryx; species Tanypteryx hageni. Next base: position 54,849,739 of record CM054120.1, on the reverse strand, counting down.
TTCTAAGAAATACATCGAAGGAAATTCCTCCATCTCAAATGGTGAAATTGCCAAACAAGAAATTGATGGAATAATATGATCCGAAGATCCTATGCAGACAGGCATAAGCTGTAAAAGTGGGAATAATTTTGAAAGAGAAAAGTATGCTAAGACCGTGAAACGAACCCGGGTCTTTCAATTGCCGGCGGATATTCTTCGCCTGAACTATCCCAGCAGAAAACTTCCTGTCGTTTATCAACACGGATGTTTCCTTGGTTGGGACGGAACTAGCTAAACTAGTATGAAACTGCCCTAACTGATGTCCTCTAAGTGATGCATCGGAAGAAACACCTCCCTCTCAAATGGTGATATTGCCATGCAAGAAATTGATGGAATAATATGATCCAAAGATCCTACGCAGACAGGCATAAGCTGTAAATGTGGGAATAATTTTGAAACGAGAAAAAAGTCTACTATGACCGGGAATCGAAGCTAGATCTTCCACTTGCCGGGCGGATATTCTACTCCTGAACAATCGGAACAGAACACTTACTCTCGTTGCTGAACACGGATGTTTCCTTGGTTGGGACGGAACTAGCTAAACTAGTATCAAACTGCCCAAACAGATGTCTTCTAATAGATTCACCGAAAGAAAATCCTCCCTCTCGAAAGGTGAGATTGCAAAAGAAGAAATTGATGGAATAATATGATCCGAAGATCTTATGCAGACAGGCGTAAGCTGTAAAGGTGGGAATAATTTTGAAACGAGATAAAAGTCTGCTATGACCGGGAATCGAACCCGGGTCTTCCACACGCTGGGCAGATATTATACCTCTAAACTATCGTAGAAAAACACTTTCTCTGGTTTATGAACCCGGTTGTTTCCATAGTTGGGAAGGAACTAGCCAAGCTAGTATCAAACAGCCCCAACAGATGTCCTCTTAGAGATACATCGAAAGAAACTCCTACATCCCAAATGGTGAGATTGCCAAACAAGAAATTGATGGAATAATATGATCCAAAGATCCTACGCAGACAGGCATAAGCTGTAAATTTGGGAATAATTTTGAAACGAGAAAAAAGTCTACTAATACCGGGAATCGAAGCTATATCTTCCACTTGCCGGGCGGATATTCTACCCCTGAACTATCGTAACAGAACACTTACTCTCGTTTCTGAACACGGATGTACTTGTTTGGGACGAATCTAGCCAAGCTTGTTTTAAACGTCCCCAACAATTGTCCCCTAAGAGATTCTTCGAAAGAATCTACTACCTCTCAAATAGTGAGGATCCCAAACAAGAAAATGATGGAATAATATGATCCAAAGTTCCTACGCAGACAGGCATAAGCTGTAAATGTGGGTATAATTTTGAAACGAGAAAAAAGTCTGTTATTACCGGGAATCGAACCCGAGTCATCCACATGCTGGGCAGATATTATACCCCTTAACTATCGTAGAAAAACACTATCTCTGGTTTCTGAACCAAGGTGTTTCCTTAGTTGGGACGGAACTAGCCAAGCTATTATCAAGCTGCCCCAACAGATGTCCTCTAAGAGATACATTGAAAGAAACTCTTCCCTCTCAAATGGTGAGATTACCAAATAAGAAATTGATGGATTAATATGACCCAAAAATCCTATGCAGACAGGCATAATCTGTAAAATTGGAAATAATTTTGAAACGAGAAAAAAGTCTACTAATACCGGGAATCGAAGGTATATCTTCCACTTGCCGGGCGGATATTCTACCCCTGAACTATCGTAACAGAACACTTACTCTCGTTTCTGAACACGGATGTTTCCTTGTTCGGAAAGAAACTAGCCAAGCAAGTATCAAACTGCCCTAACTGATGTCCTCTAAGTAATGCATCGAAAGAAACTCCTCCCTCTCAAATGGTGATATTGCCAAACAAGAAATTGGTGGAATAATATGATCCAAAGATCCTACGGAGACAGGCATAAGCTATAAATGTGGGAATAATTTAGAAACGTGAAAAGAGTCTGCTATGACCGGGAATCGAACCCGAGTCATCCACAAGCTGGGCAGATACAATACCCCTTAACTATCGTAAAAGAACACTTTCTCTGGTTTCTGAACCAAGGTGTTTCCTTGGTTGGGACGGAGCTAGCCAAGCTAGTATCAAACTGACCAAACAGATGTCCTCTAAGAGATACATTGAAAGAAACTCCTCCCTCTCAAATCGTGAGACTGCCAAATAAGAAATTGATGGATTAATATGGCACAAAAATCCTAAGCAGACAGGCATAATCTGTAAAATTGGGAATAATTTTGAAACGAGAAAAAAGTATGCTATGACCGGGAATCGAACCCGGGTCTTCCACTTGCCGGTAGGATATTCTATCCCGGTTCTAACGTTGCAGAAGACTTTCTCTCGTTTCTGAACGCGGATGTTTCCTTGTTCGGAACGGAACTAGCCAAGCTAGTATCAAACGTCCCCAATAGTTGTCTTCTAAAAATACATCGAAGGAAATTTCTCCCTCTCAAATGGTAAGATTGCCAAACAAGAAATTGATGGAATAATATGATCCGAAGATCCTATGCAGACAGGCATAAGCTGTAAAAGTGGAAATAATTTTGAAAGGAGAAAAAGTATGCTATGACCGGGAATCGAACCCGGGACTTTCATTTGCCGGGAGGATATTCTACCCCTGAACTATCGTAGCTGAACACATTCTCTCGTTTCTAAACACGGATGTTTCCTTGGTTGGGACGGTACTTGCCAAGCTAGTATGAAACTGCCCTAACTGATGTCCTCTAAGTGATGCATCGAAAGAAACACCTCCCTCTCAAATGGTGATATTGCCATGCAAGAAATTGATGGAATAATATGATCCAAAGATCCTACGCAGACAGGCATAAGCTGTAAATGTGGGAATAATTTTGAAACGAGAAAAAGTCTACTATGACCGGGAATCGAAGTTAGATCTTCCAGTTGCCGGGCGGATATTCTACCCCTGAACAATCGTAACAGAACACTTACTCTCGTTTCTGAACACGGATGTTTCCTTGTTCGGAACGGAACTAGCCAAGCTAGTATCAAACTGCCCAACAGATGTCTTCTATGATAGACACCGAAAGAAAATCCACCCTCACAAATGGTGAGATTGCCAAGCCAAAAATTGATGTAATAATATGATCCGAAGATCCTATGCAGACAGGCATAAGCTGTAAAGTTGGGAATAATGTTGAAACGAGAAAATTCTGCTATGATCGGGAATTGAACCCGGGTCTTCCACTTGCCGGTAGGATATTCTATACCTGTTCTAACGTACAAAAACACTTTCTCTCGTTTCTGAACGCGGATGTTTCCTTGGTTGGGACGGAACTATCCAAGCTAGTATCAAACGTCCCCAATAGTTGTCTTCTAAGAAATACATCGAAGGAAATTCCTCCATATCAAATGGTGAAATTGCCAAACAAGAAATTGATGGAATAATATGATCCGAAGATCCTATGCAGACAGGCATAAGCTGTAAAGGTGGGAATAATTTTGAAAGGAGAAAAGTATGCTATGACCGTGAAACGAACCCGGGTCTTCCGATTGCCGGCGGATATTCTTCGCCTGAACTATCCCAGCAGAAAACTTCCTGTCGTTTATCAACACGGATGTTTCCTTGGTTGGGACGGAACTACCTAAACTAGTATCAAACTGCCCAAACAGATGTCTTCTAATAGATTCACCGAAAGAAAATCCTCCCTCTCGAAAGGTGAGATTGCAAAAGAAAAAAATTGATGGAATAATATGATCCGAAGATCTTATGCAGACAGGCGTAAGCTGTAAAGGTGGGAATAATTTTGAAACGAGATAAAAGTCTGCTATGACCGGGAATCGAACCCGGGTCTTCCACACGCTGGGCAGATATTATACCTCTAAACTATCGTAGAAAAACACTTTCTCTGGTTTATGAACCCGGTTGTTTCCATAGTTGGGAAGGAACTAGCCAAGCTAGTATTAAACTGCCCCAACAGATGTCCTCTTAGAGATACATCGAAAGAAACTGCTACATCCCAAATGGTGAGATTGCCAAACAAGAAATTGATGGAATAATATGATCCAAAGATCCTACGCAGACAGGCATAAGCTGTAAATATGGGAATAATTTTGAAACGAGAAAAAAGTCTACTAATACCGGGAATCGAAGCTATATCTTCCACTTGCCGGGCGGATATTCTACCCCTGAACTATCGTAACAGAACACTTACTCTCGTTTCTGAACACGGATGTTTCCTTTTTCGGAACGAAACTAGCCAAGTAAGTATCAAACTGCCCTAACTGATGTCCTCTAAGTAATGCATCGAAAGAAACTCCTGCCTCTCAAATGGTGATATTGCCAAACAAGAAATTGATGGAATAATATGATCCAAAGATCCTACGGAGACAGGCATAAGCTATAAATGTGGGAATAATTTAGAAATGAGAAAAAAGTCTGCTATGACCGGGAATCGAACCCGAGTCATCCACAAGCTGGGCAGATACAATACCCCTTAACTATCGTAAAAGAACACTTTCTCTGGTTTCTGAACCAAGGTGTTTCCTTGGTTGGGACGGAGCTAGCCAAGCTAGTATCAAACTGACCAAACAGATGTCCTCTAAGAGATACATTGAAAGAAACTCCTCCCTCTCAAATCGTGAGACTGCCAAATAAGAAATTGATGGATTAATATGGCACAAAAATCCTAAGCAGACAGGCATAATCTGTAAAATTGGGAATAATTTTGAAACGAGAAAAAAGTATGCTATGACCGGGAATCGAACCCGGGTCTTCCACTTGCCGGTAGGATATTCTATCCCGGTTCTAACGTTGCAGAACACTTTCTCTCGTTTCTGAACGCGGATGTTTCCTTGTTCGGAACGGAACTAGCCAAGCTAGTATCAAACGTCCCCAATAGTTGTCTTCTAAAAATACATCGAAGGAAATTTCTCCCTCTCAAATGGTAAGATTGCCAAACAAGAAATTGATGGAATAATATGATCCGAAGATCCTATGCAGACAGGCATAAGCTGTAAAAGTGGAAATAATTTTGAAAGGAGAAAAAGTATGCTATGACCGGGAATCGAACCCGGGTCTTTCGATTGCCGGGAGGATATTCTACCCCTGAACTATCGTAGCTGAACACATTCTCTCGTTTCTAAACACGGATGTTTCCTTGGTTGGGACGGTACTTGCCAAGCTAGTATGAAACTGCCCTAACTGATGTCCTCTAAGTGATGCATCGAAAGAAACACCTCCCTCTCAAATCGTGAGACTGCCAAATAAGAAATTGATGGATTAATATGGCACAAAAATCCTAAGCAGACAGGCATAATCTGTAAAATTGGGAATAATTTTGAAACGAGAAAAAAGTATGCTATGACCGGGAATCGAACCCGGGTCTTCCACTTGCCGGTAGGATACTCTATCCCGGTTCTAACGTTGCAGAACACTTTCTCTCGTTTCTGAACGCGGATGTTTCCTTGTTCGGAACGGAACTAGCCAAGCTAGTATCAAACGTCCCCAATAGTTGTCTTCTAAAAATACATCGAAGGAAATTTCTCCCTCTCAAATGGTAAGATTGCCAAACAAGAAATTGATGTAATAATATGATCCGAAGATCCTATGCAGACAGGCATAAGCTGTAAAAGTGGAAATAATTTTGAAAGGAGAAAAAGTATGCTATGACCGGGAATCGAACCCGGGTCTTTCGATTGCCGGGAGGATATTCTACCCCTGAACTATCGTAGCTGAACACATTCTCTCGTTTCTAAACACGGATGTTTCCTTGGTTGGGACGGTACTTGCCAAGCTAGTATGAAACTGCCCTAACTGATGTCCTCTAAGTGATGCATCGGAAGAAACACCTCCCTCTCAAATGGTGATATTGCCATGCAAGAAATTGATGGAATAATATGATCCAAAGATCCTACGCAGACAGGCATAAGCTGTAAATGTGGGAATAATTTTGAAACGAGAAAAAAGTCTACCATGACCGGGAATCGAAGCTAGATCTTCCACTTGCCGGGCGGATATTCTACTCCTGAACAATAGGAACAGAACACTTACTCTCGTTTCTGAACACGGATGTTTCCTTGTTCGGAACGGAACTAGCCAAGCTAGTATCAAACTGCCCAACAGATGTCTTCTATGATAGACACCGAAAGAAAATCCACCCTCACAAATGGTGAGATTGCCAAGCCAAAAATTGATGTAATAATATGATCCGAAGATCCTATGCAGACAGGCATAAGCTGTAAAGTTGGGAATAATGTTGAAACGAGAAAATTCTGCTATGATCGGGAATTGAACCCTGGTCTTCCACTTGCCGGTAGGATATTCTATCCCTGTTCTAACGTAGAAAAACACTTTCTCTCGTTTCTGAACGCGGATGTTTCCTTGGTTGGGACGGAAATATCCAAGCTAGTATCAAACGTCCCCAATAGTTGTCTTCTATGAAATACATCGAAGGAAATTCCTCAATATCAAATGGTGAAATTGCCAAACAAGAAATTGATGGAATAATATGATCCGAAGTTCCTATGAAGACAGGCATAAGCTGTAAAGGTGGGAATAATTTTGAAAGGAGAAAAGTATGCTATGACCGTGAAACGAACCCGGGCCTTCCAATTGCCGGCGGATATTCTTCGCCTGAACTATCCCAGCAGAAAACTTCCTGTCGTTTATCAACACAGATGTTTCCTTGGTTGGGACGGAACTAGCTAAACTAGTATCAAACTGCCCAAACAGATGTCTTCTAATAGATTCACCGAAAGAAATTCCTCCCTCTCGAAAGGTGAGATTGCAAAAGAAGAAATTGATGGAATAATATGATCCGAAGATCTTATGCAGACAGGCGTAAGCTGTAAAGGTGGGAATAATTTTGAAACGAGATAAAAGTCTGCTATGACCGGGAATCGAACCCGGGTCTTCCACACGCTGGGCAGATATTATACCTCTAAACTATCGTAGAAAAACACTTTCTCTGGTTTATGAACCCGGTTGTTTCCATAGTTGGGAAGGAACTAGCCAAGCTAGTATCAAACTGCCCCAACAGATGTCCTCTTAGAGATACATCGAAAGAAACTCCTACATCCCAAATGGTGAGATTGCCAAACAAGAAATTGTTGGAATAATATGATCCAAAGATCCTACGCAGACAGGCATAAGCTGTAAATGTGGGAATAATTTTGAAACGAGAAAAAAGTCTACTAATACCGGGAATCGAAGCTATATCTTCCACTTGCCGGGCGGATATTCTACCCCTGAACTATCGTAACAGAACACTTACTCTCGTTTCTGAACACGGATATTTCCTTGTTCGGAACGAAACTAGCCAAGTAAGTATCAAACTGCCCTAACTGATGTCCTCTAAGTAATGCATCGAAAGAAACTCCTCCCTCTCAAATGGTGATATTGCCAAACAAGAAATTGATGGAATAATATGATCCAAAGATCCTACGGAGACAAACATAAGCTATAAATGTGGGAATAATTTAGAAACGAGAAAAAAGTCTGCTATGACCGGGAATCGAACCCGAGTCATCCACAAGCTGGGCAGATACAATACCCCTTAACTATCGTAAAAGAACACTTTCTCTGGTTTCTGAACCAAGGTGTTTCCTTGGTTGGGACGGAGCTAGCCAAGCTAGTATCAAACTGACCAAACAGATGTCCTCTAAGAGATACATTGAAACAAACTCCTCCCTCTCAAATCGTGAGACTGCCAAATAAGAAATTGATGGATTAATATGGCACATAAATCCTAAGCAGACAGGCATAATCTGTAAAATTGGGAATAATTTTGAAACGAGAAAAAAGTATGCTATGACCGGGAATCGAACCCGGGTCTTCCACTTGCCGGTAGGATATTCTATCCCGGTTCTAACGTTGCAGAACACTTTCTCTCGTTTCTGAACGCGGATGTTTCCTTGTTCGGAACGGAACTAGCCAAGCTAGTATCAAACGTCCCCAATAGTTGTCTTCTAAAAATACATCGAAGGAAATTTCTCCCTCTCAAATGGTAAGATTGCCAAACAAGAAATTGATGGAATAATATGATCCGAAGATCCTATGCAGACAGGCATAAGCTGTAAAAGTGGAAATAATTTTGAAAGGAGAAAAAGTATGCTATGACCGGGAATCGAACCCGGGTCTTTCTATTGCCGGGAGGATATTCTACCCCTGAACTATCGTAGCTGAACACATTCTCTCGTTTCTAAACACGGATGTTTCCTTGGTTGGGACGGTACTTGCCAAACTAGTATGAAACTGCCCTAACTGATGTCCTCTAAGTGATGCATCGAAAGAAACACCTCCCTCTCAAATGGTGATATTGCCATGCAAGAAATTGATAGAATAATATGATCCAAAGATCCTACGCAGACAGGCATAAGCTGTAAATGTGGGAATAATTTTGAAACGAGAAAAAGTCTACTATGACCGGGAATCGAAGTTAGATCTTCCAGTTGCCGGGCGGATATTCTACCCCTGAACAATCGTAACAGAACACTTACTCTCGTTTCTGAACACGGATGTTTCCTTGTTCGGAACGGAACTAGCCAAGCTAGTATCAAACTGCCCAACAGATGTCTTCTATGATAGACACCGAAAGAAAATCCACCCTCACAAATGGTGAGATTGCCAAGCCAAAAATTGATGTAATAATATGATCCGAAGATCCTATGCAGACAGGCATAAGCTGTAAAGTTGGGAATAATGTTGAAACGAGAAAATTCTGCTATGATCGGGAATTGAACCCGGGTCTTCCACTTGCCGGTAGGATATTCTATACCTGTTCTAACGTACAAAAACACTTTCTCTCGTTTCTGAACGCGGATGTTTCCTTGGTTGGGACGGAACTATCCAAGCTAGTATCAAACGTCCCCAATAGTTGTCTTCTAAGAAATACATCGAAGGAAATTCCTCCATATCAAATGGTGAAATTGCCAAACAAGAAATTGATGGAATAATATGATCCGAAGATCCTATGCAGACAGGCATAAGCTGTAAAGGTGGGAATAATTTTGAAAGGAGAAAAGTATGCTATGACCGTGAAACGAACCCGGGTCTTCCGATTGCCGGCGGATATTCTTCGCCTGAACTATCCCAGCAGAAAACTTCCTGTCGTTTATCAACACGGATGTTTCCTTGGTTGGGACGGAACTACCTAAACTAGTATCAAACTGCCCAAACAGATGTCTTCTAATAGATTCACCGAAAGAAAATCCTCCCTCTCGAAAGGTGAGATTGCAAAAGAAAAAAATTGATGGAATAATATGATCCGAAGATCTTATGCAGACAGGCGTAAGCTGTAAAGGTGGGAATAATTTTGAAACGAGATAAAAGTCTGCTATGACCGGGAATCGAACCCGGGTCTTCCACACGCCGGGCAGATATTATACCTCTAAACTATCGTAGAAAAACACTTTCTCTGGTTTATGAACCCGGTTGTTTCCATAGTTGGGAAGGAACTAGCCAAGCTAGTATTAAACTGCCCCAACAGATGTCCTCTTAGAGATACATCGAAAGAAACTGCTACATCCCAAATGGTGAGATTGCCAAACAAGAAATTGATGGAATAATATGATCCAAAGATCCTACGCAGACAGGCATAAGCTGTAAATATGGGAATAATTTTGAAACGAGAAAAAAGTCTACTAATACCGGGAATCGAAGCTATATCTTCCACTTGCCGGGCGGATATTCTACCCCTGAACTATCGTAACAGAACACTTACTCTCGTTTCTGAACACGGATGTTTCCTTTTTCGGAACGAAACTAGCCAAGCAAGTATCAAACTGCCCTAACTGATGTCCTCTAAGTAATGCATCGAAAGAAACTCCTGCCTCTCAAATGGTGATATTGCCAAACAAGAAATTGATGGAATAATATGATCCAAAGATCCTACGGAGACAGGCATAAGCTATAAATGTGGGAATAATTTAGAAACGAGAAAAAAGTCTGCTATGACCGGGAATCGAACCCGAGTCATCCACAAGCTGGGCAGATACAATACCCCTTAACTATCGTAAAAGAACACTTTCTCTGGTTTCTGAACCAAGGTGTTTCCTTGGTTGGGACGGAGCTAGCCAAGCTAGTATCAAACTGACCAAACAGATGTCCTCTAAGAGATACATTGAAAGAAACTCCTCCCTCTCAAATCGTGAGACTGCCAAATAAGAAATTGATGGATTAATATGGCACAAAAATCCTAAGCAGACAGGCATAATCTGTAAAATTGGGAATAATTTTGAAACGAGAAAAAAGTATGCTATGACCGGGAATCGAACCCGGGTCTTCCACTTGCCGGTAGGATATTCTGTCCCGGTTCTAACGTTGCAGAACACTTTCTCTCGTTTCTGAACGCGGATGTTTCCTTGTTCGGAACGGAACTAGCCAAGCTAGTATCAAACGTCCCCAATAGTTGTCTTCTAAAAATACATCGAAGGAAATTTCTCCCTCTCAAACGGTAAGATTTCCAAACAAGAAATTGATGGAATAATATGATCCGAAGATCCTATGCAGACAGGCATAAGCTGTAAAAGTGGAAATAATTTTGAAAGGAGAAAAAGTATGCTATGACCGGGAATCGAAGCCGGGTCTTTCATTTGCCGGGAGGATATTCTACCCCTGAACTATCGTAGCTGAACACATTCTCTCGTTTCTAAACACGGATGTTTCCTTGGTTGGGACGGTACTTGCCAAGCTAGTATGAAACTGCCCTAACTGATGTCCTCTAAGTGATGCATCGGAAGAAACACCTCCCTCTCAAATGGTGATATTGCCATGCAAGAAATTGATGGAATAATATGATCCAAAGATCCTACGCAGACAGGCATAAGCTGTAAATGTGGGAATAATTTTGAAACGAGAAAAAGTCTACTATGACCGGGAATCGAAGTTAGATCTTCCACTTGCCGGGCGGATATTCTACCCCTGAACAATCGTAACAGAACACTTACTCTCGTTTCTGAACACGGATGTTTCCTTGTTCGGAACGGAACTAGCCAAGCTAGTATCAAACTGCCCAACAGATGTCTTCTATGATAGACACCGAAAGAAAATCCACCCTCAAAAATGGTGAGATTGCCAAGCCAAAAATTGATGTAATAATATGATCCGAAGATCCTATGCAGACAGGCATAAGCTGTAAAGTTGGGAATAATGTTGAAACGAGAAAATTCTGCTATGATCGGGAATTGAACCCGGGTCTTCCACTTGCCGGTAGGATATTCTATCCCTGTTCTAACGTAGAAAAACACTTTCTCTCGTTTCTGAACGCGGATGTTTCTTTGGTTGGGACGGAACTATCCAAGCTAGTATCAAACGTCCCCAATAATTGTCTTCTAAGAAATACATCGAAGGAAATTCCTCCATCTCAAATGGTGAAATTGCCAAACAAGAAATTGATGGAATAATATGATCCGAAGATCCTATGCAGACAGGCATAAGCTGTAAAAGTGGGAATAATTTTGAAAGAGAAAAGTATGCTAAGACCGTGAAACGAACCCGGGTCTTTCAATTGCCGGCGGATATTCTTCGCCTGAACTATCCCAGCAGAAAACTTCCTGTCGTTTATCAACACGGATGTTTCCTTGGTTGGGACGGAACTAGCTAAACTAGTATGAAACTGCCCTAACTGATGTCCTCTAAGTGATGCATCGGAAGAAACACCTCCCTCTCAAATGGTGATATTGCCATGCAAGAAATTGATGGAATAATATGATCCAAAGATCCTACGCAGACAGGCATAAGCTGTAAATGTGGGAATAATTTTGAAACGAGAAAAAAGTCTACTATGACCGGGAATCGAAGCTAGATCTTCCACTTGCCGGGCGGATATTCTACTCCTGAACAATCGGAACAGAACACTTACTCTCGTTGCTGAACACGGATGTTTCCTTGGTTGGGACGGAACTAGCTAAACTAGTATCAAACTGCCCAAACAGATGTCTTCTAATAGATTCACCGAAAGAAAATCCTCCCTCTCGAAAGGTGAGATTGCAAAAGAAGAAATTGATGGAATAATATGATCCGAAGATCTTATGCAGACAGGCGTAAGCTGTAAAGGTGGGAATAATTTTGAAACGAGATAAAAGTCTGCTATGACCGGGAATCGAACCCGGGTCTTCCACACGCTGGGCAGATATTATACCTCTAAACTATCGTAGAAAAACACTTTCTCTGGTTTATGAACCCGGTTGTTTCCATAGTTGGGAAGGAACTAGCCAAGCTAGTATCAAACAGCCCCAACAGATGTCCTCTTAGAGATACATCGAAAGAAACTCCTACATCCCAAATGGTGAGATTGCCAAACAAGAAATTGATGGAATAATATGATCCAAAGATCCTACGCAGACAGGCATAAGCTGTAAATTTGGGAATAATTTTGAAACGAGAAAAAAGTCTACTAATACCGGGAATCGAAGCTATATCTTCCACTTGCCGGGCGGATATTCTACCCCTGAACTATCGTAACAGAACACTTACTCTCGTTTCTGAACACGGATGTACTTGTTTGGGACGAATCTAGCCAAGCTTGTTTTAAACGTCCCCAACAATTGTCCCCTAAGAGATTCTTCGAAAGAATCTACTACCTCTCAAATAGTGAGGATCCCAAACAAGAAAATGATGGAATAATATGATCCAAAGTTCCTACGCAGACAGGCATAAGCTGTAAATGTGGGTATAATTTTGAAACGAGAAAAAAGTCTGTTATTACCGGGAATCGAACCCGAGTCATCCACATGCTGGGCAGATATTATACCCCTTAACTATCGTAGAAAAACACTATCTCTGGTTTCTGAACCAAGGTGTTTCCTTAGTTGGGACGGAACTAGCCAAGCTATTATCAAGCTGCCCCAACAGATGTCCTCTAAGAGATACATTGAAAGAAACTCTTCCCTCTCAAATGGTGAGATTACCAAATAAGAAATTGATGGATTAATATGACCCAAAAATCCTATGCAGACAGGCATAATCTGTAAAATTGGAAATAATTTTGAAACGAGAAAAAAGTCTACTAATACCGGGAATCGAAGGTATATCTTCCACTTGCCGGGCGGATATTCTACCCCTGAACTATCGTAACAGAACACTTACTCTCGTTTCTGAACACGGATGTTTCCTTGTTCGGAAAGAAACTAGCCAAGCAAGTATCAAACTGCCCTAACTGATGTCCTCTAAGTAATGCATCGAAAGAAACTCCTCCCTCTCAAATGGTGATATTGCCAAACAAGAAATTGGTGGAATAATATGATCCAAAGATCCTACGGAGACAGGCATAAGCTATAAATGTGGGAATAATTTAGAAACGTGAAAAGAGTCTGCTATGACCGGGAATCGAACCCGAGTCATCCACAAGCTGGGCAGATACAATACCCCTTAACTATCGTAAAAGAACACTTTCTCTGGTTTCTGAACCAAGGTGTTTCCTTGGTTGGGACGGAGCTAGCCAAGCTAGTATCAAACTGACCAAACAGATGTCCTCTAAGAGATACATTGAAAGAAACTCCTCCCTCTCAAATCGTGAGACTGCCAAATAAGAAATTGATGGATTAATATGGCACAAAAATCCTAAGCAGACAGGCATAATCTGTAAAATTGGGAATAATTTTGAAACGAGAAAAAAGTATGCTATGACCGGGAATCGAACCCGGGTCTTCCACTTGCCGGTAGGATATTCTATCCCGGTTCTAACGTTGCAGAAGACTTTCTCTCGTTTCTGAACGCGGATGTTTCCTTGTTCGGAACGGAACTAGCCAAGCTAGTATCAAACGTCCCCAATAGTTGTCTTCTAAAAATACATCGAAGGAAATTTCTCCCTCTCAAATGGTAAGATTGCCAAACAAGAAATTGATGGAATAATATGATCCGAAGATCCTATGCAGACAGGCATAAGCTGTAAAAGTGGAAATAATTTTGAAAGGAGAAAAAGTATGCTATGACCGGGAATCGAACCCGGGACTTTCATTTGCCGGGAGGATATTCTACCCCTGAACTATCGTAGCTGAACACATTCTCTCGTTTCTAAACACGGATGTTTCCTTGGTTGGGACGGTACTTGCCAAGCTAGTATGAAACTGCCCTAACTGATGTCCTCTAAGTGATGCATCGAAAGAAACACCTCCCTCTCAAATGGTGATATTGCCATGCAAGAAATTGATGGAATAATATGATCCAAAGATCCTACGCAGACAGGCATAAGCTGTAAATGTGGGAATAATTTTGAAACGAGAAAAAAGTCTACTATGACCGGGAATCGAAGCTAGATCTTCCACTTGCCGGGCGGATATTCTACTCCTGAACAATCGGAACAGAACTTACTCTCGTTTCTGAACACGGATGTTTCCTTGTTCGGAACGGAACTAGCCAAGCTAGTATCAAACTGCCCAACAGATGTCTTCTATGATAGACACCGAAAGAAAATCCACCCTCACAAATGGTGAGATTGCCAAGCCAAAAATTGATGTAATAATATGATCCGAAGATCCTATGCAGACAGGCATAAGCTGTAAAGTTGGGAATAATGTTGAAACGAGAAAATTCTGCTATGATCGGGAATTGAACCCGGGTCTTCCACTTGCCGGTAGGATATTCTATCCCTGTTCTAACGTAGAAAAACACTTTCTCTCGTTTCTGAACGCGGATGTTTCCTTGGTTGGGACGGAACTATCCAAGCTAGTATCAAACGTCCCCAATAGTTGTCTTCTAAGAAATTCATCGAAGGAAATTCCTCCATATCAAATGGTGAAATTGCCAAACAAGAAATTGATGGAATAATATGATCCGAAGATCCTATGCAGACAGGCATAAGCTGTAAAGGTGGGAATAATTTTGAAAGGAGAAAAGTATGCTATGACCGTGAAACGAACCCGGGTCTTCCAATTGCCGGCGGATATTCTTCGCCAGAACTATCCCAGCAGAAAACTTCCTGTCGTTTATCAACACGGATGTTTCCTTGGTTGGGACGGAACTAGCTAAACTAGTATCAAACTGCCCAAACAGATGTCTTCTAATAGATTCACCGAAAGAAAATCCTCCCTCCCGAAAGGTGAGATTGCAAAAGAAGAAATTGATGGAATAATATGATCCGAAGATCTTATGCAGACAGGCGTAAGCTGTAAAGGTGGGAATAATTTTGAAACGAGATAAAAGTCTGCTATGACCGGGAATCGAACCCGGGTCCTCCACACGCCGGGCAGATATTATACCTCTAAACTATCGTAGAAAAACACTTTCTCTGGTTTATGAACCCGGTTGTTTCCATAGTTGGGAAGGAACTAGCCAAGCTAGTATCAAACTGCCCCAACAGATGTCCTCTTAGAGATACATCGAAAGAAACTCCTACATCCCAAATGGTGAGATTGCCAAACAAGAAATTGATGGAATAATATGATCCAAAGATCCTACGCAGACAGGCATAAGCTGTAAATGTGGGAATAATTTTGAAACGAGAAAAAAGTCTACTAATACCGGGAATCGAAGCTATATCTTCCACTTGCCGGGCGGATATTCTACCCCTGAACTATCGTAACAGAACACTTACTCTCGTTTCTGAACACGGATGTTTCCTTGTTCGGAACGAAACTAGCCAAGTAAGTATCAAACTGCCCTAACTGATGTCCTCTAAGTAATGCATCGAAAGAAACTCCTCCCTCTCAAATGGTGATATTGCCAAACAAGAAATTGATGGAATAATATGATCCAAAGATCCTACGGAGACAGGCATAAGCTATAAATGTGGGAATTATTTAGAAACGAGAAAAAAGTCTGCTATGACCGGGAATCGAACCCGAGTCATCCACAAGCTGGGCAGATACAATACCCCTTAACTATCGTAAAAGAACACTTTCTCTGGTTTCTGAACCAAGGTGTTTCCTTGGTTGGGACGGAGCTAGCCAAGCTAGTATCAAACTGACCAAACAGATGTCCTCTAAGAGATACATTGAAAGAAACTCCTCCCTCTCAAATCGTGAGACTGCCAAATAAGAAATTGATGGATTAATATGGCACAAAAATCCTAAGCAGACAGGCATAATCTGTAAAATTGGGAATAATTTTGAAACGAGAAAAAAGTATGCTATGACCGGGAATCGAACCCGGGTCTTCCACTTGCCGGTAGGATATTCTATCCCGGTTCTAACGTTGCAGAACACTTTCTCTCGTTTCTGAACGCGGATGTTTCCTTGTTCGGAACGGAACTAGCCAAGCTAGTATCAAACGTCCCCAATAGTTGTCTTCTAAAAATACATCGAAGGAAATTTCTCCCTCTCAAACGGTAAGATTGCCAAACAAGAAATTGATGGAATAATATGATCCGAAGATCCTATGCAGACAGGCATAAGCTGTAAAAGTGGAAATAATTTTGAAAGGAGAAAAAGTATGCTATGACCGGGAATCGAAGCCGGGTCTTTCATTTGCCGGGAGGATATTCTACCCCTGAACTATCGTAGCTGAACACATTCTCTCGTTTCTAAACACGGATGTTTCCTTGGTTGGGACGGTACTTGCCAAGCTAGTATGAAACTGCCCTAACTGATGTCCTCTAAGTGATGCATCGGAAGAAACACCTCCCTCTCAAATGGTGATATTGCCATGCAAGAAATTGATGGAATAATATGATCCAAAGATCCTACGCAGACAGGCATAAGCTGTAAATGTGGGAATAATTTTGAAACGAGAAAAAGTCTACTATGACCGGGAATCGAAGTTAGATCTTCCACTTGCCGGGCGGATATTCTACCCCTGAACAATCGTAACAGAACACTTACTCTCGTTTCTGAACACGGATGTTTCCTTGTTCGGAACGGAACTAGCCAAGCTAGTATCAAACTGCCCAACAGATGTCTTCTATGATAGACACCGAAAGAAAATCCACCCTCAAAAATGGTGAGATTGCCAAGCCAAAAATTGATGTAATAATATGATCCGAAGATCCTATGCAGACAGGCATAAGCTGTAAAGTTGGGAATAATGTTGAAACGAGAAAATTCTGCTATGATCGGGAATTGAACCCGGGTCTTCCACTTGCCGGTAGGATATTCTATCCCTGTTCTAACGTAGAAAAACACTTTCTCTCGTTTCTGAACGCGGATGTTTCTTTGGTTGGGACGGAACTATCCAAGCTAGTATCAAACGTCCCCAATAATTGTCTTCTAAGAAATACATCGAAGGAAATTCCTCCATCTCAAATGGTGAAATTGCCAAACAAGAAATTGATGGAATAATATGATCCGAAGATCCTATGCAGACAGGCATAAGCTGTAAAAGTGGGAATAATTTTGAAAGAGAAAAGTATGCTAAGACCGTGAAACGAACCCGGGTCTTTCAATTGCCGGCGGATATTCTTCGCCTGAACTATCCCAGCAGAAAACTTCCTGTCGTTTATCAACACGGATGTTTCCTTGGTTGGGACGGAACTAGCTAAACTAGTATGAAACTGCCCTAACTGATGTCCTCTAAGTGATGCATCGGAAGAAACACCTCCCTCTCAAATGGTGATATTGCCATGCAAGAAATTGATGGAATAATATGATCCAAAGATCCTACGCAGACAGGCATAAGCTGTAAATGTGGGAATAATTTTGAAACGAGAAAAAAGTCTACTATGACCGGGAATCGAAGCTAGATCTTCCACTTGCCGGGCGGATATTCTACTCCTGAACAATCGGAACAGAACACTTACTCTCGTTGCTGAACACGGATGTTTCCTTGGTTGGGACGGAACTAGCTAAACTAGTATCAAACTGCCCAAACAGATGTCTTCTAATAGATTCACCGAAAGAAAATCCTCCCTCTCGAAAGGTGAGATTGCAAAAGAAGAAATTGATGGAATAATATGATCCGAAGATCTTATGCAGACAGGCGTAAGCTGTAAAGGTGGGAATAATTTTGAAACGAGATAAAAGTCTGCTATGACCGGGAATCGAACCCGGGTCTTCCACACGCTGGGCAGATATTATACCTCTAAACTATCGTAGAAAAAAACTTTCTCTGGTTTATGAACCCGGTTGTTTCCATAGTTGGGAAGGAACTAGCCAAGCTAGTATCAAACTGCCCCAACAGATGTCCTCTTAGAGATACATCGAAAGAAACTCCTACATCCCAAATGGTGAGATTGCCAAACAAGAAATTGATGGAATAATATGATCCAAAGATCCTACGCAGACAGGCATAAGCTGTAAATTTGGGAATAATTTTGAAACGAGAAAAAAGTCTACTAATACCGGGAATCGAAGCTATATCTTCCACTTGCCGGGCGGATATTCTACCCCTGAACTATCGTAACAGAACACTTACTCTCGTTTCTGAACACGGATGTACTTGTTTGGGACGAATCTAGCCAAGCTTGTTTTAAACGTCCCCAACAATTGTCCCCTAAGAGATTCTTCGAAAGAATCTACTACCTCTCAAATAGTGAGGATCCCAAACAAGAAAATGATGGAATAATATGATCCAAAGTTCCTACGCAGACAGGCATAAGCTGTAAATGTGGGTATAATTTTGAAACGAGAAAAAAGTCTGTTATTACCGGGAATCGAACCCGAGTCATCCACATGCTGGGCAGATATTATACCCCTTAACTATCGTAGAAAAACACTATCTCTGGTTTCTGAACCAAGGTGTTTCCTTAGTTGGGACGGAACTAGCCAAGCTATTATCAAGCTGCCCCAACAGATGTCCTCTAAGAGATACATTGAAAGAAACTCTTCCCTCTCAAATGGTGAGATTACCAAATAAGAAATTGATGGATTAATATGACCCAAAAATCCTATGCAGACAGGCATAATCTGTAAAATTGGAAATAATTTTGAAACGAGAAAAAAGTCTACTAATACCGGGAATCGAAGGTATATCTTCCACTTGCCGGGCGGATATTCTACCCCTGAACTATCGTAACAGAACACTTACTCTCGTTTCTGAACACGGATGTTTCCTTGTTCGGAAAGAAACTAGCCAAGCAAGTATCAAACTGCCCTAACTGATGTCCTCTAAGTAATGCATCGAAAGAAACTCCTCCCTCTCAAATGGTGATATTGCCAAACAAGAAATTGGTGGAATAATATGATCCAAAGATCCTACGGAGACAGGCATAAGCTATAAATGTGGGAATAATTTAGAAACGTGAAAAGAGTCTGCTATGACCGGGAATCGAACCCGAGTCATCCACAAGCTGGGCAGATACAATACCCCTTAACTATCGTAAAAGAACACTTTCTCTGGTTTCTGAACCAAGGTGTTTCCTTGGTTGGGACGGAGCTAGCCAAGCTAGTATCAAACTGACCAAACAGATGTCCTCTAAGAGATACATTGAAAGAAACTCCTCCCTCTCAAATCGTGAGACTGCCAAATAAGAAATTGATGGATTAATATGGCACAAAAATCCTAAGCAGACAGGCATAATCTGTAAAATTGGGAATAATTTTGAAACGAGAAAAAAGTATGCTATGACCGGGAATCGAACCCGGGTCTTCCACTTGCCGGTAGGATATTCTATCCCGGTTCTAACGTTGCAGAAGACTTTCTCTCGTTTCTGAACGCGGATGTTTCCTTGTTCGGAACGGAACTAGCCAAGCTAGTATCAAACGTCCCCAATAGTTGTCTTCTAAAAATACATCGAAGGAAATTTCTCCCTCTCAAATGGTAAGATTGCCAAACAAGAAATTGATGGAATAATATGATCCGAAGATCCTATGCAGACAGGCATAAGCTGTAAAAGTGGAAATAATTTTGAAAGGAGAAAAAGTATGCTATGACCGGGAATCGAACCCGGGTCTTTCATTTGCCGGGAGGATATTCTACCCCTGAACTATCGTAGCTGAACACATTCTCTCGTTTCTAAACACGGATGTTTCCTTGGTTGGGACGGTACTTGCCAAGCTAGTATGAAACTGCCCTAACTGATGTCCTCTAAGTGATGCATCGGAAAAAACACCTCCCTCTCAAATGGTGATATTGCCATGCAAGAAATTGATGGAATAATATGATCCAAAGATCCTACGCAGACAGGCATAAGCTGTAAATGTGGGAATAATTTTGAAACGAGAAAAAAGTCTACTATGACCGAGAATCGAAGCTAGATCTTCCACTTGCCGGGCGGATATTCTACTCCTGAACAATCGGAACAGAACACTTACTCTCGTTTCTGAACACGGATGTTTCCTTGGTTGGGACGGAACTAGCTAAACTAGTATCAAACTGCCAAAACAGATGTCTTCTAATAGATTCACCGAAAGAAAATCCTCCCTCTCGAAAGGTGAGATTGCAAAAGAAGAAATTGATGGAATAATATGATCCGAAGATCTTATGCAGACAGGCGTAAGCTGTAAAGGTGGGAATAATTTTGAAACGAGATAAAAGTCTGCTATGACCGGGAATCGAACCCGGATCTTCCACACGCTGGGCAGATATTATACCTCTAAACTATAGTAGAAAAACACTTTCTCTGGTTTATGAACCCGGTTGTTTCCATAGTTGGGAAGGAACTAGCCAAGCTAGTATCAAACTGCCCCAACAGATGTCCTCTTAGAGATACATCGAAAGATACACCTACATCCCAAATGGTGAGATTGCCAAACAAGAAATTGATGGAATAATATGATCCAAAGATCCTACGCAGACAGGCATAAGCTGTAAATTTGGGAATAATTTTGAAACGAGAAAAAAGTCTACTAATACCGGGAATCGAAGCTATATCTTCCACTTGCCGGGGGGATATTCTACCCCTGAACTATCGTAACAGAACACTTACACTCGTTTCTGAACACGGATGTTTCCTTGTTCGGAACGAAACTAGCCAAGTAAGTATCAAACTGCCCTAACTGATGTCCTCTAAGTAATGCATCGAAAGAAACTCCTCCCTCTCAAATGGTGATATTGCCAAACAAGAAATTGATGGAATAATATGATCCAAAGATCCTACGGAGACAGGCATAAGCTATAAATGTGGGAATAATTTAGAAACGAGAAAAAAGTCTGCTATGACCGGGAATCGAACCCGA
Source organism: Tanypteryx hageni (assembly GCA_028673005.1). NCBI lineage: Eukaryota > Metazoa > Arthropoda > Insecta > Odonata > Petaluridae > Tanypteryx > Tanypteryx hageni. Next base: position 54,828,759 of record CM054120.1, on the reverse strand, counting down.
GTCATCCACAAGCTGGGCAGATACAATACCCCTTAACTATCGTAAAAGAACACTTTCTCTGGTTTCTGAACCAAGGTGTTTCCTTGGTTGGGACGGAGCTAGCCAAGCTAGTATCAAACTGACCAAACAGATGTCCTCTAAGAGATACATTGAAAGAAACTCCTCCCTCTCAAATCTTGAGACTGCCAAATAAGAAATTGATGGATTAATGTGGCACAAAAATCCTAAGCAGACAGGCATAATCTTAAAATTGGGAATAATTTTGAAACGAGAAAAAAGTATGCTATGACCGGGAATCGAACCCGGGTCTTCCACTTGCCGGTAGGATATTCTATCCCGGTTCTAACGTTGCAGAACACTTTCTCTCGTTTCTGAACGCGGATGTTTCCTTGTTCGGAACGGAACTAGCCAAGCTAGTATCAAACGTCCCCAATAGTTGTCTTCTAAAAATACATCGAAGGAAATTTCTCCCTCTCAAATGGTAAGATTGCCAAACAAGAAATTGATGGAATAATATGATCCGAAGATCCTATGCAGACAGGCATAAGCTGTAAAAGTGGAAATAATTTTGAAAGGAGAAAAAGTATGCTATGACCGGGAATCGAACCCGGGTCTTTCGATTGCCGGGAGGATATTCTACCCCTGAACTATCGTAGCTGAACACATTCTCTCGTTTCTAAACACGGATGTTTCCTTGGTTGGGACGGTACTTGCCAAGCTAGTATGAAACTGCCCTAACTGATGTCCTCTAAGTGATGCATCGGAAGAAACACCTCCCTCTCAAATGGTGATATTGCCATGCAAGAAATTGATGGAATAATATGATCCAAAGATCCTACGCAGACAGGCATAAGCTGTAAATGTGGGAATAATTTTGAAACGAGAAAAAAGTCTACTATGACCGGGAATCGAAGCTAGATCTTCCACTTGCCGGGCGGATATTCTACTCCTGAACAATCGGAACAGAACACTTACTCTCGTTTCTGAACACGGATGTTTCCTTGTTCGGAACGGAACTAGCCAAGCTAGTATCAAACTGCCCAACAGATGTCTTCTATGATAGACACCGAAAGAAAATCCACCCTCACAAATGGTGAGATTGCCAAGCCAAAAATTGATGTAATAATATGATCCGAAGATCCTATGCAGACAGGCATAAGCTGTAAAGGTGGGAATAATTTTGAAAGGAGAAAAGTATGCTATGACCGTGAAACGAACCCGGGTCTTCCAATTGCCGGCGGATATTCTTCGCCAGAACTATCCCAGCAGAAAACTTCCTGTCGTTTATCAACACGGATGTTTCCTTGGTTGGGACGGAACTAGCTAAACTAGTATCAAACTGCCCAAACAGATGTCTTCTAATAGATTCACCGAAAGAAAATCCTCCCTCCCGAAAGGTGAGATTGCAAAAGAAGAAATTGATGGAATAATACGATCCGAAGATCTTATGCAGACAGGCGTAAGCTGTAAAGGTGGGAATAATTTTGAAACGAGATAAAAGTCTGCTATGACCGGGAATCGAACCCGGGTCTTCCACACGCTGGGCAGATATTATACCTCTAAACTATCGTAGAAAAACACTTTCTCTGGTTTATGAACCCGGTTGTTTCCATAGTTGGGAAGGAACTAGCCAAGCTAGTATCAAACTGCCCCAACAGATGTCCTCTTAGAGATACATCGAAAGAAACTCCTACATCCCAAATGGTGAGATTGCCAAACAAGAAATTGATGGAATAATATGATCCAAAGATCCTACGCAGACAGGCATAAGCTGTAAATGTGGGAATAATTTTGAAACGAGAAAAAAGTCTACTAATACCGGGAATCGAAGCTATATCTTCCACTTGCCGGGCGGATATTCTACCCCTGAACTATCGTAACAGAACACTTACTCTCGTTTCTGAACACGGATGTTTCCTTGTTCGGAACGAAACTAGCCAAGTAAGTATCAAACTGCCCTAACTGATGTCCTCTAAGTAATGCATCGAAAGAAACTCCTCCCTCTCAAATGGTGATATTGCCAAACAAGAAATTGATGGAATAATATGATCCAAAGATCCTACGGAGACAGGCATAAGCTATAAATGTGGGAATAATTTAGAAACGAGAAAAAAGTCTGCTATGACCGGGAATCGAACCCGAGTCATCCACAAGCTGGGCAGATACAATACCCCTTAACTATCGTAAAAGAACACTTTCTCTGGTTTCTGAACCAAGGTGTTTCCTTGGTTGGGACGGAGCTAGCCAAGCTAGTATCAAACTGACCAAACAGATGTCCTCTAAGAGATACATTGAAAGAAACTCCTCCCTCTCAAATCGTGAGACTGCCAAATAAGAAATTAATGGATTAATATGGCACAAAAATCCTAAGCAGACAGGCATAATCTGTAAAATTGGGAATAATTTTGAAACGAGAAAAAAGTATGCTATGACCGGGAATCGAACCCGGGTCTTCCACTTGCCGGTAGGATATTCTATCCCGGTTCTAACGTTGCAGAACACTTTCTCTCGTTTCTGAACGCGGATGTTTCCTTGTTCGGAACGGAACTAGCCAAGCTAGTATCAAACGTCCCCAATAGTTGTCTTCTAAAAATACATCGAAGGAAATTTCTCCCTCTCAAATGGTAAGATTGCCAAACAAGAAATTGATGGAATAATATGATCCGAAGATCCTATGCAGACAGGCATAAGCTGTAAAAGTGGAAATAATTTTGAAAGGAGAAAAAGTATGCTATGACCGGGAATCGAAGCCGGGTCTTTCATTTGCCGGGAGGATATTCTACCCCTGAACTATCGTAGCTGAACACATTCTCTCGTTTCTAAACACGGATGTTTCCTTGGTTGGGACGGTACTTGCCAAGCTAGTATGAAACTGCCCTAACTGATGTCCTCTAAGTGATGCATCGGAAGAAACACCTCCCTCTCAAATGGTGATATTGCCATGCAAGAAATTGATGGAATAATATGATCCAAAGATCCTACGCAGACAGGCATAAGCTGTAAATGTGGGAATAATTTTGAAACGAGAAAAAGTCTACTATGACCGGGAATCGAAGTTAGATCTTCCACTTGCCGGGCGGATATTCTACCCCTGAACAATCGTAACAGAACACTTACTCTCGTTTCTGAACACGGATGTTTCCTTGTTCGGAACGGAACTAGCCAAGCTAGTATCAAACTGCCCAACAGATGTCTTCTATGATAGACACCGAAAGAAAATCCACCCTCACAAATGGTGAGATTGCCAAGCCAAAAATTGATGTAATAATATGATCCGAAGATCCTATGCAGACAGGCATAAGCTGTAAAGTTGGGAATAATGTTGAAACGAGAAAATTCTGCTATGATCGGGAATTGAACCCGGGTCTTCCACTTGCCGGTAGGATATTCTATCCCTGTTCTAACGTAGAAAAACACTTTCTCTCGTTTCTGAACGCGGATGTTTCCTTGGTTGGGACGGAACTATCCAAGCTAGTATCAAACGTCCCCAATAGTTGTCTTCTAAGAAATTCATCGAAGGAAATTCCTCCATATCAAATGGTGAAATTGCCAAACAAGAAATTGATGGAATAATATGATCCGAAGATCCTATGCAGACAGGCATAAGCTGTAAAGGTGGGAATAATTTTGAAAGGAGAAAAGTATGCTATGACCGTGAAACGAACCCGGGTCTTCCAATTGCCGGCGGATATTCTTCGCCTGAACTATCCCAGCAGAAAACTTCCTGTCGTTTATCAACACGGATGTTTCCTTGGTTGGGACGGAACTAGCTAAACTAGTATCAAACTGCCCAAACAGATGTCTTCTAATAGATTCACCGAAAGAAAATCCTCCCTCCCGAAAGGTGAGATTGCAAAAGAAGAAATTGATGGAATAATATGATCCGAAGATCTTATGCAGACAGGCGTAAGCTGTAAAGGTGGGAATAATTTTGAAACGAGATAAAAGTCTGCTATGACCGGGAATCGAACCCGGGTCTTCTACACGCTGGGCAGATATTATACCTCTAAACTATCGTAGAAAAACACTTTCCTTGGTTTATGAACCCGGTTGTTTCCATAGTTGGGAAGGAACTAGCCAAGCTAGTATCAAACTGCCCCAACAGATGTCCTCTTAGAGATACATCGAAAGAAACTCCTACATCCCAAATGGTGAGATTGCCAAACAAGAAATTGATGGAATAATATGATCCAAAGATCCTACGCAGACAGGCATAAGCTGTAAATGTGGGAATAATTTTGAAACGAGAAAAAAGTCTACTAATACCGGGAATCGAAGCTATATCTTCCACTTGCCGGGCGGATATTCTACCCCTGAACTATCGTAACAGAACACTTACTCTCGTTTCTGAACACTTTCCTTGGTTTATGAACCCGGTTGTTTCCATAGTTGGGAAGGAACTAGCCAAGCTAGTATCAAACTGCCCCAACAGATGTCCTCTTAGAGATACATCGAAAGAAACTCCTACATCCCAAATGGTGAGATTGCCAAACAAGAAATTGATGGAATAATGTGATCCAAAGATCCTACGCAGACAGGCATAAGCTGTAAATGTGGGAATAATTTTGAAACGAGAAAAAAGTCTACTAATACCGGGAATCGAAGCTATATCTTCCACTTGCCGGGCGGATATTCTACCCCTGAACTATCGTAACAGAACACTTACTCTCGTTTCTGAACACGGATGTTTCCTTGTTCGGAACGAAACTAGCCAAGTAAGTATCAAACTGCCCTAACTGATGTCCTCTAAGTAATGCATCGAAAGAAACTCCTCCCTCTCAAATGGTAATATTGCCAAACAAGAAATTGATGGAATAATATGATCCAAAGATCCTACGGAGACAGGCATAAGCTATAAATGTGGGAATAATTTAGAAACGAGAAAAAAGTCTGCTATGACCGGGAATCGAACCCGAGTCATCCACAAGCTGGGCAGATACAATACCCCTTAACTATCGTAAAAGAACACTTTCTCTGGTTTCTGAACCAAGGTGTTTCCTTGGTTGGGACGGAGCTAGCCAAGCTAGTATCAAACTGACCAAACAGATGTCCTCTAAGAGATACATTGAAAGAAACTCCTCCCTCTCAAATCGTGAGACTGCCAAATAAGAAATTGATGGATTAATATGGCACAAAAATCCTAAGCAGACAGGCATAATCTGTAAAATTGGGAATAATTTTGAAACGAGAAAAAAGTATGCTATGACCGGGAATAGAACCCGGGTCTCCCACTTGCCGGTAGGATATTCTATCCCGGTTCTAACGTTGCAGAACACTTTCTCTCGTTTCTGAACGCGGATGTTTCCTTGTTCGGAACGGAACTAGCCAAGCTAGTATCAAACGTCCCCAATAGTTGTCTTCTAAAAATACATCGAAGGAAATTTCTCCCTCTCAAATGGTAAGATTGCCAAACAAGAAATTGATGGAATAATATGATCCGAAGATCCTATGCAGACAGGCATAAGCTGTAAAAGTGGAAATAATTTTGAAAGGAGAAAAAGTATGCTATGACCGGGAATCGAAGCCGGGTCTTTCATTTGCCGGGAGGATATTCTACCCCTGAACTATCGTAGCTGAACACATTCTCTCGTTTCTAAACACGGATGTTTCCTTGGTTGGGACGGTACTTGCCAAGCTAGTATGAAACTGCCCTAACTGATGTCCTCTAAGTGATGCATCGGAAGAAACACCTCCCTCTCAAATGGTGATATTGCCATGCAAGAAATTGATGGAATAATATGATCCAAAGATCCTACGCAGACAGGCATAAGCTGTAAATGTGGGAATAATTTTGAAACGAGAAAAAGTCTACTATGACCGGGAATCGAAGTTAGATCTTCCACTTGCCGGGCGGATATTCTACCCCTGAACAATCGTAACAGAACACTTACTCTCGTTTCTGAACACGGATGTTTCCTTGTTCGGAACGGAACTAGCCAAGCTAGTATCAAACTGCCCAACAGATGTCTTCTATGATAGACACCGAAAGAAAATCCACCCTCACAAATGGTGAGATTGCCAAGCCAAAAATTGATGTAATAATATGATCCGAAGATCCTATGCAGACAGGCATAAGCTGTAAAGTTGGGAATAATGTTGAAACGAGAAAATTCTGCTATGATCGGGAATTGAACCCGGGTCTTCCACTTGCCGGTAGGATATTCTATCCCTGTTCTAACGTAGAAAAACACTTTCTCCGGTTTCTGAACGCGGATGTTTCTTTGGTTGGGACGAAACTATCCAAGCTAGTATCAAACGTCCCCAATAATTGTCTTCTAAGAAATACATCGAAGGAAATTCCTCCATCTCAAATGGTGAAATTGCCAAACAAGAAATTGATGGAATAATATGATCCGAAGATCCTATGCAGACAGGCATAAGCTGTAAAAGTGGGAATAATTTTGAAAGAGAAAAGTATGCTAAGACCGTGAAACGAACCCGGGTCTTTCAATTGCCGGCGGATATTCTTCGCCTGAACTATCCCAGCAGAAAACTTCCTGTCGTTTATCAACACGGATGTTTCCTTGGTTGGGACGGAACTAGCTAAACTAGTATCAAACTGCCCAAACAGATGTCTTCTAATAGATTCACCGAAAGAAAATCCTCCCTCTCGAATGGTGAGATTGCAAAAGAAGAAATTGATGGAATAATATGATCCGAAGATCTTATGCAGACAGGCGTAAGCTGTAAAGGTGGGAATAATTTTGAAACGAGATAAAAGTCTGCTATGACCGGGAATCGAACCCGGGTATTCCACACGCTGGGCAGATATTATACCTCTAAACTATCGTAAAAAAACACTTTCTCTGGTTTATGAACCCGGTTGTTTCCATAGTTGGGAAGGAACTAGCCAAGCTAGTATCAAACTGCCCCAACAGATGTCCTCTTAGAGATACATCGAAAGAAACTCCTACATCCCAAATGGTGAGATTGCCAAACAAGAAATTGATGGAATAATATGATCCAAAGATCCTACGCAGACAGGCATAAGCTGTAAATGTGGGAATAATTTTGAAACGAGAAAAAAGTCTGCTGTGACCGGGAATCGAACCCGTGTCTTCCACTTGTCGGGCGGATATTCTACCCCTGAACTATCGTAGCAGAACACATTCTCACGTATCTAAACACGGATGTACTTGTTTGGGACGAATCTAGCCAAGCTTGTATTAAACGTCCCCAACAATTGTCCCCTAAGAGATTCTTCGAAAGAATCTACTACCTCTCAAATGGTGAGGATCCCAAACAAGAAAATGATGGAATAATATGATCCGAAGTTCCTACGCAGACAGGCATAAGCTGTAAATGTGGGTATAATTTTGAAACGAGAAAAAAGTCTGTTATTACCGATAATCGAACCCGAGTCATCCACATGCTGGGCAGATATTATACCCCTTAACTATCGTAGAAAAACACTTTCTCTGGTTTCTGAACCAAGGTGTTTCCTTAGTTGGGACGGAACTAGCCAAGCTATTATCAAGCTGCCCCAACAGATGTCCTCTAAGAGATACATTGAAAGAAACTCTTCCCTCTCAAATGGTGAGATTACCAAATAAGAAATTGATGGATTAATATGACCCAAAAATCCTATGCAGACAGGCATAATCTGTAAAATTGGAAATAATTTTGAAACGAGAAAAAAGTCTACTAATACCGGGAATCGAAGCTATAGCTTCCACTTGCCGGGCGGATATTCTACCCCTGAACTATCGTAACAGAACACTTACTCTCGTTTCTGAACACGGATGTTTCCTTGTTCGGAAAGAAACTAGCCAAGCAAGTATCAAACTGCCCTAACTGATGTCCTCTAAGTAATGCATCGAAAGAAACTCCTCCCTCTCAAATGGTGATATTGCCAAACAAGAAATTGGTGGAATAATATGATCCAAAGATCCTACGGAGACAGGCATAAGCTATAAATGTGGGAATAATTTAGAAACGTGAAAAAAGTCTGCTATGACCGGGAATCGAACCCGAGTCATCCACAAGCTGGGCAGATACAATACCCCTTAACAATCCTAAAAGAACACTTTCTCTGGTTTCTGAACCAAGGTGTTTCCTTGGTTGGGACGGAGCTAGCCAAGCTAGTATCAAACTGACCAAACAGATGTCCTCTAAGAGATACTTTGAAAGAAACTCCTCCCTCTCAAAACACTTTCTCTGGTTTCTAAACACGGATGTTTCCTTGGTTGGGACGGTACTTGCCAAGCTAGTATGAAACTGCCCTAACTGATGTCCTCTAAGTGATGCATCGGAAGAAACACCTCCCTCTCAAATGGTGATATTGCCATGCAAGAAATTGATGGAATAATATGATCCAAAGATCCTACGCAGACAGGCATAAGCTGTAAATGTGGGAATAATTTTGAAACGAGAAAAAAGTCTACTATGACCGGGAATCGAAGCTAGATCTTCCACTTGCCGGGCGGATATTCTACTCCTGAACAATCGGAACAGAACACTTACTCTCGTTTCTGAACACGGATGTTTCCTTGGTTGGGACGGAACTAGCTAAACTAGTATCAAACTGCCCAAACAGATGTCTTCTAATAGATTCACTGAAAGAAAATCCTCCCTCTCGAAAGGTGAGATTGCAAAAGAAGAAATTGATGGAATAATATGATCCGAAGATCTTATGCAGACAGGCGTAAGCTGTAAAGTTGGGAATAATTTTGAAACGAGATAAAAGTCTGCTATGACCGGGAATCGAACCCGGGTCTTCCACACGCTGGGCAGATATTATACCTCTAAACTATCGTAGAAAAACACTTTCTCTGGTTTATGAACCCGGTTGTTTCCATAGTTGGGAAGGAACTAGCCAAGCTAGTATCAAACTGCCCCAACAGATGTCCTCTTAGAGATACATCGAAAGAAACTCCTACATCCCAAATGGTGAGATTGCCAAAAAAGAAATTGATGGAATAATATGATCCAAAGATCCTACGCAGACAGGCATAAGCTGTAAATTTGGGAATAATTTTGAAACGAGAAAAAAGTCTACTATTACCGGGAATCGAAGCTATATCTTCCACTTGCCGGGCGGATATTCTACCCCTGAACTATCGTAACAGAACACTTACTCTCGTTTCTGAACACGGATGTTTCCTTGTTCGGAACGAAACTAGCCAAGTAAGTATCAAACTGCCCTAACTGATGTCCTCTAAGTAATGCATCGAAAGAAACTCCTCCCTCTCAAATGGTGATATTGCCAAACAAGAAATTGATGGAATAATATGATCCAAAGATCCTACGGAGACAGGCATAAGCTATAAATGTGGGAATAATTTAGAAACGAGAAAAAAGTCTGCTATGATCGGGAATCGAACCCGAGTCATCCACAAGCTGGGCAGATACAATACCCCTTAACTATCGTAAAAGAACACTTTCTCTGGTTTCTGAACCAAGGTGTTTCCTTGGTTGGGACGGAGCTAGCCAAGCTAGTATCAAACTGACCAAACAGATGTCCTCTAAGAGATACATTGAAAGAAACTCCTCCCTCTCAAATCTTGAGACTGCCAAATAAGAAATTGATGGATTAATATGGCACAAAAATCCTAAGCAGACAGGCATAATCTGTAAAATTGGGAATAATTTTGAAACGAGAAAAAAGTATGCTATGACCGGGAATCGAAACCGGGTCTTCCACTTGCCGGTAGGATATTCTATCCCGGTTCTAACGTTGCAGAACACTTTCTCTCGTTTCTGAACGCGGATGTTTCCTTGTTCGGAACGGAACTAGCCAAGCTAGTATCAAACGTCCCCAATAGTTGTCTTCTAAAAATACATCGAATGAAATTTCTCCCTCTCAAATGGTAAGATTGCCAAACAAGAAATTGATGGAATAATATGATCCGAAGATCCTATGCAGACAGGCATAAGCTGTAAAAGTGGAAATAATTTTGAAAGGAGAAAAAGTATGCTATGACCGGGAATCGAACCCGGGTCTTTCATTTGCCGGGAGGATATTCTACCCCTGAACTATCGTAGCTGAACACATTCTCTCGTTTCTAAACACGGATGTTTCCTTGGTTGGGACGGTACTTGCCAAGCTAGTATGAAACTGCCTTAACTGATGTCCTCTAAGTGATGCATCGAAAGAAACACCTCCCTCTCAAATGGTGATATTGCCATGCAAGAAATTGATGGAATAATATGATCCAAAGATCCTACGCAGACAGGCATAAGCTGTAAATGTGGGAATAATTTTGAAACGAGAAAAAGTCTACTATGACCGGGAATCGAAGTTAGATCTTCCACTTGCCGGGCGGATATTCTACCCCTGAACAATCGTAACAGAACACTTACTCTCGTTTCTGAACAGGGATGTTTCCTTGTTCGGAACGGAACTAGCCAAGCTAGTATCAAACTGCCCAACAGATGTCTTCTATGATAGACACCGAAAGAAAATCCACCCTCACAAATGGTGATATTGCCATGCAAAAAATTGATGGAATAATATGATCCAAAGATCCTACGCAGACAGGTATAAGCTGTAAATGTGGGAATAATTTTGAAACGAGAAAAAAGTCTACTATGACCGGGAATCGAATCTAGATCTTCCACTTGCCGGGCGGATATTCTACTCCTGAACAATCGGAACAGAACACTTACTCTCGTTTCTGAACACGGATGTTTCCTTGGTTGGGACGGAACTAGCTAAACTAGTATCAAACTGCCCAAACAGATGTCTTCTAATAGATTCACCGAAAGAAAATCCTCCCTCTCGAAAGGTGAGATTGCAAAAGAAGAAATTGATGGAATAATATGATCCGAAGATCTTATGCAGACAGGCGTAAGCTGTAAATGTGGGAATAATTTTGAAACGAGATAAAAGTCTGCTATGACCGGGAATCGAACCCGGGTCTTCCACACGCTGGGCAGATATTATACCTCTAAATTATCGTAGAAAAACACTTTCTCTGGTTTATGAACCCGGTTGTTTAAATAGTTGGGAAGGAACTAGCCAAGCTAGTATCAAACTGCCCCAACAGATGTCCTCTTAGAGATACATCGAAAGAAACTCCTACATCCCAAATTGTGAGATTGCCAAACAAGAAATTGATGGAATAATATGATCCAAAGATCCTACGCAGACAGGCATAAGCTGTAAATTTGGGAATAATTTTGAAACGAGAAAAAAGTCTACTAATACCGGGAATCGAAGCTATATCTTCCACTTGCCGGGCGGATATTCTACCCCTGAACTATCGTAACAGAACACTTACTCTCGTTTCTGAACACGGATGTTTCCTTGTTCGGAACGAAACTAGCCAAGTAAGTATCAAACTGCCCTAACTGATGTCCTCTAAGTAATGCATCGAAAGAAACTCCTCCCTCTCAAATGGTGATATTGCCAAACAAGAAATTGATGGAATAATATGATCCAAAGATCCTACGGAGACAGGCATAAGCTATAAATGTGGGAATAATTTAGAAACGAGAAAAAAGTCTGCTATGATCGGGAATCGAACCCGAGTCATCCACAAGCTGGGCAGATACAATACCCCTTAACCATCGTAAAAGAACACTTTCTATGGTTTCTGAACCAAGGTGTTTCCTTGGTTGGGACGGAGCTAGCCAAGCTAGTATCAAACTGACCAAACAGATGTCCTCTAAGAGATACATTGAAAGAAACTCCTCCCTCTCAAATCTTGAGACTGCCAAATAAGAAATTGATGGATTAATATGGCACAAAAATCCTAAGCAGACAGGCATAATCTGTAAAATTGGAAATAATTTTGAAACGAGAAAAAAGTATGCTATGACCGGGAATCGAACCCGGGTCTTCCACTTGCCGGTAGGATATTCTATCCCGGTTCTAACGTTACAGAACACTTTCTCTCGTTTCTGAACGCGGATGTTTCCTTGTTCGGAACGGAACTAGCCAAGCTAGTATCAAACGTCCCCAATAGTTGTCTTCTAAAAGTACATCGAAGGAAATTTCTCCCTCTCAAATGGTAAGATTGCCAAACAAGAAATTGATGGAATAATATGATCCGAAGATCCTATGCAGACAGGCATAAGCTGTAAAAGTGGAAATAATTTTGAAAGGAGAAAAAGTATGCTATGACCGGGAATCGAACCCGGGTCTTTCATTTGCCGGGAGGATATTCTACCCCTGAACTATCGTAGCTGAACACATTCTCTCGTTTCTAAACACGGATGTTTCCTTGGTTGGGACGGTACTTGCCAAGCTAGTATGAAACTGCCCTAACTGATGTCCTCTAAGTGATGCATCGGAAGAAACACCTCCCTCTCAAATGGTGATATTGCCATGCAAGAAATTGATGGAATAATATGATCCAAAGATCCTACGCAGACAGGCATAAGCTGTAAATGTGGGAATAATTTTGAAACGAGAAAAAAGTCTACTATGACCGGGAATCGAAGCTAGATCTTCCACTTGCCGGGCGGATATTCTACTCCTGAACAATCGGAACAGAACACTTACTCTCGTTTCTAAACACGGATGTTTCCTTGTTCGGAACGGAACTAGCCAAGCTAGTATCAAACTGCCCAACAGATGTCTTCTATGATAGACACCGAAAGAAAATCCACCCTCACAAATGGTGAGATTGCCAAGCCAAAAATTGATGTAATAATATGATCCGAAGATCCTATGCAGACAGGCATAAGCTGTAAAGTTGGGAATAATGTTGAAACGAGAAAATTCTGCTATGATCGGGAATTGAACCCGGGTCTTCCACTTGCCGGTAGGATATTCTATCCCTGTTCTAACGTAGAAAAACACTTTCTCTCGTTTCTGAACGCGGATGTTTCCTTGGTTGGGACGGAACTATCCAAGCTAGTATCAAACGTCCCCAATAGTTGTCTTCTAAGAAATTCATCGAAGGAAATTTCTCCATATCAAATGGTGAAATTGCCAAACAAGAAATTGATGGAATAATATGATCCGAAGATCCTATGCAGACAGGCATAAGCTGTAAAGGTGGGAATAATTTTGAAAGGAGAAAAGTATGCTATGACCGTGAAACGAACCCGGGTCTTCCAATTGCCGGCGGATATTCTTCGCCTGAACTATCCCAGCAGAAAACTTCCTGTCGTTTATCAACACGGATGTTTCCTTGGTTGGAACGGAACTAGCTAAACTAGTATCAAACTGCCCAAACAGATGTCTTCTAATAGATTCTCCGAAAGAAAATCCTCCCTCTCGAAAGGTGAGATTGCAAAAGAAGAAATTGATGGAATAATATGATCCGAAGATCTTATGCAGACAGGCGTAAGCTGTAAAGGTGGGAATAATTTTGAAACGAGATAAAAGTCTGCTATGACCGGGAATCGAACCCGGGTCTTCCACACGCTGGGCAGATATTATACCTCTAAACTATCGTAGAAAAACACTTTCTCTGGTTTATGAACCCGGTTGTTTCCATAGTTGGGAAGGAACTAGCCAAGCTAGTATCAAACTGCCCCAACAGATGTCCTCTTAGAGATACATCGAAAGAAACTGCTACATCCCAAATGGTGAGATTGCCAAACAAGAAATTGATGGAATAATATGATCCAAAGATCCTACGCAGACAGGCATAAGCTGTAAATGTGGGAATAATTTTTAAACGAGAAAAAAGTCTACTAATACCGGGAATCGAAGCTATATCTTCCACTTGCCGGGCGGATATTCTACCCCTGAACTATCGTAACAGAACACTTACTCTCGGTTCTGAACACGGATGTTTCCTTTTTTGGAACGAAACTAGCCAAGTAAGTATCAAACTGCCCTAACTGATGTCCTCTAAGTAATGCATCGAAAGAAACTCCTCCCTCTCAAATGGTGATATTGCCAAACAAGAAATTGATGGAATAATATGATCCAAAGATCCTACGGAGACAGGCATAAGCTATAAATGTGGGAATAATTTAGAAACGAGAAAAAAGTCTGCTATGACCGGGAATCGAACCCGAGTCATCCACAAGCTGGGCAGATACAATACCCCTTAACTATCGTAAAAGAACACTTTCTCTGGTTTCTGAACCAAGGTGTTTCCTTGGTTGGGACGGAGCTAGCCAAGCTAGTATCAAACTGACCAAACAGATGTCCTCTAAGAGATACATTGAAAGAAACTCCTCCCTCTCAAATCGTGAGACTGCCAAATAAGAAATTGATGGATTAATATGGCACAAAAATCCTAAGCAGACAGGCATAATCTGTAAAATTGGGAATAATTTTGAAACGAGAAAAAAGTATGCTATGACCGGGAATCGAACCCGAGTCTTCCACTTGCCGGTAGGATATTCTATCCCGGTTCTAACGTTGCAGAACACTTTCTCTCGTTTCTGAACGCGGATATTTCCTTGTTCGGAACGGAACTAGCCAAGCTAGTATCAAACGTCCCCAATAGTTGTCTTCTAAAAATACATCGAAGGAAATTTCTCCCTCTCAAATGGTAAGATTGCCAAACAAGAAATTGATGGAATAATATGATCCGAAGATCCTATGCAGACAGGCATAAGCTGTAAAAGTGGAAATAATTTTGAAAGGAGAAAAAGTATGCTATGACCGGGAATCGAACCCGTGTCTTCCACTTGTCGGGCGGATATTCTACCCCTGAACTATCGTAGCAGAACACATTCTCACGTATCTAAACACGGATGTACTTGTTTGGGACGAATCTAGCCAAGCTTGTATTAAACGTCCCCAACAATTGTCCCCTAAGAGATTCTTCGAAAGAATCTACTACCTCTCAAATGGTGAGGATCCCAAACAAGAAAATGATGGAATAATATGATCCGAAGTTCCTACGCAGACAGGCATAAGCTGTAAATGTGGGTATAATTTTGAAACGAGAAAAAAGTCTGTTATTACCGATAATCGAACCCGAGTCATCCACATGCTGGGCAGATATTATACCCCTTAACTATCGTAGAAAAACACTTTCTCTGGTTTCTGAACCAAGGTGTTTCCTTAGTTGGGACGGAACTAGCCAAGCTATTATCAAGCTGCCCCAACAGATGTCCTCTAAGAGATACATTGAAAGAAACTCTTCCCTCTCAAATGGTGAGATTACCAAATAAGAAATTGATGGATTAATATGACCCAAAAATCCTATGCAGACAGGCATAATCTGTAAAATTGGAAATAATTTTGAAACGAGAAAAAAGTCTACTAATACCGGGAATCGAAGCTATAGCTTCCACTTGCCGGGCGGATATTCTACCCCTGAACTATCGTAACAGAACACTTACTCTCGTTTCTGAACACGGATGTTTCCTTGTTCGGAAAGAAACTAGCCAAGCAAGTATCAAACTGCCCTAACTGATGTCCTCTAAGTAATGCATCGAAAGAAACTCCTCCCTCTCAAATGGTGATATTGCCAAACAAGAAATTGGTGGAATAATATGATCCAAAGATCCTACGGAGACAGGCATAAGCTATAAATGTGGGAATAATTTAGAAACGTGAAAAAAGTCTGCTATGACCGGGAATCGAACCCGAGTCATCCACAAGCTGGGCAGATACAATACCCCTTAACAATCCTAAAAGAACACTTTCTCTGGTTTCTGAACCAAGGTGTTTCCTTGGTTGGGACGGAGCTAGCCAAGCTAGTATCAAACTGACCAAACAGATGTCCTCTAAGAGATACTTTGAAAGAAACTCCTCCCTCTCAAAACACTTTCTCTGGTTTCTAAACACGGATGTTTCCTTGGTTGGGACGGTACTTGCCAAGCTAGTATGAAACTGCCCTAACTGATGTCCTCTAAGTGATGCATCGGAAGAAACACCTCCCTCTCAAATGGTGATATTGCCATGCAAGAAATTGATGGAATAATATGATCCAAAGATCCTATGCAGACAGGCATAAGCTGTAAAGGTGGGAATAATTTTGAAAGGAGAAAAGTATGCTATGACCGTGAAACGAACCCGGGTCTTCCAATTGCCGGCGGATATTCTTCGCCTGAACTATCCCAGCAGAAAACTTCCTGTCGTTTATCAACACGGATGTTTCCTTGGTTGGGACGGAACTAGCTAAACTAGTATCAAACTGCCCAAACAGATGTCTTCTAATAGATTCACCGAAAGAAAATCCTCCCTCCCGAAAGGTGAGATTGCAAAAGAAGAAATTGATGGAATAATATGATCCGAAGATCTTATGCAGACAGGCGTAAGCTGTAAAGGTGGGAATAATTTTGAAACGAGATAAAAGTCTGCTATGACCGGGAATCGAACCCGGGTCTTCTACACGCTGGGCAGATATTATACCTCTAAACTATCGTAGAAAAACACTTTCCTTGGTTTATGAACCCGGTTGTTTCCATAGTTGGGAAGGAATTAGCCAAGCTAGTATCAAACTGCCCCAACAGATGTCCTCTTAGAGATACATCGAAAGAAACTCCTACATCCCAAATGGTGAGATTGCCAAACAAGAAATTGATGGAATAATATGATCCAAAGATCCTACGCAGACAGGCATAAGCTGTAAATGTGGGAATAATTTTGAAACGAGAAAAAAGTCTACTAATACCGGGAATCGAAGCTATATCTTCCACTTGCCGGGCGGATATTCTACCCCTGAACTATCGTAACAGAACACTTACTCTCGTTTCTGAACACTTTCCTTGGTTTATGAACCCGGTTGTTTCCATAGTTGGGAAGGAACTAGCCAAGCTAGTATCAAACTGCCCCAACAGATGTCCTCTTAGAGATACATCGAAAGAAACTCCTACATCCCAAATGGTGAGATTGCCAAACAAGAAATTGATGGAATAATGTGATCCAAAGATCCTACGCAGACAGGCATAAGCTGTAAATGTGGGAATAATTTTGAAACGAGAAAAAAGTCTACTAATACCGGGAATCGAAGCTATATCTTCCACTTGCCGGGCGGATATTCTACCCCTGAACTATCGTAACAGAACACTTACTCTCGTTTCTGAACACGGATGTTTCCTTGTTCGGAACGAAACTAGCCAAGTAAGTATCAAACTGCCCTAACTGATGTCCTCTAAGTAATGCATCGAAAGAAACTCCTCCCTCTCAAATGGTAATATTGCCAAACAAGAAATTGATGGAATAATATGATCCAAAGATCCTACGGAGACAGGCATAAGCTATAAATGTGGGAATAATTTAGAAACGAGAAAAAAGTCTGCTATGACCGGGAATCGAACCCGAGTCATCCACAAGCTGGGCAGATACAATACCCCTTAACTATCGTAAAAGAACACTTTCTCTGGTTTCTGAACCAAGGTGTTTCCTTGGTTGGGACGGAGCTAGCCAAGCTAGTATCAAACTGACCAAACAGATGTCCTCTAAGAGATACATTGAAAGAAACTCCTCCCTCTCAAATCGTGAGACTGCCAAATAAGAAATTGATGGATTAATATGGCACAAAAATCCTAAGCAGACAGGCATAATCTGTAAAATTGGGAATAATTTTGAAACGAGAAAAAAGTATGCTATGACCGGGAATAGAACCCGGGTCTCCCACTTGCCGGTAGGATATTCTATCCCGGTTCTAACGTTGCAGAACACTTTCTCTCGTTTCTGAACGCGGATGTTTCCTTGTTCGGAACGGAACTAGCCAAGCTAGTATCAAACGTCCCCAATAGTTGTCTTCTAAAAATACATCGAAGGAAATTTCTCCCTCTCAAATGGTAAGATTGCCAAACAAGAAATTGATGGAATAATATGATCCGAAGATCCTATGCAGACAGGCATAAGCTGTAAAAGTGGAAATAATTTTGAAAGGAGAAAAAGTATGCTATGACCGGGAATCGAAGCCGGGTCTTTCATTTGCCGGGAGGATATTCTACCCCTGAACTATCGTAGCTGAACACATTCTCTCGTTTCTAAACACGGATGTTTCCTTGGTTGGGACGGTACTTGCCAAGCTAGTATGAAACTGCCCTAACTGATGTCCTCTAAGTGATGCATCGGAAGAAACACCTCCCTCTCAAATGGTGATATTGCCATGCAAGAAATTGATGGAATAATATGATCCAAAGATCCTACGCAGACAGGCATAAGCTGTAAATGTGGGAATAATTTTGAAACGAGAAAAAGTCTACTATGACCGGGAATCGAAGTTAGATCTTCCACTTGCCGGGCGGATATTCTACCCCTGAACAATCGTAACAGAACACTTACTCTCGTTTCTGAACACGGATGTTTCCTTGTTCGGAACGGAACTAGCCAAGCTAGTATCAAACTGCCCAACAGATGTCTTCTATGATAGACACCGAAAGAAAATCCACCCTCACAAATGGTGAGATTGCCAAGCCAAAAATTGATGTAATAATATGATCCGAAGATCCTATGCAGACAGGCATAAGCTGTAAAGTTGGGAATAATGTTGAAACGAGAAAATTCTGCTATGATCGGGAATTGAACCCGGGTCTTCCACTTGCCGGTAGGATATTCTATCCCTGTTCTAACGTAGAAAAACACTTTCTCCGGTTTCTGAACGCGGATGTTTCTTTGGTTGGGACGAAACTATCCAAGCTAGTATCAAACGTCCCCAATAATTGTCTTCTAAGAAATACATCGAAGGAAATTCCTCCATCTCAAATGGTGAAATTGCCAAACAAGAAATTGATGGAATAATATGATCCGAAGATCCTATGCAGACAGGCATAAGCTGTAAAAGTGGGAATAATTTTGAAAGAGAAAAGTATGCTAAGACCGTGAAACGAACCCGGGTCTTTCAATTGCCGGCGGATATTCTTCGCCTGAACTATCCCAGCAGAAAACTTCCTGTCGTTTATCAACACGGATGTTTCCTTGGTTGGGACGGAACTAGCTAAACTAGTATCAAACTGCCCAAACAGATGTCTTCTAATAGATTCACCGAAAGAAAATCCTCCCTCTCGAATGGTGAGATTGCAAAAGAAGAAATTGATGGAATAATATGATCCGAAGATCTTATGCAGACAGGCGTAAGCTGTAAAGGTGGGAATAATTTTGAAACGAGATAAAAGTCTGCTATGACCGGGAATCGAACCCGGGTATTCCACACGCTGGGCAGATATTATACCTCTAAACTATCGTAAAAAAACACTTTCTCTGGTTTATGAACCCGGTTGTTTCCATAGTTGGGAAGGAACTAGCCAAGCTAGTATCAAACTGCCCCAACAGATGTCCTCTTAGAGATACATCGAAAGAAACTCCTACATCCCAAATGGTGAGATTGCCAAACAAGAAATTGATGGAATAATATGATCCAAAGATCCTACGCAGACAGGCATAAGCTGTAAATGTGGGAATAATTTTGAAACGAGAAAAAAGTCTGCTGTGACCGGGAATCGAACCCGTGTCTTCCACTTGTCGGGCGGATATTCTACCCCTGAACTATCGTAGCAGAACACATTCTCACGTATCTAAACACGGATGTACTTGTTTGGGACGAATCTAGCCAAGCTTGTATTAAACGTCCCCAACAATTGTCCCCTAAGAGATTCTTCGAAAGAATCTACTACCTCTCAAATGGTGAGGATCCCAAACAAGAAAATGATGGAATAATATGATCCGAAGTTCCTACGCAGACAGGCATAAGCTGTAAATGTGGGTATAATTTTGAAACGAGAAAAAAGTCTGTTATTACCGATAATCGAACCCGAGTCATCCACATGCTGGGCAGATATTATACCCCTTAACTATCGTAGAAAAACACTTTCTCTGGTTTCTGAACCAAGGTGTTTCCTTAGTTGGGACGGAACTAGCCAAGCTATTATCAAGCTGCCCCAACAGATGTCCTCTAAGAGATACATTGAAAGAAACTCTTCCCTCTCAAATGGTGAGATTACCAAATAAGAAATTGATGGATTAATATGACCCAAAAATCCTATGCAGACAGGCATAATCTGTAAAATTGGAAATAATTTTGAAACGAGAAAAAAGTCTACTAATACCGGGAATCGAAGCTATAGCTTCCACTTGCCGGGCGGATATTCTACCCCTGAACTATCGTAACAGAACACTTACTCTCGTTTCTGAACACGGATGTTTCCTTGTTCGGAAAGAAACTAGCCAAGCAAGTATCAAACTGCCCTAACTGATGTCCTCTAAGTAATGCATCGAAAGAAACTCCTCCCTCTCAAATGGTGATATTGCCAAACAAGAAATTGGTGGAATAATATGATCCAAAGATCCTACGGAGACAGGCATAAGCTATAAATGTGGGAATAATTTAGAAACGTGAAAAAAGTCTGCTATGACCGGGAATCGAACCCGAGTCATCCACAAGCTGGGCAGATACAATACCCCTTAACAATCCTAAAAGAACACTTTCTCTGGTTTCTGAACCAAGGTGTTTCCTTGGTTGGGACGGAGCTAGCCAAGCTAGTATCAAACTGACCAAACAGATGTCCTCTAAGAGATACTTTGAAAGAAACTCCTCCCTCTCAAAACACTTTCTCTGGTTTCTAAACACGGATGTTTCCTTGGTTGGGACGGTACTTGCCAAGCTAGTATGAAACTGCCCTAACTGATGTCCTCTAAGTGATGCATCGGAAGAAACACCTCCCTCTCAAATGGTGATATTGCCATGCAAGAAATTGATGGAATAATATGATCCAAAGATCCTACGCAGACAGGCATAAGCTGTAAATGTGGGAATAATTTTGAAACGAGAAAAAAGTCTACTATGACCGGGAATCGAAGCTAGATCTTCCACTTGCCGGGCGGATATTCTACTCCTGAACAATCGGAACAGAACACTTACTCTCGTTTCTGAACACGGATGTTTCCTTGGTTGGGACGGAACTAGCTAAACTAGTATCAAACTGCCCAAACAGATGTCTTCTAATAGATTCACTGAAAGAAAATCCTCCCTCTCGAAAGGTGAGATTGCAAAAGAAGAAATTGATGGAATAATATGATCCGAAGATCTTATGCAGACAGGCGTAAGCTGTAAAGTTGGGAATAATTTTGAAACGAGATAAAAGTCTGCTATGACCGGGAATCGAACCCGGGTCTTCCACACGCTGGGCAGATATTATACCTCTAAACTATCGTAGAAAAACACTTTCTCTGGTTTATGAACCCGGTTGTTTCCATAGTTGGGAAGGAACTAGCCAAGCTAGTATCAAACTGCCCCAACAGATGTCCTCTTAGAGATACATCGAAAGAAACTCCTACATCCCAAATGGTGAGATTGCCAAAAAAGAAATTGATGGAATAATATGATCCAAAGATCCTACGCAGACAGGCATAAGCTGTAAATTTGGGAATAATTTTGAAACGAGAAAAAAGTCTACTATTACCGGGAATCGAAGCTATATCTTCCACTTGCCGGGCGGATATTCTACCCCTGAACTATCGTAACAGAACACTTACTCTCGTTTCTGAACACGGATGTTTCCTTGTTCGGAACGAAACTAGCCAAGTAAGTATCAAACTGCCCTAACTGATGTCCTCTAAGTAATGCATCGAAAGAAACTCCTCCCTCTCAAATGGTGATATTGCCAAACAAGAAATTGATGGAATAATATGATCCAAAGATCCTACGGAGACAGGCATAAGCTATAAATGTGGGAATAATTTAGAAACGAGAAAAAAGTCTGCTATGATCGGGAATCGAACCCGAGTCATCCACAAGCTGGGCAGATACAATACCCCTTAACTATCGTAAAAGAACACTTTCTCTGGTTTCTGAACCAAGGTGTTTCCTTGGTTGGGACGGAGCTAGCCAAGCTAGTATCAAACTGACCAAACAGATGTCCTCTAAGAGATACATTGAAAGAAACTCCTCCCTCTCAAATCTTGAGACTGCCAAATAAGAAATTGATGGATTAATATGGCACAAAAATCCTAAGCAGACAGGCATAATCTGTAAAATTGGGAATAATTTTGAAACGAGAAAAAAGTATGCTATGACCGGGAATCGAAACCGGGTCTTCCACTTGCCGGTAGGATATTCTATCCCGGTTCTAACGTTGCAGAACACTTTCTCTCGTTTCTGAACGCGGATGTTTCCTTGTTCGGAACGGAACTAGCCAAGCTAGTATCAAACGTCCCCAATAGTTGTCTTCTAAAAATACATCGAATGAAATTTCTCCCTCTCAAATGGTAAGATTGCCAAACAAGAAATTGATGGAATAATATGATCCGAAGATCCTATGCAGACAGGCATAAGCTGTAAAAGTGGAAATAATTTTGAAAGGAGAAAAAGTATGCTATGACCGGGAATCGAACCCGGGTCTTTCATTTGCCGGGAGGATATTCTACCCCTGAACTATCGTAGCTGAACACATTCTCTCGTTTCTAAACACGGATGTTTCCTTGGTTGGGACGGTACTTGCCAAGCTAGTATGAAACTGCCTTAACTGATGTCCTCTAAGTGATGCATCGAAAGAAACACCTCCCTCTCAAATGGTGATATTGCCATGCAAGAAATTGATGGAATAATATGATCCAAAGATCCTACGCAGACAGGCATAAGCTGTAAATGTGGGAATAATTTTGAAACGAGAAAAAGTCTACTATGACCGGGAATCGAAGTTAGATCTTCCACTTGCCGGGCGGATATTCTACCCCTGAACAATCGTAACAGAACACTTACTCTCGTTTCTGAACAGGGATGTTTCCTTGTTCGGAACGGAACTAGCCAAGCTAGTATCAAACTGCCCAACAGATGTCTTCTATGATAGACACCGAAAGAAAATCCACCCTCACAAATGGTGATATTGCCATGCAAAAAATTGATGGAATAATATGATCCAAAGATCCTACGCAGACAGGTATAAGCTGTAAATGTGGGAATAATTTTGAAACGAGAAAAAAGTCTACTATGACCGGGAATCGAATCTAGATCTTCCACTTGCCGGGCGGATATTCTACTCCTGAACAATCGGAACAGAACACTTACTCTCGTTTCTGAACACGGATGTTTCCTTGGTTGGGACGGAACTAGCTAAACTAGTATCAAACTGCCCAAACAGATGTCTTCTAATAGATTCACCGAAAGAAAATCCTCCCTCTCGAAAGGTGAGATTGCAAAAGAAGAAATTGATGGAATAATATGATCCGAAGATCTTATGCAGACAGGCGTAAGCTGTAAATGTGGGAATAATTTTGAAACGAGATAAAAGTCTGCTATGACCGGGAATCGAACCCGGGTCTTCCACACGCTGGGCAGATATTATACCTCTAAATTATCGTAGAAAAACACTTTCTCTGGTTTATGAACCCGGTTGTTTAAATAGTTGGGAAGGAACTAGCCAAGCTAGTATCAAACTGCCCCAACAGATGTCCTCTTAGAGATACATCGAAAGAAACTCCTACATCCCAAATTGTGAGATTGCCAAACAAGAAATTGATGGAATAATATGATCCAAAGATCCTACGCAGACAGGCATAAGCTGTAAATTTGGGAATAATTTTGAAACGAGAAAAAAGTCTACTAATACCGGGAATCGAAGCTATATCTTCCACTTGCCGGGCGGATATTCTACCCCTGAACTATCGTAACAGAACACTTACTCTCGTTTCTGAACACGGATGTTTCCTTGTTCGGAACGAAACTAGCCAAGTAAGTATCAAACTGCCCTAACTGATGTCCTCTAAGTAATGCATCGAAAGAAACTCCTCCCTCTCAAATGGTGATATTGCCAAACAAGAAATTGATGGAATAATATGATCCAAAGATCCTACGGAGACAGGCATAAGCTATAAATGTGGGAATAATTTAGAAACGAGAAAAAAGTCTGCTATGATCGGGAATCGAACCCGAGTCATCCACAAGCTGGGCAGATACAATACCCCTTAACTATCGTAAAAGAACACTTTCTATGGTTTCTGAACCAAGGTGTTTCCTTGGTTGGGACGGAGCTAGCCAAGCTAGTATCAAACTGACCAAACAGATGTCCTCTAAGAGATACATTGAAAGAAACTCCTCCCTCTCAAATCTTGAGACTGCCAAATAAGAAATTGATGGATTAATATGGCACAAAAATCCTAAGCAGACAGGCATAATCTGTAAAATTGGAAATAATTTTGAAACGAGAAAAAAGTATGCTATGACCGGGAATCGAACCCGGGTCTTCCACTTGCCGGTAGGATATTCTATCCCGGTTCTAACGTTACAGAACACTTTCTCTCGTTTCTGAACGCGGATGTTTCCTTGTTCGGAACGGAACTAGCCAAGCTAGTATCAAACGTCCCCAATAGTTGTCTTCTAAAAGTACATCGAAGGAAATTTCTCCCTCTCAAATGGTAAGATTGCCAAACAAGAAATTGATGGAATAATATGATCCGAAGATCCTATGCAGACAGGCATAAGCTGTAAAAGTGGAAATAATTTTGAAAGGAGAAAAAGTATGCTATGACCGGGAATCGAACCCGGGTCTTTCATTTGCCGGGAGGATATTCTACCCCTGAACTATCGTAGCTGAACACATTCTCTCGTTTCTAAACACGGATGTTTCCTTGGTTGGGACGGTACTTGCCAAGCTAGTATGAAACTGCCCTAACTGATGTCCTCTAAGTGATGCATCGGAAGAAACACCTCCCTCTCAAATGGTGATATTGCCATGCAAGAAATTGATGGAATAATATGATCCAAAGATCCTACGCAGACAGGCATAAGCTGTAAATGTGGGAATAATTTTGAAACGAGAAAAAAGTCTACTATGACCGGGAATCGAAGCTAGATCTTCCACTTGCCGGGCGGATATTCTACTCCTGAACAATCGGAACAGAACACTTACTCTCGTTTCTAAACACGGATGTTTCCTTGTTCGGAACGGAACTAGCCAAGCTAGTATCAAACTGCCCAACAGATGTCTTCTATGATAGACACCGAAAGAAAATCCACCCTCACAAATGGTGAGATTGCCAAGCCAAAAATTGATGTAATAATATGATCCGAAGATCCTATGCAGACAGGCATAAGCTGTAAAGTTGGGAATAATGTTGAAACGAGAAAATTCTGCTATGATCGGGAATTGAACCCGGGTCTTCCACTTGCCGGTAGGATATTCTATCCCTGTTCTAACGTAGAAAAACACTTTCTCTCGTTTCTGAACGCGGATGTTTCCTTGGTTGGGACGGAACTATCCAAGCTAGTATCAAACGTCCCCAATAGTTGTCTTCTAAGAAATTCATCGAAGGAAATTTCTCCATATCAAATGGTGAAATTGCCAAACAAGAAATTGATGGAATAATATGATCCGAAGATCCTATGCAGACAGGCATAAGCTGTAAAGGTGGGAATAATTTTGAAAGGAGAAAAGTATGCTATGACCGTGAAACGAACCCGGGTCTTCCAATTGCCGGCGGATATTCTTCGCCTGAACTATCCCAGCAGAAAACTTCCTGTCGTTTATCAACACGGATGTTTCCTTGGTTGGAACGGAACTAGCTAAACTAGTATCAAACTGCCCAAACAGATGTCTTCTAATAGATTCTCCGAAAGAAAATCCTCCCTCTCGAAAGGTGAGATTGCAAAAGAAGAAATTGATGGAATAATATGATCCGAAGATCTTATGCAGACAGGCGTAAGCTGTAAAGGTGGGAATAATTTTGAAACGAGATAAAAGTCTGCTATGACCGGGAATCGAACCCGGGTCTTCCACACGCTGGGCAGATATTATACCTCTAAACTATCGTAGAAAAACACTTTCTCTGGTTTATGAACCCGGTTGTTTCCATAGTTGGGAAGGAACTAGCCAAGCTAGTATCAAACTGCCCCAACAGATGTCCTCTTAGAGATACATCGAAAGAAACTGCTACATCCCAAATGGTGAGATTGCCAAACAAGAAATTGATGGAATAATATGATCCAAAGATCCTACGCAGACAGGCATAAGCTGTAAATGTGGGAATAATTTTTAAACGAGAAAAAAGTCTACTAATACCGGGAATCGAAGCTATATCTTCCACTTGCCGGGCGGATATTCTACCCCTGAACTATCGTAACAGAACACTTACTCTCGGTTCTGAACACGGATGTTTCCTTTTTTGGAACGAAACTAGCCAAGTAAGTATCAAACTGCCCTAACTGATGTCCTCTAAGTAATGCATCGAAAGAAACTCCTCCCTCTCAAATGGTGATATTGCCAAACAAGAAATTGATGGAATAATATGATCCAAAGATCCTACGGAGACAGGCATAAGCTATAAATGTGGGAATAATTTAGAAACGAGAAAAAAGTCTGCTATGACCGGGAATCGAACCCGAGTCATCCACAAGCTGGGCAGATACAATACCCCTTAACTATCGTAAAAGAACACTTTCTCTGGTTTCTGAACCAAGGTGTTTCCTTGGTTGGGACGGAGCTAGCCAAGCTAGTATCAAACTGACCAAACAGATGTCCTCTAAGAGATACATTGAAAGAAACTCCTCCCTCTCAAATCGTGAGACTGCCAAATAAGAAATTGATGGATTAATATGGCACAAAAATCCTAAGCAGACAGGCATAATCTGTAAAATTGGGAATAATTTTGAAACGAGAAAAAAGTATGCTATGACCGGGAATCGAACCCGAGTCTTCCACTTGCCGGTAGGATATTCTATCCCGGTTCTAACGTTGCAGAACACTTTCTCTCGTTTCTGAACGCGGATATTTCCTTGTTCGGAACGGAACTAGCCAAGCTAGTATCAAACGTCCCCAATAGTTGTCTTCTAAAAATACATCGAAGGAAATTTCTCCCTCTCAAATGGTAAGATTGCCAAACAAGAAATTGATGGAATAATATGATCCGAAGATCCTATGCAGACAGGCATAAGCTGTAAAAGTGGAAATAATTTTGAAAGGAGAAAAAGTATGCTATGACCGGGAATCGAACCCGGGTCTTTCATTTGCCGGGAGGATATTCTACCCCTGAACTATCGTAGCTGAACACATTCTCTCGTTTCTAAACCCGGATGTTTCCTTGGTTGGGACGGTACTTGCCAAGCTAGTATGAAACTTCCCTAACTGATGTCCTCTAAGTGATGCATCGAAAGAAACACCTCCCTCTCAAATGGTGATATTGCCATGCAAGAAATTAATGGAATAATATGATCCAAAGATCCTACGCAGACAGGCATAAACTGTAAATGTGGGAATAATTTTGAAACGAGAAAAAGTCTACTATGACCGGGAATCGAAGTTAGATCTTCCACTTGCCGGGCGGATATTCTACCTCTGAACAATCGTAACAGAACACTTACTCTCGTTTCTGAACACGGATGTTTCCTTGTTCGGAACGGAACTAGCCAAGCTAGTATCAAACTGCCCAACAGATGTCTTCTATGATAGACACCGAAAGAAAATCCACCCTCACAAATGGTGAGATTGCCAAGCCAAAAATTGATGTAATAATATGATCCGAAGATCCTATGCAGACAAACATAAGCTGTAAAGTTGGGAATAATGTTGAAACGAGAAAATTCTGCTATGATCAAGAATTGAACCCGGGTCTTCCACTTGCCGGTAGGATATTCTGTCCCTGTTCTAACGTAGAAAAACACTTTCTCTCGTTTCTGAACGCGGATGTTTCTTTGGTTGGGACGGAACTATCCAAGCTAGTATCAAACGTCCCCAATAATTGTCTTCTAAGAAAGACATCGAAGGAAATTCCTCCATCTCAAATGGTGAAATTTCCAAACAAGAAATTGATGGAATAATATGATCCGAAGATCCTATGCAGACAGGCATAAGCTGTAAAAGTGGAAATAATTTTGAAAGAGAAAAGTATGCTAAGACCGTGAAACGAACCAGGGTCTTTCAATTGCCGGCGGATATTCTTCGCCTGAACTATCCCAGCAGAAAACTTCCTGTCGTTTATCAACACGGATGTTTCCTTGGTTGGGACGGAACTAGCTAAACTAGTATCAAACTGCCCAAACAGATGTCTTCTAATAGATTCTCCGAAAGAAAATCCTCCCTCTCGAATGGTGAGATTGCAAAAGAAGAAATTGATGGAATAATATGATCCGAAGATCTTATGCAGACAGGCGTAAGCTGTAAAGGTGGGAATAATTTTGAAACGAGATAAAAGTCTGCTATGACCAGGAATCGAACCCGGGTATTCCACACGCTGGGCAGATATTATACCTCTAAACTATCGTAAAAAAACACTTTCTCTGGTTTATGAACCCGGTTGTTTCCATAGTTGGGAAGGAACTAGCCAAGCTAGTATCAAACTGCCCCAACAGATGTCCTCTTAGAGATACATCGAAAGAAACTCCTACATCCCAAATGGTGAGATTGCCAAACAAGAAATTGATGGAATAATATGATCCAAAGATCCTACGCAGACAGGCATAAGCTGTAAATGTGGGAATAATTTTGAAACGAGAAAAAAGTCTGCTGTGACCGGGAATCGAACCCGTGTCTTCCACTTGTCGGGCGGATATTCTACCCCTGAACTATCGTAGCAGAACACATTCTCACGTATCTAAACACGGATGTACTTGTTTGGGACGAATCTAGCCAAGCTTGTATTAAACGTCCCCAACAATTGTCCCCTAAGAGATTCTTCGAAAGAATCTACTACCTCTCAAATGGTGAGGATCCCAAACAAGAAAATGATGGAATAATATGATCCGAAGTTCCTACGCAGACAGGCATAAGCTGTAAATGTGGGTATAATTTTGAAACGAGAAAAAAGTCTGTTATTACCGATAATCGAACCCGAGTCATCCACATGCTGGGCAGATATTATACCCCTTAACTATCGTAGAAAAACACTTTCTCTGGTTTCTGAACCAAGGTGTTTCCTTAGTTGGGACGGAACTAGCCAAGCTATTATCAAGCTGCCCCAACAGATGTCCTCTAAGAGATACATTGAAAGAAACTCTTCCCTCTCAAATGGTGAGATTACCAAATAAGAAATTGATGGATTAATATGACCCAAAAATCCTATGCAGACAGGCATAATCTGTAAAATTGGAAATAATTTTGAAACGAGAAAAAAGTCTACTAATACCGGGAATCGAAGCTATAGCTTCCACTTGCCGGGCGGATATTCTACCCCTGAACTATCGTAACAGAACACTTACTCTCGTTTCTGAACACGGATGTTTCCTTGTTCGGAAAGAAACTAGCCAAGCAAGTATCAAACTGCCCTAACTGATGTCCTCTAAGTAATGCATCGAAAGAAACTCCTCCCTCTCAAATGGTGATATTGCCAAACAAGAAATTGGTGGAATAATATGATCCAAAGATCCTACGGAGACAGGCATAAGCTATAAATGTGGGAATAATTTAGAAACGTGAAAAAAGTCTGCTATGACCGGGAATCGAACCCGAGTCATCCACAAGCTGGGCAGATACAATACCCCTTAACAATCCTAAAAGAACACTTTCTCTGGTTTCTGAACCAAGGTGTTTCCTTGGTTGGGACGGAGCTAGCCAAGCTAGTATCAAACTGACCAAACAGATGTCCTCTAAGAGATACTTTGAAAGAAACTCCTCCCTCTCAAAACACTTTCTCTGGTTTCTAAACACGGATGTTTCCTTGGTTGGGACGGTACTTGCCAAGCTAGTATGAAACTGCCCTAACTGATGTCCTCTAAGTGATGCATCGGAAGAAACACCTCCCTCTCAAATGGTGATATTGCCATGCAAGAAATTGATGGAATAATATGATCCAAAGATCCTACGCAGACAGGCATAAGCTGTAAATGTGGGAATAATTTTGAAACGAGAAAAAAGTCTACTATGACCGGGAATCGAAGCTAGATCTTCCACTTGCCGGGCGGATATTCTACTCCTGAACAATCGGAACAGAACACTTACTCTCGTTTCTGAACACGGATGTTTCCTTGGTTGGGACGGAACTAGCTAAACTAGTATCAAACTGCCCAAACAGATGTCTTCTAATAGATTCACTGAAAGAAAATCCTCCCTCTCGAAATGTGAGATTGCAAAAGAAGAAATTGATGGAATAATATGATCCGAAGATCTTATGCAGACAGGCGTAAGCTGTAAAGTTGGGAATAATTTTGAAACGAGATAAAAGTCTGCTATGACCGGGAATCGAACCCGGGTCTTCCACACGCTGGGCAGATATTATACCTCTAAACTATCGTAGAAAAACACTTTCTCTGGTTTATGAACCCGGTTGTTTCCATAGTTGGGAAGGAACTAGCCAAGCTAGTATCAAACTGCCCCAACAGATGTCCTCTTAGAGATACATCGAAAGAAACTCCTACATCCCAAATGGTGAGATTGCCAAAAAAGAAATTGATGGAATAATATGATCCAAAGATCCTACGCAGACAGGCATAAGCTGTAAATTTGGGAATAATTTTGAAACGAGAAAAAAGTCTACTAATACCGGGAATCGAAGCTATATCTTCCACTGGCCGGGCGGATATTCTACCCCTGAACTATCGTAACAGAACACTTACTCTCGTTTCTGAACACGGATGTTTCCTTGTTCGGAACGAAACTAGCCAAGTAAGTATCAAACTGCCCTAACTGATGTCCTCTAAGTAATGCATCGAAAGAAACTCCTCCCTCTCAAATGGTGATATTGCCAAACAAGAAATTGATGGAATAATATGATCCAAAGATCCTACGGAGACAGGCATAAGCTATAAATGTGGGAATAATTTAGAAACGAGAAAAAAGTCTGCTATGATCGGGAATCGAACCCGAGTCATCCACAAGCTGGGCAGATACAATACCCCTTAACTATCGTAAAAGAACACTTTCTCTGGTTTCTGAACCAAGGTTTTTCCTTGGTTGGGACGGAGCTAGCCAAGCTAGTATCAAACTGTCCAAACAGATGTCCTCTAAGAGATACATTGAAAGAAACTCCTCCCTCTCAAATCTTGAGACTGCCAAATAAGAAATTGATGGATTAATATGGCACAAAAATCCTAAGCAGACAGGCATAATCTGTAAAATTGGGAATAATTTTGAAACGAGAAAAAAGTATGCTATGACCGGGAATCGAAACCGGGTCTTCCACTTGCCGGTAGGATATTCTATCCCGGTTCTAACGTTGCAGAACACTTTCTCTCGTTTCTGAACGCGGATGTTTCCTTGTTCGGAACGGAACTAGCCAAGCTAGTATCAAACGTCCCCAATAGTTGTCTTCTAAAAATACATCGAATGAAATTTCTCCCTCTCAAATGGTAAGATTGCCAAACAAGAAATTGATGGAATAATATGATCCGAAGATCCTATGCAGACAGGCATAAGCTGTAAAAGTGGAAATAATTTTGAAAGGAGAAAAAGTATGCTATGACCGGGAATCGAACCCGGGTCTTTCATTTGCCGGGAGGATATTCTACCCCTGAACTATCGTAGCTGAACACATTCTCTCGTTTCTGAACACGGATGTTTCCTTGGTTGGGACGGTACTTGCCAAGCTAGTATGAAACTGCCTTAACTGATGTCCTCTAAGTGATGCATCGAAAGAAACACCTCCCTCTCAAATGGTGATATTGCCATGCAAGAAATTGATGGAATAATATGATCCAAAGATCCTACGCAGACAGGCATAAGCTGTAAATGTGGGAATAATTTTGAAACGAGAAAAAGTCTACTATGACCGGGAATCGAAGTTAGATCTTCCACTTGCCGGGCGGATATTCTACCCCTGAACAATCGTAACAGAACACTTACTCTCGTTTCTGAACAGGGATGTTTCCTTGTTCGGAACGGAACTAGCCAAGCTAGTATCAAACTGCCCAACAGATGTCTTCTATGATAGACACCGAAAGAAAATCCACCCTCACAAATGGTGATATTGCCATGCAAAAAATTGATGGAATAATATGATCCAAAGATCCTACGCAGACAGGTATAAGCTGTAAATGTGGGAATAATTTTGAAACGAGAAAAAAGTCTACTATGACCGGGAATCGAAGCTAGATCTTCCACTTGCCGGGCGGATATTCTACTCCTGAACAATCGGAACAGAACACTTACTCTCGTTTCTGAACACGGATGTTTCCTTGGTTGGGACGGAACTAGCTAAACTAGTATCAAACTGCCCAAACAGATGTCTTCTAATAGATTCACCGAAAGAAAATCCTCCCTCTCGAAAGGTGAGATTGCAAAAGAAGAAATTGATGGAATAATATGATCCGAAGATCTTATGCAGACAGGCGTAAGCTGTAAATGTGGGAATAATTTTGAAACGAGATAAAAGTCTGCTATGACCGGGAATCGAACCCGGGTCTTCCACACGCTGGGCAGATATTATACCTCTAAACTATCGTAGAAAAACACTTTCTCTGGTTTATGAACCCGGTTGTTTAAATAGTTGGGAAGGAACTAGCCAAGCTAGTATCAAACTGCCCCAACAGATGTCCTCTTAGAGATACATCGAAAGAAACTCCTACATCCCAAATTGTGAGATTGCCAAACAAGAAATTGATGGAATAATATGATCCAAAGATCCTACGCAGACAGGCATAAGCTGTAAATTTGGGAATAATTTCGAAACGAGAAAAAAGTCTACTAATACCGGGAATCGAAGCTATATCTTCCACTTGCCGGGCGGATATTCTACCCCTGAACTATCGTAACAGAACACTTACTCTCGTTTCTGAACACGGATGTTTCCTTGTTCGGAACGAAACTAGCCAAGTAAGTATCAAACTGCCCTAACTGATGTCCTCTAAGTAATGCATCGAAAGAAACTCCTCCCTCTCAAATGGTGATATTGCCAAACAAGAAATTGATGGAATAATATGATCCAAAGATCCTACGGAGACAGGCATAAGCTATAAATGTGGGAATAATTTAGAAACGAGAAAAAAGTCTGCTATGATCGGGAATCGAACCCGAGTCATCCACAAGCTGGGCAGATACAATACCCCTTAACTATCGTAAAAGAACACTTTCTATGGTTTCTGAACCAAGGTGTTTCATTGGTTGGGACGGAGCTAGCCAAGCTAGTATCAAACTGACCAAACAGATGTCCTCTAAGAGATACATTGAAAGAAACTCCTCCCTCTCAAATCTTGAGACTGCCAAATAAGAAATTGATGGATTAATATGGCACAAAAATCCTAAGCAGACAGGCATAATCTGTAAAATTGGAAATAATTTTGAAACGAGAAAAAAGTATGCTATGACCGGGAATCGAACCCGGGTCTTCCACTTGCCGGTAGGATATTCTATCCCGGTTCTAACGTTGCAGAACACTTTCTCTCGTTTCTGAACGCGGATGTTTCCTTGTTCGGAACGGAACTAGCCAAGCTAGTATCAAACGTCCCCAATAGTTGTCTTCTAAAAGTACATCGAAGGAAATTTCTCCCTCTCAAATGGTAAGATTGCCAAACAAGAAATTGATGGAATAATATGATCCGAAGATCCTATGCAGACAGGCATAAGCTGTAAAAGTGGAAATAATTTTGAAAGGAGAAAAAGTATGCTATGACCGGGAATCGAACCCGGGTCTTTCATTTGCCGGGAGGATATTCTACCCCTGAACTATCGTAGCTGAACACATTCTCTCGTTTCTAAACACGGATGTTTCCTTGGTTGGGACGGTACTTGCCAAGCTAGTATGAAACTGCCCTAACTGATGTCCTCTAAGTGATGCATCGGAAGAAACACCTCCCTCTCAAATGGTGATATTGCCATGCAAGAAATTGATGGAATAATATGATCCAAAGATCCTACGCAGACAGGCATAAGCTGTAAATGTGGGAATAATTTTGAAACGAGAAAAAAGTCTACTATGACCGGGAATCGAAGCTAGATCTTCCACTTGCCGGGCGGATATTCTACTCCTGAACAATCGGAACAGAACACTTACTCTCGTTTCTAAACACGGATGTTTCCTTGTTCGGAACGGAACTAGCCAAGCTAGTATCAAACTGCCCAACAGATGTCTTCTATGATAGACACCGAAAGAAAATCCACCCTCACAAATGGTGAGATTGCCAAGCCAAAAATTGATGTAATAATATGATCCGAAGATCCTATGCAGACAGGCATAAGCTGTAAAGTTGGGAATAATGTTGAAACGAGAAAATTCTGCTATGATCGGGAATTGAACCCGGGTCTTCCACTTGCCGGTAGGATATTCTATCCCTGTTCTAACGTAGAAAAACACTTTCTCTCGTTTCTGAACGCGGATGTTTCCTTGGTTGGGACGGAACTATCCAAGCTAGTATCAAACGTCCCCAATAGTTGTCTTCTAAGAAATTCATCGAAGGAAATTCCTCCATATCAAATGGTGAAATTGCCAAACAAGAAATTGATGGAATAATATGATCCGAA
Organism: Tanypteryx hageni; assembly: GCA_028673005.1. Lineage (NCBI taxonomy): Eukaryota > Metazoa > Arthropoda > Insecta > Odonata > Petaluridae > Tanypteryx > Tanypteryx hageni. The sequence goes on along the minus strand of CM054120.1, from coordinate 54,794,628 downwards.
GATCCTATGCAGACAGGCATAAGCTGTAAAGGTGGGAATAATTTTGAAAGGAGAAAAGTATGCTATGACCGTGAAACGAACCCGGGTCTTCCAATTGCCGGCGGATATTCTTCGCCTGAACTATCCCAGCAGAAAACTTCCTGTCGTTTATCAACACGGATGTTTCCTTGGTTGGAACGGAACTAGCTAAACTAGTATCAAACTGCCCAAACAGATGTCTTCTAATAGATTCTCCGAAAGAAAATCCTCCCTCTCGAAAGGTGAGATTGCAAAAGAAGAAATTGATGGAATAATATGATCCGAAGATCTTATGCAGACAGGCGTAAGCTGTAAAGGTGGGAATAATTTTGAAACGAGATAAAAGTCTGCTATGACCGGGAATCGAACCCGGGTCTTCCACACGCTGGGCAGATATTATACCTCTAAACTATCGTAGAAAAACACTTTCTCTGGTTTATGAACCCGGTTGTTTCCATAGTTGGGAAGGAACTAGCCAAGCTAGTATCAAACTGCCCCAACAGATGTCCTCTTAGAGATACATCGAAAGAAACTGCTACATCCCAAATGGTGAGATTGCCAAACAAGAAATTGATGGAATAATATGATCCAAAGATCCTACGCAGACAGGCATAAGCTGTAAATGTGGGAATAATTTTTAAACGAGAAAAAAGTCTACTAATACCGGGAATCGAAGCTATATCTTCCACTTGCCGGGCGGATATTCTACCCCTGAACTATCGTAACAGAACACTTACTCTCGGTTCTGAACACGGATGTTTCCTTTTTTGGAACGAAACTAGCCAAGTAAGTATCAAACTGCCCTAACTGATGTCCTCTAAGTAATGCATCGAAAGAAACTCCTCCCTCTCAAATGGTGATATTGCCAAACAAGAAATTGATGGAATAATATGATCCAAAGATCCTACGGAGACAGGCATAAGCTATAAATGTGGGAATAATTTAGAAACGAGAAAAAAGTCTGCTATGATCGGGAATCGAACCCGAGTCATCCACAAGCTGGGCAGATACAATACCCCTTAACTATCGTAAAAGAACACTTTCTATGGTTTCTGAACCAAGGTGTTTCCTTGGTTGGGACGGAGCTAGCCAAGCTAGTATCAAACTGACCAAACAGATGTCCTCTAAGAGATACATTGAAAGAAACTCCTCCCTCTCAAATCTTGAGACTGCCAAATAAGAAATTGATGGATTAATATGGCACAAAAATCCTAAGCAGACAGGCATAATCTGTAAAATTGGAAATAATTTTGAAACGAGAAAAAAGTATGCTATGACCGGGAATCGAACCCGGGTCTTCCACTTGCCGGTAGGATATTCTATCCCGGTTCTAACGTTGCAGAACACTTTCTCTCGTTTCTGAACGCGGATGTTTCCTTGTTCGGAACGGAACTAGCCAAGCTAGTATCAAACGTCCCCAATAGTTGTCTTCTAAAAGTACATCAAAGGAAATTTCTCCCTCTCAAATGGTAAGATTGCCAAACAAGAAATTGATGGAATAATATGATCCGAAGATCCTATGCAGACAGGCATAAGCTGTAAAAGTGGAAATAATTTTGAAAGGAGAAAAAGTATGCTATGACCGGGAATCGAACCCGGGTCTTTCATTTGCCGGGAGGATATTCTACCCCTGAACTATCGTAGCTGAACACATTCTCTCGTTTCTAAACACGGATGTTTCCTTGGTTGGGACGGTACTTGCCAAGCTAGTATGAAACTGCCCTAACTGATGTCCTCTAAGTGATGCATCGGAAGAAACACCTCCCTCTCAAATGGTGATATTGCCATGCAAGAAATTGATGGAATAATATGATCCAAAGATCCTACGCAGACAGGCATAAGCTGTAAATGTGGGAATAATTTTGAAACGAGAAAAAAGTCTACTATGACCGGGAATCGAAGCTAGATCTTCCACTTGCCGGGCGGATATTCTACTCCTGAACAATCGGAACAGAACACTTACTCTCGTTTCTAAACACGGATGTTTCCTTGTTCGGAACGGAACTAGCCAAGCTAGTATCAAACTGCCCAACAGATGTCTTCTATGATAGACACCGAAAGAAAATCCACCCTCACAAATGGTGAGATTGCCAAGCCAAAAATTGATGTAATAATATGATCCGAAGATCCTATGCAGACAGGCATAAGCTGTAAAGTTGGGAATAATGTTGAAACGAGAAAATTCTGCTATGATCGGGAATTGAACCCGGGTCTTCCACTTGCCGGTAGGATATTCTATCCCTGTTCTAACGTAGAAAAACACTTTCTCTCGTTTCTGAACGCGGATGTTTCCTTGGTTGGGACGGAACTATCCAAGCTAGTATCAAACGTCCCCAATAGTTGTCTTCTAAGAAATTCATCGAAGGAAATTCCTCCATATCAAATGGTGAAATTGCCAAACAAGAAATTGATGGAATAATATGATCCGAAGATCCTATGCAGACAGGCATAAGCTGTAAAGGTGGGAATAATTTTGAAAGGAGAAAAGTATGCTATGACCGTGAAACGAACCCGGGTCTTCCAATTGCCGGCGGATATTCTTCGCCTGAACTATCCCAGCAGAAAACTTCCTGTCGTTTATCAACACGGATGTTTCCTTGGTTGGAACGGAACTAGCTAAACTAGTATCAAACTGCCCAAACAGATGTCTTCTAATAGATTCTCCGAAAGAAAATCCTCCCTCTCGAAAGGTGAGATTGCAAAAGAAGAAATTGATGGAATAATATGATCCGAAGATCTTATGCAGACAGGCGTAAGCTGTAAAGGTGGGAATAATTTTGAAACGAGATAAAAGTCTGCTATGACCGGGAATCGAACCCGGGTCTTCCACACGCTGGGCAGATATTATACCTCTAAACTATCGTAGAAAAACACTTTCTCTGGTTTATGAACCCGGTTGTTTCCATAGTTGGGAAGGAACTAGCCAAGCTAGTATCAAACTGCCCCAACAGATGTCCTCTTAGAGATACATCGAAAGAAACTGCTACATCCCAAATGGTGAGATTGCCAAACAAGAAATTGATGGAATAATATGATCCAAAGATCCTACGCAGACAGGCATAAGCTGTAAATGTGGGAATAATTTTTAAACGAGAAAAAAGTCTACTAATACCGGGAATCGAAGCTATATCTTCCACTTGCCGGGCGGATATTCTACCCCTGAACTATCGTAACAGAACACTTACTCTCGGTTCTGAACACGGATGTTTCCTTTTTTGGAACGAAACTAGCCAAGTAAGTATCAAACTGCCCTAACTGATGTCCTCTAAGTAATGCATCGAAAGAAACTCCTCCCTCTCAAATGGTGATATTGCCAAACAAGAAATTGATGGAATAATATGATTCAAAGATCCTACGGAGACAGGCATAAGCTATAAATGTGGGAATAATTTAGAAACGAGAAAAAAGTCTGCTATGACCGGGAATCGAACCCGAGTCATCCACAAGCTGGGCAGATACAATACCCCTTAACTATCGTAAAAGAACACTTTCTCTGGTTTCTGAACCAAGGTGTTTCCTTGGTTGGGACGGAGCTAGCCAAGCTAGTATCAAACTGACCAAACAGATGTCCTCTAAGAGATACATTGAAAGAAACTCCTCCCTCTCAAATCGTGAGACTGCCAAATAAGAAATTGATGGATTAATATGGCACAAAAATCCTAAGCAGACAGGCATAATCTGTAAAATTGGGAATAATTTTGAAACGAGAAAAAAGTATGCTATGACCGGGAATCGAACCCGAGTCTTCCACTTGCCGGTAGGATATTCTATCCCGGTTCTAACGTTGCAGAACACTTTCTCTCGTTTCTGAACGCGGATATTTCCTTGTTCGGAACGGAACTAGCCAAGCTAGTATCAAACGTCCCCAATAGTTGTCTTCTAAAAATACATCTAAGGAAATTTCTCCCTCTCAAATGGTAAGATTGCCAAACAAGAAATTGATGGAATAATATGATCCGAAGATCCTATGCAGACAGGCATAAGCTGTAAAAGTTGAAATAATTTTGAAAGGAGAAAAAGTATGCTATGACCGGGAATCGAACCCGGGTCTTTCATTTGCCGGGAGGATATTCTACCCCTGAACTATCGTAGCTGAACACATTCTCTCGTTTCTAAACCCGGATGTTTCCTTGGTTGGGACGGTACTTGCCAAGCTAGTATGAAACTTCCCTAACTGATGTCCTCTAAGTGATGCATCGAAAGAAACACCTCCCTCTCAAATGGTGATATTGCCATGCAAGAAATTGATGGAATAATATGATCCAAAGATCCTACGCAGACAGGCATAAACTGTAAATGTGGGAATAATTTTGAAACGAGAAAAAGTCTACTATGACCGGGAATCGAAGTTAGATCTTCCACTTGCCGGGCGGATATTCTACCCCTGAACAATCGTAACAGAACACTTACTCTCGTTTCTGAACACGGATGTTTCCTTGTTCGGAACGGAACTAGCCAAGCTAGTATCAAACTGCCCAACAGATGTCTTCTATGATAGACACCGAAAGAAAATCCACCCTCACAAATGGTGAGATTGCCAAGCCAAAAATTGATGTAATAATATGATCCGAAGATCCTATGCAGACAAACATAAGCTGTAAAGTTCGGAATAATGTTGAAACGAGAAAATTCTGCTATGATCAAGAATTGAACCCGGGTCTTCCACTTGCCGGTAGGATATTCTGTCCCTGTTCTAACGTAGAAAAACACTTTCTCTCGTTTCTGAACGCGGATGTTTCTTTGGTTGGGACGGAACTATCCAAGCTAGTATCAAACGTCCCCAATAATTGTCTTCTAAGAAAGACATCGAAGGAAATTCCTCCATCTCAAATGGTGAAATTGCCAAACAAGAAATTGATGGAATAATATGATCCGAAGATCCTATGCAGACAGGCATAAGCTGTAAAAGTGGAAATAATTTTGAAAGAGAAAAGTATGCTAAGACCGTGAAACGAACCAGGGTCTTTCAATTGCCGGCGGATATTCTTCGCCTGAACTATCCCAGCAGAAAACTTCCTGTCGTTTATCAACACGGATGTTTCCTTGGTTGGGACGGAACTAGCTAAACTAGTATCAAACTGCCCAAACAGATGTCTTCTAATAGATTCTCCGAAAGAAAATCCTCCCTCTCGAATGGTGAGATTGCAAAAGAAGAAATTGATGGAATAATATGATCCGAAGATCTTATGCAGACAGGCGTAAGCTGTAAAGGTGGGAATAATTTTGAAACGAGATAAAAGTCTGCTATGACCAGGAATCGAACCCGGGTATTCCACACGCTGGGCAGATATTATACCTCTAAACTATCGTAAAAAAACACTTTCTCTGGTTTATGAACCCGGTTGTTTCCATAGTTGGGAAGGAACTAGCCAAGCTAGTATCAAACTGCCCCAACAGATGTCCTCTTAGAGATACATCGAAAGAAACTCCTACATCCCAAATGGTGAGATTGCCAAACAAGAAATTGATGGAATAATATGATCCAAAGATCCTACGCAGACAGGCATAAGCTGTAAATGTGGGAATAATTTTGAAACGAGAAAAAAGTCTGCTGTGACCGGGAATCGAACCCGTGTCTTCCACTTGTCGGGCGGATATTCTACCCCTGAACTATCGTAGCAGAACACATTCTCACGTATCTAAACACGGATGTACTTGTTTGGGACGAATCTAGCCAAGCTTGTATTAAACGTCCCCAACAATTGTCCCCTAAGAGATTCTTCGAAAGAATCTACTACCTCTCAAATGGTGAGGATCCCAAACAAGAAAATGATGGAATAATATGATCCGAAGTTCCTACGCAGACAGGTATAAGCTGTAAATGTGGGTATAATTTTGAAACGAGAAAAAAGTCTGTTATTACCGGGAATCGAACCCGAGTCATCCACATGCTGGGCAGATATTATACCCCTTAACTATCGTAGAAAAACACTTTCTCTGGTTTCTGAACCAAGGTGTTTCCTTAGTTGGGACGGAACTAGCCAAGCTATTATCAAGCTGCCCCAACAGATGTCCTCTAAGAGATACATTGAAAGAAACTCTTCCCTCTCAAATGGTGAGATTACCAAATAAGAAATTGATGGATTAATATGGAACAAAAATCATAAGCAGACAGGCATAATCTGTAAAATTGGGAATAATTTTGAAACGAGAAAAAAGTATGGTATGACCGGGAATCGAACCCGGGTCTTCCACTTGCCGGTAGGATATTCTATCCCGGTTCTAACGTTGCAGAACACTTTCTCTCGTTTCTGAACGCGGATGTTTCCTTGTTCGGAACGGAACTAGCCAAGCTAGTATCAAACGTCCCCAATAGTTGTCTTCTAAAAATACATCGAAGGAAATTCCTCCCTCTCAAATGGTAAGATTGCCAAACAAGAAATTGATGGAATAATATGATCCGAAGATCCTATGCAGACAGGCATAAGCTGTAAAAGTGGGAATAATTTTTAATGGAGAAAAAGTATGCTATGACCGGGAATCGAACCCGGGTTTTCCACTTGCCGGTAGGATATTCTACCCTTGAACTATCGTAGCAGAACAATATCTCTCGTTTCTGAAAACGGATGTTTCCTTGGTTGGGAGGGATATAGCCACGCTAGTATCAAACATCCCAAATAGATGTTCTCTAAGAGATACCTCGAAAGAAACTCCTCCCTCTTTGTAAAGGTCGCAAATATTTTGAAACGAGAAAAAAGTCTGTTATGACCAGGAATCGAACCCGGGTCTTCTAATTGCCGGGCGGATATTCTACCCCTGATCTATCGTAGAAGAACACTTTCTCTCGTTTCTGAACACGGATGTTTCCTTGTTCGGAACAGAACTAGCCAAGCTAGTATCAAAATGCCCCAACAGAAGTCCTCTAAGAGTTACAACGAAAGAAACTCCCTCTCAAATGGTGAGATTGTATAATAAGAATTTGATGGAATAATATGAGCCGAAGATCCTATGCAGACAGGCATAAGCTGTAAAGGTGGGAATAATTTTGAAAAGAGCAAAAATCTGCTATTATCTGGAATCGAACCCTGGTCTTCCACTTTCCGGGCGGATACTCTATCACTGTTCTATCGTAGCAGAACACTTTCTCTCATTTCTAAACGCGGTTGTTTCCTTGGTTGGGACGGAACTATCCAAGCTAGTATCAAACGTCCCCAATAGTTGTCTTCTAAGAAATACCTCGAAAGAAACTCTTCCGTCTCTGTAAAGGTGGCAAAAGTTTTGAAACGAGAAAAAAAGTCTGTTATGACCGGGAGTCGAACCCGGGTCTTCTAATTTCCGGGCGGATATTCTACCCCTGATCTATCGTAGCAGAACACTTTCTCTCGTTTCTGAACACGTATGTTTCCTTGTTCGGAACAGGAATAGTCAAGCTAGTATCAAAATGCCCCAACAGAAGTCCTCTAAGAGATACAACGAAAGATTGTATAATAAGAAATTGATGGAATAATATGAGCCGAAAATCCTATGCAGACAGGCATAAGCTGTAAAGGTGGGAATAATTTTGAAAAGAGTAAAAATCTGCTATTATCTGGAATCGAACCCGAGTCTTCCAATTGCCGGCGGATATTCTTCGCCTGAACTATCGCAGCAGTACACTTCCTCTCGTTTATCAACACGGATGTTTCCTTGGTTGGGACGGAACGAGCTAATCTAATATCAAACTGCCCAACAGATGTCTTCTAATAGATTCAAAGAAAGAAAATCCTCCCTCTCGAATGGTGAGATTGCAAAACAAGAAATTGATGGATTAATGTGATCCAAAAATCCTATGCAGACAAGGATAATCTGTATAGGTGGCAATTATTTTGAAACGAGAAAAAAGTCTGCTGTGACCGGGAATCGAACCCTGGTCTTCCACTTGTCGTGCGGATATTATACCCCTGAACTATCGTAGCAAAACACATTCTCACGTCTCTGAACACGGATGTAATTGTTTAGGACGAATCTAGCCAAGCTTGTATCAAACATCCCCAACAATTGTCCCCTAAGAGTTTTATCGAAAGAAACTACTACCTCTCTAATGGTGAGATTGCCGAAAAAGACATTGATTGAATAATATGATCCGAAGATCCTAGGCAGACAGCCATAAGCTGTAAATTTGGGAATAATTTTGAATCGAGAAAAAAGTGTGCTATGCCCAAGAATCGAACCCGGGTGTTTCATTTGCCGGGAGGATTTTCTACCCCTGAACTATCGTAGCAGAAATCTTTCTCTCGTTTCTAAACACGGATGTTTCCTTGGTTGGGACGGTACTTGCCAAACTAGTATGAAACGCCCTAACTGATGTCCTCTAAGTGATGCATCGAAAGAAACTCCTCCCTCTCAAATGGTGATATTGCCAAACAAGAAATTGATGGAATAATATGATCAAAAGATCCTACGCAGACAGGCATAAGATGTAAAGGTGTGAATAATTTTGAAACGAGAAAAAAGTCTGCTATGATCGGGAGTCGAACCCGAGTCATCCACATGCTGGGCAGATATTATACCCCTTAACTATCGTAGAAGAACACTTTCTCTGGTTCCTGAACCCAGGTGTTTCCTTGGTTGGGGCGGAACTAGCCAAGCTAGTACCAAACTGCCCCAACAGATGTCCTCTAAGAGATACATTGAAAGAAACTCCTCCCTCTCAAATGGTGAGATTACCAAATAATAAATTGATGGATTAATATGACCCAAAAATCCTATGCAGACAGGCATAATCTGTAAAATTGGGAATAATTTTGAAACGAGAAAAAAGTCTACTATGACCGGGAATCGAAGCTAGATCTTCCACTTGCCGGGCATATATTCTACACCTGAACTATCGTAACAGAACACTTACACTCGTTTCTGTACACGGATGTTTCCTTGTTCGGAACGGAACTAGCCAAGCTAGTATCAAACTGCCCAACAGATGTCTTCTATGATATACACCGAAAGAAAATCCTCCCTCACAAATGGTGAGATTGCCAAGCCAACAATTGATGGAATAATATGATCCGAAGATCCTATGCAGACAGGCATAAGCTGTAAAGGTGGGAATAATTTTTAAATGAAAAAAAGTATGCTATGACCGGGAATCGAACCCGAGTCTTCCACTTGCTGGTAGGATATTCTACACCTGAACTATCGTAGCAGAACAATATCTCTCGTTTCTGAACACGGATGTTTCCTTGGTTTGGACGGATTTTACCACGCTAGTATCAAACTGCCCCAATAGATGTTCTCTAAGAGATACATCGAAATAAACTCCTCCCTCTCTGTAAAGGTGGCAAAAATTTTGAAACGAGAAAAAAGTCTGTTACGACCAGGAATCGAACCCGGGTCTTCTAATTGCCGGTCGGATATTCTACCCCAGAACTATCGTAGCAGAAAACTTTCTCTCGTTTCTGAACACGGATGTTTCCTTGTTCAGAACGGAACTAGCCAAGCTAGTATCAAAATGCCCCAGCAGAAGTCCTCTAAGAGATGCAACGAAAGAAACTCCTCCCTCTCAAATGGTGAGATTGCCTAGTAAGAAATTGATGAAATAATATGATCCGAAGATCCTATGCAGACAGGCATAACCTGTAAAGGTGGGAATAATTTTGAAACGAGCAAAAATCTGCTATAATCTGGAATCGAACCCGGGTCTTCCACTTTCCGGGCGGATACTCTTCGCCTGAACTATCGCAGCAGAACACTTCATCTCGTTTATCAACACGGATGTTTCCTTGGTTGGGACGGAACTAGCTAATCTAGTATCAAACTGCCCCAACAGATGTATTCTAATTGATTCAGCGAAAGAAAATCCTCCCTTTCGAATGGTGAGATTGCAAAACAAGAAATTGATGGAATAATATGATCCAAAGATCTTATGCAGACAGGCGTAAGCTGTAAAGGTGGGAATAATTTTGAAACGAGAAAAAAGTCTGCTATGACCGGGAATCGAACCCGGGTCTTCCACTTGTCGTGCGGATATTATACCCCTGAACTATCGTAGCAAAACACATTCTCACGTCTCTGAACACGGATGTACTTGTTTGGGACGAATCTAGCCAAGCTAGTATCAAACTGCCCAACAGATGTCTTCTATGATATACACCGAAAGAAAATCCTCCCTCACAAATGGTGAGATTGCCAAGCCAACAATTGATGGAATAATATGATCCGAAGATCCTATGCAGACAGGCATAAGCTGTAAAGGTGGGAATAATTTTGAAATGAAAAAAAGTATGCTATGACCGGGAATCGAACCCGGGTCTTCCACTTGCCGGTAGGATATTCTACACCTGAACTATCGTAGCAGAACAATATCTCTCGTTTCTGAACACGGATGTTTCCTTGGTTGGGACGGATTTTACCACGCTAGTATCAAACTGCCCCAATAGATGTTCTCTAAGAGATACATCGAAATAAACTCCTCCCTCTCTGTAAAGGTGGCAAAAATTTTGAAACGAGAAAAAAGTCTGTTACGACCAGGAATCGAACCCGGGTCTTCTAATTGCCGGTCGGATATTCTACCCCAGAACTATCGTAGCAGAAAACTTTCTCTCGTTTCTGAACATGGATGTTTCCTTGTTCAGAACGGAACTAGCCAAGCTAGTATCAAAATGCCCCAGCAGAAGTCCTCTAAGAGATGCAACGAAAGAAACTCCTCCCTCTCAAATGGTGAGATTGCCTAGTAAGAAATTGATGAAATAATATGATCCGAAGATCCTATGCAGACAGGCATAACCTGTAAAGGTGGGAATAATTTTGAAACGAGCAAAAATCTGCTATAATCTGGAATCGAACCCGGGTCTTCCACTTTCCGGGCGGATATTCTATCCCTGTTCTAACGTAGCAGAACACTTTCTCTCGTTTCTGAACGCGGATGTTTCCTTGGTTGGGACGGAACTATCCAAGCTAGTATCACACGTCTCCAATAGTTGTCTTCTAAGAAATACATCGAAAGAAATTCCTCCCGCTCAAATGGTGAAATTGCCAAACAAGAAATTGATGCAATAATATGATCCGAAGATTCTATGCAGAAAGGCATAAGCTGTAAAGGTGGGAATAATTTTGAAAGGTGAAAGAGTATGGTATGACCGGGAAAGGAACCCGGGTATTCCAATTGTCGGCGGATACTCTTCGCCTGAACTATCGCAGCAGAACACTTCATCTCGTTTATCAACACGGATGTTTCCTTGGTTGGGACTAGCTAATCTAGTATCAAACTGCCCCAACAGATGTATTCTAATTGATTCAGCGAAAGAAAATCCTCCCTTTCGAATGGTGAGATTGCAAAACAAGAAATTGATGGAATAATATGATCCAAAGATCTTATGCAGACAGGCGTAAGCTGTAAAGGTGGGAATAATTTTGAAACGAGAAAAAAGTCTGCTATGACCGGGAATCGAACCCGGGTCTTCCACTTGTCGTGCGGATATTATACCCCTGAACTATCGTAGCAAAACACATTCTCACGTCTCTGAACACGGAAGTACTTGTTTGGGACGAATCTAGCCAAGCTTGTATCAAACATCCCCAACAATTGTCCCCTAAGAGTTTTATCGAAAGAAACTACTACCTCCCAAATTGTGAGATTGCCAAACAAGAAAATGATGGAATAATATGATCCGAAGTTCCTATGCAGACAGGTATAAGATCTAAAGGTGGGAATAATTTTGAAATGAGAAAAAGTATGCTATGACCGGGAATCAAACCCGGGTCTTCCACTTGCCTGACGGCTATTATACTTCTGAAATATCGTAGGAGAACACTTTCGCTCTTTTCTCAACACGGATGTTTCCTTGGTTGAACGGAACTAGCCAAGCTAGTATCAAACTGCCCTTACAGATGTCCTCTATGATATACATCAAAAGAAACTCCTCCCTCTCAAATGGTGAGATTACCAAATAAGAAATTGATGGATTAATATGATCCAAAAATCCTATGCAGACAGGCATAAGCTGTAAAATTGGGAATAATTTTGAAACGAGAAAAATGTGTCCTATGCCCGTGAATCTAACCCGGGTCATTCATATCCCGGGAAGATATTCTACCACTGAACTATCGCAGCAGAACACTTTCTCTCGTTTCTAAACACGGATGTTTCCTTGGTTGGGACGGTACTTGCCAAGCTAGTATGAAACTGCCCTAACTGATGTTCTCTAAGAGATACATCTAAAGAAACTCCTCTCCCTCAAATGGTGAGATTGCCGAAAAAGACATTGATTGAATAATATGATCCGAAGATCCTAGGCAGACAGCCATAAGCTGTAAATTAGGGAATAATTTTGAATCGAGAAAAAAGTGTGCTATGCCCGGGAATCGAACCCGGGTTTTTCATTTGCCGGGAGGATTTTCTACCCCTGAACTATCGTAGCAGAAATCTTTCTCTCGTTTCTAAACACGGATGTTTCCTTGGTTGGGACGGTACTTGCCAAGCTAGTATGAAACTGCCCTAACTGATGTCCTCTAAGTGATGCATCGAAAGAAAATCCTCCCTCTCAAATGGTGATATTGCCAAACAAGAAATTGATGGAATAATATGATCAAAAGATCCTACGCAGACAGGCATAAGATGTAAAGGTGGGAATAATTTTGAAACGAGAAAAAAGTCTGCTATGATCGGGAGTCGAACCCGAGTCATCCACATGCTGGGCAGATATTATACCCCTTAACTATCGTAGAAGAACACTTTCTCTGGTTCCTGAACCCAGGTGTTTCCTTGGTTGGGACGGAACTAGCCAAGCTAGTACCAAACTGCCCCAACAGATGTCCTCCAAGAGATACATTGAAAGAAACTCCTCCCTCTCAAATGGTGAGATTACCAAATAAGAAATTGATGGATTAATATGACCAAAAAATCCTATGCAGACAGGCATAATCTGTAAAATTGGGAATAATATTTAAACCAGAAAAAGTGTGCTATGCCCGTGAATCGTATCCGGGTCTTTCATTTGCCGGGAGGATATTCTACCCCTGAACTATCGTAGGAGATTTTTTTCTCTCGTTTCTAAACAAGGATGTTTCCATGTTGGAACGGCACTTGCCAAGCTAGTATCAAACTGCCCCAACAGATGTCCTCTAAGAGATAAAGCGAAAGAAACTCCTTCCTCTCAAATGGTAAGATTACCAAATAAGAAATTGATGGATTAATATGATGCATAAATCCTATGCAGACAGGCATAAGCTGTAAAATTGGGAACAATTTTAAAACGAGAAAAAGTGTGCTATGCCCGGGAATCAATCCCGGGACTTTCATTTGCCGGTCGGATATTCTACCCCTGAACAATCGTAGGAGAACACTTTTTCTCGTTCCTGAACACGGATGTTTTCTTGGTTGAGACGGTACTTGCCAAGTTAGTATGAAACTGCCCTATCTGATGTCCTGTAAGAGATACATCGAAAGAAACTCCTCTCCCTCAAATGGTGAGTTTTAGGAAAAAGACATTGATTGAATAATATGATCCGAAGATCCTATGCAGACAGCCATAAGCTGTAAATTTGGGAATGATTTTGAATCGAGAAAAAAGTGTGCTATGCCCGGGAATCGAACCCGGGTCTTCCACTTGCGGGTCGGATATTCTACCCCTGAACAATCGTAGGAGAACACTTTTTCTCGTTACTAAACACGGATGTTTCCTTGGTTGGGGCGGAACTAGCTAAATTAAAATCATTCTGCCCCAACATATGTCTTATAAAAAATTCACCGAAAGAAAATCCTCCCTCTCAAATGGTGAGATTGCCAAACAATAAATTGATGGAATAATATGATCCAAAGATCCTACGCAGACAGGCATAAGCTGTAAATATGGGAATAATTTTGAAACGAGAAAAAAGTTTCCTTTGACCGGGAATCGAACCCGAGTCATCCACATGCTGGGCAGATATTATAACCCTTAACTATGGTAGAAGAACACTTTCTCTGGTTTCTGAACCCAGGTGTTTCCTTGGTTGGGACGGAACTAGCCAAGCTAGTATCAAAATGCCCCAACAGACATCCTATAAGAGATACATTGAAAGAAACTCCTTACTCTCAAATGGTGAGATTACCAAATAAGAAATTGATGGACTAATATGACCCAAAAATCCTATGCAGACAGGCATAATCTGTAAATTTGGGAATAATTTTGAAACGAGAAAAAAGTCTACTATGACCGGGAATCAAAGCTAGATCTTACACTTGCCGGGCGGATATTCTACCACTGAACTATCGTAACAGAACACGTACTCTCGTTTCTGAAATCGGATGTTTCCTTGGTTGGGACGGAACTATCCAAGCTAGTATCAAACGTCCCCAATAGTTGTCTTCTAAAAATACATCGAAGGAAATTCCTCCCTCTCAAATGGTGAGATTGCCAAACAGGAAATTGACGGTATAATATGATCCGAAGATCCTATGCAGACAGGCATAAGCTGTAAAGGTGGGAATAATTTTGAAAGGAGAAAAAGTATGCTATATATATCGAGCGGATATTCTACTCTGAAATATCGTAGCAGAACATATTCTATCGTATCTGAACACGGATATACTTGTTTGGGACGAATCTAGCCAAGCTTGTATCAAATGTCCCCAACACTTGTCTTCTAAGAAATACATCGAAGGAAAATTCTCCATCTCAAACGATAAGATTGCCAAACAAAAAATTGTTGGAATAATATGATCCGAAGATCCTATGCAGACAGGCATAAGCTGTAAAGGTGGCAAAAATTTTGAATGGAGAAAAAAGTCTGTTATGACCGGAAATCGAACCCGGGTCTTCTACTTGCCGGGTGGATATTCTACCCCTGAACTATCGTAACAGAACACTTTCTCTGGTTTCTGAACACGGATGTTTCCTTGGTTGGGGCGGAACTAGATAAAATAAAATCAAACTGCCCCAACAGATGACTTCTAATTGATTCACCGAAATGAAATGAAATGAAGAGATCGCCAAACAAAAAATTGATGGAATAATATGATCCGAAGATCTTATACAGACAGGCGTAAGCTGTAAAGGTGGGAATAATTTTGAAACGAGAATAAAGTCAGCTATGAAAGAAAATCGAACCCGGGTCTTCCACATGCTGGGCAGATATTATACCCATAAACTATTGTAGAAGAACACTTTCTCTGGTTTCTGAACCCGGATGTTTCCTTGGTTGGGACGGAACTAGCCAAGCTAGTATCAAACTGCCCCTACAGATGTCCTCTAAGATATACATTGAAAGAAGCTCCTCCCTATTAAATGTTGAGATTGCCAAATAAGAAATTGATGGATTAATAGGATCCAAAAATCCTATGCAGACAGTCATAAGCTTTAAAATTGGGAATAATATTTAAACCAGAAAAAGTGTGCTATTCTCGTGAATCGTATCCGGCTCTTTTTTTTGCCGGGAGGATATTCTACCCCTGAACTATCGTGGCAGATTTTTTTCTCTCGTTTCTAAACAAGGATGTTTCCATGTTGGAACGGCACTTGCCAAGCTAGTATCAAACTGCCCCAACAGATGTCCTCTAAGAGATACATCGAAAGAAACTCCTCCCTCTCAAATGGTAATATTACCAAATAAGAAATTGATGGATTAATATGATGCAAAAATTCTATGCAGACAGGCATAAGCTGTAAAGGTGGCAAAAATTTTGAAAGGAGAAAAAAGTCTGTTATGACCGGAAATCGAACCCGGGTCTTCTACTTGCCGGGCGGATATTCTACCCCTGAACTATCGTAACAGAACACTTACTCTGGTTTCTAAACACGGATGTTTCCTTGTTCGGAACGGAAGTAGCCAGGCTAGTATCAAAATGCCCCAACAGATGTCCTCTAAGAGATACAACGAAAGAAACTCCTCCCATCTCAAATGGTGAGATTGCCTAATAAGAAATTGATGGAATAATATGATCCGAAGATCCTATGCAGAAAGGTATAAGCTGTAAAGGTGGGATTAATTTTAAAACGAGCAAAAATCTGCTATTATCTGGAATCGAACCCGGGTCTTCCACTTTCCGGGCGGATATTCTATCCCTGTTCTAACATAGCAGAACACAATCTCTCGTTTCTGAACGCGGATGTTTCCTTGGTTAGGACGGAACTATCCAAGCTAATATCAAACGTCCCCAACAATTGTCTTGTAAGAAATATATCGTAGGAAATTCCTCCCTCTCAAATGGTGAGATTACCAAACAAGAAATTGATGGAATAATATGATCCGAAGTTCCTATGGAGACAGGCATAAGCTGTAAAGGTGGGAATATATATGAAAGGAGAAAAAAGTCTGCTATGACCGGGAATCGAAGCCAGATCTTCCACTTGCTTGGCGGATATTCTACCACTGAACTATCGTAACAGAACATTTTCTCTCGTTTCTGAACACGGATGTTTCCTTGGTTTGGACGGTACTATCCAAACTAGTATCAAACTGCCCAAGCAGATGTCCTCTAAAAGAACCATCGAAAAAAATCCTCCTTGGCAAAAGGTGTGATTGCCAAACAAGAAATTGATGGAATAATATGATCCGATGATCCTTTGCAGACAGGCATATGCTGTAAACGTAAGAATAATTTTCAAACGAGAAAAAAGTCTGCTATGACCGGGAATAGAACCCGGTTCTTCTACTTGCCGGGCGGATATTCTACCCCTGGACTATCGTAGCATAACACTTTCTCTCGTTTCTAAACACGGATGTTACCTTGGTTGGGATTAGCTAAACTAGTATCAAACCGCTCCAACTGATGACTTCTAATTGATTCACCGAAAGAAAATCCTCCCTCTCAAATGGAGAGATTGCCTAACAAGAATTTGATGGAATAATATAATCCGAAGATCTTATGCAGACTGTCATATGCTGTAAATGTGGGAATAATTTTGAAACGAGAAAAAAGTCTGCTATAAAAGGAAATCGAACCCGGGTCTTCCACATGCTTGGCAGTTATTATACCCATAAACTATCGTAGAAGAACACTTTCTCTGGTTTCTGAACCCGGATGTTTCCTTGGTTGGGACGGAACTAGCCAAGCTAATATCAAACTGCCCCAACAGATGTCCTCTAAGAGATACATCGAAAGAAACTCCTCCCTCTCGAATGGTGAGATTGCCATACAAGAAATTAATGGAATAATATATTCCGAAAATCCTATGCAGACAGGCATATGCTGTAAAGGTGGCAATTATTTTGAAACGAGAAAAAGCCTGCTGTGACCGGGAATCGAACCCGGGTCTTCCACTTGTCGGGCGGATATTCTACCCCTGCACTTTCGTAGCAGAAAACATTCTCACGTATCTGAACACGGACGTACTTGTTTGGGACGAATCTAGCCAAGCTAGTATCAAACAGCCCCTACAGTTGTCTTCTAAGAAATACCCCGAAAAAAATCCTCCCTCTCAAATGGAAAGATTGCCAAGCAAGAAATTGATGGAATAATATGATCCAAAGATCCTACGCAGACAGGTATAAGCTGTAAAGTTTGGAATAATTTTGAAAAGAGAAAAAAGTGTGCTATGACCGGATATCGAACCCGGGACTCGAACCCGGGACTCGAACCCGGGACTCGAACCCGGGACTCGAACCCGGGACTCGAACCCGGGACTCGAACCCGGGACTCGAACCCGGGACTCGAACCCGGGACTCGAACCCGGGACTCGAACCCGGGACTTCCACTTGCCGGGCGGATATTCTACCCCTAGACTATCGTAGCAGAACACTTTCTCTCGTTTATGAACACCGATGTTTCCTTGTTTGGGTCGGAACTAGCTAAACTAAAATCAATCTGCCGCAACAGATGTCTTCTAATTGATTCACCGAAAGAAAATTCTCCCTCTCGAATGGTGAGATTGCAAAACAAGAAATTGATGGAATAATATAATCCGAAGATCTTATGCAGACAGGCGTAAGCTGTAAAGGTGGGAATAATTTTGAAATGAGAAAAAGTATGCTATGACCGGGAATCGTACCCGGGACTTCCACTTGCCGGACGGATATTCTACTTCTGAAATATCGAAGTAGAACACTTTCTCTCGTTTCTCAACACGGATGTTTCCTTGGTTGAACGGAACTAGCCAAGCTAGTATCAAACTGCCCCTACAGATGTCCTCTAAGATATACATCGAAAGAAACTCCTCCCTCTCAAATGGTGAGATTACCAAATAAGAAATTTATGGATTAATATGATCCAAAAATCCTATGCAGGCAGGCTTAAGCTGTGAAATTGGGAATAATTTTGAAACGAGAAAAAAGTGTGCTATGCCCGGGAATCAACCCCGGGTCTATCATTTGCCGGGAGGATATTCTACCCCTGAACTATCGTAGCAGAACAGTTTCTCTCGTTTCTAAACACGGATGTTTCCTTGGTTGGGACGGAACTAGCTAAGCTAGTATCAAACTGCCCCTACAGATGTCTTCTAATAGATTCACCGAAAGAAAATCCTCCCTCTCGAATGGTGAGATTGCAAAACATGAAATTGATGGAATAATATGATCCGAAGATTTTAGGCAGACAGTCGTAAGCTGTAAAGGTCGGAATAATTTTGAAACGAGAAAAAAGTCTGCTATGACCGGGAATGGAACCCGGGTCTTCCACATGCTGGGCAGATATTATACCTCTAAACAACCGTAGAAGAACATTTTCTCTGTTTTCTGAACTCGGATGTTTCCTTGGTTGGGACGGAACTAGCCAAGCTTGTATCAAACTGCCCCAACAGATGTCCTCCAAGAGATACATCGAAAGAAATTCCTCCCTCTCAAATAGTGTGATTGCCAAACAAGAAATTGATGGAATAAGATGATCGGAAAATCCTATGCAGAAAGACAAAAGCCGTAAAGGTGGCAAATATTTTGAAACGAGAAAAAAGTGTGCTAAGACCGGGAATGGAACCCGTGTCTTCCACATGCCGGGCGGATATTCTACCCCTGGACTATCGTAGCAGAACACTTTCTCTCATTTCTGAACACGGATGTTTCCTTGGTTGGGTCGGACCTAGCTAAACTAATATCAAACTGCCCAACAAGATGTATTCTAATATATTCACGGAAAGAAAATCCTCCCATTCGAATGGTGAGATTGCCATACAAGAAATTGATGGAATAATATGATCCGAAGATCTAATGCAGACAGACGTAAGCTGTAAAGGTGCAAATATTTTTAAACGAGAAAATAGTCTGTTATGCCAGGGAATCGTACCCGGGTCTTCCACATACTGGGCAGATATTATACCTCTAAGCTATCGTAGAAGAACACTTTCCCTGGTTTCTGAACGCGGATGTTTCCTTGGTTGGGACGGAACTAACCAAGCTAGTATCAAACTGCCCCAACAGATGTCTTCTAAGATAAACATCGACAGAAACTCCTCCCTCTTAAATGGTGAGATTGCCAAACAAGAAATTGATGGAATAATATGATCCGAAGATCTTATGCAGACAGGCATAAGCTGAAAAGGTGGGAATAATTTTGATTCAAGAAAAAAGTGTGCTATGACCGGGAATCTAACCCGGGTCTTCCACTTGCCGGGCGGATATTCTACCACCGAACTACCGTAACAGAACATTTTCTCTCGTTTCTGAACACGGATGTTTCCTTTGGTTGGGACGGAACTAGCCAAGCTAGTATCAAACTGCCCCAACAGATGTCCTCTAAGAGATACATCGAAAGAAACTCCTACTTCTCAAATGGTGTGATTACCAAACAAGAAATTGATGGATTAATATGATCCAAAAATCCTGTGCAGACAGGCATAAGCTGTTAAATTCGGAATAATTTTGAAACGGGAAAAAAGTCTGTTATGACCGGGAATCGAAGCCAGATCTTCCACTTGCCGGGCGGATATTCTACCCCTGAACTATCTTAACAGAACACTTATCTCGTTTCTGAACACGGATGTTTCCTTGTTTGGAACGGAACTAGCCAAGCTAATATCAAACTGCCCAACAGATGTCCTCTAAGATATACATCGAAAGAAACTCCTCCCTTTCAAATGGTGAGATTGCCTAATAAGAAATTGATGAAATAATATGATCCGAAGATTCTATGCAGACAGGCATAAGCTGTAAAGGTGGGAATAATTTTGAAACGAGAAAAAATCTGCTATTATCTGGAACCAAACCCGGGTCTTTCACTTTTTGGGCGGATATTCTTTCCCTGATCTGACGTTGCAGAACACTTTCTCTCGTTTCTGAACACGGATGTTTCCTTGGTTGGGACGGAACTATCCAAGCTTGTATCAAACTACTCCAACAGATGCTCGAGCTTTTGTGGGGTGTATATATTGTTTAAATATCATATACACGCAATATATTTCCATTTATTTCACGTCTGTGAAAAGGAAGTTTCTTGCATATTTCCATTCCCATTTTTTGGAATCTGAATTTTGCAATGCATCTACAAATCTTTTTCTCCAACGCATGATCTATTAGAATAGAGAACTGCATACATAGACCTACCTCTCCTCCAGAAATATTTTGATACAGCACAACTGCTTTTACATTCGCTGAAAGAAGAGATTTCCAGTTATTCATCTTATTTTCGCTTTCTGAGTTAATTCACCTATTCCTGTAAATCGGCTTCTTTAGACGCAGTCCAATTTGTACAACCTTTCCATTTTCGTTGTGTCCTATGATGGATTTAATAGTCACTGAACAATCCCGATCCATAGTCCATGTGCCATCTCCCCATATTGAAGACAATTTATCTATCCTTCCTACCTCTACTGGTTGCATGTTTCCTTCGAACTGTATATCATTTGTTTGTTTAGAGGGGAGTGCTTATACTTGGTTTTTTGATACAATAGGCGCATTTAAGAGGAATACATCCTATAAAAGGGAGGAGGTTTCCAAGTCTTTTTTCAATTTTTATGCATTATATTGTTGAAAAATATTTTTTATGTTATTTCGTATTAATTATTTTCCTTAGATGAGCCTGTATTGGGTATATATATATAGTATAAATATCATATACAAGCAACATTTATTTCACGTCGGAGAAATTGAAGATGTTTGCAAATTTCCATTCCCATAATTTGTAGTCAGAAAATTGCAATGCATCTAAAAAAATTCTTCACACACTGGAAAACTGTTATCGTAGAGAATTTCGTACACAACCCTAACTCTATTCCAGGAATACTGCGATAGAGCGTAACTACTTTTCCTTCTGCTGGAAAAAGAGATTTCAAGTTATTAGTCATAATTTCGCTTTTCTCTCTGAATTCACCTATTCTTGTAAATCACCTTCTTAAGACAAAGTCAGATAATGGGCAAAGGCTCTGCAAGATGTGCAACATTTCCGTATCCCGTGTGTCGTATGATGGGTATAATATTCAGTGTACTATCCTGATCAACAATTTACGTGCAATATCTCCATATGGAAGAGAGATTTCAATACTCCATATCCGAAAAAGAATAATGTATTGCTATCTATATGGCCATATTGTTTTTGCACCTTTGGAACAATTACATTTCGATGGACCACTTCTGTCTTTCATCAGAATTTCTGTACTCTTTTCAAAATATGCATGTTTGTATATGAAAGATATTTCCATTTGATTTGATTTGGATCATTTTTTTCCGTTTCCCACATGAGATGGTTCATAAAATTTTCCGCTTTTACTTATTCGGCAGCTTACGTCTTCCATGTGATAATCGTCTAAATCGGATTAGGTAGCCTAAGTTCTTTCAAAAAGATAGGTTCTATTAAATCGTGCGATTTTATTAGTATTCTCACAGAGAGCCATGCTCGTCTGGAATGACCTGCTAAAAAATTCCTTAGTTCTGTTCGTATTCGCTTACCACCTGAGGCTGATACAGTTCCATTGATCTTGAGCCTGCATATCTTGGACCTGAATATTGAATTTTGTATTCTAGCTGCGACGTTGACCATTGTAAGCAAAGGAGACCCAACTGAGTTAACTTTCTTGTTCTTATTCAGCTTCACCCCAACTATAGGCGTTTGCCTTGCGAAGGACCTTCGCTGCCTCTGTAGCCCTGAAATGTGACGTTACTCCAGTCACGCCATTGGTGGCCCTGAAAAGGTCCTGGGTTGCTGCTTCTATTGTTTGTTTATATGTTTGAGTGCCCAGTCAGTCAGTCAGCGAGGTGAGCGAGCACAGCGGAGATCAGCAGAGTAAACCGATCGATCATTGGCTTATGTCAAGTGGCTATCAATGAACATATTCCCCTAGCTTTCGTTGCTTTTGCTGGTGTTCGAAAACTCCCCCTTGTGAAGGAAGTACAGTAATTCAATGTGGTCCAGAGCTGTTAGGGCTTTCCGAGCGAACCCAGATTCCACCTAGGGGTAAACCGCACGCTTTGCTGCGAGCGGAGCACCTGGGGGACCATTGCACGGGTCAACTCACTTTCTTCTTGCGGGGGGAGGCTAACGAGGCCCCACCTTCTCACCCGCCTCGCTCTTTCCGTCTATTTAGACAGGTGGCATTTGTTTGGACATGGGGGTCCCCCACCTTTTAGATAGCCCATTAAGAGACCGATAATATGCCGCTTAAATATCTCCAGCGGCCAAAAAGGCACCTCAGACAAATTTGGGACAAATATTACTATACCCAAGGGCATTAAACAAGTTCTTTTTGGAGAAATTTTTATTGACGCGGATGTTTCCCTGTTTGGAACGGAACAAGCCAAGCTATTATCAAACTGCCCAACAGATGTCTTCTAAGAGATACACCGAAAGAAAATCCTCCCTCTCAAATGGTGAGATTGCCAAGCAAGAAATTGATGGAATAATATGATCCGAAGATGCTATGGAGACAGCCATAAGCTGTAAAGTTGGGAATAATTTTGAAACGAGAAAAAAGTCTGCTATGACCGGGAATCAAACCCGGGTCTTCCACTTGCCGGTCGGATATTCTACCCCTGAACTATCGTAGCAGAACACTTTCTCTCGTTTCTGAACACGGATGTATCCTTGGTTGGGACGGAACTAGCCACGCTAGTATCAAACTGCCCCAACAGATGTCCTCTAAGAGATACATCGAAAAAAATCTTCCTTGTCAAATGGTGAGATTGCCAAACAAGAAATTGATGGAATAATATGATCCGAAGAACCTTTGCAGACACGCATATGCTGTAAAGGTGAAAATAATTTTGAAACGAGAAAAAAGTATGCTATGACCGGGAATCGAACCCGGGTCTTCTACTTCCCGGGCGGATATTCTACCCCTGGACTATCGTAGCAGAACACTATCGCTCGTTCTGAACATGGATGTTTCCTTGGTTGGGACGGAACTAGCTAAACTAGTATCAAACTGCCCCAACAGATGTCCTCTAAGAGATACATCAAAAGGAACTCCTCCATCTCAAATGGTCAGATAGCAAAACAAGAAATTGATGGAATATTATGTTCCGAAAATCCTATGCAGACAGGCATAAGCTGTAAAATTGGGAATAATTTTGAAACTAGAAAAGAGTGTGCTATGCCCGGGAATCAAACCCGGGTCTTTCATTTGCCGGGAGGATATTCTACCCCTGAACTACCGTAGCAGAACACTTTCTCTCGTTTCTAAACACGGATGTTTCCTTGGTTGGGACGGTACTTGCCAAGCTAGTATAAAACTGCCCTAACTGATGTCCTCTAAATGATGCATCGTAAGAAACTCCTCCCTCTCAAATAATGATATTGCCAAACAAGAAATTGATGGAATAATATGATCCAAAGATCCTATGCAGACAGGCATAAGCTGTAAATGTGGGAATAATTTTGAAAGGAGAAAAAAGTCTGCTAAGGCCGGGAATCGAACTCGGGTCTTCCACTTGCCGGTAGGATATTCTAACCATGAACTATCGTAGCAGAACAATATCTCTCTTTTCTGAACACGGCAGTTTCCTTGGTTGGGACGGATTTAGCCACGCTAGTATCAAACTGCCCCAATAGATGTTCTCTAAGAGATACATCGAAAGAAACTCCTCCCTCTCTGTAAAGGTGGCAAAAATTTTAAAACGAGAAAAAAGTCTGTTATGACCGGGAATCGAACCCGGGTTTTCTAATGGCCGGGCGGATATTTTACCCCTGAACTATCGTAGCAGATCCCTTTCTCTAGTTTCTGAAAACGGATGTTTCCTTGTTCGGAACAGGACTAGCCAAGCTAGCATCAAAATACCCCAACAGAAGTCCTCTAAGAGATACAACGAAAGAAACTCCTCCCTCTCAAATGGTGAGATTGCCTAATAAGAAATTGATGGAATAAAATGATCCGAAGAACCTATGCAGACAGGCATAAGCTGCAAATTTGGGAATAATTTTGAAACGAGCAAAAATCTGCTATGACCGGGAAACGAACCCGGGTCTTCCAATTGCCGGCGGATATTCCTCGCCTGAACTATCTCAGCAGAACACTTCATCTCGTTTATCAACAAGGATGTTTTTTTAGTTGGGACGGAACTAGTTAATCTAGTATAAAACTGCCCCAACAGATGTCTTTTAATAGATTCACCGAAAGAAAATCCTCCCTCACGAATGGTGAGATTGCAAAACAAGAAATTGATGGAATAATATGATCCTAAGATCTTATGCAAACAGGCATAAGCTGTAAAATTGGGAATAATTTTAAAACGAGAAAAAAGGGAATCGAACCCGGGTCTTCCACAAGCTGGGCAGATATTAAACCTCTAAACTATAGTAGAAAAACACTTTCTCTGGTTTCTGAAACCGGATGTTTCCATTGTTGGGAAGGAACTAGCCAAGCTAGTATCAAACTGCCCCAACAGATGTCCTCTTAGAGATACATCGAAAGAAACTCCTCCATCTCAAATGGTGAGATTGCCAAACAAGAATATGATGGATAGATATGATCCAAAAATCCTATGCAGACAGGCATAATCTGTATAGGTGGCATTTATATTGAAACGAGAAAAAAGTCTGCTGTGACCGGGAATCGAACCAGGGTCTTCCACTTGTCGGGCGGATATTCTACCCCTGAACTATCGTAGCAGAACACTTTCTCACGTATCTGAACGCGGATGTACTTGTTTGGGACGAATCTAGCCAAGCTAGTATCAAACGTCCCCAAAAATTGTCCCCTTAGAGATACATCGAAAGAGACTACTACCTCTCAAATGGTGAGTTTGCCAAACAAGAAATTGATGGAATAATATGATCCGAAGTTCCTATGCAGAGAGGCATAAGCTGTAAAGGTGGGAATAGTTTTGAAATGAGAAAAAGTATGTTATGACCGGGAATCGAACCCGGGTCTTCCACTTGCGTGGCGGATATTCTACCCCTGAAATATCGTAGCAGAACACTTTCTCTCGTTTCTCAACACGGATGTTTCCTTGGTTGAACGGAACTAGCCAAGCTAGTATCAAACTGCCCCTACAGATGTCCTTTAAGAGATACTTCGAAAAAAATCCTCCTTGTCAAATAGTGAGATTGCCAAAAAAGAAATTGATGGAATAATATGATCCGAGGATCCTTTGCAGACGTCATATGCTGTAAGGGTGGGAATAATTTTGAAACGAGAAAAATGAGTTTTATGACCGGGAACCGAAACCGGGTCTTCCACTTGCCGAGGGGATATTCTACCCCTGGACTATAGTAGCAGAACACTTTCTCTCGTTTCTAAACGCGGATGTTTCCTTGGTTGGGGCGGAACTAGCTAAAATAAAATCAAACTGCCCCAACAGATGTCTTCTAATAGATTCACCGAAAGAAAATCCTCCCTCTCAAATAGTGAGATTGCCAAATAAGAAATTGATGAAATAATATGATCCGAAAATCCTATGCAGAAAGACATAAGCTGTAAAGGTGGCAATTATTTTGAAACGAGAAAAAAGTCTGCTGCGACCGGGAATCGAACCCGGGTCTTCCACTTATCGTGCGGATATTCTACCCCTGTAATATCGTAGCAGAACATATTCTATCGTATCTGAACACGGATATTCTTGTTTGGGACGAATCTAGCCAAGCTAGTATCAAATGTCCCCAACACTTGTCTTCTACGAAATACATCGAAGGAAATTTCTCCCTCTCAAATGATGAGATTGCCAAACAAAAAATTGTTGGAATAATATGATCCGAAGATCTTATGCAGACAGACGTAAGCTGTAAATGTGGGAATAATTTTCAAACGAGAAATAGGTCTACTGTGACCGGGAATCGAAGCCAGGTCTTCCATTTGCTGGGCGGATATTCTACCCATGAACTATCGTAACAGAACACTATCTCTTGTTTCTGAACACGAATGTTTCCTTGTTTGGGACGGAACTAGCCAAGCTAATATCAAACTGACCTACAGATATCTTCTAAGAGATACACTGAAAGAAAATCCTCCCTCTCAATTGGTGAGATTACCAAATAAGAAATTGATGGAATAATATGATCCGAAGATCTTATGCAGACAGGCGTAAGCTGTAAATGTGGGAATAATTTTGAAACGAGAAAAAGGTCTACTATGACCGGGAATCGAAGCCAGGTCTTCCATTTGCTGGGCGGATATTCTACCCCTGAACTATCGTAACAGAACACTTTCTTTCGTTTCTGAACACGGATGTTTCCTTGGTTGTACGGAACTAGCCAAACTAGTATCAAACTGCCCCTACAGATGTCGTCTAAGATATACACCGAAAGAAACTGCTCCCTATTAAATGGTGAGATTGCCAAACATCAAATTGATGGAATAATATGATCCGAAGATCCTATGCAGACAAGCATAACCTGTAAAGGTGGGAATAATTTAGAAACGAGAAAAAATAGTGCTATGCCCGTGAATCGAACCCGAATCTTTCATTTGCAGGAAAGACATTCTACCCCTGAACTATTGTAGCAGAACACTTTCTCTAGTTTCTAAACACGGATGTTTCCTTGGATGGGACGGTACTTGCCAAGCTAGTATTAAACTGCCCCAACAGATGTCCTCTAAGAGATACATCGAAAGAAACTCTTATCCTTCAAATGGTGAGATTGCCGAACAAGACATTGATGGAATAATATGATCCGAAGATCCTATGCAGACAGCCATAAGCTTTAAAGGTGGGAATAATTTTGAATCGAGAAAAAAGTCTGCTATGACCGGGATTCGAACCCACTTGCCCGGCGGTTATTCTACCCCTGAACTATCGTAACAGAACACTTTCTCTTGTTTCTGAACACGGATGTTTCGTTGTTTGGGACGGAACTAGCCAAGCTAATATCAAACTTCCCAACAGATATCTTCTAAGAGATACACTGAAAGAAATCCCTCCCTCTCTAATCGTGAGTTTGCCAAACAAGAAATTGGGAGAATAATATGATCCGAAGATCCTATGAAGACAGGCATAAGGAGTAAAGTTGGGAATAATTTAGAAACAAGAAAAAAGTCTGCTATGACCGGGAATCGAACCCGTTTCTTCCACTTGCCTTTTGTATATTCTACCTCTGAACTATCGTAGCAGAACACTTTCTCTCGTTTCTGAACACGGATGTTTCCTTGGTTGGGCCGGATCTAGCCACTCTAGTATCGAACTGCCCCAATAGATGTTCTCTAAGAGATACATCGAAAGAAACTCCTCCCTCTCTGTAAAGAAGGCAATATGTTGAAACAAGAAAAAAGTCTGTTATGACCGGGAATCGATCCCGGTTCTTCTACTTGCCGGATGGATATTCTACCCCTGAACTATCGTAGCAGTACACTTTCTCTCGTTTCTGAACATGGATGTTTACTTGGTTGGGACAGAAGTAGCCTAGCTAGTATCAAACTGCCCCAACAGATGTCCTCTAAGATAAACATCGACAGAAACTCCTCCCTCTTAAATGGTGAGATTGCCAAACAAGAAATTGATGGAATAGTATGATCCGAGGATCCTTTGCAGACAGGAATATGCTGTAAAGGTGGGAATAATTTTCAAACGAGAAAAAAGTGTGCTATGACTGGGAATCGAAACCGGGTCTTCCACTTGCCGGGCGGATATTCTACCCCTGCACTATCGTAAAAGAACACTTTACCTGGTTTCTGAACTCGGATGTTTCCTTGGTTGGGAAGGAACTAGCCAAGCTAGTATCAAACTGCCCCAACAGATGTCCTCCAAGAGATACATCGAAAGAAACTTCTCCCTCTCTGTAAAGGTGGCAATAATAAAAAACGAGATAAAAGTCTGTTATGATTGGGAATCGAACCCGGGTCTTCTACTTGCCGGGCGGATATTCTACCCCTGAACTATAGTATCAGAACACTTTCTCTCGTTTCTGAACACGGATGTTTCCTTGGTTGGGACGGAACTAGCCAAGCTAGTATCAAACTGCCCCTACAGATGTCCTCTAAAATATACATCGAAAGAATCTCCTCCCTCTCAAATGGTGAGATTGCAAAACAAGAAATTGGTGGAATAATATGATCCGAGGATCATTTGCAGACATGAATATGCTGTAAAGGTGGGAATAATTTGCAAACGAGAAAAAAGTGTGCTATGACCGGGAATCGAACCCGTGTCTTCCACATGCTGGGCAGATATTATACCCCTAAACTATCGTAAAAGAACACTTTATCTGGTTTCTGAACTCGGATGTTTCCTTGGTTGGGACGGAACTTGCCAAGCTAGTATCAAACTGTCCCAACAGATGTCCTCCAAGAGATACATCTAAAGAAACCCCTCCCTCTCAAATGGTGAGATTGCCAAACAAAAAATTGATGGAAAAATATGATCCGAAAATCCTATGCAGACAGGCATAATCTGTAAATGTGGCATTATTTTGAAACGAGAAAAAAGTCTGCTGTGACTGGGATTCGAACCCGGGTCTTTCACTTTCCGGGCGGATATTCTACCCCTGGACTATCGTAGCAGAACACTTTCTCTCGTTTCTGAACACGGATGTTTCCTTGGTTGGGACTGACCTAGCTAAACTAATATCAAACTGCCCCAACAGATGTCTTCTAATAGATTCACCGAAAGAAAATCCTTCCTCTCGAATGGTGAGATTGCCATACAAGAAATTGATGGAATAATATGATCCGAAGATATTATGCAGACAGGCGTAAACTGTAAAGTTGCGAATATTTTGAAACGAGAAAAAAGTCTGCTATGACCGGGAATCGAAACCGGATCTTCCACATACTGGCAGATATTATACCTCTAAACTATCGTAGAAGAACACTTTCTCTGGTTTCTAAACCAGGATGTTTCCTTGGTTAGGACGGAAATAGCCAAGCTAGTATCAATCTTCCCCAACAGATGTCCTCTAGTAGATACATCGAAAGAAACTCCTCCAAATCAAATGGTGAGATTGCCGAACAAGAAATTGATGGAATAATATGATACGACAATCCTATGCAGACAGGCATAAGCTGTAAAGGTGGCAAAAATTTTGAAAGGAGAAAAAAGTCTGTTATGACCGGAAATCGAACCCGGGTCTTCTACTTGCCGGGCGGATATTCTACCCCTGAACTATCGTAACAGAACACTTACTCTCGTTTCTAAACACGGATGTTTCCTTGTTCGGAACGGAACTAGACAGGCTAGTATCAAAATGCCCCAACTGATGTCCTCTAAGAGATACAACGAAAGAAACTCCTCCCACTCAAATGGTGAGATTGCTAATAAGAAATCGATGGTATAATATGATCCGAAGATCCTATGCAGAAAGGTATAAGCTGTAAAGGTGGGATTAATTTTAAAACGAGCAAAAATCTGCATTTATCTGGAATCGAACCCGGGTCTTCCACTTTCCGGGCGGATATTCTATCCCTGTTCTAACGTAGCAGAACACAATCTCTCGTATCTGAACGCGGATGTTTCCTTGGTTAGGACGGAACTACCCAAGCTAATATCAAACGTCCCCAACAATTGTCTTGTAAGAAATACATCGAAGGAAATTCCTCCCTCTCAAATGGTGAGATTACCAAACAAGAAATTGATGGAATAATATGATCCGAAGTTCCTATGCAGACAGGCATAAGCTGTAAAGGTGGGAATATATATGAAAGGAGAAAAAAGTCTGCTATGACCGGGAATCGAAGCCAGATCTTCCACTTGCTTGGCGGATATTCTACCCCCGAAATATCGTAACAGAACACTTTCTCTCATTTCTGAACACGGATGTTTCCTTGGTTTGGACGGTACTATCCAAACTAGTATCAAACTGCCCAAGCAGATGTCCTCTAAAAGAACCATCGAAAAAAATCCTCCTTGACAATAGGTGAGATTGTCAAACAAGAAATTGATGGATAATATGATCCGATGATCCTTTGCAGACAGGCATATGCTGTAAACGTAAGAATAATTTTCAAACGAGAAAAAAGTCTGCTATGACCGGGAATAGAACCCGGTTCTTCCACTTGCCGGGCGGATATTCTACCCCTGGACTATCGTAGCAGAACACTTTTTCTCGTTTCTAAACACGGATGTTACCTTGGTTGGGATTAGCTAAACTAGTATCAAACCGCTCCAACTGATGACTTCTAATTGATTCACCGATAGAAAATCCTCCCTCTCAAATGGAGAGATTGCCTAACAAGAATTTGATGGAATAATATAATCCGAAGATCTTATGCAGACTGTCATAAGCTGTAAAGGTGGGAATAATTTTGAAACGAGAAAAAAGTCTGCTATAAAAGGAAATCGAACCCGGGTCTTCCACATGCTTGGCAGTTATTATACCCATAAACTATCGTAGAAGAACACTTTCTCTGGTTTCTGAACCCGGATGTTTCCTTGGTTGGGACGGAACTAGCCAAGCTAATATCAAACTGCCCCAACAGATGTCCTCTAAGAGATACATCGAAAGAAACTCCTCCCTCTCGAATGGTGAGATTGCCATACAAGAAATTAATGGAATAATATTTTCCGAAAATCCTATGCAGACAGGCATATGCTGTAAAGGTGGCAATTATTTTGAAACGAGAAAAAGCCTGCTGTGACCGGGAATCGAACCCGGGTCTTCCACTTGTCGGGCGGATATTCTACCCCTGCACTATCGTAGCAGAACACATTCTCTCGTATCTGAACACGGACGTACTTGTTTGGGACGAATCTAGCCAAGCTAGTATCAAACTGCCCCTACAGTTGTCTTCTAAGAAATACCCCAAAAAAAATCCTCCCTCTCAAATGGAAAGATTGCCAAGCAAGAAATTGATGGAATAATATGATCCGAAGATCCTACGCAGACAGGTATAAGCTGTAAAGTTTGGAATAATTTTGAAAAGAGAAAAAAGTGTGCTATGACCGGATATCGAACCCGGGACTCGAACCCGGGACTCGAACCCGGGACTCGAACCCGGGACTCGAACCCGGGACTCGAACCCGGGACTTCCACTTGCCGGGCGGATATTCTACCCCTGAAATATCGTACCAGAACACTTTCTCTCGTTTCTCAACAAGGATGTTTCCTTGGTTGAACGGATCTAGCCAAGCTAGAATCAAACGGCCCCTACAGATATCCTCTAAAATATACATCGAAAGAAACTCCTCCCTCTCAAATGGTGAGATTGCCAAAAAAGAAATTGATGGAATAATATGATCCGAGGATCCTTTGCAGACAGTCACATGCTGTAAATGTGGGAATAATTTTAAAACGAGAAAAAAGTGTGCTATGACCGGGAATCGAACCCGGGACTTCCACTTGCCGGGCGGATATTCTACCCCTAGACTATCGTAGCAGAACACTTTCTTTCGTTTCTGAACACGGATATTCTTGTTTGGGACGAATCTAGCCAAGCTAGTATCAAATGTCCCCAACACTTGTCTTCTACGAAATACATCGAAGGAAATTTCTCCCTCTCAAATGATGAGATTGCCAAACAAAAAATTGTTGGAATAATATGATCCGAAGATCTTATGCAGACAGACGTAAGCTGTAAATGTGGGAATAATTTTCAAACGAGAAATAGGTCTACTGTGACCGGGAATCGAAGCCAGGTCTTCCATTTGCTGGGCGGATATTCTACCCCTGAACTATCGTAACAGATCACTTTCTCTTGTTTCTGAACACTGTTGTTTCCTTGTTTAGGACGGAACTAGCCAAGCTAATATCAAACTGCCCGACAGATATCTTCTAATAGATACACTGAAAGAAAATCCTCCTTGTCAAATGGTGAGATTGCCAAACAAGAAATTGATGGAATAATATGATCCGAGGATCCTTTGCAGACAGGATAAGGCTGTAAAGGTGGGAATAATTTTAAAACGAGAAAAAAGTGTGCTATGACTGGGAATCGAAACCGGGTCTTCCACTTGCCGGGCGGATATTCTACCCCTGAAATATCGTAGCAGAACACCTTCTCTCGTTTCTCAACAAGGATGTTTCCTTGGTTGAACGGATCTAGCCATGCTAGAATCAAACTGCCCCTACAGATATCCTCTAAAATATACATCGAAAGAAACTCCTCCCTCTCAAAAGGTGAGATTGCCAAACAAGAAATTGTTGGAATAATATGATCCGAAGATCCTATGCAGACCGGCATAAGCTGTAAAGTTGGGAATAATTTTAAAAAGAGAAAAAAGTCTACTATGACCGGGAATCGAACCCAGGTCTTACACTTGCCGGTCGGATATTCTACCCCTGCACTATCGTAAAAGAACACTTTACCTGGTTTCTGAACTCGGATGTTTCCTTGGTTGGGAAGGAACTAGCCAAGCTAGTATCAAACTGCCCCAACAGATGTCCTCCAAGAGATACATCGAAAGAAACTTCTCCCTCTCTGTAAAGGTGGCAATAATAAAAAACGAGATAAAAGTCTGTTATGATTGGGAATCGAACCCGGGTCTTCTACTTGCCGGGCGGATATTCTACCCCTGAACTATAGTGTCAGAACACTTTCTCTCGTTTCTGAACACGGATGTTTCCTTGGTTGGGACGGAACTAGCCAAGCTAGTATCAAACTGCCCCTACAGATGTCCTCTAAAATATACATCGAAAGAATCTCCTCCCTCTCAAATGGTGAGATTGCAAAAGAAGAAATTGGTGGAATAATATGATCCGAGGATCCTTTGCAGACATGAATATGCTGTAAAGGTGGGAATAATTTGCAAACGAGAAAAAAGTGTGCTATGACCGGGAATCGAACCCGTGTCTTCCACATGCTGGGCTGATATTATACCCCTAAACTATCGTAAAAGAACACTTTATCTGGTTTCTGAACTCGGATGTTTCCTTGGTTGGGACGGAACTTGCCAAGCTAGTATCAAACTGTCCCAACAGATGTCCTCCAAGAGATACATCTAAAGAAACCCCTCCCTCTCAAATGGTGAGATTGCCAAACAAAAAATTGATGGAAAAATATGATCCGAAAATCCTATGCAGACAGGCATAATCTGTAAATGTGGCATTATTTTGAAACGAGAAAAAAGTCTGCTGTGACTGGGATTCGAACCCGGGTCTTTCACTTTCCGGGCGGATATTCTACCCCTGGACTATCGTAGCAGAACACTTTCTCTCGTTTCTGAACACGGATGTTTCCTTGGTTGGGACTGACCTAGCTAAACTAATATCAAACTGCCCCAACAGATGTCTTCTAATAGATTCACCGAAAGAAAATCCTTCCTCTCGAATGGTGAGATTGCCATACAAGAAATTGATGGAATAATATGATCCGAAGATATTATGCAGACAGGCGTAAACTGTAAAGTTGCGAATATTTTGAAACGAGAAAAAAGTCTGCTATGACCGGGAATCGAAACCGGATCTTCCACATACTGGGCAGATATTATACCTCTAAACTATCGTAGAAGAACACTTTCTCTGGTTTCTAAACCAGGATGTTTCCTTGGTTAGGACGGAAATAGCCAAGCTAGTATCAATCTTCCCCAACAGATGTCCTCTAGTAGATACATCGAAAGAAACTCCTCCAAATCAAATGATGAGATTGCCGAACAAGAAATTGATGGAATAATATGATACGAAAATCCTATGCAGACAGGCATAAGCTGTAAAGGTGGCAAAAATTTTGAAAGGAGAAAAAAGTCTGTTATGTCCGGAAATCGAACCCGGGTCTTCTACTTGCCGGGCGGATATTCTACCCCTGAACTATCGTAACAGAACACTTACTCTCGTTTCTAAACACGGATGTTTCCTTGTTCGGAACGGAACTATACAGGCTAGTATCAAAATGCCCCAACTTATGTCCTCTAAGAGATACAACGAAAGAAACTCCTCCCACTCAAATGGTGAGATTGCTAATAAGAAATCGATGGTATAATATGATCCGAAGATCCTATGCAGAAAGGTATAAGCTGTAAAGGTGGGATTAATTTTAAAACGAGCAAAAATCTGCATTTATCTGGAATCGAACCCGGGTCTTCCACTTTCCGGGCGGATATTCTATCCCTGTTCTAACGTAGCAGAACACAATCTCTCGTATCTGAACGCGGATGTTTCCTTGGTTAGGACGGAACTATCCAAGCTAATATCAAACGTCCCCAACAATTGTCTTGTAAGAAATACATCGAAGGAAATTCCTCCCTCTCAAATGGTGAGATTACCAAACAAGAAATTGATGGAATAATATGATCCGAAGTTCCTATGCAGACAGGCATAAGCTGTAAAGGTGGGAATATATATGAAAGGAGAAAAAAGTCTGCTATGACCGGGAATCGAAGCCAGATCTTCCACTTGCTTGGCGGATATTCTACCCCTGAAATATCGTAACAGAACACTTTCTCTCATTTCTGAACACGGATGTTTCCTTGGTTTGGACGGTACTATCCAAACTAGTATCAAACTGCCCAAGCAGATGTCCTCTAAAAGAACCATCGAAAAAAATCCTCCTTGACAATAGGTGAGATTGCCAAACAAGAAATTGATGGATAATATGATCCGATGATCCTTTGCAGACAGGCATATGCTGTAAACGTAAGAATAATTTTCAAACGAGAAAAAAGTCTGCTATGACCGGGAATAGAACCCGGTTCTTCCACTTGCCGGTCGGATATTCTACCCCTGAACTATCGTAGCAGAATACTTTCTCTCGTTTCTGAACACGGATGTATCCTTGGTTGGGACGGAACTAGCCACGCTAGTATCAAACTGCCCCAACAGATGTCCTCTAAGAGATACATCGAAAAAAATCTTCCTTGTCAAATGGTGAGATTGCCAAACAAGAAATTGATGGAATAATATGATCCGAAGAACCTTTGCAGACACGCATATGCTGTAAAGGTGAAAATAATTTTGAAACGAGAAAAAAGTATGCTATGACCGGGAATCGAACCCGGGTCTTCTACTTGCCGGGCGGATATTCTACCCCTGGACTATCGTAGCAGAACACTATCGCTCGTTCTGAACATGGATGTTTCCTTGGTTGGGACGGAACTAGCTAAACTAGTATCAAACTGCCCCAACAGATGTCCTCTAAGAGATACATCAAAAGGAACTCCTCCATCTCAAATGGTGAGATAGCAAAACAAGAAATTGATGGAATATTATGTTCCGAAAATCCTATGCAGACAGGCATAAGCTGTAAAATTGGGAATTTTTTTGAAACGAGAAAAAAGTGTGCTATGCCCGGGAATCAAACCCGGGTCTTTCATTTGCCGGGAGGATATTCTACACCTGAACTACCGTAGCAGAACACTTTCTCACGTTTCTAAACACGGATGTTTCCTTGGTTGGGACGGTACTTGCCAAGCTATTATGAAACTGCCCTAACTGATGTCCTCTAAATGATGCATCGTAAGAAACTTCTCCCTATCAAATAATGATATTGCCAAACAAGAAATTGATGGAATAATATGATCCAAAGATCCTATGCAGACAGGCATAAGCTGTAAATGTGGGAATAATTTTTAAGGAGAAAAAAGGCTGCTAAGGCCGGGAATCGAACCCGGGTCTTCCACTTGCCGGTAGGATATTCTAACCATGAACTATCGTAGCAGAACAATATCTATCGTTTCTGAACACGGCAGTTTCCTTGGTTGGGACGGATTTAGCCGCGCTAGTATCAAACTGCCCCAATAGATGTTCTCTAAGAGATACATCGAAAGAAACTCCTCCCTCTCTGTAAAGGTGGCAAAAATTTTAAAACGAGAAAAAAGTCTGTTATGACCGGGAATCGAACCCGGGTCTTCTAATTGCCGGGCGGATATTCTACCCCTGAACTATCGTAGCAGATCCCTTTCTCTAGTTTCTGAAAACGGATGTTTCCTTGTTCGGAACAGAACTAGCCAAGCTAGCATCAAAATGCCCCAACAGAAGTCCTCTAAGAGATACAACGAAAGAAACTCCTCCCTCTCAAATGGTGAGATTGCCTAATAAGAAATTGAAGGAATAAAATGATCCGAAGAACCTATGCAGACAGGCATATGCTGCAAATTTGGGAATAATTTTGAAACGAGCAAAAATCTGCTATGACCGGGAAACGAACCCGGGTCTTCCAATTGCCGGCGGATATTCCTCGCCTGAACTATCTCAGCAGAACACTTAATCTCGTTTATCAACAAGGATGTTTTTTTAGTTGGGACGGAATTAGTTAATCTAGTATAAAACTGCCCCAACAGATGTCTTCTAATAGATTCACCGAAAGAAAATCCTCCCTCACGAATGGTGAGATTGCAAAACAAGAAATTGATGGAATAATATGATCCTAAGATCTTATGCAAACAGGCATAAGCTGTAAAATTGGGAATAATTTTAAAACGAGAAAAAAGGGAATCGAACCCGGGTCTTCCACAAGCTGGGCAGATATTAAACCTCTAAACTATAGTAGAAAAACACTTTCTCTGGTTTCTGAAACCGGATGTTTCCATTGTTGGGAAGGAACTAGCCAAGCTAGTATCAAACTGCCCCAACAGATGTCCTCTTAGAGATACATCGAAAGAAACTCCTCCATCTCAAATGGTGAGATTGCCAAACAAGAATATGATGGATAGATATGATCCAAAAATCCTATGCAGACAGGCATAATCTGTATAGGTGGCAATTATATTGAAACGAGAAAAAAGTCTGCTGTGACCGGGAATCGAACCAGGGTCTTCCACTTGTCGGGCGGATATTCTACCCCTGCACAATCGTAGCAGAACACTTTCTCACGTATCTGAACGCGGATGTACTTGTTTGGGACGAATCTAGCCAAGCTAGTATCAAACGTCCCCAAAAATTGTCCCCTAAGAAATACATCGAAAGAGACTACTACCTCTCAAATGGTGAGTTTGCCAAACAAGAAATTGATGGAATAATATGATCCGAAGTTCCTATGCAGAGAGGCATAAGCTGTAAAGGTGGAAATAGTTTTGAAATGAGAAAAAGTATGTTATGACCGGGAATCGAACCCGGGTCTTCCACTTGCCTGGCGGATATTCTACCCCTGGACTATAGTAGCAGAACAATTTCTCTCGTTTCTAAACACGGATGTTTCCTTGGTTGGGGCGGAACTAGCTAAAATAAAATCAAACTGCCCCAACAGATGTCTTCTAATAGATTCACCGAAAGAAAATCCTCCCTCTCAAATAGTGAGATTGCCAAATAAGAAATTGATGAAATAATATGATCCGAAAATCCTATGCAGAAAGACATAAGCTGTAAAGGTGGCAATTATTTTGAAACGAGAAAAAAGTCTGCTGCGACCGGTAATCGAACCCGGGTCTTCCACTTGTTGTGCGGAT
Source organism: Tanypteryx hageni (assembly GCA_028673005.1). Taxonomy (NCBI): domain Eukaryota; kingdom Metazoa; phylum Arthropoda; class Insecta; order Odonata; family Petaluridae; genus Tanypteryx; species Tanypteryx hageni. The sequence goes on along the minus strand of CM054120.1, from coordinate 54,757,179 downwards.
ATTCTACCCCTGTAATATCCTAGCAGAACATATTCTATCGTATCTGAACACGGATATTCTTGTTTGTGACGAATCTAGCCAAGCTAGTATCAAATGTCCCCAACACTTGTCTTCTACGAAATACATCGAAGGAAATTTCTCCCTCTCAAATGATGAGATTGCCAAGCAAGAAATTGATGGAATAATATGATCCGAAGATGCTATGGAGACAGGCATAAGCTGTAAAGTTGGGAATAATTTTGAAACGAGAAAAATGTCTGCTATGACCGGGAATCAAACACGGGTCTTCCACTTGCCGGTCGGATATTCTACCCCTGAACTATCGTAGCAGAACACTTGCTCTCGTTTCTGAACACGGATGTATCCTTGGTTGGGACGGAACTAGCCACGCTAGTATCAAACTGCCCCAACAGATGTCCTCTAAGAGATACATCGAAAAAAATCTTCCTTGTCAAATGGTGAGATTGCCAAACAAGAAATTGATGGAATAATATGATCCGAAGAACCTTTGCAGACACGCATATGCTGTAAAGGTGAAAATAATTTTGAAACGAGAAAAAAGTATGCTATGACCGGGAATCGAACCCGGGTCTTCTACTTGCCGGGAGGATATTCTACCCCTGGACTATCGTAGCAGAACACTATCGCTCGTTCTGAACAAGGATGTTTCCTTGGTTGTGACGGAACTAGCTAAACTAGTATCAAACTGCCCCAACAGATGTCCTCTAAGAGATACATCAAAAGGAACTCCTCCATCTCAAATGGTGAGATAGCAAAACAAGAAATTGATGGAATATTATGTTCCGAAAATCCTATGCAGACAGGCATATGCTGTAAAATTGGGAATAATTTTGAAACGAGAAAAAAGTGTGCTATGCCCGGGAATCAAACCCGGGTCTTTCATTTGCCGGGAGGATATTCTACCCCTGAACTACCGTAGCAGAACACTTTCTCTCGTTTCTAAACACGGATGTTTCCTTGGTTGGGACGGTACTTGCCAAGCTAGTATGAAACTGCCCTAACTGATGTCCTCTAAATGATGCATCGTAAGAAACTCCTCCCTCACGAATGGTGAGATTGCAAAACAAGAAATTGATGGAATAATATGATACGAAGTTCCTATTCAGAGAGGCATAAGCTGTAAAGGTGGGAATAGTTTTGAAATGAGAAAAAGTATGTTATGACCGGGAATCGAACCCGGGTCTTCCACTTGCCTGGCGGATATTCTACCCCTGGACTATAGTAGCAGAACACTTTCTCTCGTTACTAAACACGGATGTTTCCTTGGTTGGGGCGGAACTAGCTAAAATAAAATCAAACTGCCCCAACAGATGTCTTCTAATAGATTCACCGAAAGAAAATCCTCCCTCTCAAATAGTGAGATTGCCAAATAAGAAATTGATGAAATAATATGATCCGAAAATCCTATGCAGAAAGACATGCTGTAAAGGTGGCAATTATTTTGAAACGAGAAAAAAGTCTGCTGCGACCGGTAATCGAACCCGGGTCTTCCACTTGTTGTGCGGATATTCTACCCCTGTAAAATCGTAGCAGAACATATTCTATCGTATCTGAACACGGATATTCTTGTTTGGGACGAATCTAGCCAAGCTAGTATCAAATGTCCCCAACACTTGTCTTCTACGAAATACATCGAAGGGAATTTCTCCCTCTCAAATGATGAGATTGCCAAACAAAAAATTGTTGGAATAATATGATCCGAAGATCTTATGCAGACAGACGTAAGCTGTAAATGTGGGAATAATTTTCAAACGAGAAATAGGTCTACTGTGACCGGGAATCGAAGCCACGTCTTCCATTTGCTGGGCGGATATTGTACCCCTGAACTATCGTAACAGAACACTATCTCTTGTTTCTGAACACGGATGTTTCCTTGTTTGGGACGGAACTAGCCAAGCTAATATCAAACTGCCCTACAGATATCTTCTAAGAGATACACTGAAAGAAAATCCTCCCTCTCAATTGGTGAGATTACCAAATAAGAAATTGATGGAATAATATGATCCGAAGATCTTATGCAGACAGGCGTAAGCTGTAAATGTGGGAATAATTTTGAAACGAGAAAAAGGTCTACTATGACCGGGAATCGAAGCCAGGTCTTCCATGTGCTGGGCGGATATTCTACCCCTGAACTATCGTAACAGAACACTTACTTTCGTTTCTGAACACGGATGTTTCCTTGGTTGTACGGAACTAGCCAAACTAGTATCAAACTGCCCCTTCAGATGTCCTCTAAGATATACACCGAAAGAAACTGCTCCCTATTAAATGGTGAGATTGCCAAACAAGAAATTGATGGAATAATATGATCCGAAGATCCTATGCAGACAAGCATAACCTGTAAAGGTGGGAATAATTTAGAAACGAGAAAAAATAGTGCTATGCCCGTGAATCGAACCCGAATCTTTCATTTGCAGGAAGGACATTCTACCCCTGAACTATTGTAGCAGAACACTTTCTCTAGTTTCTAAACACGGATGTTTCCTTGGATGGGACGGTACTTGCCAATCTAGTATTAAACTGCCCCAACAGATGTCCTCTAAGAGATACATCGAAAGAAACACTTATCCTTCAAATGGTGAGATTGCCGAACAAGACATTGATGGAATAATATGATCCGAAGATCCTATGCAGACAGCCATAAGCCTTAAAGGTGGGAATAATTTTGAATCGAGAAAAAAGTCTGCTATGACCGGGATTCGAACCCACTTCCCCGGCGGATATTCTACCCCTGAACTATCGTAACAGAACACTTTCTCTTGTTTCTGAACACGGATGTTTCGTTGTTTGGGACGGAACTAGCCAAGCTAATATCAAACTTCCCAACAGCTTTCTTCTAAGAGATACACTGAAAGAAATCCCTCCCTCTCTAATCGTGAGTTTGCCAAACAAAAAATTGGGAGAATAATATGATCCGAAGATCCTATGAAGACAGGCATAAGGAGTAAAGTTGGGAATAATTTAGAAACAAGAAAAAAGTCTGCTATGACCGGGAATCGAACCCGTTTCTTCCACTTGCCTTTTGTATATTCTACCCCTGAACTATCGTAGCAGAACACTTTCTCTCGTTTCTGAACACGGATGTTTCCTTGGTTGGGCCGGATCTAGCCACGCTAGTATCAAACTGCCCCAATAGATGTTCTCTAAGAGATACATCGAAAGAAACTCCTCCCTCTCTGTAAAGAAGGCAATATGTTGAAACGAGAAAAAAGTCTGTTATGACCGGGAATCGATCCCGGTTCTTCTACTTGCCGGATGGATATTCTACCCCTGAACTATCGTAGCAGTACACTTTCTCTCGTTTCTGAACATGGATGTTTCCTTGGTTGGGACAGAAGTAGCCTAGCTAGTATTAAACTGCCCCAACAGATGTCCTCTAAGATAAACATCGACATCTCTTAAATGGTGAGATTGCCAAACAAGAAATTGATGGAATAATATGATCCGAAGATCTTATGCAGACAGGCATAAGCTGAAAAGGTGGGAATAATTTAGAAACAAGAAAAAAGTCTGCTATGACCGGGAATCGAACCCGTTTCTTCCACTTGCCTTTTGTATATTCTACCCCTGAACTATCGTAGCAGAACACTTTCTCTCGTTTCTGAACACGGATGTTTCCTTGGTTGGGCCGGATCTAGCCACGCTAGTATCAAACTGCCCCATTACATGTTCTCTAAGAGATACATCGAAAGAAACTCCTCCCTCTCTGTATAGAAGGCAATATGTTGAAACGAGAAAAAAGTCTGTTATGACCGGGAATCGATCCCGGTTCTTCTACTTGCCGGATGGATATTCTACCCCTGAACTATCGTAGCAGTACACTTTCTCTCGTTTCTGAACATGGATGTTTCCTTGGTTGGGACAGAAGTAGCCTAGCTAGTATCAAACTGCCCCAACAGATGTCCTCTAAGATAAACATCGACAGAAACTCCTCCCTCTTAAATGGTGAGATTGCCAAACAAGAAATTGATGGAATAATATGATCCGAAGATCTTATGCAGACAGGCATAAGCTGAAAAGGTGGGAATAATTTTGATTCAAGAAAAAAGTGTGCTATGACCGGGAATCTAACCCGGGTCTTCCACTTGCCGGGCGGATATTCTACCACCGAACTACCGTAACAGAACATTTTCTCTCGTTTCTGAACACGGATGTTTCCTTTGGTTGGGTATGGAACTAGCCAAGCTAGTATCAAACTGCCCCAACAGATGTCCTCTAAGAGATACATCGAAAGAAACTCCTACTTCTCAAATGGTGTGATTACCAAACAAGAAATTGATGGATTAATATGATCCAAAAATCCTGTGCAGACAGGCATAAGCTGTTAAATTCGGAATAATTTTGAAACGGGAAAAAAGTCTGTTATGACCGGGAATTGAAGCCAGATCTTCCACTTGCCGGGCGGATATTCTACCCCTGAACTATCTTAACAGAACACTTATCTCGTTTCTGAACACGGATGTTTCCTTGTTTGGAACGGAACTAGCCAAGCTAATATCAAACTGCCCAACAGATGTCCTCTAAGATATACATCGAAAGAAACTCCTCCCTTTCAAATGGTGAGATTGCCTAATAAGAAATTGATGAAATAATATGATCCGAAGATTCTATGCAGACAGGCATAAGCTGTAAAGGTGGGAATAATTTTGAAACGAGAAAAAATCTGCTATTATCTGGAACCAAACCCGGGTCTTTCACTTTTTGGGCGGATATTCTTTCCCTGATCTGACGTTGCAGAACACTTTCTCTCGTTTCTGAACACGGATGTTTCCTTGGTTGGGACGGAACTATCCAAGCTTGTATCAAACTACTCCAACAGATGCTCGAGCTTTTGTGGGGTGTATATATTGTTTAAATATCATATACACGCAATATATTTCCATTTATTTCACGTCTGTGAAAAGGAAGTTTCTTGCATATTTCCATTCCCATTTTTTGGAATCTGAATTTTGCAATGCATCTACAAATCTTTTTCTCCAACGCATGATCTATTAGAATAGAGAACTGCATACATAGACCTACCTCTCCTCCAGAAATATTTTGATACAGCACAACTGCTTTTACATTCGCTGAAAGAAGAGATTTCCAGTTATTCATCTTATTTTCGCTTTCTGAGTTAATTCACCTATTCCTGTAAATCGGCTTCTTTAGACGCAGTCCAATTTGTACAACCTTTCCATTTTCGTTGTGTCCTATGATGGATTTAATAGTCACTGAACAATCCCGATCCATAGTCCATGTGCCATCTCCCCATATTGAAGACAATTTATCTATCCTTCCTACCTCTACTGGTTGCATGTTTCCTTCGAACTGTATATCATTTGTTTGTTTAGAGGGGAGTGCTTATACTTGGTTTTTTGATACAATAGGCGCATTTAAGAGGAATACATCCTATAAAAGGGAGGAGGTTTCCAAGTCTTTTTTCAATTTTTATGCATTATATTGTTGAAAAATATTTTTTATGTTATTTCGTATTAATTATTTTCCTTAGATGAGCCTGTATTGGGTATATATATATAGTATAAATATCATATACAAGCAACATTTATTTCACGTCGGAGAAATTGAAGATGTTTGCAAATTTCCATTCCCATAATTTGTAGTCAGAAAATTGCAATGCATCTAAAAAAATTCTTCACACACTGGAAAACTGTTATCGTAGAGAATTTCGTACACAACCCTAACTCTATTCCAGGAATACTGCGATAGAGCGTAACTACTTTTCCTTCTGCTGGAAAAAGAGATTTCAAGTTATTAGTCATAATTTCGCTTTTCTCTCTGAATTCACCTATTCTTGTAAATCACCTTCTTAAGACAAAGTCAGATAATGGGCAAAGGCTCTGCAAGATGTGCAACATTTCCGTATCCCGTGTGTCGTATGATGGGTATAATATTCAGTGAACTATCCTGATCAACAATTTACGTGCAATATCTCCATATGGAAGAGAGATTTCAATACTCCATATCCGAAAAAGAATAATGTATTGCTATCTATATGGCCATATTGTTTTTGCACCTTTGGAACAATTACATTTCGATGGACCACTTCTGTCTTTCATCAGAATTTCTGTACTCTTTTCAAAATATGCATGTTTGTATATGAAAGATATTTCCATTTGATTTGATTTGGATCATTTTTTTCCGTTTCCCACATGAGATGGTTCATAAAATTTTCCGCTTTTACTTATTCGGCAGCTTACGTCTTCCATGTGATAATCGTCTAAATCGGATTAGGTAGCCTAAGTTCTTTCAAAAAGATAGGTTCTATTAAATCGTGCGATTTTATTAGTATTCTCACAGAGAGCCATGCTCGTCTGGAATGACCTGCTAAAAAATTCCTTAGTTCTGTTCGTATTCACTTACCACCTGAGGCTGATACAGTTCTATTGATCTTGAGCCTGCATATCTTGGACCTGAATATTGAATTTTGTATTCTAGCTGCGACGTTGACCATTGTAAGCAAAGGAGACCCAACTGAGTTAACTTTCTTGTTCTTATTCAGCTTCACCCCAACTATAGGCGTTTGCCTTGCGAAGGACCTTCGCTGCCTCTGTAGCCCTGAAATGTGACGTTACTCCAGTCACGCCATTGGTGGCCCTGAAAAGGTCCTGGGTTGCTGCTTCTATTGTTTGTTTATATGTTTGAGTGCCCAGTCAGTCAGTCAGCGAGGTGAGCGAGCACAGCGGAGATCAGCAGAGTAAACCGATCGATCATTGGCTTATCAAGTGGCTATCAATGAACATATTCCCCTAGCTTTCGTTGCTTTTGCTGGTGTTCGAAAACTCCCCCTTGTGAAGGAAGTACAGTAATTCAATGTGGTCCAGAGCTGTTAGGGCTTTCCGAGCGAACCCAGATTCCACCTAGGGGTAAACCGCACGCTTTGCTGCGAGCGGAGCACCTGGGGGACCATTGCACGGGTCAACTCACTTTCTTCTTGCGGGGGGAGGCTAACGAGGCCCCACCTTCTCACCCGCCTCGCTCTTTCCGTCTATTTAGACAGGTGGCATTTGTTTGGACATGGGGGTCCACCACCTTTTAGATAGCCCATTAAGAGACCGATAATATGCCGCTTAAATATCTCCAGCGGCCAAAAAGGCACCTCAGACAAATTTGGGACAAATATTACTATACCCAAGGGCATTAAACAAGTTCTTTTTGGAGAAATTTTTATTGACGCGGATGTTTCCCTGTTTGGAACAGAACAAGCCAAGCTATTATCAAACTGCCCAACAGATGTCTTCTAAGAGATACACCGAAAGAAAATCCTCCCTCTCAAATGGTGAGATTGCCAAGCAAGAAATTGATGGAATAATATGATCCGAAGATGCTATGGAGACAGCCATAAGCTGTAAAGTTGGGAATAATTTTGAAACGAGAAAAAAGTCTGCTATGACCGGGAATCAAACCCGGGTCTTCCACTTGCCGGTCGGATATTCTACCCCTGAACTATCGTAGCAGAACACTTTCTCTCGTTTCTGAACACGGATGTATCCTTGGCTGGGACGGAACTAGCCACGCTAGTATCAAACTGCCCCAACAGATGTCCTCTAAGAGATACATCGAAAAAAATCTTCCTTGTCAAATGGTGAGATTGCCAAACAAGAAATTGATGGAATAATATGATCCGAAGAACCTTTGCAGACACGCATATGCTGTAAAGGTGAAAATAATTTTGAAACGAGAAAAAAGTATGCTATGACCGGGAATCGAACCCGGGTCTTCTACTTCCCGGGCGGATATTCTACCCCTGGACTATCGTAGCAGAACACTATCGCTCGTTCTGAACATGGATGTTTCCTTGGTTGGGACGGAACTAGCTAAACTAGTATCAAACTGCCCCAACAGATGTCCTCTAAGAGATACATCAAAAGGAACTCCTCCATCTCAAATGGTCAGATAGCAAAACAAGAAATTGATGGAATATTATGTTCCGAAAATCCTATGCAGACAGGCATAAGCTGTAAAATTGGGAATAATTTTGAAACTAGAAAAGAGTGTGATATGCCCGGGAATCAAACCCGGGTCTTTCATTTGCCGGGAGGATATTCTACCCCCGAACTACCGTAGCAGAACACTTTCTCTCGTTTCTAAACACGGATGTTTCCTTGGTTGGGACGGTACTTGCCAAGCAAGTATAAAACTGCCCTAACTGATGTCCTCTAAATGATGCATCGTAAGAAACTCCTCCCTCTCAAATAATGATATTGCCAAACAAGAAATTGATGGAATAATATGATCCAAAGATCCTATGCAGACAGGCATAAGCTGTAAATGTGGGAATAATTTTGAAAGGAGAAAAAAGTCTGCTAAGGCCGGGAATCGAACTCGGGTCTTCCACTTGCCGGTAGGATATTCTAACCATGAACTATCGTAGCAGAACAATATCTCTCTTTTCTGAACACGGCAGTTTCCTTGGTTGGGACGGATTTAGCCACGCTAGTATCAAACTGCCCCAATAGATGTTCTCTAAGAGATACATCGAAAGAAATTCCTCCCTCTCTGTAAAGGTGGCAAAAATTTTAAAACGAGAAAAAAGTCTGTTATGACCGGGAATCGAACCCGGGTTTTCTAATTGCCGGGCGGATATTTTACCCCTGAACTATCGTAGCAGATCCCTTTCTCTAGTTTCTGAAAACGGATGTTTCCTTGTTCGGAACAGGACTAGCCAAGCTAGCATCAAAATACCCCAACAGAAGTCCTCTAAGAGATACAACGAAAGAAACTCCTCCCTCTCAAATGGTGAGATTGCCTAATAAGAAATTGATGGAATAACATGATCCGAAGAACCTATGCAGACAGGCATAAGCTGCAAATTTGGGAATAATTTTGAAACGAGCAAAAATCTGCTATGACCGGGAAACGAACCCGGGTCTTCCAATTGCCGGCGGATATTCCTCGCCTGAACTATCTCAGCAGAACACTTAATCTCGTTTATCAACAAGGATGTTTTTTTAGTTGGGACGGAACTAGTTAATCTAGTATAAAACTGCCCCAACAGATGTCTTTTAATAGATTCACCGAAAGAAAATCCTCCCTCACGAATGGTGAGATTGCAAAACAAGAAATTGATGGAATAATATGATCCTAAGATCTTATGCAAACAGGCATAAGCTGTAAAATTGGGAATAATTTTAAAACGAGAAAAAAGGGAATCGAACCCGGGTCTTCCACAAGCTGGGCAGATATTAAACCTCTAAACTATAGTAGAAAAACACTTTCTCTGGTTTCTGAAACCGGATGTTTCCATTGTTGGGAAGGAACTAGCCAAGCTAGTATCAAACTGCCCCAACAGATGTCCTCTTAGAGATACATCGAAAGAAACTCCTCCATCTCAAATGGTGAGATTGCCAAACAAGAATATGATGGATAGATATGATCCAAAAATCCTATGCAGACAGGCATAATCTGTATAGGTGGCAATTATATTGAAACGAGAAAAAAGTCTGCTGTGACCGGGAATCGAACCAGGGTCTTCCACTTGTCGGGCGGATATTCTACCCCTGAACTATCGTAGCAGAACACTTTCTCACGTATCTGAACGCGGATGTACTTGTTTGGGACGAATCTAGCCAAGCTAGTATCAAACGTCCCCAAAAATTGTCCCCTAAGAGATACATCGAAAGAGACTACTACCTCTCAAATGGTGAGTTTGCCAAACAAGAAATTGATGGAATAATATGATCCGAAGTTCCTATGCAGAGAGGCATAAGCTGTAAAGGTGGGAATAGTTTTGAAATGAGAAAAAGTATGTTATGACCGGGAATCGAACCCGGGTCTTCCACTTGCGTGGCGGATATTCTACCCCTGAAATATCGTAGCAGAACACTTTCTCTCGTTTCTCAACACGGATGTTTCCTTGGTTGAACGGAACTAGCCAAGCTAGTATCAAACTGCCCCTACAGATGTGCTTTAAGAGATACTTCGAAAAAAATCCTCCTTGTCAAATAGTGAGATTGCCAAAAAAGAAATTGATGGAATAATATGATCCGAGGATCCTTTGCAGACGTCATATGCTGTAAGGGTGGGAATAATTTTGAAACGAGAAAAATGAGTTCTATGACCGGGAACCGAAACCGGGTCTTCCACTTGCCGAGGGGATATTCTACCCCTGGACTATAGTAGCAGAACACTTTCTCTCGTTTCTAAACGCGGATGTTTCCTTGGTTGGGGCGGAACTAGCTAAAATAAAATCAAACTGCCCCAACAGATGTCTTCTAATAGATTCACCGAAAGAAAATCCTCCCTCTCAAATAGTGAGATTGCCAAATAAGAAATTGATGAAATAATATGATCCGAAAATCCTATGCAGAAAGACATAAGCTGTAAAGGTGGCAATTATTTTGAAACGAGAAAAAAGTCTGCTGCGACCGGGAATCGAACCCGGGTCTTCCACTTATTGTGCGGATATTCTACCCCTGTAATATCGTAGCAGAACATATTCTATCGTATCTGAACACGGATATTCTTGTTTGGGACGAATCTAGCCAAGCTAGTATCAAATGTCCCCAACACTTGTCTTCTACGAAATACATCGAAGGGAATTTCTCCCTCTCAAATGATGAGATTGCCAAACAAAAAATTGTTGGAATAATATGATCCGAAGATCTTATGCAGACAGACGTAAGCTGTAAATGTGGGAATAATTTTCAAACGAGAAATAGGTCTACTGTGACCGGGAATCGAAGCCAGGTCTTCCATTTGCTGGGCGGATATTCTACCCATGAACTATCGTAACAGAACACTATCTCTTGTTTCTGAACACGAATGTTTCCTTGTTTGGGACGGAACTAGCCAAGCTAATATCAAACTGACCTACAGATATCTTCTAAGAGATACACTGAAAGAAAATCCTCCCTCTCAATTGGTGAGATTACCAAATAAGAAATTGATGGAATAATATGATCCGAAGATCTTATGCAGACAGGCGTAAGCTGTAAATGTGGGAATAATTTTGAAACGAGAAAAAGGTCTACTATGACCGGGAATCGAAGCCAGGTCTTCCATTTGCTGGGCGGATATTCTACCCCTGAACTATCGTAACAGAACACTTTCTTTCGTTTCTGAACACGGATGTTTCCTTGGTTGTACGGAACTAGCCAAACTAGTATCAAACTGCCCCTACAGATGTCGTCTAAGATATACACCGAAAGAAACTGCTCCCTATTAAATGGTGAGATTGCCAAACATCAAATTGATGGAATAATATGATCCGAAGATCCTATGCAGACAAGCATAACCTGTAAAGGTGGGAATAATTTTGAATCGAGAAAAAAGTCTGCTATGACCGGGATTCGAACCCACTTGCCCGGCGGATATTCTACCCCTGAACTATCGTAACAGAACACTTTCTCTTGTTTCTGAACACGGATGTTTCGTTGTTTGGGACGGAACTAGCCAAGCTAATATCAAACTTCCCAACAGATATCTTCTAAGAGATACACTGAAAGAAATCCCTCCCTCTCTAATCGTGAGTTTGCCAAACAAGAAATTGGGAGAAAAATATGATCCGAAGATCCTATGAAGACAGGCATAAGGAGTAAAGTTGGGAATAATTTAGAAACAAGAAAAAAGTCTGCTATGACCGGGAATCGAACCCGTTTCTTCCACTTGCCTTTTGTATATTCTACCTCTGAACTATCGTAGCAGAACACTTTCTCTCGTTTCTGAACACGGATGTTTCCTTGGTTGGGCCGGATCTAGCCACTCTAGTATCGAACTGCCCCAATAGATGTTCTCTAAGAGATACATCGAAAGAAACTCCTCCCTCTCTGTAAAGAAGGCAATATGTTGAAACAAGAAAAAAGTCTGTTATGACCGGGAATCGATCCCGGTTCTTCTACTTGCCGGATGGATATTCTACCCCTGAACTATCGTAGCAGTACACTTTCTCTCGTTTCTGAACATGGATGTTTCCTTGGTTGGGACAGAAGTAGCCTAGCTAGTATCAAACTGCCCCAACAGATGTCCTCTAAGATAAACATCGACAGAAACTCCTCCCTCTTAAATGGTGAGATTGCCAAACAAGAAATTGATGGAATAGTATGATCCGAGGATCCTTTGCAGACAGGAATATGCAGTAAAGGTGGGAATAATTTTCAAACGAGAAAAAAGTGTGCTATGACTGGGAATCGAAACCGGGTCTTCCACTTGCCGGGCGGATATTCTACCCCTGCACTATCGTAAAAGAACACTTTACCTGGTTTCTGAACTCGGATGTTTCCTTGGTTGGGAAGGAACTAGCCAAGCTAGTATCAAACTGCCCCAACAGATGTCCTCCAAGAGATACATCGAAAGAAACTTCTCCCTCTCTGTAAAGGTTAGGACGGAACTATCCAAGCTAATATCAAACGTCCCCAACAATTGTCTTGTAAGAAATACATCGAAGGAAATTCCTCCCTCTCAAATGGTGAGATTACCAAACAAGAAATTGATGGAATAATATGATCCGAAGTTCCTATGCAGACAGGCATAAGCTGTAAAGGTGGGAATATATATGAAAGGAGAAAAAAGTCTGCTATGACCGGGAATCGAAGCCAGATCTTCCACTTGCTTGGCGGATATTCTACCCCCGAAATATCGTAACAGAACACTTTCTCTCATTTCTGAACACGGATGTTTCCTTGGTTTGGACGGTACTATCCAAACTAGTATCAAACTGCCCAAGCAGATGTCCTCTAAAAGAACCATCGAAAAAAATCCTCCTTGACAATAGGTGAGATTGCCAAACAAGAAATTGATGGATAATATGATCCGATGATCCTTTGCAGACAGGCATATGCTGTAAACGTAAGAATAATTTTCAAACGAGAAAAAAGTCTGCTATGACCGGGAATAGAACCCGGTTCTTCCACTTGCCGGGCGGATATTCTACCCCTGGACTATCGTAGCAGAACACTTTTTCTCGTTTCTAAACACGGATGTTACCTTGGTTGGGATTAGCTAAACTAGTATCAAACCGCTCCAACTGATGACTTCTAATTGATTCACCGATAGAAAATCCTCCCTCTCAAATGGAGAGATTGCCTAACAAGAATTTGATGGAATAATATAATCCGAAGATCTTATGCAGACTGTCATAAGCTGTAAAGGTGGGAATAATTTTGAAACGAGAAAAAAGTCTGCTATAAAAGGAAATCGAACCCGGGTCTTCCACATGCTTGGCAGTTATTATACCCATAAACTATCGTAGAAGAACACTTTCTCTGGTTTCTGAACCCGGATGTTTCCTTGGTTGGGACGGAACTAGCCAAGCTAATATCAAACTGCCCCAACAGATGTCCTCTAAGAGATACATCGAAAGAAACTCCTCCCTCTCGAATGGTGAGATTGCCATACAAGAAATTAATGGAATAATATTTTCCGAAAATCCTATGCAGACAGGCATATGCTGTAAAGGTGGCAATTATTTTGAAACGAGAAAAAGCCTGCTGTGACCGGGAATCGAACCCGGGTCTTCCACTTGTCGGGCGGATATTCTACCCCTGCACTATCGTAGCAGAACACATTCTCTCGTATCTGAACACGGACGTACTTGTTTGGGACGAATCTAGCCAAGCTAGTATCAAACTGCCCCTACAGTTGTCTTCTAAGAAATACCCCAAAAAAAATCCTCCCTCTCAAATGGAAAGATTGCCAAGCAAGAAATTGATGGAATAATATGATCCGAAGATCCTACGCAGACAGGTATAAGCTGTAAAGTTTGGAATAATTTTGAAAAGAGAAAAAAGTGTGCTATGACCGGATATCGAACCCGGGACTCGAACCCGGGACTCGAACCCGGGACTCGAACCCGGGACTTCCACTTGCCGGGCGGATATTCTACCCCTGAAATATCGTACCAGAACACTTTCTCTCGTTTCTCAACAAGGATGTTTCCTTGGTTGAACGGATCTAGCCAAGCTAGAATCAAACGGCCCCTACAGATATCCTCTAAAATATACATCGAAAGAAACTCCTCCCTCTCAAATGGTGAGATTGCCAAAAAAGAAATTGATGGAATAATATGATCCGAGGATCCTTTGCAGACAGTCACATGCTGTAAATGTGGGAATAATTTTAAAACGAGAAAAAAGTGTGCTATGACCGGGAATCGAACCCGTGACTTCCACTTGCTGGGCGGATATTCTACCCCTAGACTATCGTAGCAGAACACTTTCTTTCGTTTCTGAACACGGATGTTTCCTTGTTTGGGTCGGAACTAGCTAAACTAAAATCAATCTGCCCCAACAGATGTCTTCTAATTGATTCACCGAAAGAAAATCCTCCCTCTCGAATGGTGAGATTGCAAAACAAGATATTGATGAAATAATATAATCCAAAGATCTTATGCAGACAGGCGTAAGCTGTAAAGGTGGGAATAATTTTGAAATGAGAAAAAGTATGCTATGACCGGGAATCGAACCCGGGTCTTCCACTTGCCGGACGGATATTCTACTTCTGAAATATCGTAGCAGAACAGTTTCTCTCGTTTCTCAACACGGATGTTTCCTTGGTTGAACGGAACTAGCCAAGCTAGTATCAAACTGCCCCTACAGATGTCCTCTAAGATATACATCGAAAGAAACTCCTCCCTCTCAAATGGTGAGATTACCAAATAAGAAATTTATGGATTAATATGATCCAAAAATCCTATGCAGACAGGCATAAGCTGTAAAATTGGGAATAATTTTGAAACGAGAAAAAAGTGTGCTATGCCCGGGAATCAAACCCGGGTCTTTCATTTGCCGGGAGGATATTCTACCCCTGAACTATCGTAGCAGAACACTTTCTCTCGTTTCTAAACACGGATGTTTCCTTGGTTGGGACGGAACTAGCTAAGCTAGTATCAAACTGCCCCTACATATGTCTTCTAATAGATTCACCAAAAGAAAATCCTCCCTCTCGAATGGTGAGATTGCAAAACATGAAATTGATGGAATAATATGATCCGAAGATCTTAGGCAGACAGGCGTAAGCTGTAAAGGTCGGAATAATTTTGAAACGAGAAAAAAGTCTGCTATGACCGGGAATGGAACCCGGGTCTTCCACATGCTGGGCAGATATTATACCTCTAAACTACCGTAGAAGAACATTTTCTCTGTTTTCTGAACTCGGATGTTTCCTTGGTTGGGACGGAACTAGCCAAGCTTGTATCAAACTGCCCCAACAGATGTCCTCCAAGAGATACATCGAAAGAAATTCCTCCCTCTCAAATAGTGTGATTGCCAAACAAGAAATTGATGGAATAAGATGATCCGAATATCCTATGCAGAATGACAAAAGATGTAAAGGTGGCAATTATTTTGAAACGATAAAAAAGTGTGCTAAGACCGGGAATGGAACCCGTGTCTTCCACATGCCGGGCGGATATTCTACCCCTGGACTATCGTAGCAGAACACTTTCTCTCGTTTCTGAACACGGATGTTTCCTTGGTTGGGTCGGACCTAGCTAAACTAATATCTAACTGCCCAACAAGATGTATTCTAATATATTCACGGAAAGAAAATCCTCCCACTCGAATGGTGAGATTGCCATACAAGAAATTGATGGAATAATATGATCCGAAGATCTAATGCAGACAGGTATAAGCTGTAAAGTTTGGAATAATTTTGAAAAGAGAAAAAAGTGTGCTATGACCGGATATCGAACCCGGGACTCGAACCCGGGACTCGAACCCGGGACTCGAACCCGGGACTCGAACCCGGGACTTCCACTTGCCGGGCGGATATTCTACCCCTAGACTGTCGTAGCAGAACACTTTCTCTCGTTTCTGAACACCGATGTTTCATTGTTTGGGTCGGAACTAGCTAAACTAAAATCAATCTGCCCCAACAGATGTCTTCTAATTGATTCACCGAAGGAAAATCCTCCCTCTCGAATGGTGAGATTGCAAAACAAGAAATTGATGGAATAATATAATCCGAAGATCTTATGCAGACAGGCGTAAGCTGTAAAGGTGGGAATAATTTTGAAATGAGAAAAAGTATGCTATGACCGGGAATCGTACCCGGGACTTCCACTTGCCGGACGGATATTCTACTTCTGAAATATCGTAGTAGAACACTTTCTCTCGTTTCTCAACACGGATGTTTCCTTGGTTGAACGGAACTAGCCAAGCTAGTATCAAACTGCCCCTACAGATGTCCTCTAAGATATACATCGAAAGAAACTCCTCCCTTTCAAATGGTGAGATTACCAAATAAGAAATTTATGGATTAATATGATCCAAAAATCCTATGCAGGCAGGCTTAAGCTGTAAAATTGGGAATAATTTTGAAACGAGAAAAAAGTGTGCTATGCCCGGGAATCAACCCCGGGTCTTTCATTTGCCGGGAGGATATTCTACCCCTGAACTATCGTAACAGAACAGTTTCTCTCGTTTCTAATCACGGATGTTTCCTTGGTTGGGACGGAACTAGCTAAGCTAGTATCAAACTGCCCCTACAGATGTCTTCTAATAGATTCACCGAAAGAAAATCCTCCCTCTCGAATGGTGAGATTGCAAAACATGAAATTGATGGAATAATATGATCCGAAGATCTTAGGCAGACAGGCGTAAGCTGTAAAGGTCGGAATAATTTTGAAACGAGAAAAAAGTCTGCTATGATTGGGAATGGATCCCGGGTCTTCCACATTCTGGGCAGATATTATACCTCTAAACTACCGTAGAAGAACATTTTCTCTGTTTTCTGAACTCGGATGTTTCCTTGGTTGGGACGGAACTAGCCAAGCTTGTATCAAACTGCCCCAACAGATGTCCTCCAAGAGATACATCGAAAGAAATTCCTCCCTCTCAAATAGTGTGATTGCCAAACAAGAAATTGATGGAATAAGATGATCCGAAAATCCTATGCAGAAAGACAAAAGCCGTAAAGGTGGCAATTATTTTGAAACGAGAAAAAAGTGTGCTAAGACCGGGAATGGAACCCGTGTCTTCCACATGCCGGGCGGATATTCTTCCCCTGGACTATCGTAGCAGAACACTTTCTCTCGTTTCTGAACACGGATGTTTCCTTGGTTGGGTCGGACCTAGCTAAACTAATATCAAACTGCCCAACAAGATGTATTCTAATATATTCACGGAAAGAAAATCCTCCCACTCGAATGGTGAGAATGCCATACAAGAAATTGATGGAATAATATGATCCGAAGATCTAATGCAGACAGACGTAAGCTGTAAAGGTGCAAATATTTTTAAAAGAGAAAATAGTCTGTTATGACCGGGAATCGTACCCGGGTCTTCCACATACTGGGCAGATATTATACCTCTAAACTATCGTAGAAGAACACTTTCCCTGGTTTCTGAACGCGGATGTTTCCTTGGTTGGGACGGAACTAACCAAGCTAGTATCAAACTGCCCCAACAGATGTCCTCTAAGATAAACATCGACAGAAACTCCTCCCTCTTAAATGGTGAGATTGCCAAACAAGAAATTGATGGAATAATATGATCCGAAGATCTTATGCAGACAGGCATAAACTGAAAAGGTGGGAATAATTTTGATTCAAGAAAAAAGTGTGCTATGACCGGGAATCTAACCCGGGTCTTCCACTTGCCGGGCGGATATTCTACCACCGATCTACCGTAACAGAACATTTTCTCTCGTTTCTGAACACGGATGTTTCCTATGGTTGGGACGGAACTAGCAAAGCTAGTATCAAACTGCCCCAACAGATGTCCTCTAAGAGATACATCGAAAGAAACTCCTACTTCTCAAATGGTATGATTAGCAAACAAGAAATTGATGGATTAATATGATCCAAAAATCCTGTGTAGACAGGCATAAGCTGTTAAATTCGGAATAATTTTGAAACGGGAAAAAAGTCTGTTATGACCGGGAATCGAAGCCAGATCTTCCACTTGCCGGGCGGATATTCTACCCCTGAACTATCTTAACAGAACACTTATCTCGTTTCTGAACACGGATGTTTCCTTGTTTGGAACGGAACTAGCCAAGCTAATATCAAACTGCCCAACAGATGTCCTCTAAGAGATACATCGAAAGAAACTCCTCCCTTTCAAATGGTGAGATTGCCTAATAAGAAATTGATGAAATAATATGATCCGAAGATTCTATGCAGACAGGCATAAGCTGTAAAGGTGGGAATAATTTTGAAACGAGAAAAAATTTTCTATTATCTGGAACCAAACCCGGGTCTTTCACTTTTTGGGCGGATATTCTTTCCCTGATCTTACGTTGCAGAACACTTTCTCTCGTGTCTGAACACGGATGTTTCCTTGGTTGGGACGGAACTATCCAAGCTTGTATCAAACTACCCCAACAGATGCTCGAGCTTTTGTGGGGTGTATATATTGTTTAAATATCATATACACGCAATATATTTCCATCTATTTCACGTCTGTGAAATGGAAGTTTCTTGCATATTTCCATTCCCATTTTTTGGAATCTGAATTTTGCAATGCATCTACAAATCTTTTTCTCCAACGCATGATCTATTAGAATAGAGAACTGCATACATAGACCTACCTCTCCTCCAGAAATATTTTGATACAGCACAACTGCTTTTACATTCGCTGAAAGAAGAGATTTCCAGTTATTCATCTTATTTTCGCTTTCTGAGTTAATTCACCTATTCCTGTAAATCGGCTTCTTTAGACGCAGTCCAATTTGTACAACCTTTCCATTTTCGTTGTGTCCTATGATGGATTTAATAGTCACTGAACAATCCCGATCCATAGTCCATGTGCCATCTCCCCATATTGAAGACAATTTATCTATCCTTCCTACCTCTACTGGTTGCATGTTTCCTTCGAACTGTATATCATTTGTTTGTTTAGAGGGGAGTGCTTATACTTGGTTTTTTGATACAATAGGCGCATTTAAGAGGAATACATCCTATAAAAGGGAGGAGGTTTCCAAGTCTTTTTTCAATTTTTATGCATTATATTGTTGAAAAATATTTTTTATGTTATTTCGTATTAATTATTTTCCTTAGATGAGCCTGTATTGGGTATATATATATATATATATAGTATAAATATCATATACAAGCAACATTTATTTCACGTCGGAGAAATTGAAGATGTTTGCAAATTTCCATTCCCATAATTTGTAGTCAGAAAATTGCAATGCATCTAAAAAAATTCTTCACACACTGGAAAACTGTTATCGTAGAGAATTTCGTACACAACCCTAACTCTATTCCAGGAATACTGCGATAGAGCGTAACTACTTTTCCTTCTGCTGGAAAAAGAGATTTCAAGTTATTAGTCATAATTTCGCTTTTCTCTCTGAATTCACCTATTCTTGTAAATCACCTTCTTAAGACAAAGTCAGATAATGGGCAAAGGCTCTGCAAGATGTGCAACATTTCCGTATCCCGTGTGTCGTATGATGGGTATAATATTCAGTGAACTATCCTGATCAACAATTTACGTGCAATATCTCCATATGGAAGAGAGATTTCAATACTCCATATCCGAAAAAGAATAATGTATTGCTATCTATATGGCCATATTGTTTTTGCACCTTTGGAACAATTACATTTCGATGGACCACTTCTGTCTTTCATCAGAATTTCTGTACTCTTTTCAAAATATGCATGTTTGTATATGAAAGATATTTCCATTTGATTTGATTTGGATCATTTTTTTCCGTTTCCCACATGAGATGGTTCATAAAATTTTCCGCTTTTACTTATTCGGCAGCTTACGTCTTCCATGTGATAATCGTCTAAATCGGATTAGGTAGCCTAAGTTCTTTCAAAAAGATAGGTTCTATTAAATCGTGCGATTTTATTAGTATTCTCACAGAGAGCCATGCTCGTCTGGAATGACCTGCTAAAAAATTCCTTAGTTCTGTTCGTATTCGCTTACCACCTGAGGCTGATACAGTTCTATTGATCTTGAGCCTGCATATCTTGGACCTGAATATTGAATTTTGTATTCTAGCTGCGACGTTGACCATTGTAAGCAAAGGAGACCCAACTGAGTTAACTTTCTTGTTCTTATTCAGCTTCACCCCAACTATAGGCGTTTGCCTTGCGAAGGACCTTCGCTGCCTCTGTAGCCCTGAAATGTGACGTTACTCCAGTCACGCCATTGGTGGCCCTGAAAAGGTCCTGGGTTGCTGCTTCTATTGTTTGTTTATATGTTTGAGTGCCCAGTCAGTCAGTCAGCGAGGTGAGCGAGCACAGCGGAGATCAGCAGAGTAAACCGATCGATCATTGGCTTATGTCAAGTGGCTATCAATGAACATATTCCCCTAGCTTTCGTTGCTTTTGCTGGTGTTCGAAAACTCCCCCTTGTGAAGGAAGTACAGTAATTCAATGTGGTCCAGAGCTGTTAGGGCTTTCCGAGCGAACCCAGATTCCACCTAGGGGTAAACCGCACGCCTTGCTGCGAGCGGAGCACCTGGGGGACCATTGCACGGGTCAACTCACTTTCTTCTTGCTGGGGGAGGCTAACGAGGCCCCACCTTCTCACCCGCCTCGCTCTTTCCGTCTATTTAGACAGGTGGCATTTGTTTGGACATGGGGGTCCCCCACCTTTTAGATAGCCCATTAAGAGACCGCTAATATGCCGCTTAAATATCTCCAGCGGCCAAAAAGGCAACTCAGACAAATTTGGGACAAATATTACTATACCCAAGGGCATTAAACAAGTTCTTTTTGGAGAAATTTTTATTGACGCGGATCCCTGTTTGGAACGGAACAAGCCAAGCTATTATCAAACTGCCCAACAGATGTCTTCTAAGAGATACACCGAAAGAAAATCCTCCCTCTCAAATGGTGAGATTGCCAAACAAGAAATTGATGGAATAATATGATCCGAAGAACCTTTGCAGACACGCATATGCTGTAAAGGTGAAAATAATTTTGAAACGAGAAAAAAGTATGCTATGACCGGGAATCGAACCCGGGTCTTCTACCTGCCGGGAGGATATTCTACCCCTGGACTATCGTAGCAGAACACTATCGCTCGTTCTGAACATGGATGTTTCCTTGTTTGGGACAGAACTAGCTAAACTAGTATCAAACTGCCCCAACAGATGTCCTCTAAGAGATACATCAAAAGGAACTCCTCCATCTCAAATGGTGAGATAGCAAAACAAGAAATTGATGGAATATTATGTTCCGAAAATCCTATGCAGACAGGCATAAGCTGTAAAATTGGGAATAATTTTGAAACGAGAAAAAAGTGTGCTATGCCCGGGAATCAAACCCGGGTCTTTCATTTGCCGGGAGGATATTCTACCCCTGAACTACCGTAGCAGAACACTTTCTCTCGTTTCTAAACACGGATGTTTCCTTGGTTGGGACGGTACTTGCCAAGCTAGTATGAAACTGCCCTAACTGATGTCCTCTAAATGATGCATCGTAAGAAACTCCTCCCTCTCAAATAATGATATTGCCAAACAAGAAATTGATGGAATAATATGATCCAAAGATCCTATGCAGACAGGCATAGGCTGTAAATGTGGGAATAATTTTCAAAGGAGAAAAAAGTCTGCTAAGGCCGGGAATCGAACCCGGGTCTTCCACTTGCCGGTAGGATATTCTAACCATGAACTATCGTAGCAGAACAATATCTCTCGTTTCTGAACACGGCAGTTTCCTTGGTTGGGACGGATTTAGCCACGCTAGTATCAAACTGCCCCAATTGATGTTCTCTAAGAGATACATCGAAAGAAACTCCTCCCTCTCTATAAAGGTGGCAAAAATTTTAAAACGAGAAAAAAGTCTGTTATGACCGGGAATCGAACCCGGGTCTTCTAATTGCCGGGCGGATATTCTACCCCTGAACTATCGTAGCAGATCCCTTTCTCTAGTTTCTGAAAACGGATGTTTCCTTGTTCGGAACAGAACTAGCCAAGCTAGCATCAAAATGCCCCAACAGAAGTCCTCTAAGAGATACAACGAAAGAAACTCCTCCCTCTCAAATGGTGAGATTGCCTAATAAGAAATTGATGGAATAAAATGATCCGAAGAACCTATGCAGACAGGCATAATCTGTATAGGTGGCAATTATATTGAAACGACAAAAAAGTCTGCTGTGTCCGGGAATCGAACCAGGGTCTTCCACTTGTCGGGCGGATATTCTACCCCTGAACTATCGTAGCAGAACACTTTCTCACGTATCTGAACGCGGATGTACTTGTTTGGGACGAATCTAGCCAAGCTAGTATCAAACGTCCCCAAAAATTGTCCCCTAAGAGATACATCGAAAGAGACTACTACCTCTCAAATGGTGAGTTTGCCAAACAAGAAATTGATGGAATAATATGATCCGAAGTTCCAATGCAGAGAGGCATAAGCTGTAAAGGTGGGAATAGTTTTGAAATGAGAAAAAGTATGTTATGACCGGGAATCGAACCCGGGTCTTCCACTTGCCTGGCGGATATTCTACCCCTGAAATATCGTAGCAGAACACTATCTCTCGTTTCTCAACACGGATGTTTCCTTGGTTGAACGGAACTAGCCAAGCTAGTATCAAACTGCCCCTACAGATGTCCTTTAAGAGATACTTCGAAAAAAATACTCCTTGTCAAATAGTGAGATTGCCAAAAAAGAAATTGATGGAATAATATGATCCGAGGATCCTTTGCAGACGTCATATGCTGTAAAGGTGGCAATTATTTTGAAAACGAGAAACGAGAAAAAAGAGTTCTATGACCGGGAACCGAAACCGGGTCTTCCACTTGCCGAGCGGATATTCTACCCCTGGACTATAGTAGCAGAACACTTTCTCTCGTTTCTAAACACGGATGTTTCCTTGGTTGGGGCGGAACTAGCTAAAATAAAATCAAACTGCCCCAACAGATGTCTTCTAATAGATTCACCGAAAGAAAATCCTCCCTCTCAAATAGTGAGATTGCCAAATAAGAAATTGATGAAATAATATGATCCGAAAATCTTATGCAGAAAGACATAAGCTGTAAAGGTGGCAATTATTTTGAAACGAGAAAAAAGTCTGCTGCGACCGGGAATCGAACCCGGGTCTTCCACTTGTTGTGCGGATATTCTACCCCTGTAATATCGTAGCAGAACATATTCTATCGTATCTGAACACGGATATTCTTGTTTTGGACGAATCTAGCCAAGCTAGTATCAAATGTCCCCAACACTTGTCTTCTACGAAATACATCGAAGGAAATTTCTCCCTCCCAAATGATGAGATTGCCAAACAAAAAATTGTTGGAATAATATTATCCGAAGATCTTATGCAGACAGACGTAAGCTGTAAATGTGGGAATAATTTTCAAACGAGAAATAGGTCTAATGTGACCGGGAATCGAAGCCAGGTCTTCCATTTGCTGGGCGGATATTCTACCCCTTAACTATAGTAACAGAACACTATCTCTTGTTTCTGAACGCGGATGTTTCCTTGTTTGGGACGGAACTAGCCAAGCTAATATCAAACTGCCCTACAGATATCTTCTAAGAGATACACTGAAAGAAAATCCTCCCTCTCAATTGGTGAGATTACCAAATAAGAAATTGATGGAATAATATGATCCGAAGATCTTATGCAGACAGGCGTAAGCTGTAAATGTGGGAATAATTTTGAAACGAGAAAAAGGTCTACTATGACCGGGAATCGAAGCCAGGTCTTCCATTTGCTGGGCGGATATTCTACCCCTGAACTATCGTAACAGAACACTTTCTTTCGTTTCTGAACACGGATGTTTCCTTGGTTGTACGGAACTAGCCAAACTAGTATAAAACTGCCCCTACATATGTCCTCTAAGATATACACCGAAAGAAACTGCTCCCTATTAAATGGTGAGATTGCCAAACATGAAATTGATGGAATAATATGATCCGAAGGTCCTATGCAGACAAGCATAACCTGTAAAGGTGGGAATAATTTAGAAACGAGAAAAAATAGTGCTATGCCCGTGAATCGAACCCGAATCTTTCATTTGCAGGAAGGACATTCTACCCCTGAACTATTGTAGCAGAACACTTTCTCTAGTTTCTAAACACGGATGTTTCCTTGGATGGGACGGTACATGCCAAGCTAGTATTAAACTGCCCCAACAGATGTCCTCTAAGAGATACATCGAAAGAAACTCTTATCCTTCAAATGGTGAGATTGCCGAACAAGACATTGATGGAATAATATGATCCGAAGATCCTATGCAGACAGCCATAAGCTTTAAAGGTGGGAATAATTTTGAATCGAGAAAAAAGTCTGCTATGACCGGGATTCGAACCCACTTGCCCGGCGGATATTCTACCCCTGAACTATCGTAACAGAACACTTTCTCTTGTTTCTGAACACGGATGTTACGTTGTTTGGGACGGAACTAGCCAAGCTAATATCAAACTTCCCAACAGATATCTTCTAAGAGATACACTGAAAGAAATCCCTCCCTCTCTAATCGTGAGTTTGCCAAACAAGAAATTGGGAGAATAATATGATCCGAAGATCCTATGAAGACAGGCATAAGGATTAAAGTTGGGAATAATTTAGAAACAAGAAAAAAGTCTGCTATGACCGGGAATCGAACCCGTTTCTTCCACTTGCCTTTTTTATATTCTACCCCTGAACTATCGTAGCAGAACACTTTCTCTCGTTTCTGAACACGGATGTTTCCTTGGTTGGGCCGGATCTAGCCACGCTAGTATCAAACTGTCCCAATAGATGTTCTCTAAGAGATACATCGAAAGAAACTCCTCCCTCTCTGTAAAGAAGGCAATATGTTGAAACAAGAAAAAAGTCTGTTATGACCGGGAATCGATCCCGGTTCTTCAACTTGCCGGATGGATATTCTACCCCTGAACTATCGTAGCAGTACACTTTCTCTCGTTTCTGAACATAGATGTTTCCTTGGTTGGGACAGAAGTAGCCTAGCTAGTATCAAACTGCCTCAACAGATGTCCTCTAAGAGATACTTGGAAAAAAATCCTCCTTGTCAAATGGTGAGATTGCCAAACAAGAAATTGATGGAATAGTATGATCCGAGGATCCTTTGCAGACAGGAATATGCAGTAAAGGTGGAAATAATTTTCAAACGAGAAAAAAGTGTGCTATGACCGGGAATCAAACCCGTGTCTTCCACATGCTGGGCAGATATTATACCCCTAATCTATCGTAAAAGAACACTTTATCTGGTTTCTGAACTCGGATGTTTCCTTGGTTGGGACGTAACTTGACAAGCTAGTATCAAACTGCCCCAAAAGATGTCCTCCAAGAGAGATATCTAAAGAAACTCGTCCCTCTCAAATGGTGAGATTGCCAAGCAAAAAATTGATGTAATAATATGATCCGAAATTCCTATGCAGAAAGGCATAAGCTGTAAAGGTGGCAATTATTTTGAAACGAGAAAAAAGTCTGCTGTGACTGGGATTCAAACCCGGGTCTTTCACTTTCCGGGCGGATATTCCACCCCTGGACTATCGTAGCAGAACTCTTTCTCTCGTTTCTGAACACGGATGTTTCCTTGGTTGGGAATGTCCTAGCTAAACTAATATCAAACTGCCCCAACAGATGTCTTCTAATAGATTCACCGAAAGAAAATCCTCCCTCTCGAATGGTGAGATTGCCATACAAGAAATTGATGGAATAATATGATCCGAAGATCTTATGCAGACAGGCGTAAACTGTAAAGTTGCGAATATTTTGAAACGAGAAAAAAGTCTGCTATGACCGGGAATCGAAACCGGGTCTTCCACATACTGGGCAGATATTATACCTCTAAACTATCGTAGAAGATCACTTTCTCTGGTTTCTGAACCAGGATGTTTCCTTGGTTAGGACGGAAATAGCCAAGCTAGTATCAAACTTCCCCAACAGATGTCCTCTAGTAGATACATCGAAAGAAACTCCTCCAACTCAAATGGTGAGATTGCCGAACAAGAAATTGATGGAATAATATGATACGAAAATCCTATGCAGACAGGCATAAGCTGTAAATGTGGCAATTATTTTGAAACGAGAAAAAAGTCTGCTGTGACCGGGAATCGAACCCGGGTCTTCCACTTGTCGGGGGGATATTCTACCCCTGAACTATCGTAACAGATCACTTTCTCTTGTTTCTGAACACGGATGTTTACTTGTTTGGGACGGAATTAGCCTAGCTAATATCAAACTGCCCAACAAATGTCTTCTAAAAGATACACTTAAAGAAAATCCTCCCTCTCAAATGGTGAGATTGCCAAACAATAAATTGAGGGATTAATATGATACGAAGACCTTATGCAGACAGGCATAAGCTGTAAAGGTGAGAATAATTTTGAAATGAAAAAAAGTCTGCTATGAACGGGAATCGAACTCGGGTCTTCCACTAGCCAGGCGGATATTCTACCCCTGAAATATCGTAGCAGAACACTTTCTCTCGTTTCTCAACACGGATGTTTCCTTGGTTGAACGGTTCTAGCCAAGCTAGTATCAAACTGCCCCTACAGGTGTCCTCTAAAATATACATCGAAAGAAACTCCTCCCTCTCAAATGGTGAGATTGCCAAACAAGAATTGTTGGAATAATATGATCCAAAGATCCTACGTAGACAGGCATAAGCTGTAAAATTAAGAATAATTTGGAAACGAGAAAAAAGTCTGCTATGACCGGGAATCGAAGCCAGGTCTTCCACTTGCCGTGCGGA
The DNA here is from genome assembly GCA_028673005.1 of Tanypteryx hageni. Classification (NCBI taxonomy): domain Eukaryota; kingdom Metazoa; phylum Arthropoda; class Insecta; order Odonata; family Petaluridae; genus Tanypteryx; species Tanypteryx hageni. The sequence goes on along the minus strand of CM054120.1, from coordinate 54,730,608 downwards.
TATTCTACCCCTGAACTATCGTAACAGATCACTTTCTCTTGTTTCTGAACACTATTGTTTCCTTGTTTAGGACGGAACTAGCAAAGCTAATATCAAACTGCCCGACAGATATCTTCTAATAGATACACTGAAAGAAAATCCTCCTTGTCAAATGGGGAGATTGCCAAACAAGAAATTGATGGAATAATATGATCCGAGGATCCTTTGCAGACAGGATAAGGCTGTAAAGGTGGGAATAATTTTAAAACGAGAAAAAAGTGTGCTATGACTGGGAATCGAGACCGGGTCTTCCACTTGCCGGGCGGATATTCTACCCCTGAAATATCGTAGCAGAACACCTTCTCTCGTTTCTCAACAAGGATGTTTCCTTGGTTGAACGGAACTAGCCAAGCTAGTATCAAACTGCCCCTACAGATGTCCTTTAAGAGATACTTCGAAAAAAATCCTCCTTGTCAAATAGTGAGATTGCCAAACAAGAAATTGATGGAATAATATGATCCGAGGATCCTTTGCAGACGTCATATACTGTAAGGGTGGGAATAATTTTGAAAAACAAGAAAAAAGAGTACTATGACCGGGAACCGAACCCGGGTCTTCCACTTGCCGAGCGGATATTCTACCCCTGGACTATAGTAGCAGAACACTTTCTCTCGTTTCTAAACACGGATGTTTCCTTGGTTGGGGCGGAACTAGCTAAAATAAAATCAAACTGCCCCAACAGATGTCTTCTAATAGATTCACCGAAAGAAAATCCTCTCTCTCAAATAGTGAGATTGCCAAATAAAAAATTGATGAAATAATATGATCCAAAAATCCTATGCAGAAAGACATAAGCTGTAAAGGTGGCAATTATTTTGAAACGAGAAAAAAGTCTGCTGCGACCGGGAATCGAACCCGGGTCTTCCACTTGTTTTGCGGATATTCTACCCCTGTAATATCGTAGCAGAACATATTCTATCGTATCTGAACACGGATATTCTTGTTTGGGACGAATCTAGCCAAGCTAGTATCAAATGTCCCCAAAACTTGTCTTCTACGAAATACATCGAAGGAAATTTCTCCCTCTCAAATGATGAGATTGCCAAACAAAAAAATGTTGGAATAATATGATCCGAAGATCTTATGCAGACAGACGTAAGCTGTAAATGTGGGAATAATTTTCAAACGAGAAATAGGTCTAATGTGACCGGGAATCGAAGCCAGGTCTTCCATAAGCTGGGCGGATATTCCACACCTGAACTATCGTAACAGAACACTATCTCTTGTTTCTGAACACGGATGTTTCTTTGTTTGGGACGGAACTATCCAAGCTAATATCAAACTGCCCTACAGATATCTTCTAAGAGATACACTGAAAGAAAATCCTCCCTTTCAATTGGTGAGATTACCAAATAAGAAATTGATGGAATAATATGATCCGAAGATCTTATGCAGACAGGCGTAAGCTGTAAATGTGGGAATAATTTTGAAACGAGAAAAAGGTCTACTATGACCGGGAATCGAAGCCAGGTCTTCCATTTGCTGGGCGGATATTCTACCCCTGAACTATCGTAACAGAACACTTACTTCCGTTTCTGAACACGGATGTTTCCTTGGTTGTACGGAACTAGCCAAACTAGTATCAAACTGCCCAAACAGATGTCCTCTAAGATATACACCGAAAGAAACTGCTCCCTATTAAATGGTGAGATTGCCAAACATGAAATTGATGGAATAATATGATCCAAAGGTCCTATGCAGACAAGCATAACCTGTAAAGGTGGGAATAATTTAGAAACGAGAAAAAATAGTGCTATGCCCGTGAATCGAACCCGAATCTTTCATTTGCAGGAAGGACATTCTACCCCTGAACTATTGTAGCAGAACACTTTCTCTAGTTTCTAAACACGGATGTTTCCTTGGATGGGACGCAACTTGCCAAGCTAGTATTAAACTGCCCCAACAGATGTCCTCTAAGAGATACATCGAAAGAAACTCTTATCCTTCAAATGGTGAGTTTGCCAAACAAGAAATTGGGAGAATAATATGGTCCGAAGATCCTATGAAGACAGGCATAAGGAGTAAAGTTGGGAATAATTTAGAAACAAGAAAAAAGTCTGCTATGACCGGGAATCGAACCCGTTTCTTCCACTTGCCTTTTGTATATTCTACCCCTGAACTATCGTAGCAGAACACTTTCTCTCGTTTCTGAACACGGATGTTTCCTTGGTTGTGCCGGATCTAGCCACGCTAGTATCGAACTGCCCCAATAGATGTTCTCTAAGAGATACATCGAAAGAAACTCCTCCCTCTCTGTAAAGAAGGCAATATGTTGAAACAAGAAAAAAGTCTGTTATGACCGGGAATCGATCCCGGTTCTTCTACTTGCCGGATGGATATTCTACCCCTGAACTATCGTAGCAGTACACTTTCTCTCGTTTCTGAACATGGATGTTTCCTTGGTTGGGACAGAAGTAGCCTAGCTAGTATCAAACTGCCTCAACAGATGTCCTCTAAGAGATACTTGGAAAAAAATCCTCCTTGTCAAATGGTGAGATTGCCAAACAAGAAATTGATGGAATAGTATGATCCGAGGATCCTTTGCAGACAGGAATATGCAGTAAAGGTGGGAATAATTTTCAAACGAGAAAAAAGTGTGCTATGACCGGGAATCGAACCCGTGTCTTCCACATGCTGGGCAGATATTATACCCCTAAACTATCGTAAAAGAACACTTTATCTGGTTTCTGAACTCGGATGTTTCCTTGGTTGGGACGGAACTTGCCAAGCTAGTATCAAACTGCCCCAACAGATGTCCTCCAAGAGAGATATCTAAAGAAACTCGTCCCTCTCAAATGGTGAGATTGCCAAACAAAAAATTGATGGAATAATATGATCCGAAAATCCTATGCAGAAAGGCCTAAGCTGTAAATGTGGCAATTATTTTGAAACGAGAAAAAAGTCTGCTGTGACTGGGATTCGAACCCGGGTATTTCACTACCCGGGTATTTCACTACCCGGGTATTTCACTTTCCGGGCGGATATTCTACCCCTGGACTATTGTAGCAGAACTCTTTCTCTCGTTTCTGAACACGGATGTTTCCTTGGTTGGGAATGTCCTAGCTAAACTAATATCAAACTGCCCCAACAGATGTCTTCTAATAGATTCACCGAAAGAAAATCCTCCCTCTCGAATGGTGAGATTGCCATACAAGAAATTGATGGAATAATATGATCCGAAGATCTTATGCAGACAGGCGTAAACTGTAAAGTTGCGAATATTTTGAAACGAGAAAAAAGTCTGCTATGACCGGGAATCGAAACCGGGTCTTCCACATACTGGGCAGATATTATACCTCTAAACTATCGTAGAAGATCACTTTCTCTGGTTTCTGAACCAGGATGTTTCCTTGGTTAGGACGGAAATAGCCAAGCTAGTATCAAACTTCCCCAACAGATGTCCTCTAGTAGATACATCGAAAGAAACTCCTCCAACTCAAATGGTGAGATTGCCGAACAAGAAATTGATGGAATAATATGATACGAAAATCCTATGCAGACAGGCATAAGCTGTAAATGTGGCAATTATTTTGAAACGAGAAAAAAGTCTGCTGTGACCGGGAATCGAACCCGGGTCTTCCATTTGTTGGGGGGATATTCTACCCCTGAACTATCGTAACAGATCACTTTCTCTTGTTTCTGAACACGGATGTTTACTTGTTTGGGACGGAATTAGCCTAGCTAATATCAAACTGCCCAACAAATGTCTTCTAAAAGATACACTTAAAGAAAATCCTCCCTCTCAAATGGTGAGATTGCCAAACAATAAATTGAGGGATTAATATGATACGAAGACCTTATGCAGACAGGCATAAGCTGTAAAGGTGAGAATAATTTTGAAATGAAAAAAAGTCTGCTATGAACGGGAATCGAACTCGGGTCTTCCACTAGCCAGGCGGATATTCTACCCCTGAAATATCGTAGCAGAACACTTTCTCTCGTTTCTCAACACGGATGTTTCCTTGGTTGAACGGTTCTAGCCAAGCTAGTATCAAACTGCCCCTACAGGTGTCCTCTAAAATATACATCGAAAGAAACTCCTCCCTCTCAAATGGTGAGATTGCCAAACAAGAATTGTTGGAATAATATGATCCAAAGATCCTACGCAGACAGGCATAAGCTGTAAAATTAAGAATAATTTGGAAACGAGAAAAAAGTCTGCTATGACCGGGAATCGAAGCCAGGTCTTCCACTTGCCGTGCGGATATTCTACCCCTGAACTATCGTAACAGATCACTTTCTCTTGTTTCTGAACACTATTGTTTCCTTGTTTAGGACGGAACTAGCCAAGCTAATATCAAACTGCCCGACAGATATCTTCTAATAGATACACTGAAAGAAAATCCTCCTTGTCAAATGGGGAGATTGCCAAACAAGAAATTGATGGAATAATATGATCCGAGGATCCTTTGCAGACAGGATAAGGCTGTAAAGGTGGGAATAATTTTAAAACGAGAAAAAAGTGTGCTATGACTGGGAATCGAGACCGGGTCTTCCACTTGCCGGGCGGATATTCTACCCCTGAAATATCGTAGCAGAACACCTTCTCTCGTTTCTCAACAAGGATGTTTCCTTGGTTGAACGGAACTAGCCAAGCTAGTATCAAACTGCCCCTACAGATGTCCTTTAAGAGATACTTCGAAAAAAATCCTCCTTGTCAAATAGTGAGATTATCAAACAAGAAATTGATGGAATAATATGATCCGAGGATCCTTTGCAGACGGCATATACTGTAAGGGTGGGAATAATTTTGAAAAACAAGAAAAAAGAGTACTATGACCGGGAACCGAACCCGGGTCTTCCACTTGCCGAGCGGATATTCTACCCCTGGACTATAGTAGCAGAACACTTTCTCTCGTTTCTAAACACGGATGTTTCCTTGGTTGGGGCGGAACTAGCTAAAATAAAATCAAACTGCCCCAACAGATGTCTTCTAATAGATTCACCGAAAGAAAATCCTCCCTCTCAAATAGTGAGATTGCCAAATAAAAAATTGATGAAATAATATGATCCGAAAATCCTATGCAGAAAGACATAAGCTGTAAAGGTGGCAATTATTTTGAAACGAGAAAAAAGTCTGCTGCGACCGGGAATCGAACCCGGGTCTTCCACTTGTTTTGCGGATATTCTACCCCTGTAATATCGTAGCAGAACATATTCTATCGTATCTGAACACGGATATTCTTGTTTGGGACGAATCTAGCCAAGCTAGTATCAAATGTCCCCAAAACTTGTCTTCTACGAAATACATCGAAGGAAATTTCTCCCTCTCAAATGATGAGATTGCCAAACAAAAAAATGTTGGAATAATATGATCCGAAGATCTTATGCAGACAGACGTAAGCTGTAAATGTGGGAATAATTTTCAAACGAGAAATAGGTCTAATGTGACCGGGAATCGAAGCCAGGTCTTCCATAAGCTGGGCGGATATTCCACACCTGAACTATCGTAACAGAACACTATCTCTTGTTTCTGAACACGGATGTTTCTTTGTTTGGGACGGAACTAGCCAAGCTAATATCAAACTGCCCTACAGATATCTTCTAAGAGATACACTGAAAGAAAATCCTCCCTCTCAATTGGTGAGATTACCAAATAAGAAATTGATGGAATAATATGATCCGAAGATCTTATGCAGACAGGCGTAAGCTGTAAATGTGGGAATAATTTTGAAACGAGAAAAAGGTCTACTATGACCGGGAATCGAAGCCAGGTCTTCCATTTGCTGGGCGGATATTCTACCCCTGAACTATCGTAACAGAACACTTACTTCCGTTTCTGAACACGGATGTTTCCTTGGTTGTACGGAACTAGCCAAACTAGTATCAAACTGCCCAAACAGATGTCCTCTAAGATATACACCGAAAGAAACTGCTCCCTATTAAATGGTGAGATTGCCAAACATGAAATTGATGGAATAATATGATCCAAAGGTCCTATGCAGACAAGCATAACCTGTAAAGGTGGGAATAATTTAGAAACGAGAAAAAATAGTGCTATGCCCGTGAATCGAACCCGAATCTTTCATTTGCAGGAAGGACATTCTACCCCTGAACTATTGTAGCAGAACACTTTCTCTAGTTTCTAAACACGGATGTTTCCTTGGATGGGACGCAACTTGCCAAGCTAGTATTAAACTGCCCCAACAGATGTCCTCTAAGAGATACATCGAAAGAAACTCTTATCCTTCAAATGGTGAGTTTGCCAAACAAGAAATTGGGAGAATAATATGGTCCGAAGATCCTATGAAGACAGGCATAAGGAGTAAAGTTGGGAATAATTTAGAAACAAGAAAAAAGTCTGCTATGACCGGGAATCGAACCCGTTTCTTCCACTTGCCTTTTGTATATTCTACCCCTGAACTATCGTAGCAGAACACTTTCTCTCGTTTCTGAACACGGATGTTTCCTTGGTTGTGCCGGATCTAGCCACGCTAGTATCGAACTGCCCCAATAGATGTTCTCTAAGAGATACATCGAAAGAAACTCCTCCCTCTCTGTAAAGAAGGCAATATGTTGAAACAAGAAAAAAGTCTGTTATGACCGGGAATCGATCCCGGTTCTTCTACTTGCCGGATGGATATTCTACCCCTGAACTATCGTAGCAGTACACTTTCTCTCGTTTCTGAACATGGATGTTTCCTTGGTTGGGACAGAAGTAGCCTAGCTAGTATCAAACTGCCTCAACAGATGTCCTCTAAGAGATACTTGGAAAAAAATCCTCCTTGTCAAATGGTGAGATTGCCAAACAAGAAATTGATGGAATAGTATGATCCGAGGATCCTTTGCAGACAGGAATATGCAGTAAAGGTGGGAATAATTTTCAAACGAGAAAAAAGTGTGCTATGACCGGGAATCGAACCCGTGTCTTCCACATGCTGGGCAGATATTATACCCCTAAACTATCGTAAAAGAACACTTTATCTGGTTTCTGAACTCGGATGTTTCCTTGGTTGGGACGGAACTTGCCAAGCTAGTATCAAACTGCCCCAACAGATGTCCTCCAAGAGAGATATCTAAAGAAACTCGTCCCTCTCAAATGGTGAGATTGCCAAACAAAAAATTGATGGAATAATATGATCCGAAAATCCTATGCAGAAAGGCATAAGCTGTAAATGTGGCAATTATTTTGAAACGAGAAAAAAGTCTGCTGTGACTGGGATTCGAACCCGGGTATTTCACTACCCGGGTATTTCACTTTCCGGGCGGATATTCTACCCCTGGACTATTGTAGCAGAACTCTTTCTCTCGTTTCTGAACACGGATGTTTCCTTGGTTGGGAATGTCCTAGCTAAACTAATATCAAACTGCCCCAACAGATGTCTTCTAATAGATTCACCGAAAGAAAATCCTCCCTCTCGAATGGTGAGATTGCCATACAAGAAATTGATGGAATAATATGATCCGAAGATCTTATGCAGACAGGCGTAAACTGTAAAGTTGCGAATATTTTGAAACGAGAAAAAAGTCTGCTATGACCGGGAATCGAAACCGGGTCTTCCACATACTGGGCAGATATTATACCTCTAAACTATCGTAGAAGATCACTTTCTCTGGTTTCTGAACCAGGATGTTTCCTTGGTTAGGACGGAAATAGCCAAGCTAGTATCAAACTTCCCCAACAGATGTCCTCTAGTAGATACATCGAAAGAAACTCCTCCAACTCAAATGGTGAGATTGCCGAACAAGAAATTGATGGAATAATATGATACGAAAATCCTATGCAGACAGGCATAAGCTGTAAATGTGGCAATTATTTTGAATCGAGAAAAAAGTCTGCTGTGACCGGGAATCGAACCCGGGTCTTCCATTTGTTGGGGGGATATTCTACCCCTGAACTATCGTAACAGATCACTTTCTCTTGTTTCTGAACACGGATGTTTACTTGTTTGGGACGGAATTAGCCTAGCTAATATCAAACTGCCCAACAAATGTCTTCTAAAAGATACACTTAAAGAAAATCCTCCCTCTCAAATGGTGAGATTGCCAAACAATAAATTGAGGGATTAATATGATACGAAGACCTTATGCAGACAGGCATAAGCTGTAAAGGTGAGAATAATTTTGAAATGAAAAAAAGTCTGCTATGAACGGGAATCGAACTCGGGTCTTCCACTAGCCAGGCGGATATTCTACCCCTGAAATATCGTAGCAGAACACTTTCTCTCGTTTCTCAACACGGATGTTTCCTTGGTTGAACGGTTCTAGCCAAGCTAGTATCAAACTGCCCCTACAGGTGTCCTCTAAAATATACATCGAAAGAAACTCCTCCCTCTCAAATGGTGAGATTGCCAAACAAGAATTGTTGGAATAATATGATCCAAAGATCCTACGCAGACAGGCATAAGCTGTAAAATTAAGAATAATTTGGAAACGAGAAAAAAGTCTGCTATGACCGGGAATCGAAGCCAGGTCTTCCACTTGCCGTGCGGATATTCTACCCCTGAACTATCGTAACAGATCACTTTCTCTTGTTTCTGAACACTATTGTTTCCTTGTTTAGGACGGAACTAGCCAAGCTAATATCAAACTGCCCGACAGATATCTTCTAATAGATACACTGAAAGAAAATCCTCCTTGTCAAATGGGGAGATTGCCAAACAAGAAATTGATGGAATAATATGATCCGAGGATCCTTTGCAGACAGGATAAGGCTGTAAAGGTGGGAATAATTTTAAAACGAGAAAAAAGTGTGCTATGACTGGGAATCGAGACCGGGTCTTCCACTTGCCGGGCGGATATTCTACCCCTGAAATATCGTAGCAGAACACCTTCTCTCGTTTCTCAACAAGGATGTTTCCTTGGTTGAACGGAACTAGCCAAGCTAGTATCAAACTGCCCCTACAGATGTCCTTTAAGAGATACTTCGAAAAAAATCCTCCTTGTCAAATAGTGAGATTATCAAACAAGAAATTGATGGAATAATATGATCCGAGGATCCTTTGCAGACGGCATATACTGTAAGGGTGGGAATAATTTTGAAAAACAAGAAAAAAGAGTACTATGACCGGGAACCGAACCCGGGTCTTCCACTTGCCGAGCGGATATTCTACCCCTGGACTATAGTAGCAGAACACTTTCTCTCGTTTCTAAACACGGATGTTTCCTTGGTTGGGGCGGAACTAGCTAAAATAAAATCAAACTGCCCCAACAGATGTCTTCTAATAGATTCACCGAAAGAAAATCCTCCCTCTCAAATAGTGAGATTGCCAAATAAAAAATTGATGAAATAATATGATCCGAAAATCCTATGCAGAAAGACATAAGCTGTAAAGGTGGCAATTATTTTGAAACGAGAAAAAAGTCTGCTGCGACCGGGAATCGAACCCGGGTCTTCCACTTGTTTTGCGGATATTCTACCCCTGTAATATCGTAGCAGAACATATTCTATCGTATCTGAACACGGATATTCTTGTTTGGGACGAATCTAGCCAAGCTAGTATCAAATGTCCCCAAAACTTGTCTTCTACGAAATACATCGAAGGAAATTTCTCCCTCTCAAATGATGAGATTGCCAAACAAAAAAATGTTGGAATAATATGATCCGAAGATCTTATGCAGACAGACGTAAGCTGTAAATGTGGGAATAATTTTCAAACGAGAAATAGGTCTAATGTGACCGGGAATCGAAGCCAGGTCTTCCATAAGCTGGGCGGATATTCCACACCTGAACTATCGTAACAGAACACTATCTCTTGTTTCTGAACACGGATGTTTCTTTGTTTGGGACGGAACTAGCCAAGCTAATATCAAACTGCCCTACAGATATCTTCTAAGAGATACACTGAAAGAAAATCCTCCCTCTCAATTGGTGAGATTACCAAATAAGAAATTGATGGAATAATATGATCCGAAGATCTTATGCAGACAGGCGTAAGCTGTAAATGTGGGAATAATTTTGAAACGAGAAAAAGGTCTACTATGACCGGGAATCGAAGCCAGGTCTTCCATTTGCTGGGCGGATATTCTACCCCTGAACTATCGTAACAGAACACTTACTTCCGTTTCTGAACACGGATGTTTCCTTGGTTGTACGGAACTAGCCAAACTAGTATCAAACTGCCCAAACAGATGTCCTCTAAGATATACACCGAAAGAAACTGCTCCCTATTAAATGGTGAGATTGCCAAACATGAAATTGATGGAATAATATGATCCAAAGGTCCTATGCAGACAAGCATAACCTGTAAAGGTGGGAATAATTTAGAAACGAGAAAAAATAGTGCTATGCCCGTGAATCGAACCCGAATCTTTCATTTGCAGGAAGGACATTCTACCCCTGAACTATTGTAGCAGAACACTTTCTCTAGTTTCTAAACACGGATGTTTCCTTGGATGGGACGCAACTTGCCAAGCTAGTATTAAACTGCCCCAACAGATGTCCTCTAAGAGATACATCGAAAGAAACTCTTATCCTTCAAATGGTGAGTTTGCCAAACAAGAAATTGGGAGAATAATATGGTCCGAAGATCCTATGAAGACAGGCATAAGGAGTAAAGTTGGGAATAATTTAGAAACAAGAAAAAAGTCTGCTATGACCGGGAATCGAACCCGTTTCTTCCACTTGCCTTTTGTATATTCTACCCCTGAACTATCGTAGCAGAACACTTTCTCTCGTTAGTATTAAACTGCCCCTACAGATGTCCTCTAAAATATACATCGAAAGAATCTCCTCCCTCTCAAATGGTGAGATTGCAAAACAAGAAATTGGTGGAATAACATGATCCGAGAATCCTTTGCAGACATGAATATGCTGTAAAGGTGGGAATAATTTGCAAACCAGAAAAAAGTGTGCTATGACCGGGAATCGAACCCGTGTCTTCCACATGCTGGGCAGATATTATACCCCTAAACTATCGTAAAAGAACACTTTATCTGGTTTCTGAACTCGGATGTTTCCTTGGTTGGGACGGAACTTGCCAAGCTAGTATCGAACGGCCCCAATAGATGTTCTCTAAGAGATACATCGAAAGAAACTCCTCCCTCTCTGTAAAGAAGGCAATATGTTGAAACAAGAAAAAAGTCTGTTATGACCGGGAATCGATCCCGGTTCTTCTACTTGCCGGATGGATATTCTACCCCTGAACTATCGTAGCAGTACACTTTCTCTCGTTTCTGAACATGGATGTTTCCTTGGTTGGGACAGAAGTAGCCTAGCTAGTATCAAACTGCCTCAACAGATGTCCTCTAAGAGATACTTGGAAAAAAATCCTCCTTGTCAAATGGTGAGATTGCCAAACAAGAAATTGATGGAATAGTATGATCCGAGGATCCTTTGCAGACAGGAATATGCAGTAAAGGTGGGAATAATTTTCAAACGAGAAAAAAGTGTGCTATGACCGGGAATCGAACCCGTGTCTTCCACATGCTGGGCAGATATTATACCCCTAAACTATCGTAAAAGAACACATTATCTGGTTTCTGAACTCGGATGTTTCCTTGGTTGGGACGGAACTTGCCAAGCTAGTATCAAACTGCCCCAACAGATGTCCTCCAAGAGAGATATCTAAAGAAACTCGTCCCTCTCAAATGGTGAGATTGCCAAACAAAAAATTGATGGAATAATATGATCCGAAAATCCTATGCAGAAAGGCATAAGCTGTAAAGGTGGCAATTATTTTGAAACGAGAAAAAAGTCTGCTGTGACTGGGATTCGAACCCGGGTATTTCACTTTCCGGGCGGATATTCTACCCCTGGACTATCGTAGCAGAACTCGTTCTCTCGTTTCTGAACACGGATGTTTCCTTGGTTGGGAATGTCCTAGCTAAACTAATATCAAACTGCCCCAACAGATGTCTTCTAATAGATTCACCGAAAGAAAATCCTCCCTCTCGAATGGTGAGATTGCCATACAAGAAATTGATGGAATAATATGATCCGAAGATCTTATGCAGACAGGCGTAAACTGTAAAGTTGCGAAAATTTTGAAACGAGAAAAAAGTCTGCTATGACCGGGAATCGAAACCGGGTCTTCCACATACTGGGCAGATATTATACCTCTAAACTATCGTAGAAGATCACTTTCTCTGGTTTCTGAAGCAGGATGTTTCCTTGGTTAGGACGGAAATAGCCAAGCTAGTATCAAACTGCCCCTACAGATGTCCTCTAAAATATACATCGAAAGAAACTCCTCCTTCTTAAATGGTGAGATTGCCAAACAAGATTTGTTGGAATAATATGATCCAAAGATCCTACGCAGACAGGCATAAGCTGTAAAATTAAGAATAATTTGGAAACGAGAAAAAAGTCTGCTATGACCGGGAATCGAAGCCAGGTCTTCCACTTGCCGTGCGGATATTCTACCCCTGAACTATCATAACAGATCACTTTCTCTTGTTTCTGAACACTGTTGTTTCCTTGTTTAGGACGGAACTAGCCAAGCTAATATCAAACTGCCCGACAGATATCTTCTAATAGATACACTGAAAGAAAATCCTCCTTGTCAAATGGTGAGATTGCAAAACAAGAAATTGATGGAATAATATGATCCGAGGATCCTTTGCAGACAGGATAAGGCTGTAAAGGTGGGAATAATTTTAAAACGAGAAAAAAGTGTGCTATGACTGGGAATCGAAACCGGGTCTTCCACTTGCCGGGCGGATATTCTACCCCTGAAATATCGTAGCAGAACACCTTCTCTTGTTTCTCAACAAGGATGTTTCCTTGGTTGAACGGATCTAGCCAAGCTAGAATCAAACTGCCCCTACAGATATACTCTAAAATATACATCGAAAGAAACTCCTCCCTCTCAAAAGATGAGATTGCCAAACAAGAAATTGTTGGAATAATATGATCCGAAGATCCTATGCAGACAGGCATAAGCTGTAAAGTTGGGAATAATTTTAAAAAGAGAAAAAAGTCTACTATGACCGGGAATCGAACCCAGGTCTTACACTTGCCGGTCGGATATTCTACCCCTGCACTATCGTAAAAGAACACTTTATCTGGTTTCTGAACTCGGATGTTTCCTTGGTTGGGAAGGAACTAGCCAAGCTAGTATCAAATTGCCCCAACAGATGTCCTCCAAGAGATACATCGAAAGAAACTCCTCCCTCTCTGTAAAGGTGGCAATAATAAAAAACGAGATAAAAGTCTGTTATGATTGGGAATCGAACCCGGGTCTTCTACTTGCCGGGCGGATATTCTACCCCTGAACTATAGTATCAGAACACTTTCTCTCGTTTCTGAACACGGATGTTTCCTTGGTTGGGACGGAACTAGCCAAGCTAGTATCAAACTGCCCCTACAGATGTCCTCTAAAATATACAACGAAAGAATCTCCTCCCTCTCAAATGGTGAGATTGCAAAACAAGAAATTGGTGGAATAACATGATCCGAGGATCCTTTGCAGACATGAATATGCTGTAAAGGTGGGAATAATTTGCAAACCAGAAAAAAGTGTGCTATGACCGGGAATCGAACCCGTGTCTTCCACATGCTGGGCAGATATTATACCCCTAAACTATCGTAAAAGAACACTTTATCTGGTTTCTGAACTCGGATGTTTCCTTGGTTGGGACGGAACTTGCCAAGCTAGTATCAAACTGTCCCAACAGATGTCCTCCAAGAGATACATCGAAAGAAACTCCTCCCTCTCTGTAAAGGTGGCAATAATAAAAAACGAGAAAAAAGACTGTTATGATTGGGAATCGAACCCGGGTCTTCTACTTGCCGGGCGGATATTCTACCCCTGAACTATAGTATCAGAACACTTTCTCTCGTTTCTGAACACGGATGTTTCCTTGGTTGGGGCGGAACTAGCCAAGCTAGTATCAAACTGCCCCTACAGATGTCCTCTAAAATATACATCGAAAGAATCTCCTCCCTCTCAAATGGTGAGATTGCAAAACAAGAAATTGGTGGAATAACATGATCCGAGGATCCTTTGCAGACATGAATATGCTGTAAAGGTGGGAATAATTTGCAAACGAGAAAAAAGTGTGCTATGACCGGGAATCGAACCCGTGTCTTCCACATGCTGGGCAGATATTATACCCCTAAACTATCGTAAAAGAACACTTTATCTGGTTTCTGAACTCGGATGTTTCCTTGGTTGGGACGGAACTTGCCAAGCTAGTATCAAACTGTCCCAACAGATGTCCTCCAAGAGATACATCTAAAGAAACCCCTCCCTCTCAAATGGTGAGATTGCCAAACAAAAAATTGATGGAAAAATATGATCCGAAAATACTATGCAGACAGGCATAATCTGTAAATGTGGCAATTATTTTTAAACGAGAAAAAAGTGTGTTATGACCGGGAATCGAACCCGTGTCTTCCACATGCTGGGCAGATATTATACCCCTAAACTATCGTAAAAGAACACCTTCTCACGTTTCTCAACAAGGATGTTTCCTTGGTTGAACGGATCTAGCCAAGCTAGAATCAAACTGCCCCTACAGATATCCTCTAAAATATACATCGAAAGAAACTCGTCCCTCTCAAATGGTGAGATTGACAAACAAAAAATTGATGGAATAATATGATCCGAAAATCCTATGCAGAAAGGCATAAGCTGTAAAGGTGGCATTATTTTGAAACGAGAAAAAAGTCTGCTGTGACTGGGTTTCGAACCCGGGTCTTTCACTTTCCGGGCGGATATTCTACCCCTGGACTATCGTAGCAGAAGAATTTCTCTCGTTTCTGAACACGGATGTTTCCTTGGTTGGGACTGACCTAGCTAAACTAATATCAAACTGCCCCAACAGATGTCTTCTAATAGATTCACCGAAAGAAAATCCTTCCTCTCGAATGGTGAGATTGCCATACAAGAAATTGATGGAATAATATGATCCGAAGATATTATGCAGACAGGCGTAAACTGTAAAGTTGCAAATATTTTGAAACGAGAAAAAAGTCTGCTATGACCGGGAATCAAAACCGGATCTTCCACATACTGGGCAGATATTATACCTCTAAACTATCGTAGAAGAACACTTTCTCTGGTTTCTGAACGAGGATGTTTCCTTGGTTAGGACGGAAATAGCCAAGCTAGTATCAAACTTCCCCAACAGATGTCCTCTAGTAGATACATCGAAAGAAACTCCTCCAAATCAAATGGTGAGATTGCCGAACAAGAAATTGATGGAATAATATGATACGAAAATCCTATGCAGACAGGCATAAGCTGTAAAGGTGGCAAAAATTTTGAAAAGAGAAAAAAGTCTGTTATGACCGGAAATCGAACCCGGGTCTTCTACTTGCCGGGCGGATATTCTACCCCTGAACTATCGTAACAGAACACTTACTCTCGTTTCTAAACACGGATGTTTCCTTGTTCGGAACGGAACTAGCCAGGCTAGTATCAAAATGCCCCAACTGATGTCCTCTAAGAGATACAACGAAAGAAACTCCTCCCACTCAAATGGTGAGATTGCTAATAAGAAATTGATGGTGTAATATGATCCGAAGATCCTATGCAGAAAGGTATAAGCTGTAAAGGTGGGATTCATTTTAAAACGAGCAAAAATCTGCATTTATCTGGAATCGAACCCGGGTCTTCCATTTTCCGGGCGGATATTCTATCCCTGTTCTAACGTAGCAGAACACAATCTCTCGTTTCTGAACGCGGATGTTTCCTTGGTTAGGACGGAACTATCCAAGCTAATGTCAAACGTCCCCAACAATTGTCTTGTAAGAAATACATCGAAGGAAATTCCTCCCTCTCAAATGGTGAGATTACCAAACAAGAAATTGATGGAATAATATGATCCGAAGTTCCTATGCAGACAGGCATAAGCTGTAAAGGTGGGAATATATATGAAAGGAGAAAAAAGTCTGCTATGACCGGGAATCGAAGCCAGATCTTCCACTTGCTTGGCGGATATTCAACCCCTGAAATCGTAACAGAACACTTTCTCTCGTTTCTGAACACGGATGTTTCCTTGGTTTGGACGGTACTATCCAAACTAGTATCAAACTGCCCAAGCAGATGTCCTCTAAAAGAACCATCGAAAAAAATCCTCCTTGACAATAGGTGAGATTGCCAAACAAGAAATTGATGGATAATATGATCCGATGATCCTTTGCAGACAGGCATATGCTGTAAACGTAAGAATAATTTTCAAACGAGAAAAAAGTCTGCTATGACCGGGAATAGAACCCGGTTCTTCCACTTGCCGGGCGGATATTCTACCCCTGGACTATCGTAGCAGAACACTTTCTCTCGTTTCTAAACACGGATGTTACCTTGGTTGGGATTAGCTAAACTAGTATCAAACCGCTCCAACTGATGACTTCTAATTGATTCACCGAAAGAAAATCCTCCCTCTCAAATGGAGAGATTGCCTAACAAGAATTTGATGGAATAATATAATCCGAAGATCTTATGCAGACTGTCATAAACTGTAAAGGTGGGAATAATTTTGAAACGAGAAAAAAGTCTGCTATAAAAGGAAATCGAACCCGGGTCTTCCACATGCTTGGCAGTTATTATACCCATAAACTATCGTAGAAGAACACTTTCTCTGGTTTCTGAACCCGGATGTTTCCTTGGTTGGGACGGAACTAGCCAAGCTAATATCAAACTGCCCCAACAGATGTCCTCTAAGAGATACATCGAAAGAAACTCCTCCCTCTCGAATGGTGAGATTGCCATACAAGAAATTAATGGAATAATATTTTCCGAAAATCCTATGCAGACAGGCATATGCTGTAAAGGTGGCAATTATTTTGAAACGAGAAAAAGCCTGCTGTGACCGGGAATCGAACCCGGGTCTTCCACTTGTCGGGCGGATATTCTACCCCTGCACTATCGTAGCAGAACACATTCTCTCGTATCTGAACACGGACGTACTTGTTTGGGACAAATCTAGCCAAGCTAGTATCAAACTGCCCCTACAGTTGTCTTCTAAGAAATACCCCAAAAAAAATCCTCCCTCTCAAATGGAAAGATTGCCAAGCAAGAAATTGATGGAATAATATGATCCGAAGATCCTACGCAGACAGGTATAAGCTGTAAAGTTTGGAATAATTTTGAAAAGAGAAAAAAGTGTGCTATGACCGGATATCGAACCCGGGACTCGAACCCGGGACTCGAACCCGGGACTCGAACCCGGGACTCGAACCCGGGACTCGAACCCGGGACTTCCACTTGCCGGGCGGATATTCTACCCCTAGACTGTCGTAGCAGAACACTTTCTCTCGTTTCTGAACACCGATGTTTCCTTGTTTGGGTCGGAACTAGCTAAACTAAAATCAATCTGCCCCAACAGATGTCTACTAATTGATTCACCGAAAGAAAATCCTCCCTCTCGAATGGTGAGATTGCAAAACAAGAAATTGATGGAATAATATAATCCGAAGATCTTATGCAGACAGGCGTAAGCTGTAAAGGTGGGAATAATTTTGAAATGAGAAAAAGTATGCTATGACCGGGAATCGTACCCGGGACTTCCACTTGCCGGACGGATATTCTACTTCTGAAATATCGTAGTAGAACACTTTCTCTCGTTTCTCAACACGGATGTTTCCTTGGTTGAACGGAACTAGCCAAGCTAGTATCAAACTGCCCCTACAGATGTCCTCTAAGATATACATCGAAAGAAACTTTTCCCTCTCAAATGGTGAGATTACCAAATAAGAAATTTATGGATTAATATGATCCAAAAATCCTATGCAGGCAGGCTTAAGCTGTAAAATTGGGAATAATTTTGAAACGAGAAAAAAGTGTGCTATGCCCGGGAATCAACCCCGGGTCTTTCATTTGCCGGGAGGATATTCTACCCCTGAACTATCGTAACAGAACAGTTTCTCTCGTTTCTAATCACGGATGTTTCCTTGGTTGGGACGGAACTAGCTAAGCTAGTATCAAACTGCCCCTACAGATGTCTTCTAATAGATTCACCGAAAGAAAATCCTCCCTCTCGAATGGTGAGATTGCAAAACATGAAATTGATGGAATAATATGATCCGAAGATCTTAGGCAGACAGGCGTAAGCTGTAAAGGTCGGAATAATTTTGAAACGAGAAAAAAGTCTGCTATGATTGGGAATGGATCCCGGGTCTTCCACATGCTGGGCAGATATTATACCTCTAAACTACCGTAGAAGAACATTTTCTCTGTTTTCTGAACTCGGATGTTTCCTTGGTTGGGACGGAACTAGCCAAGCTTGTATCAAACTGCCCCAACAGATGTCCTCCAAGAGATACATCGAAAGAAATTCCTCCCTCTCAAATAGTGTGATTGCCAAACAAGAAATTGATGGAATAAGATGATCCGAAAATCCTATGCAGAAAGACAAAAGCCGTAAAGGTGGCAATTATTTTGAAACGAGAAAAAAGTGTGCTAAGACCGGGAATGTAACCCGTGTCTTCCACATGCCGGGCGGATATTCTACCCCTGGAATATCGTAGCAGAACACTTTCTCTCGTTTCTGAACACGGATGTTTCCTTGGTTGGGTCGGACCTAGCTAAACTAATATCAAACTGCCCAACAAGATGTATTCTAATATATTCACGGAAAGAAAATCCTCCCACTCGAATGGTGAGATTGCCATGCAAGAAATTGATGGAATAATATGATCCGAAGATCTAATGCAGACAGACATAAGCTGTAAAGGTGCAAATATTTTTAAAAGAGAAAATAGTCTGTTATGACCGGGAATCGTACCCGGGTCTTCCACATACTGGGCAGATATTATACCTCTAAACTATCGTAGAAGAACACTTTCCCTGGTTTCTGAACGCGGATGTTTCCTTGGTTGGGACGGAACTAACCAAGCTAGTATCAAACCGCCCCAACAGATGTCCTCTAAGATAAACATCGACAGAAACTCCTCCCTCTTAAATGGTGAGATTGCCAAACAAGAAATTGATGGAATAATATGATCCGAAGATCTTATGCAGACAGGCATAAGCTGAAAAGGGGGGAATAATTTTGATTCAAGAAAAAAGTGTGCTATGACCGGGAATCGAACCCGGGTCTTCCACTTGCCGGGCGGATATTCTACCCCTGAAATATCGTAGCAGAACACTTTCTCTCGTTTCTCAACAAGGATGTTTCCTTGGTTGAACGGATCTAGCCAAGCTAGAATCAAACGGCCCCTACAGATATCCTCTAAAATATACATCGAAAGAAACTCCTCCCTCTCAAATGGTGAGATTGCCAA
The DNA here is from genome assembly GCA_028673005.1 of Tanypteryx hageni. Lineage (NCBI taxonomy): Eukaryota > Metazoa > Arthropoda > Insecta > Odonata > Petaluridae > Tanypteryx > Tanypteryx hageni. The sequence goes on along the minus strand of CM054120.1, from coordinate 54,711,458 downwards.
AAAAGAAATTGATGGAATAATATGATCCGAGGATCCTTTGCAGACAGTCACATGCTGTAAATGTGGGTATAATTTTAAAACGAGAAAAAAGTGTGCTATGACCGGGAATCGAACCCGGGACTTCCACTTGCCGGGCGGATATTCTACCCCTAGACTATCGTAGCAGAACACTTTCTTTCGTTTCTGAACACGGATGTTTCCTTGTTTGGGTCGGAACTAGCTAAACTAAAATCAATCTGCCCCAACAGATGTCTTCTAATAGATTCACCGAAAGAAAATCCTCCCTCTCGAATGGTGAGATTGCAAAACATGAAATTGATGGAATAATATGATCCGAAGATCTTAGGCAGACAGACGTAAGCTGTAAAGGTCGGAATAATTTTGAAACGAGAAAAAAGTCTGCTATGACCGGGAATGGAACCCGGGTCTTCCACATGCTGGGCAGATATTATACCTCTAAACTACCGTAGAAGAACATTTTCTCTGTTTTCTGAACTCGGATGTTTCCTTGGTTGGGACGGAACTAGCCAAGCTTGTATCAAACTGCCCCAACAGATGTCCTCCAAGAGATACATCGAAAGAAATTCCTCCCTCTCAAATAGTGTGAGTGCCAAACAAGAAATTGATGGAATAAGATGATCCGAAAATCCTATGCAGAAAGACAAAAGATGTAAAGGTGGCAATTATTTTGAAACGAGAAAAAAGTGTGCTAAGACCGGGAATGGAACCCGTGTCTTCCACATGCCGGGCGGATATTCTTCCCCTGGACTATCGTAGTAGAACACTTTCTCTCGTTTCTGAACACGGATGTTTCCTTGGTTGGGTCGGACCTAGCTAAACTAATATCTAACTGCCCAACAAGATGTATTCTAATATATTCACGGAAAGAAAATCCTCCCACTCGAATGGTGAGATTGCCATACAAGAAATTGATGGAATAATATGATCCGAAGATCTAATGCAGACAGACGTAAGCTGTAAAGGTGCAAATATTTTTAAAAGAGAAAAAAGTCTGTTATGACCGGGAATCGTACCCGGGTCTTCCACATACTGGGCAGATATTATACCTCTAAACTATCGTAGAAGAACACTTTCCCTGGTTTCTGAACGCGGATGTTTCCTTGGTTGGGACGGAACTAGCCAAGCTAGTATCAAACTGCCCCAAAAGATGTCCTCTAAGATAAACATCGACAGAAACTCCTCCCTCTTAAATGGTGAGATTGCCAAACAAGAAATTGATGGAATAATATGATCCGAAGATCTTATGCAGACAGGCATAAGCTGAAAAGGTGGAAATAATTTTGATTCAAGAAAAAAGTGTGCTATGACCGGGAATCTAACCCGGGTCTTCCACTTGCCGGGCGGATATTCTACCACCGAACTACCGTAACAGAACATTTTCTCTCGTTTCTGAACACGGATGTTTCCTTTGGTTGGGACGGAACTAGCCAAGCTAGTATCAAACTGCCCCAACAGATGTCTTCTAAGAGATACATCGAAAGAAACTCCTTCTTCTCAAATGGTGTTATTACCAAACAAGAAATTGATGGATTAATATGATCCAAAAATCCTGTGCAGACAGGCATAAGCTGTTAAATTCGGAATAATTTTGAAACGGGAAAAAAGTCTGTTATGACCGGGAATCGAAGCCAGATCTTCCACTTGCTTGGCGGATATTCTACCCCTGAACAATCGTAACAGAACACTTTCTCTCGTTTCTGAACACGGATGTTTCCTTGGTTTGGACGGTACTATCCAAACTAGTATCAAACTGCCCAAGCAGATGTCCTCTAAAAGAACCATCGAAAAAAATCCTCCTTGACAATAGGTGAGATTGCCAAACAAGAAATTGATGGATAATATGATCCGATGATCCTTTGCAGACAGGCATATGCTGTAAACGTAAGAATAATTTTCAAACGAGAAAAAAGTCTGCTATGACCGGGAATAGAACCCGGTTCTTCCACTTGCCGGGCGGATATTCTACCCCTGGACTATCGTAGCAGAACACTTTCTCTCGTTTCTAAACAGGGATGTTACCTTGGTTGGGATTAGCTAAACTAGTATCAAACCGCTCCAACTGATGACTTCTAATTGATTCACCGAAAGAAAATCCTCCCTCTCAAATGGAGAGATTGCCTAACAAGAATTTGATGGAATAATATAATCCGAAGATCTTATGCAGACTGTCATAAACTGTAAAGGTGGGAATAATTTTGAAACGAGAAAAAAGTCTGCTATAAAAGGAAATCGAACCCGGGTCTTCCACATGCTTGGCAGTTATTATACCCATAAACTATCGTAGAAGAACACTTTCTCTGGTTTCTGAACCCGGATGTTTCCTTGGTTGGGACGGAACTAGCCAAGCTAATATCAAACTGCCCCAACAGATGTCCTCTAAGAGATACATCGAAAGAAACTCCTCCCTCTCGAATGGTGAGATTGCCATACAAGAAATTAATGGAATAATATTTTCCGAAAATCCTATGCAGACAGGCATATGCTGTAAAGGTGGCAATTATTTTGAAACGAGAAAAAGCCTGCTGTGACCGGGAATCGAACCCGGGTCTTCCACTTGTCGGGCGGATATTCTACCCCTGCACTATCGTAGCAGAACACATTCTCTCGTATCTGAACACGGACGTACTTGTTTGGGACGAATCTAGCCAAGCTAGTATCAAACTGCCCCTACAGTTGTCTTCTAAGAAATACCCCAAAAAAAATCCTCCCTCTCAAATGGAAAGATTGCCAAGCAAGAAATTGATGGAATAATATGATCCGAAGATCCTACGCAGACAGGTATAAGCTGTAAAGTTTGGAATAATTTTGAAAAGAGAAAAAAGTGTGCTATGACCGGATATCGAACCCGGGACTCGAACCCGGGACTCGAACCCGGGACTCGAACCCGGGACTTCCACTTGCCGGGCGGATATTCTACCCCTAGACTGTCGTAGCAGAACACTTTCTCTCGTTTCTGAACACCGATGTTTCCTTGTTTGGGTCGGAACTAGCTAAACTAAAATCAATCTGCCCCAACAGATGTCTTCTAATTGATTCACCGAAAGAAAATCCTCCCTCTCGAATGGTGAGATTGCAAAACAAGAAATTGATGGAATAATATAATCCGAAGATCTTATGCAGACAGGCGTAAGCTGTAAAGGTGGGAATAATTTTGAAATGAGAAAAAGTATGCTATGACCGGGAATCGTACCCGGGACTTCCACTTGCCGGACGGATATTCTACTTCTGAAATATCGTAGTAGAACACTTTCTCTCGTTTCTCAACACGGATGTTTCCTTGGTTGAACGGAACTAGCCAAGCTAGTATCAAACTGCCCCTACAGATGTCCTCTAAGATATACATCGAAAGAAACTTTTCCCTCTCAAATGGTGAGATTACCAAATAAGAAATTTATGGATTAATATGATCCAAAAATCCTATGCAGGCAGGCTTAAGCTGTAAAATTGGGAATAATTTTGAAACGAGAAAAAAGTGTGCTATGCCCGGGAATCAACCCCGGGTCTTTCATTTGCCGGGAGGATATTCTACCCCTGAACTATCGTAACAGAACAGTTTCTCTCGTTTCTAATCACGGATGTTTCCTTGGTTGGGACGGAACTAGCTAAGCTAGTATCAAACTGCCCCTACAGATGTCTTCTAATAGATTCACCGAAAGAAAATCCTCCCTCTCGAATGGTGAGATTGCAAAACATGAAATTGATGGAATAATATGATCCGAAGATCTTAGGCAGACAGGCGTAAGCTGTAAAGGTCGGAATAATTTTGAAACGAGAAAAAAGTCTGCTATGATTGGGAATGGATCCCGGGTCTTCCACATGCTGGGCAGATATTATACCTCTAAACTACCGTAGAAGAACATTTTCTCTGTTTTCTGAACTCGGATGTTTCCTTGGTTGGGACGGAACTAGCCAAGCTTGTATCAAACTGCCCCAACAGATGTCCTCCAAGAGATACATCGAAAGAAATTCCTCCCTCTCAAATAGTGTGATTGCCAAACAAGAAATTGATGGAATAAGATGATCCGAAAATCCTATGCAGAAAGACAAAAGCCGTAAAGGTGGCAATTATTTTGAAACGAGAAAAAAGTGTGCGAAGACCGGGAATGTAACCCGTGTCTTCCACATGCCGGGCGGATATTCTACCCCTGGACTATCGTAGCAGAACACTTTCTCTCGTTTCTGAACACGGATGTTTCCTTGGTTGGGTCGGACCTAGCTAAACTAATATCAAACTGCCCAACAAGATGTATTCTAATATATTCACGGAAAGAAAATCCTCCCACTCGAATGGTGAGATTGCCATACAAGAAATTGATGGAATAATATGATCCGAAGATCTAATGCAGACAGACGTAAGCTGTAAAGGTGCAAATATTTTTAAAAGAGAAAATAGTCTGTTATGACCGGGAATCGTACCCGGGTCTTCCACATACTGGGCAGATATTATACCTCTAAACTATCGTAGAAGAACACTTTCCCTGGTTTCTGAACGCGGATGTTTCCTTGGTTGGGACGGAACTAACCAAGCTAGTATCAAACCGCCCCAACAGATGTCCTCTAAGATAAACATCGACAGAAACTCCTCCCTCTTAAATGGTGAGATTGCCAAACAAGAAATTGATGGAATAATATGATCCGAAGATCTTATGCAGACAGGCATAAGCTGAAAAGGTGGGAATAATTTTGATTCAAGAAAAAAGTGTGCTATGACCGGGAATCGAACCCGGGTCTTCCACTTGCCGGGCGGATATTCTACCCCTGAAATATCGTAGCAGAACACTTTCTCTCGTTTCTCAACAAGGATGTTTCCTTGGTTGAACGGATCTAGCCAAGCTAGAATCAAACGGCCCCTACAGATATCCTCTAAAATATACATCGAAAGAAACTCCTCCCTCTCAAATGGTGAGATTGCCAAAAAAGAAATTGATGGAATAATATGATCCGAGGATCCTTTGCAGACAGTCACATGCTGTAAATGTGGGAATAATTTTAAAACGAGAAAAAAGTGTGCTATGACCGGGAATCGAACCCGGGACTTCCACTTGCCGGGCGGATATTCTACCCCTAGACTATCGTAGCAGAACACTTTCTTTCGTTTCTGAACACGGATGTTTCCTTGTTTGGGTCGGAACTAGCTAAACTAAAATCAATCTGCCCCAACAGATGTCTTCTAATAGATTCACCGAAAGAAAATCCTCCCTCTCGAATGGTGAGATTGCAAAACATGAAATTGATGGAATAATATGATCCGAAGATCTTAGGCAGACAGGCGTAAGCTGTAAAGGTCGGAATAATTTTGAAACGAGAAAAAAGTCTGCTATGATTGGGAATGGATCCCGGGTCTTCCACATGCTGGGCAGATATTATACCTCTAAACTACCGTAGAAGAACATTTTCTCTGTTTTCTGAACTCGGATGTTTCCTTGGTTGGGACGGAACTAGCCAAGCTTGTATCAAACTGCCCCAACAGATGTCCTCCAAGAGATACATCGAAAGAAATTCCTCCCTCTCAAATAGTGTGAGTGCCAAACAAGAAATTGATGGAATAAGATGATCCGAAAATCCTATGCAGAAAGACAAAAGATGTAAAGGTGGCAATTATTTTGAAACGAGAAAAAAGTGTGCTAAGACCGGGAATGGAACCCGTGTCTTCCACATGCCGGGCGGATATTCTTCCCCTGGACTATCGTAGCAGAACACTTTCTCTCGTTTCTGAACACGGATGTTTCCTTGGTTGGGTCGGACCTAGCTAAACTAATATCTAACTGCCCAACAAGATGTATTCTAATATATTCACGGAAAGAAAATCCTCCCACTCGAATGGTGAGATTGCCATACAAGAAATTGATGGAATAATATGATCCGAAGATCTAATGCAGACAGACGTAAGCTGTAAAGGTGCAAATATTTTTAAACGAGAAAAAAGTCTGTTATGACCGGGAATCGTACCCGGGTCTTCCACATACTGGGCAGATATTATACCTCTAAACTATCGTAGAAGAACACTTTCCCTGGTTTCTGAACGCGGATGTTTCCTTGGTTGGGACGGAACTAGCCAAGCTAGTATCAAACTGCCCCAAAAGATGTCCTCTAAGATAAACATCGACAGAAACTCCTCCCTCTTAAATGGTGAGATTGCCAAACAAGAAATTGATGGAATAATATGATCCGAAGATCTTATGCAGACAGGCATAAGCTGAAAAGGTGGGAATAATTTTGATTCAAGAAAAAAGTGTGCTATGACCGGGAATCTAACCCGGGTCTTCCACTTGCCGGGCGGATATTCTACCACCGAACTACCGTAACAGAACATTTTCTCTCGTTTCTGAACACGGATGTTTCCTTTGGTTGGGACGGAACTAGCCAAGCTAGTATCAAACTGCCCCAACAGATGTCTTCTAAGAGATACATCGAAAGAAACTCCTACTTCTCAAATGGTGTGATTAGCAAACAAGAAATTGATGGATTAATATGATCCAAAAATCCTGTGCAGACAGGCATAAGCTGTAAATTCGGAATAATTTTGAAACGGGAAAAAAGTCTGTTATGACCGGGAATCGAAGCCAGATCTTCCACTTGCCGGGCGGATATTCTACCCCTGAACTATCTTAACAGAACACTTATCTCGTTTCTGAACACGGATGTTTCCTTGTTTGGAACGGAAATAGCCAAGCTAATATCAAACTGCCCAACAGATGTCCTCTAAGAGATACATCGAAAGAAACTCCTCCCTTTCAAATGGTGAGATTGCCTAATAAGAAATTGATGAAATAATATGATCCGAAGATTCTATGCAGACAGGCATAAGCTGTAAAGGTGGGAATAATTTTGAAACGAGAAAAAATCTGCTATTATCTGGAACCAAACCCGGGTCTTTCACTTTTTGGGCGGATATTCTTTCCCTGATCTGACGTTGCAGAACACTTTCTCTCGTTTCTGAACACGGATGTTTCCTTGGTTGGGACGGAACTATCCAAGCTTGTATCAAACTACTCCAACAGATGCTCGAGCTTTTGTGGGGTGTATATATTGTTTAAATATCATATACACGCAATATATTTCCATTTATTTCACGTCTGTGAAAAGGAAGTTTCTTGCATATTTCCATTCCCATTTTTTGGAATCTGAATTTTGCAATGCATCTACAAATCTTTTTCTCCAACGCATGATCTATTAGAATAGAGAACTGCATACATAGACCTACCTCTCCTCCAGAAATATTTTGATACAGCACAACTGCTTTTACATTCGCTGAAAGAAGAGATTTCCAGTTATTCATCTTATTTTCGCTTTCTGAGTTAATTCACCTATTCCTGTAAATCGGCTTCTTTAGACGCAGTCCAATTTGTACAACCTTTCCATTTTCGTTGTGTCCTATGATGGATTTAATAGTCACTGAACAATCCCGATCCATAGTCCATGTGCCATCTCCCCATATTGAAGACAATTTATCTATCCTTCCTACCTCTACTGGTTGCATGTTTCCTTCGAACTGTATATCATTTGTTTGTTTAGAGGGGAGTGCTTATACTTGGTTTTTTGATACAATAGGCGCATTTAAGAGGAATACATCCTATAAAAGGGAGGAGGTTTCCAAGTCTTTTTTCAATTTTTATGCATTATATTGTTGAAAAATATTTTTTATGTTATTTCGTATTAATTATTTTCCTTAGATGAGCCTGTATTGGGTATATATATATAGTATAAATATCATATACAAGCAACATTTATTTCACGTCGGAGAAATTGAAGATGTTTGCAAATTTCCATTCCCATAATTTGTAGTCAGAAAATTGCAATGCATCTAAAAAAATTCTTCACACACTGGAAAACTGTTATCGTAGAGAATTTCGTACACAACCCTAACTCTATTCCAGGAATACTGCGATAGAGCGTAACTACTTTTCCTTCTGCTGGAAAAAGAGATTTCAAGTTATTAGTCATAATTTCGCTTTTCTCTCTGAATTCACCTATTCTTGTAAATCACCTTCTTAAGACAAAGTCAGATAATGGGCAAAGGCTCTGCAAGATGTGCAACATTTCCGTATCCCGTGTGTCGTATGATGGGTATAATATTCAGTGAACTATCCTGATCAACAATTTACGTGCAATATCTCCATATGGAAGAGAGATTTCAATACTCCATATCCGAAAAAGAATAATGTATTGCTATCTATATGGCCATATTGTTTTTGCACCTTTGGAACAATTACATTTCGATGGACCACTTCTGTCTTTCATCAGAATTTCTGTACTCTTTTCAAAATATGCATGTTTGTATATGAAAGATATTTCCATTTGATTTGATTTGGATCATTTTTTTCCGTTTCCCACATGAGATGGTTCATAAAATTTTCCGCTTTTACTTATTCGGCAGCTTACGTCTTCCATGTGATAATCGTCTAAATCGGATTAGGTAGCCTAAGTTCTTTCAAAAAGATAGGTTCTATTAAATCGTGCGATTTTATTAGTATTCTCACAGAGAGCCATGCTCGTCTGGAATGACCTGCTAAAAAATTCCTTAGTTCTGTTCGTATTCGCTTACCACCTGAGGCTGATACAGTTCTATTGATCTTGAGCCTGCATATCTTGGACCTGAATATTGAATTTTGTATTCTAGCTGCGACGTTGACCATTGTAAGCAAAGGAGACCCAACTGAGTTAACTTTCTTGTTCTTATTCAGCTTCACCCCAACTATAGGCGTTTGCCTTGCGAAGGACCTTCGCTGCCTCTGTAGCCCTGAAATGTGACGTTACTCCAGTCACGCCATTGGTGGCCCTGAAAAGGTCCTGGGTTGCTGCTTCTATTGTTTGTTTATATGTTTGAGTGCCCAGTCAGTCAGTCAGCGAGGTGAGCGAGCACAGCGGAGATCAGCAGAGTAAACCGATCGATCATTGGCTTATGTCAAGTGGCTATCAATGAACATATTCCCCTAGCTTTCGTTGCTTTTGCTGGTGTTCGAAAACTCCCCCTTGTGAAGGAAGTACAGTAATTCAATGTGGTCCAGAGCTGTTAGGGCTTTCCGAGCGAACCCAGATTCCACCTAGGGGTAAACCGCACGCCTTGCTGCGAGCGGAGCACCTGAGGGACCATTGCACGGGTCAACTCACTTTCTTCTTGCGGGGGGAGGCTAACGAGGCCCCACCTTCTCACCCGCCTCGCTCTTTCCGTCTATTTAGACAGGTGGCATTTGTTTGGACATGGGGGTCCCCCACCTTTTAGATAGCCCATTAAGAGACCGCTAATATGCCGCTTAAATATCTCCAGCGGCCAAAAAGGCACCTCAGACAAATTTGGGACAAATATTACTATACCCAAGGGCATTAAACAAGTTCTTTTTGGAGAAATTTTTATTGACGCGGATGTTTCCCTGTTTGGAACGGAACAAGCCAAGCTATTATCAAACTGCCCAACAGATGTCTTCTAAGAGATACACCGAAAGAAAATCCTCCCTCTCAAATGGTGAGATTGCCAAGCAAGAAATTGATGGAATAATATGATCCGAAGATGCTATGGAGACAGGCATAAGCTGTAAAGTTGGGAATAATTTTGAAACGAGAAAAAAGTCTGCTATGACCGGGAATCAAACATGGGTCTTCCACTTGCCGGTCGGATATTCTACCCCTGAACTATCGTAGCAGAACACTTTCACTCATTTCTGAACACGGATGTATCCTTGGTTGGGACGGAACTAGCCACGCTAGTATCAAACTGCCCCAACAGATGTCCTCTAAGAAATACATCGAAAAAAATCTTCCTTGTCAAATGGTGAGATTGCCAAACAAGAAATTGATGGAATAATATGATCCGAAGAACCTTTGCAGACACGCATATGCTGTAAAGGTGAAAATAATTTTGAAACGAGAAAAAAGTATGCTATGACCGGGAATCGAACCCGGGTCTTCTACTTGTCGGGAGGATATTCTACCCCTGGACTATCGTAGCAGAACACTATCGCTCGTTCTGAACATGGATGTTTCCTTGCTTGGGACGGAACTAGCTAAACTAGTATCAAACTGCCCCAACAGATGTCCTCTAAGAGATACATCAAAAGGAACTCCTCCATCTCAAATGGTGAGATAGCAAAATAAGAAATTGATGGAATATTATGTTCCGAAAATCCTATGCAGACAGGCATAAGCTGTAAAATTGGGAATAATTTTGAAACGAGAAAATTGTGCTATGCCCGGGAATCAAACCCGGGTCTTTCATTTGCCGGGAGGATATTCTACCCCTGAACTACCGTAGCAGAACACTTTCTCTCGTTTCTAAACACGGATGTTTCCTTGGTTGGGACGGTACTTGCCAAGCTAGTATGAAACTGCCCTAACTGATGTCCTCTAAATGATGCATCGTAAGAAACTCCTCCCACACAAATAATGATATTGCCAAACAAGAAATTGATGGAATAATATGAACCAAAGATCCTATGCAGACAGGCATAAGCTGTAAATGTGGGAATAATTTTGAAAGGAGAAAAAAGTCTGCTAAGGCCGGGAATCGAACCCGGGTCTTCCACTTGCCGGTAGGATATTCTAACCATGAACTATCGTAGCAGAACAATATCTCTCGTTTCTGAACACGGCAGTTTCCTTGGTTGGGACGGATTTAGCCACGCTAGTATCAAACTGCCCCAATAGATGTTCTCTAAGAGATACATCGAAAGAAACTCCTCCCTCTCTGTAAAGGTGGCAAAAATTTTAAAACGAGAAAAAAGTCGGTTATGACCGGGAATCGAACCCGGGTCTTCTAATTGCCGGGCGGATATTCTACCCCTGAACTATCGTAGCAGATCCCTTTCTCTAGTTTTTGAAAACGGATGTTTCCTTGTTCGGAACAGAACTAGCCAAGCTAGCATCAAAATGCCCCAACAGAAGTCCTCTAAGAGATACAACGAAAGAAACTCCTCCCTCTCAAATGGTGAGATTGCCTAATAAGAAATTGATGGAATAAAATGATCCGAAGAACCTATGCAGACAGGCATAAGCTGCAAATTTGGGAATAATTTTGAAACGAGCAAAAATCTGCTATGACCGGGAAACGAACCCGGGTCTTCCAATTGCCGGCGGATATTCCTCGCCTGAACTATCTCTGCAGAACACTTAATCTCGTTTATCAACAAGGATGTTTTTTTAGTTGGGACGGAACTAGTTAATCTAGTATAAAACTGCCCCAACAGATGTCATCTAATAGATTCACCGAAAGAAAATCCTCCCTCACGAATGGTGAGATTGCAAAACAAGAAATTGATGGAATAATATGATCCTAAGATCTTATGCAAACAGGCATAAGCTGTAAAATTGGGAATAATTTTAAAACGAGAAAAAAGGGAATCGAACCCGGGTCTTCCACAAGCTGGGCAGATATTAAACCTCTAAATTATAGTAGAAAAACACTTTCTCTGGTTTCTGAAACCGGATGTTTACATTGTTGGGAAGGAACTAGAAAAGCTAGTATCAAACTGCCCCAACAGATGTCCTCTTAGAGATACATCGAAAGAAACTCCTCCATCTCAAATGGTGAGATTGCCAAACAAGAATATGATGGATAGATATGATCCAAAAATCCTATGCAGACAGGCATAATCTGTATAGGTGGCAATTATATTGAAACGAGAAAAAAGTCTGCTGTGACCGGGAATCGAACCAGGGTCTTCCACTTGTCGGGCGGATATTCTACCCCTGAACTATCGTAGCAGAACACTTTCTCACGTATCTGAACGCGGATGTACTTGTTTGGGACGAATCTAGCCAAGCTAGTATCAAACGTCCCCAAAAATTGTCCCCTAAGAGATACATCGAAATAGACTACTACCTCTCAAATGGTGAGTTTGCCAAACAAGAAATTGATGGAATAATATGATCCGAAGTAGAAATAGAACAGTTTCTAAACACGGATGTTTCCTTGGATGGGACGGTACTTGCCAATCTAGTATTAAACTGCCCCAACAGATGTCCTCTAAGAGATACATCGAAAGAAACTTTTATCCTTCAATTGGTGAGATTGCCGAACAAGACATTGATGGAATAATATGATCCGAAGATCCTATGCAGACAGCCATAAACTTTAAAGGTGGGAATAATTTTGAATCGAGAAAAAAGTCTGCTATGACCGGGATTCGAACCCACTTGCCCGGCGGATATTCTACCCCTGAACTATCGTAACAGAACACTTTCTCTTGTTTCTGAACACGGATGTTTCGTTGTTTGGGACGGAACTAGCCAAGCTAATATCAAACTTCCCAACAGATATCTTCTAAGAGATACACTGAAAGAAATCCCTCCCTCTCTAATCGTGAGTTTGCCAAACAAGAAATTGAAAGAATAATATGATCCGAAGATCCTATGAAGGCAGGCATAAGGAGTAAAGTTGGGAATAATTTAGTAACAAGAAAAAAGTCTGCTATGACCGGGAATCGAACCCGTTTCTTCCACTTGCCTTTTGTATATTCTACCCCTGAACTATCGTAGCAGAACACTTTCTCTCGTTTCTGAACACGGATGTTTCCTTGGTTGGGCCGGATCTAGCCACGCTAGTATCAAACTGCCCCAATAGATGTTCTCTAAGAGATACATCGAAAGAAACTCCTCCCTCTCTGTAAAGAAGGCAATATGTTGAAACGAGAAAAAAGTCTGCTATGACCGGGAATCGAAACCGGATCTTCCACATACTGGGCAGATATTATACCTCTAAACTATCGTAGAAGATCACTTTCTCTGGTTTCTGAACCAGGATGTTTCCTTGGTTAGGACGGAAATAGCCAAGCTAGTATCAAACTTCCCCAACAGATGTCCTGTAGTAGATACATCGAAAGAAACTCCTCCAACTCAAATGGTGAGATTGCCGAACAAGAAATTGATGGAATAATATGATACGAAAATCCTATGCAGACAGGCATAAGCTGTAAATGTGGCAATTATTTTGAAACGAGAAAAAAGTCTGCTGTGACCGGGAATCGAACCCGGGTCTTCCACTTGTCGGGGGGATATTCTACCCCTGAACTATCGTAACAGATCACTTTCTCTTGTTTCTGAACACGGATGTTTACTTGTTTGGGACGGAATTAGCCTAGCTAATATCAAACTGCCCAACAAATGTCTTCTAAAAGATACACTTAAAGAAAATCCTCCCTCTCAAATGGTGAGATTGAGAAACAATAAATTGAGGGATTAATATGATACGAAGACCTTATGCAGACAGGCATAAGCTGTAAAGGTGAGAATAATATTGAAATGAAAAAAAGTCTGCTATGAACGGGAATCAAACCCGGGTCTTCCACTAGCCAGGCGGATATTCTAACCCTGAAATATCGTAGCAGAACACTTTCTCTCGTTTCTCAACACGGATGTTTCCTTGGTTGAACGGATCTAGCCAAGCTAGAATCAAACTGCCCCTACAGATATCCTCTAAAATATACATCGAAAGAAACTCCTCCCTCTCAAATGGTGAGATTGCCAAACAAGAATTGTTGGAATAATATGATCCAAAGATCCTACGCAGAAGGCATAAGCTGTAAAATTAAGAATAATTTGGAAACGAGAAAAAAGTCTGCTATGACCGGGAATCGAAGCCAGGTCTTCCACTTGCCGTGCGGATATTCTACCCCTGAACTATCGTAACAGATCACTTTCTCTTGTTTCTGAACACTGTTGTTTCCTTGTTTAGGACGGAACTAGCCAAGCTAATATCAAACTGCCCGACAGATATCTTCTAATAGATACACTGAAAGAAAATTCTCCTTGTCAAATGGTGAGATTGCCAAACAAGAAATTGATGGAATAATATGATCCGAGGATCCTTTGCAGACAGGATAAGGCTGTAAAGGTGGGAATAATTTTAAAACGAGAAAAAAGTGTGCTATGACTGGGAATCGAAACCGGGTCTTCCACTTGCCGGGCGGAAATTCTACCCCTGAAATATCGTAGCAGAACACCTTCTCTCGTTTCTAAACAAGGATGTTTCCTTGGTTGAACGGATCTAGCCAAGCTAGAATCAAACTGCCCCTACAGATATCCTCTAAAATATACATCGAAAGAAACTCCTCCCTCTCAAAAGGTGAGATTGCCAAACAAGAAATTGTTGGAATAATATGATCCGAAGATCCTATGCAGACAGGCATAAGCTGTAAAGTTGGGAATAATTTTAAAAAGAGAAAAAAGTCTACTATGACCGGGAATCGAACCCAGGTCATACACTTGCCGGTCGGATATTCTACCCCTGCACTATCGTAATAGAACACTTTATCTGGTTTCTGAACTCGGATGTTTCCTTGGTTGGGACGGAACTAGCCAAGCAAGTATCAAACTGCCTCTACAGATGTCCTCTAAAATATACATCGAAAGAATCTCCTCCCTCTCAAATGGTGAGATTGCAAAACAAGAAATTGGTGGAATAATATGATCCGAGGATCCTTTGCAGACATGAATATGCTGTAAAGGTGGGAATAATTTTCAAACGAGAAAAAAGTCTACTATGACCGGGAATCGAACCCAGGTCTTACACTTGCCGGTCGGATATTCTACCCCTGCACTATCGTAAAAGAACACTTTATCTGGTTTCTGAACTCGGATGTTTCCTTGGTTGGGAAGGAACTAGCCAAGCTAGTATCAAACTGCCCCTACAGATGTCCTCCAAGAGATACATCGAAAGAAACTCCTCCCTCTCTGTAAAGGTGGCAATTATTTAAAACGAGATAAAAGTCTGTTATGATTGGGAATCGAACCCGGGTCTTCTACTTGCCGGGCGGATATTCTACCCCTGAACTATAGTAGCAGAACACTTTCTCTCGTTTCTGAACACGGATGTTTCCTTTGTTGGGTCGGAACTAGCCAAGCTATTATCAAAATGCCCCAACAGATTTCCTCCAAGAGATACATCTAAAGAAACTGTTTCCTCTAAAATAGTGAGATTGCCAAACAAGAAATTGGTGGAATAATATGATCCGTAAATCCTATGAAGAAAAGCATAAGCTATAAAGGTGGCATATATTTTGAAACGAGAAAAAAGTCTGCTGTGACTGGGAATCGAACCCGGGACTTCCACTTGCCGGGCGGATATTCTACCCCTGGAATATCGTAGCAGAACACTTTCTCTCGTTTCTGAACACGGATGTTTCCTTGGTTGGGACTGACCTAGCTAAACTAGTATCAAACTGCCCCAACAGATGTCTTCTAATAGATTCACCGAAAGAAAATCCTCCCTCTCGAATGGTGAGATTACCATACAAGAAATAGATGGAATAATATGATCCGAAGATCTTATTCAGACAGGCGTAACCTGTAAAGGTGGGAATAATTTTGAAACGAGAAAAGAGTCTGCTATGAACGGAAATCGAACCCGGGTCTTCCACATGCTGGGCAGATATTATACCCATAAACTATCGTAGAAGAACACTTTCTCTGGTTTCTGAACCCGGATGTTTCCTTGGTTGGGACGGAACTAGCCAGGCTAGTATCAAACTGCCCCAACAGATGTCCTCTAAGAGATACATCGAAAGAAACCCCTCCCTCTCGAATGGTGAGATTGCCAACAAGAAATTGAGGGATTAATATGATCCGAAGATACTATGCAGACAGGCATAAGCTGTTAAGTTGAGAATAATTTTGAAATGAAAAATGTATGCTATGACCGGGAATCGAACTCGGGTCTTCCACTAGCCGGGCGGATATTCTACCCCTGAACTATCGTAACAGAACAATTTCTCTTGTTTCTGAACACGGATGTTTCCTTGTTTGGGACGGAACTAGCTAAGCTAATATCAAACTGCCCAACAGATATCTTCTAAGAGATACACTGAAAGAAAATCCTCCCTCTCAAATGGTGAGATTGCCAATCAAGAAATTGAGGGATTAATATGATCCGAAGATCCTATGCAGACAGGCATAAGCTGTAAAGGTGAGAATAATTTTGAAATGAAAAAAGTATGCTATGACCGGGAATCGAACTCGGGTCTTCCACTAGCCGGGCGGATATTCTACCCCTGAAATATCGTAGCAGAACACTTTCTCTCGTTTCTCAACACGGATGTTTCCTTGGTTGAACGGATCTAGCCAAGCTAGTATGGTGAATAGCAAAGCGGAAGGACGACAATTTTAAAACCATTCTACCAATTTTCCCTAACTGCTTAGGATGTTTAAACAGCCACGTAATCGCCCCATTGTCAGTATACAAATGGAAGGGTTTTGGTTGAAGATAGTACCGAAATTTATCCGTGGCCCAACAGCAGGCAAGACATTCGAGCTCGTAGGAGGGGAGCTTCTGCTCATAATCGGTTAAAGTTCTACTAGCATAGGCAACAGGCTTAAATTTGCCATTAACCTGTTGGTTAAGGACTGCACCAAGTGCGACTTGGCTAGCATCCACAAATAAATGAAATTCTTCCTCAAAGTTAGGAAGATGAAGTACAGGGGGAGAAGAAAGACATTGTTTGAGTTTGAGAAAAGCATTTTGATGGGAGTTGGTCCATTGGAAAATGGCATCTTTCCTTCGGAGGGCATTGAGCGGTGACGAAATTTCCGCATAGCTTGGAATAAATTTGGAATAGAAACCACACATACCAAGGAAACGTGAGACCTCCTTAACTGACTTTGGAACAGGGAAACTGGATAATGCTCGGTTTCTCTCCGGATCAGTCGTAAGTTCGCCATTTGAGATCCGATGTCCGAGAAAGGTAATAGTTTTCTGGGCCAGTTTCATCTTCTCTGGATGGACGGTAAGTCCAACTGCTCTCAATTTTTCCAGCACCAGCCTGAAATGTTGGATGTGCTCTTGGAGGTTCTTGGAATAAATACACAGGTCATCAATATAGGGATATAAAAAGCCATATTTTAAATCACCTAATACCTTGTCAATCAGCCTAGAAAATACTTGAGGAGACGTTGTCAAGCCGAAGGGAAGGCGATTATACTGATAGAGGCCAAAAGATGTAATAAAGGCAGTATATTGCTTGGAGATCGGAGTTAAGGGAATCTGGTGGAAATCAGAATTCAAATCAAGTATTGTAAAATATTTAGCAGATCCCAAATATTGCAGAGCATGTTCTATTGAAGGAGTGGGGAAGTTGTCTGCCTTCACTTGTTTATTCAGTTTGCGATAATCGACCACTAATCGCTCTGATCCATCCTTCTTCGGTATAAGAAAGGCTGGCGAACTCCAATTTGAAGAGGATGGCTGGATGATTCCTTCATTTAGCAGTTTATTAACATGTTTTTTCATCATCGCCGTCTTGGGTGGAGAATACTGGTAGGGGTGTGATCTGACCGGGGTAGAATCAAGTAGTTCTATTTCGTAGGTTACTACGTTGGTCTGGCCGAGATGGGGGGAGATGACGTCGGAATAGGCATCGACGAGACTTTGAATTTCCCGGGATAATACGGTGGAATCATCTTCACCTTGAGGAGGAGCCTTTTTCCACGAGAAATAAACTCGGTTTCCAACGGGAGGCATATTCTGGCGTAGATCGTTCTCAGCTGATCGCAAAGGAATAATGGGGGAAGCCGACGGCGTATCAGAATTGCCGTTAAAGAAATGTTAGTGATCCGGGCGGCATTCGAAAGAGAACGCATTATGGTAAAGGATCATTCGCGTTCGTCTTATGAAATCCTGGCCTAATATCATTTGTGCGGGCAATTTGCACAAGTAAAATGTATGCCTCCACGAAAGATTTTTTAGGCGAATTCTTAAATTGATGCATCTCGACAGAACGAGAGGAAGACTGGTGACGTTACGACATTTGATATTGCATCGCTGAAGACGTCCACGACGAGGAATTTTCTGCCAGGTGTCGTAGTTGAGCAGCGACAGGGAAGAACCGGTATCTAGCAATGCTTTAATCTTTGCGGTATAAACTTCGCAATGTACAAATGGCAATTGTAGATATTCGGCGAAGTTGGCATTCAAAATAGCCGGATAATTTGCTCGTAGCCTCGCGGGACGATCTTCTCTCTCTCTTCTTCTCCGACAGTTACGGGAGGAATGTCTAGGCTTATGACAGAAAGAGCAGGTGACATGAGGCGGTGATATTAGGGGCAGAGCGGGGGAAGGGAGTGAGATCTGGGAATTTGACGGGGAGTGAATCGCAGCGTATTCCGCTCGATTCATCATGGCCTTGGCCGCATGAGTCATCAGGGATTCAAGCTCCTGTAGGGTTTGAGGCCGTTTAGCGAAAGTTAAAGTGGCTTGGGCGATGGGACTTAAACCTTCCAATATCAATACAATAAGCTCCTTAACTGAATACGATTTTCCCAGCGCCTTTGCGGCACCTCGCACGGAATAAAGAAAATCGCGAGGAGATTCGTGAGGGAGTTGGAATCTTTTCACCTTAGTAGTGACGAGTCGTTCTAATTCCCTATTAGAGACGAAAGTTTCCCATACTTTCGGTACTATCTTCTTCCAGGGCACCTTTTGATTAACTACCGACAACCAAAACTGGCGACAATTGGCCGGAAGTTTAGACAAAAGTAATATCAGCAAGTAGTGTTCCGGAATAAGTGACAAAGAATACATCGGACACCGCGGATACAAAAGTGAACCAATTCTCGGAGGTAGATTCCTGGAAGGGGGGAATTTCGAGTAACAGCTGGTTTGCAACTCTTACGCAATCGGAAAACTGGGGAACCATCTCGGATTCATCGTACTGAATGCCTTCGGCGCGCACGGTAGCCTCCGTTTTACCTCGTTCCTTCGACATGTTTGAGAGAGAGAATCAAAGAGTAACAAATAACAGGGGAATTACGTGACTGATGGAATGGGGTGGACAAGTGAAAAGTAAAGGAGAGCAATAGGACTAAAAGAGATCGAGTAAACGAGGAATAGGACGAAATCCAAGAACTATACCACAAAAGAACCAGAAAGCATAGCAACAATCAGTTTAGACAATTAACAACCTAATATTTAACATCTCCCCGGTGCCTCCAATTTTGCAGCGATCTATAATTTTCGGTGCCAAATCATCCACTGATGTGCTAAGTGCTAATGACAAACTATAGATAGAATATAAAAATATAGAAATATAACAATCCAACAGTTGAATTTGAATAGATTTAAGTAATACCATAATACAAAATACACCTCAGAGGTGAAGGCGATTCGAAATGAAACTTAGTTAATGTCAGTTAAATCACATCCAATAGTTACTATCACTCTTCCGCCTCCCGGTAGGTCAATGTCCACTCAACACTGAATGGTTTCTGCCGGGTAGAATGGAATAGAGAGTGGGACAACTGCGTCGACTTCTCCTCTCGTTGCTCCGCTGTGCGTCTCGTCGCTCGGAAGGCCACTATCGGAAAGGACTGTCACGTGACGCCGGTGGTGAAGGAGGGAGGTAATGACGTCAGGTGGGTAATTCGAAATGGTTGAATTATTCCCGATGATTGGTCGCCCTTCCACTGTTCTTGCATAACCATGGGAAAGAGGGAAGGTTAAAGGGATTAAGGGTAATTAGGGTATATAAAGCAGAGAGGCACCACGGGAGGGCGGGTCGACCGTGGCGTGGCGTTCGTGGGCGTGGTGTTAAGTCCGGCGATATCACGAATATCGGCGATATACGATAGCGGCGATATTCGAACTAGCGATATTCGTACTTGCATGTTCGTACATGCGATACGTTAAGTGCTATCGTATAAGTGCGGGAGTAAAAGGGGGGAGGATAAAATCGCCGCAGACGGAACTTGCCAAGCTAGTATCAAACTGCCCCAACAGATGTCCTCTAAGAGACACATAAAAAGAAACTCCTCACTCTCAAATGGTGAGATTGCCAAACAAGAAATTGATGGAATAATATGATCAGGATATCCTATGCAGACAGGCATAAGCTGTAAAGTTGGGAAAAATTTTGAAAATAGAAAAAAGTCTGCTATGACCGGGAATAGAACCCGGGTCTTCCACTTGCCGGGCGGATATTCTACCCCAAAATTATCGTAGAAGAACATTTCTCTCGTTTCTGAACACAGATGTTTGCTTGGTTGGGACGGATCTAGCCAAGCTATTATCAAACTGCCCCATCAGATGTCCTCTAAGAGACACATAGAAAGAAACTCCTCCCTCTCAAATGGTGAGATTGCCAAACAAGAAATCGATGGAATAATATGTTCCGAAGATCCTATGCAGACAGGCATAAGCTGTAAAGGTGGGAACCATTTTGAAACGAGAAAAAAGTCTACTAAAACCTGGAATCGGACCCGGGTCTTCCACTACCCGGGCTGATATTCTACCCCTGAACTATAGTAGCAGAACACATTCTCTCGTATCTGAACAAGGATGTTCTTGTTTGGGACGAATCTATCCAAGCTAGTTTGAAACGTCCCTAACTGATGTGTTCTAAGAAATACATCGTAGGATATTCCTCCCTCTCAAATGCTGAGATTGCCAATCAAGAAATTAATGGAATAATATAATGCGAAGTTCCTATGCAGACAGGCATAATTTGTAATGCTGGGAATAATTTTGAAACGAGAAAAAAGTCTGCTTTGACCGGGAATCGAACCCGGGTCTTCCAATTGCCGGGTGGATTTTCTACCACTGAACAATCGTAGGAGAACACTTTCTCTCGTTTCTGAACTCAGATGTTTCCTTGGTTGGGACGGAACTAGCCAAACTAGTATCAAACAGCCGCAAGAGATGTCCTCTTAGAGATACATCGAAAGAGATTCCTTCTTCTCAAATCGTGAGATTGCCAATCAAGAAATTGATGGAATAATATGATCCGAACGTCCTATTCAGACAGGCATAATTTGTAATGGTGGGAATAATTATGAAACGACAAAAAAGTGTGCTATTACCGGGAATCGAACTCGGTTCTTCCATTTGCCGGGCGGATATTCTACCCATGAACTATCGTAGCAGAACACTTTCTCTCGTTTCTGAACACGGATGTTTCCTTGGTTGGGACGGAAGTAGCCAAGCTAGTATCAAACGGCCCCAAAAGGTGTTTTCTAAGAGATACATCGAAAGAAACTCCTCCCTCACAAATGTTGAGATTACTAATCAAGAAATTAATGGAATAATATGATCCGAAGATCCTATGCAGGCAGGCATAAGCTGTAATGGTGGCAATTATTTTGAACCGAGAAAAAAGTCTGCTGTGACCTGGAATCGATACCGGGTCTTTCACTTGCTGGGCGGATGTTCTACCTTTGAAATATCGTAGCAGAACATTTACTCTCGGTATGGAAGACGGATGTTTCCTTGGTTGGGACGGAACTAGCCGAGCTAGTATCAAGCTGCCCCAACAGATGTCCCCTAAGAGATACATCGAAAGAAACTCCTCCCTCTCAAATGGTGAGATTGCCAAACAATAAATTGATGGAATAATATGATCTGGAGATCCTATGAAGAAATACATAATCTGTAAAGTTGGCAATTTTTTTGAAACGAGAAAAAAGTCTGCTGTGACCGGGAATCAAACTTGGGTCTTCCACTTGCCGGGCGGATATTCTATCCCTGAACTATCGTAGCAGAATACATTCCCACTCGGGCTCGATTCCCGGTCATAGCAGACTTTTTTCTCGTTTCAAAAATATTCCCACATTTATATATTATGCCTATCTGCTTCGGATCTTCGGATCATATTATTCCATTAAATTCTTGTTTGGCAATCTCACCATTTGAGAGGGAAAACTTTCTTTTGATATATCTCTTAGAGGACCTATGTTGGGTAAGTTTTAAACTATCTTGTCTAGTACCTTCCCAACCAAGGAAGCATCCTTGTTCAAAAACGAAAGAAAGCGTTCTGCTACGATAGTTAAAAGGTAGAATATCCGCCCGGCAAGTGGAAGACCCGGTTTCAATTCCCGTTCATAGCAGGTTTTGTCTCTTTTCAAAATTGTTCCCAACTTTTCAGCTTATGCCTGTCTGCATAGGATCTTCAGATCATATTATTCCATCAATTTCTTGTTTGGCAATCTCACCATTTGAGAGGGAGGTGTTTCTTTCGATGTATCTCTTAGAGGACATCTGTTGGGGCAGTTTGATACAAGCTTTACTAGTTCCGTCCCAACCAAGGAAACATTCGTGTTCAGAAAAGAGAGAAAGTTTTCTGCCACGATAGTTCAGGGGTAGAATATCCACCCAGCATGTGGAACACCCGGGTTCGATTCCCGGCAATAGCGGACTTTTTTCTCGTTTCAAAATTATTCCCACCTTTACATCTTATGCCTGTCTGCATAGGACCTTCGGATCATATTATTTCAACGATTTTTTGTTTGGCAATCTCACCATTTGTTAGGTAAAAGTTTCTTTTGATATATCTCTTAGAGGACCTCTGTTGGGGCAGTTTGATACTAGGTAGCGTAGTTCCGTCCCTACCAAGGAAACATCCGTGTTCAGAAACGAGAGAAAGAGTTCTGCTACGATAGAAATGAGTTAGAATATCCGCCCGGCAAATGGAAGACCCGGGGTCGATTCTCTGTCATAGATGAATTTTTTCTCGTTTCACGATTATTCCCACCTTTGCAGCTTATGCCTGTCTGCATAGGATCTTCGGATCATATTATTTCATCTATTTCTTTTTTGGCAATCTCATCATTTGATAGGGAGGAGTTTCTTTCGATGTATCTCTTAGAGGACATCTGTTGGGGCCGTTTGATACTAGCTTGGCTACTTCCGTCCCAACCAAGGAAACATCCGTGTTCAGAAACAACAGGAAGTTTTCTGCTACGATAGTTCAGGGGTAGAATATCCGCCCGCAAATGGAAGTACCGGGTTCGATTCCCGGTCATAGCAGACTTTTTTTCGTTTCAATATTATTTCCAACTTTACAGCCTATGCGTGTCTGCATAGGATCTTCGGATCATATTATTCCATCAATTTCTTGTTAGGAAATGTCATCATTTGAGAGGGAGGAGTTTCTTTCGATGTATCTCATAGAGGACATCTGTTAGGGCAGTTTGATACTAGCTTGGCTAGTTCAGTGCCAACCAAGTAAACATCCTTGTTCAGAAACGAAAGAAAGTTTTCTGCAAAGATATTTCAGGGTTAGAATATCTGCCCGGCATGTGGAAGCCCGGGTTCGATTCCCGGTCATAGCTGACTTTTTTTCGTTTACCAAATGTATTCTCAAATTTACAGCTTATGCCTGTCTGCAGAGAATATTCGGATTATATTATTCCACCAAATTCTTGTTTGGCAATCTCCCCATTTGAGAGGTAAAAGTTTCTTTTGATATATCTCTAAGAGGACCTCTGTTGGGTCAGTTTGATACTAGCTAGGCTAGTTCCGTCCCAACCAAGGATACATCCGTGTTCAGAATCAAGAGAATGTTTTCTGCTATGATAGTTCAGGGGTAAAATATCCGCCCGGCATGAGGAAGACCTGGGTTCGATTCCCGGTTATAGCAGTGTTTCTTTCGTTTCAAAATTATTCCAAACATTACAGCTTAAGCCTGTCTGCATAGGATCTTCGTATCATATTATTCCACCAATTTTTTGTTTAGAAATCTCACCATTTGCGAGGGAGGAGTTTATTTCGATGTATCTCTTAGAAGAGCTCTGTTGGGGCAGTTTGATACTGGCTTGCCTAGTTCCGTCCCATCCAAGAAAACATTCGTGTTCAGAAACGAGAGAAAGTGTTCTGCTACGATAGTTCAGGGGTAGAATATCCGCCCGGCAAGTGGATGACCCGATTTATTTCCTTTAATAGCAGACTTTATTCTCGTTTTAAGATTTTTCCCATCTTTTTAGCTTGTGCCCGTCTGCATAGGATACTCGGACCATACTATTCCATCAATTTTTTGTTTGGCAATCTCACTAATTGTGTGGGAGGAATTTCTTTCTATGTATCTCTTAGAGGACATCTTTTGGGGCTGTTTGATACTAGCTTGGCTAGTTCCGTCCCAACCAAGTAAACATCCTTGTTGAGAAACGAGAGAAACATTTCTGCTACGATAGTTCTGGGGTAGAATATACGCACGGTAAGTGAAAGACCCGGTTTATTTATTTTCATAGCAACTTTTTTCTCGTTTCAAAATTATTCCCACCTTTCTGCATATGCCTGTCTGCATAGGATCTTCGGATCATATTATTCAATAAATGTCTTGTGTGGATTTCTCCATTTGAGAGGGAGGAGTTTCTTTTGATTTATCGCTTAGAGGACCTCTGTTGGGGCAGTTTGATACTAGCTTGGCCAGTACCTTCCCAACCAAGGAAACATCCCAGTTAAGAAACCAGAGTAAGTGGTCTGCTACGATAGTTAAGAGGTAGAATATCCGCCGTCAAGTGGAAGACCCGGGTTCGATTCCCGTTCATAGCTGGTTTTTTCTTGTTTCATAAGTATTCCCACCTTTACAGCTTATGCCTGTCTGCATAGGACCTTCGTATCATGTTATTCCATCAATTTCTTGTTTGGCAATCTCATCATTTGATAGGGAGGAGTTTCTTTCGATGTATCTATTAGAGGACATCTGTTGGGGCAGTTTGATTCTAGCTAGGCTAGATCCGTCCCAACCAAGGAAACAACCGTGTTCAGAAACGAGAGAAAGTGTTCTGCTACGACAGTTTAGAGGTAGAATATCCGGCCGACAAGTGGAAGACACGGGTTCGATTCCCTGTCATAGCTGACTTTTTCCTCGTTTCAAAATTATTCCCAACTTTACAGCATATGCGTGTCAGCATAGGATCTTCGGATCATTATATTCCATCAATTTCTTTTTGGAAATGTCATCATTTAAGAGGGAGGAGTTTCTTTCGATGTATCTCTTAGAGGACATCTGTTGGGGCAGTTTGATACTAGCTTGGCTAGTTCGGTGCCAAACAAGTAAACATCCTTGTTCAGAAACGAGAGAAACTTTTCTACTACGATAATTCAGGGGTAGAATATCCGCCCGGCAAGTGGAAGACCTGGGATATTTCCTTTAATAGCAGATTTTATTCTCGTTTTAAGATTATTCCCACCTATACAGCTTGTGCCTGTCTGCATAGGATCCTCGGACCATACTATTCAATAGACCAATTTCTTGTTTGGCAATCTCACCATTTGGGAGGGAGGAGTTTCATTCGATGTATCTCTTAGAGGACATCGGTAGGGGAAGTTTGATACTAGCATTGCTGGTGCCGTCCCAACCAAGGAAACATCCGTGTTTAAAAACGAGAGAAAGTGTTCTGCTACGATAATTCTGGGGTAGAATATCCGCGCGGCAAATGTAAAACCCAGGTTCGATTCCCGGTCATAGCAGACTTTTTTCTCGTTTCAAAAATATTCCCACATTTACAGCTTGTGCCTGTCTGCATAGGATTCTCGGATCATACTATTCCATCAATTTCTTGTTTGGCAATCTCACCATTTGAGAAGGAGGAGTTTCTTTCGATGTATCTCTTAGAGGACATCTGCTGGGGCCGTATGATACTAGCCTAGATACTTCAGCCCCAACCAAGGAAACATCCGTGTTCAAAAACTAGTGAAAGCGTTCTGCTAAGATATTTCAGAGTTAGAATATCTTCCCGGCACGTGGAAGGCCGGGTTCGATTCCCGGTCATAGCCGACTTTTTTCTCGTTTCAATATTATTCCCAAATTTTCAGCTTATGCCTGTCTGCATGGGAGCTTCGGAACATATTATTCCATCAAATTCTTGTTTGGCAATCTCACCATTTGAAAGGGAGGAGTTTCTTTTGATGTATCGCTTAGAGGAGCTCTGTTGGGGCAGTTTGATACTAACGTGGCTATTACCTCACCAACCAAGGAAACATCTGTGTTCAGAAACCAGAGAAAGTGTTCTGCTACGATAGTTAAGAGGTAAAATATCCGCCCGGCAAGGGGAAGACCCGGGTTCGATTCCCTGTCATTGCTGACTTTTTTCTCGTTTCAAGATTATTCCCACCTTTACAGCTTATGCCTGTCTGCATTGGATCTTCGGATCATATTATTCCATCTATTTTTTTCTTGGCAATTTTTTCATTTGAGAGGGAGGAGCTTCTTTCGATGTATCTCTTATAGGACATCTGCTGTGGCCGTTTAATACTAACCTAGCTACTTCCGTCCCAACAAAGTAAACATCCGTGTTCAGAAACTAGAGAAAGTGTTCTGCTACAATAGTTCAGGGGTAATATATCTAGATCCGTCCCAACCAAGTAAACATCCGTGTTCAGATCTTCAAATAGTGTTCTGCTACGATAATTCAGGGGAAGAATATCCGCCAAGCAAGTAAAAGACCCGGGTTCGATTCCCTGTCATAGCTGACTTTTTTCTCGTTTAAAGATTATTCCCACATTTAAAGCTTATGCCTGTCTGCATAGGAGCTTTGGATCATATTATTCCATCTATTTCATGTTTGGCAATCTCATCATTTGAGATGGAGGAGTTTATTTCGATGTATCTCTTACAGGACATCTGTTGGGGCCGTTTGATACTAGCTTGGCTAGTTCCGTCCCAACCAATGAAACATCCGTGTTCAGAAACGAGAGATAGGGTTTTGCTACGATAATTTAGGGGTAGAATATCCGATCGGCAAGTGGAGGAAAAGGGTTCGATTCCCTGTCATAGCTGGCGTTTATCACGTTTCAAGATTATTCTCAACTCTAAAGCATATGCCTGCCTGCATAGGATCTTCGGATTATATTATTCCACCAATTTCTTGTTTCACAATCTCACCATTTGAGAGGGTGGAGTTTCTATCGATGTATCTCTTACAGGTCATCTGTTGGGGCCGTTTGATACTAGCTTGACTAGTTCCGTCCCAACCAAGGAAACATCCGTCTTCAGAAACGAGAGAAAGTGTTCTGCTACGATAGTTCAGGGGTAGTATATCTAGATCCGTCCCAACCAAGGAATCATCCGTGTTCAGAAACGAGAGATAGTGTTTTTCTACGATAATTCAGGGGTTGAATATCCGCCCGGCAAGGGGAAGACCCGAGTTCGATTCCCGTTCATAACAGGTTTATTCTTGTTTCAAAATTATTCCCACATTTGCAGCTTATGCCTGTCTGCATAGGATCTTCGTATCATATATTACCATCAATTTCTTGTATGGCAATCTCATCATTTGAGAAGGACGAGTTTCTTTCAATGTATCTCTTAGAGGACATCTGTTTGGGCAGTTTGATACTAGCTTGGCTAGTTCCGTCCCAACCAAGGAAACATCCGTGTTGAGAAACGAGGGAATGTGTTCTGTTACGATTGTTCAGGGGTAGAATATTCGTCAGGCAAGTGGAAGAACCAATTTCAAATCCCAGTCATAGCAGACTTTTTTCTCGTTTCAAAATAATTTCCAACTTTACAGCTTATGCCTGTCTGCATAATAACTTCAGGTCACATTATTCCATCAAATCCTTGTTTGGTATCTCACCATTTGAGACGGAGGAGTTTCTTTTGAGGTATCGCTTAGAGGACCTCTGTTGGGGCAGTTTGATACTAGCATGCCTAGATCCGTCCAAACCAAGGAAACATCCGAGTTCAAAACTAGATATAGTGTTCTGCTACGATAATTCAGGGGTAGAATATCCGCCCAGCATGTGGAACACCCGGGTTGGATTCCCGGACATAGCAGACTTTTTTCTCGTTTCAAAATTATTCCCACATTTTCAGCTTATGCCTGTCTGCATAGGAACTTTGGATCATATTTTTCCATCAAATTCTTGTTTGGTAATCTCACCATTTGAGGCGGAGGAGTTTCTTTTAATGTATCGCTTAGAGGACCTCTGTTGGGGCAGTTTGATACTAGCATGCCTAGAACCTTCCCAACCAAGGAAACATCTATGTTCAGAAACCAGAGAAAGTGTTCTGCTACGATAGCTAAGAGGTAGAATATCCGCCCGGCAAGAAGAAGACACGTGTTTGATACCCGTTCATAACAGGTTTTTTTCTTATTTCAAAATTATTCGCACCTTTGCAGCTTATGCCTGTCTACATAGGATCTTCGTATAATATAATACCATCAATTTCTTGTTTGGCAATCTCATCATTTGAGATGGAGGGGTTTCTTTCAATGTATATCTTAGAGGACATCTGTTTGGGCAATTTGTACTAGCTAGGCTAGATCCGTCCCAACCAAGGAAACATCCGTGTTCAGAAACGAGAGATAGTGTTCTGCTACGATAGTTCAGGGGTAGCATATCTAGATCCATCGCAACCAAGGAAACATCCGTGTTCAGAAACGAGAGATAGTGTTTTGCTACGATAATTCAGGGGTAGAATATCCGCCCGGCAAGGTAAAGACCCGGGTTCGATTCTCGTTAATATCACGTTTATTCTTGTTTCAAAATTATTCCCACATTTGCAGCTTATGCCTGTCTGCATATGATCTTCGTATCATATTATTCCATCTACTTCATGTTTCGCAATATCACCATTTGAGATGAAGGAGTTTCTTTCGATGTATCTATTACAAGACATATGTTGGGGCCGTTTGATACTTGATTGGCTACTTCCGTCCCAACCAAGGAAACATCCGAGTTCAGAAACGAGAGAAAATTTTCTGCTACGATAGTTCAGGGGTAGAATAATTAGATCCGTCCCAACCAAGGAAACATCCGAGTTTAATACTAGATATAGTGTTCTGCTACGATAATTTAGGGGTAGAATATCCGCCCGGCAAGTGGAGGACCCGGGTTCGATTCCCGGACATAGCAGACTTTTTCTCGTATCAAAATTATTCCCACATTTTCAGCTTATGAATGTCTGCATGGGATCTTCTGAACATATTATTCCATCAAATTCTTGTTTGGCAATCTCAACATTTGAGAGGGAGGAGTTTCTTTTGATGTATCGCTTAGAGGACCTCTTTTGGGGCAGTTTGATACTAGCTTGGCTAGTACCTCAACATCCAAGGAAACATCCGTGTTCAGAAAAAAGAGAAAGTGTTCTGCTACGATAGTTAAGAGGTAGAATATCCGCCCGGCAATAGGAAGACCCGGGTTGATTCCCGTTCATAGCGGGTTTTTTCTTGTATCAAAATTGTTCCCATCCTACAGCATATTCCTGTCTGCATAGGATCTTCGGATCATATTATTCCATCAATTTCTTGTTTGGCAATCTCACCATTTGAGAGGGAGGAGTATCTTTCGATGTATCTCTTAGAGGACATCTGCTGGGGCCGTTTGATACTAGCCTAGCTACTTCCGCCCCAACCAAGGAAACAACTGTGTTCAGAAACTAGTGAAAAAGTTCTGCTAAGATATTTCAGAGTTAGAATATCTTCCCGGCATGTGGTAGCCCGGGTTCGATTCCCGGTCATAGCAGACTTTTTTTCGTTTCAAAATTATTCCCAACTTTACAGCTTATGCCTGTCTGCATAGGATCTTCGGATTATATTATTCCACCAATTTCTTGTATGGAAATCTCACCATTTGAGAGGGTAGAGTTTCTTCCGATATATCTCTTAGAGGACATCTGATGGGGCAGTTTAATAATAGCTAGGCTAGTTCCGTCCCAACCAAGGAAACATCCGTGTTTAGAAACGATAGAAAATGTTCTGCTACGATAGTTTAGGGGTAGTATATCTACATTAGTCCCAACCAAGGAAACATACGTGTTCAGAACTAGAGATAGTGTTCTGCTACGATAATTCAGGGGTAGAATATCCGCCCGGCAAGTGGAAGACCCGGGTTCGATTCCCTGTCATAGCTGACTTTTTTCTCGTTTCAAAATTATTCCCACATTTTCAGCTTATGCCTGTCTGCATGGGAGCTTCGGAACATATTATTCCATCAAATTCTTGTTTGGCAATCTCACCATTTGAGAGGGAGGAGTTTCTTTTGATGTATCGCTTAAAGGAGCTCTGTTGGGGCAGTTTGATACTAACTTGGCTAGTACCTCACTAACAAAGGAAACATCCGTGTTCAGAAACCAGAGAAAGTATTCTGCTACGATAGTTAACAGGTAAAATATCCGCCCGTCAAGGGGAAGACCCGGGTTCGATTCCCGGTCATAACATACTTTTTTCGTTTCAAAATTATTCCCACATTTACAGCTTATGCCTGTCTGCATAGGATCTTCGGATCATATTATTCCATCTATTTTTCTTGTTTGGCAATCTCACCATATGAGAGGGAGGAGTTTCTTTCGATGTATCTCTTAGAGGACATCAGTAGGGGCAGTTTGATACTAGCTTGGCTGGTGCCGTCCCAACCAAGGAAACATCCGTGTTCAAAAACTAGAGATAGTGTTTTTCTACGATAATTCAGGGGTAGAATATCCGCCCGGCAAGTGTAGGACCCGGGTTATTTCCTTTCATAGCTGACTTTTTTCTCGTTTCAAGATTATTCCCACATTTAAAGCTTATGCCTGTCTGCTAAGGATTCTCGAATCATACTATCCCATCAATTTCTTGTTTGGCAATCTCACCATTTGAGTGGGAGGAATTTCTTTCAATGTATCTCTTAGAGGATATCTGTTGGAGCTGTTTGATACTAGCTTAGCTAGTTCCGTCCCAACCAAGGAAACATCCGTGTTTAGAAATGAGAGAATGTAATCTGCTACGATAGTTCAGGGGTAGAATATTCGTCCGGCAAGTGGAAGACCCAATTTCAAATCCCGGTCATAGCAGACTTTTTTCTCATTTCAAAATTATTTCCAAATTTACAGCTTATGCCTGTCTGCATAGGATCTTCGTATCATATAATACCATCAATTTCTTGTTTGGCAATCTCATCATTTGAGATGGAGGAGTTTCGATCGATGTATCTCTTACAGGACATCTGTTGGGGCCGTTTGATACTAGCTTGACTAGTTCCGTCCCAACCAAGGAAACATCCGTGTTCAGAAACGAGAGATAGTTTTTTGCTACGATAATTCAGGGGTAGAATATCTGCCCGGCAAGGGGAAGACCCGGGTTCGATTCCCATTCATATCAGGTTTTTTTTTTGTTATAAAATTATTCCCACATTTGCAGCTTATGCCTGTCTGCATAGGACCTCCGGATCATATTATTACATCTATTTCATGTTTGGCAATCTCATTATTTGAGATGGAGGAGTTTCTTTCGATGTATCACTTACAGGACATCTGTTCGGGTCGTTTGATACTAGCTTGGGTAGTTCCGTCACAACCAAGGAAACATCCGTGTTCAGAAACGAGAGAAAATGTTCTGCTACGATAGTTCAGGGGTAGATCCGTCCCAACCAAGGAAACATCCGAGTTTAAAACTAGATATAGTGTTCTGCTACGATAATTTAGGGGTGGAATATCCGCCCGGCAAGTGGAAGACCCGGGTTCGATTCCCCTTCATAGCTGACTTTTCTCTCGTTCCAAGATTATTCCCAACTTTACAGATTATGCCTGTCTGCATAGGATCTTCGGATCAAATTATTCCAACTATTTCATGTTTGGCAATTTCACCATTTGAAATGCAGGAGTTTCCTTCGATGTATCTCTTACAGGACATCTGCTGTGGCCGTTTGATACTAGCTTGGCAACTTCCGTCCCAACCAAGGAAACATCCGTGTTTAGAAACGAGAGAAAGTGTTCTGCTACGATAGTTCAGGGGTAGAATATCTAGATCCGTCCCAACCAAGGAAACATCCGTGTTTAGAAACTAGAGATATTGTTCTGCTACGATATATCAGGGGTAGATTGTCCGCCCGGCATGTGGAACACCCGGGTTGGATTCCCGGACATAGCAGACTTTTTCTCGTATCAAAATTATTCCCACATTTTCACCTTATGCCTGTCTGCATGGTATCTTCTGAACATATTATTCCATCAAATTCTTGTTTGGCAATCTCACCATTTGAGAGGGAGGAGTATCTTTCGATGTATCTCTTAGAGGACATCTGCTGGGGCCGTTAGATACTAGCCTAGCTACTTCCGCCCCAACCAAGGAAACATCCGCGTTCAGAAACTAGTGAAAGAGTACTGCTAAGATATTTCAGAGTTAGAATATCTTCCCGGCATGTGGTAGCCCGGGTTCGATTCCCGGTCATAGCAGACTTTTCTCCTTTCAAAATTATTCCCACCTTTACAGCTTATGCCTGTCTGCATAGGATCTTCGGATTATATTATTCCACCAATTTCTTGTATGGCAATCTCACCATTTGAGAGGGAAGAGTTTCTTCCGATATATTTCTTAGAGGACATCTGATGGGGCAGTTTGATACTAGCTAGGCTAGATCCGTCCCAACCAAGGAAACATCCGTGTTCAGAAACGAGAGATAGGGTTTTGCTACGAAAATTTAGGGGTAGAATATCCGACCGGCAAGTGGAGGAACCGGGTTCGATTCCCTGTCATAGCTGGCGTTTTTCTCGTTTCAAGATTATTCACAACTTTAAAGCTTATGCCTGCCTGCATAGGATCTTCGGATTATATTATTCCAACAATTTCTTTTTTGGCAATCTCACCATTTGAGAGGGAGGAGTTTCGATCGATGTATCTCTTACAGGACATCTGTTGGGGCCGTTTGATACTAGCTTGACTAGTTCCGTCCCAACCAAGGAAACATCCGTGTTCAGAAACGAGAGAAAGTGTTCTGCTACGATAGTTCAGGGGTAGAATATCCGCCCAGCATGTAGAACACCCGGGTTGGATACCCGGTCATAGCAGACATTTTTCTCGTTTCAAGATTAATCCCACATTTACAGCTTATGCCTGTCTGCATAGGATCTTCGGATCATATTATTTTTTCTATTTTTCTAGTTTGGCAATCTCTCCATTTGAGAGGGAGGAGTTTCTTTCGATGTATCTCTTAAAGGACATCAGTAGGGGTAGTTTGATACTAGCTTGGCTGGTGCCGTCCCAACCAAGGAAACATCCGTGTTCAAAAACTAGAGATAGTGTTTTGCTACGATAATTCAGAGGTAGAATATCCGTCCAGCAAGAGGAGGACCAGGTTTATTTCCTTTCATAGCGGACTTTTTTCTCGTTTCAAGATTATTCCTACCTTTACATCTTGTGCCTGTCTGCATTGGATTCTCGGATCATACTATTCCATCAATTTCTTGTTTGGCAATCTCACCATTTGAGTAAGAGGAATTTCTTTCGATGTATCTCTTAGAGGACATCTGTTGGAGCTGTTTGATACTAGCTTAGCTAGTTCCGTCCCAACCAAAGAAACATCCGTGTTGAGAAATGAGAGAATGTATTCTGCTACGATAGTTCAGGGGTAGAATATTCGTCCGGCAAGTGGAAGAACCAATTTCAAATCCCGGTCATAGCAGATTTTTTCTCATTTCAAAATTATTTCCAACTTTACTGCTTATACCTATCTGCATAGGAACTTCTGATCATATTTTTCCATCAAATTCTTGTTTGGTAATCACACCATTTGAGACGTAGGAGTTTCTTTTGATGTATCGCTTAGAGGACCTCAGTTGGGGCAGTTTGATACTAGCATGCCTAGAACCTTCCCAACCAAGGAAACATCCGTGTTCAGAAACCAGAGAAAGTGTTCTGCTACGATAGCTAAGAGGTAGAATATCCGCCCTGCAAGAAGAAGACACGTGTTCGATTCCCGTTCATATCAGTTTTTTTTTGTTTCAAAATTATTCCCACATTTGCAGCTTATGCCTGTCTGCATAGGATCTTCCTATCATATAATTCCATCAATTTCTTGTTTGGCAATCTCATCATTTGAGAAGGAGGAGTTTCTTTCAATGTATCTCTTAGAGGACATCTGTTTGGGCAGTTTGATACTAGCTAGTCTAGATCCGTCCCAACCAAGGAAACATCCGTGTTTAGAAACGAGAGAAAGATTTCTGCTTCGGTAGTTCAAGGGTAGAATATGTAGATCCGTTCCAACTAAGGAAAAATCCGAGTTCAGTATTAGAGATAGTGTTCTGCTACGATAATTCAGGGGTAGAATATCCGCCCTGATAGTGGAAGACCCGGGTTCGATTCCCTTTCATTGCTGCCTTTTTTCTCGTCTCATGATTATTCCCAACTTTACAGCTTATGCCTGTCTGCATAGGATCTTCGGATCATATTATTCCATCTATTTCTTGTTTGGCAATCTCACTATTTGAGAGGGAGGAGTTTCTTTCGATGTATCTCTTAGAGGACATCTGCTGGGGCCGTTTGATACTAGCTTAGCTACTTCCGTCCCAACCAAGAAAACATCCGTGTTCATAAACGAGAGAAAGTGTTCTTCTACGATAGTTTAGGGGTAGAATATCCGCCCGGCATGTGGAAGACCCGGGTTCGATTCGCGGTCATAGCAGACTTTTTTTCGTTTCAAAATAATTCCCAACTTTTCAGATTATGCCTTTCTGCATTAGAACTTCGGATCATATTATTCTATAAAATTCTTGTTTGGCAATCTCACCATTTGAGACGAAGGAGTTTCTTTTGATGTATCGCTTAGAGGACCTCTTTTGGAACAGTTTGATACTAGCTTGGCTAGAAGCTTCGGATCATATTATTCCATCTATTTCATGTTTCGCAATCTCACAATTTGAGATGGAGGAGTTTCTTTCGATGTATCTCTTTTAAGACATATGTTGGGGCCGTTTGATACTAGCTTGGCTACTTCCGTTCCAACCAAGGTAACATACGTGTTCAGAAACCGGAGAAAGATTTCTGCTACGGTAGTTCATGGGTAGAATATCTAGATCCGTCCCAACTAAGGAAACATCCGAGTTCATAACTAGAGATAGTGTTCTGCTACGATAATTCAGGGGTAGAATATCCGCCCTGCAAGTGGAAGACCCGGGTTCGATTCCCTGTCATCGCTGACTTTTTTCTCGTTTCAAGGTTATTCCCAACTTTAAAGCTTATGCCAGTCTGCATAGGATCTTCGGATCATATTATTCCATCAATTTCTTGTTTGGCAATCTCACCATTTGAGAGGGAGGAGTTTCTTTCGATGTATCTCTTAGAGGACATCTGCTGGGGCCGTTTGATACTAGCTTGGCTACTTCCGTCCCAACCAAAGAACTATCCGTGTTCATAAACGAGAGAAAGTGTTCTGCTACGATAGTTTAGGGGTAGAATATCCGCCCGGCATGTGGAAGCCCGGGTTCTTTTCCCGGTCATAGCAGACTTATTTTCGTTTCAAAATTATTCCCAACATTTCAGCTTATGCTTGTCTGCATAGGAACTTAGGATCATATTATTCCATCAATTTCTTGTTTGGATATGTCATCATTTGAGAGGGAGGAGTTTCATTCGATGTATCTCATAGAGGACATCTGTTGGGGCAGATTGATGCTAGCTTGGCTAGTTCCGTGCCAACTAAGGAACATCCTTGTTCAGAAACGAAAGAAACGTTTCTGCCACGATATTTTTGGCGTAGAATATCCGCCCGGCAAGTGGAAGACCCGGGTTATTTCCTTACATAGCAGACCTTTTTCTCGTTTCAAAATTATTCCCAACTTTACAGCTAATGCATGTCTGCATAGGAACTTTGGATCATATTTTTCCATCGATTTCTTGTTTGGCAATCTCACCATTTGAGAGGGAGGAGTTTCTATCGATGTATCTCTTAGAGGACCTCTGTTGGGGCAGTTTGATAACAGCTTGGCTATTTCCGTCCCACCCAAGGAAACGTCCGTAGTCAGAAACGGGAGAAAGTGTTCTGCTACGATAGTTCAGGGGTAGAATATCCGCCCGGCAAATAGAAGACACAGTTTCGATTCCCGGTCATAGCAGACTTTTTTCTCGTTTCAAAACTATTCCCACATATACAGCTTGTGCCTGTCTGCATAGGAATCTCGAATAATACTATTCCATCAATTTCTTGATTGGCAATCTCACCATTTGAGTGGGAGGAATTTTTGTCGATGTATCTCTTAGAGGACATCTGTTGGAGCTTTTTGATACTAGCTTGGCTAGTTCCGTCCCAACCAAGGAAACATCCTTGTTGAGAAACGAGAGAAAGTGTTCTGCTACGATAGTTCAAGGGTAGAATATCCGTCCGGCAAGTGGAAGACCCAGTTTGATTCCCGGTCAAAGCAGACTTTTTTCTCGTTTGAAAATTATTCCCACCTTTTCAGCTTACGCTTGTCTGCATAGGAACTTCGGATCATATTATTCCATCAAATTCTTGTTTGGCAATCTCACTATTTGAGACGGAGGAGTTTCTTTTGATGTATCGCTTAGAGGACCTCTGTTGGGGCAGTTTGATACTAGCTTAGCGTGAACCTTCCCAACCAAGGAATCATCCGTGTTCAGAAACCAGAGAAAGTGTTCTGCTACGATAGCTAAGAAGTAGAATATCCGCCCGGCAAGGGGAAGATCTGTGTTCGTTTCCCGTTCATAGCCGGTTTTTTCTTGTTTCAAAATTATTCCCACCTTTGCAGCTTATGCCTGTCTGCATAGGAGCTTCGGATCATATTATTCCATCTATTTAATGTTTCGCAATCTCACCATTTGAGATGGATCAGTTTCTATCGATTTATCTCTTAGAGGACCTCTGTTGGGGTAGTTTGATACCAGCTTGGCTAGTTCCGTCCCAACCAAGGAAACATCCGTGTTCAGGAACGAGAGAAAATGTTCTGCTAAGATAGTTCAAGGGTAGCATATGGGCCCAGCATGTGGAACACCCGGGTTGGATTACTGGTCATAGCAGACTTTATTCTCGTTTCAAAATTATTCCCACATTTTCAGCTTATGCCTGTCTGCATAGGATCTTCGTATCATATTATTCCATCAATTTCTTGTTTGGCAATCTAATCATTTGTGAGGGAGGAGTTTCTTTCGATGTATCTCTCAGAGGACATCTGATGGGGCAGTTTGATACTAGCTTATCTAGATCCGTCAATACCAAGGAAACATCCGTGTTCAGAAACGAGAGATAGTGTTTTGCCACGATAATTCATGGGTAAAATATCCGCCCGGCAAGTGGAGGACCTGAGTTCGATTCCCTATCATAGCTGACTTTTTTCTCGTTTCAAGATTATTCCCAACTTTAAAGCTTATGCCTGACTGCATAGGACCTTCGGATCATATTATTCCATCTATTTCATGTTAGGCAACCTCACCATTTGAGATGGAGGAGTTTCTTTCGATGTATCTCATACATGACATATGTTGGGGCCGTTTGATACTAGTTTGGCAAGTTCCGTTCCAACAAAGGAAACATCCGTGTTCAGAACTAGAGATAGTGTTCTGCTACGATAATTCAGGAGTAAAATATCCGCCCGGCAAGTGGAAGATCCGAGTTCGATTCCCTGTCATAGCTGGCTTTTTTCTCGTTTCAAGATATTTTCCAACTTTACAGCTTATCCCTGTCTGCATAGGATTCTCGGACCATACTATTCCATCAATTTCTTCTTTGGCAATCTAACCATTTGAGAGGGAGGAGTTTCTTTCGATGTATCTCTTAGAAGACTTCTGTTGGGGCAGTTTGATACTAGCGTGGATAGTTCCGTCCCAACCAAGGATACATCCGTGTTCAGAAACGAGAGAAATATTTCTTCTACGGTAGTTCAGGGGTAGAATTTCTAGATCCGTCCCAACCAAGGAAATATCCGAGTTCAGAACTAGAGATAGTGTTCTGCTACGATAATTCAGGGGTAGAATATCCGCCCGGCAAGTGGAAGACCCGGGTTCGATTCCCTGTCATAGGTGACTTTTTTCTCGTTTCAAGATTATTCCCAACTTTACAGTTTATGCCTGTCTGCATAGGATCTTCGGAACATATTAGTCTATCAATTTCTTGTTTGACAATCTCACCATTTGAGAGGGAGGAGTTTCTTTTGATGTATCTCTTAGAGGACATCTGCTGGGGCCGTTTGATACTAGCTTGGCTACTTCCGTCCCAACCAAGGAAATATCCGTGTTCATAAACGAGAGAAAGTATTCTGCTACGATAATTCAGGGGTAGAATATGCGCCCGGCATGTGGAAGCCCGGTTTCGATTCCCGGTCATAGCAGACTTTTTTTCGTTTCAAAATTATTCCCACCTTTTCAGCTTATGCCTGTCTGCATAGGAACTTAGGATCATATTATTCCATCAATTTCTTTTTTGGAAATGTCATCATTTGAGATGGAGGAGTTTCATTCGGTGTTTCTCTTAGAGGACATCTGTTGGGGCAGATTGATGCTAGCTTGGCTAGTTCCTTGCCAACCAAGGAAACATCCTTTTTCAGAAACGAGAGAAACGTTCTTCTACGATAGTTCTGGGGTAGAATATCCGCCCGGCAATTAGAAGACCCGGGTTATTTCCTTTCACAACAGACCTTTTTCGCGTTTCAAAATTATTCCCAACTTTTCTGCTAATGCCTGTCTTCATAGGATCTTCGGATCATATTATTCCATCAATTTCTTGTTTGGCAATCTCACCATTTAAGAGGGAGGAGTTTCTTTCGATGTATCTCTTAGAGGACATCTGCTGGGGCCGTTTGATACTAGCTTGGCTACTTCCGTCCCAACCAAGGAACTATCCGTGTTCATAAACGAGAGAAAGTGTTCTGCTACGATAGTTTAAGCGTAGAATATCCGCCCGGCATGTGGAAGCTTGGGTTCGATTCCCGGTCATAGCTGATTTTTTTTTCGTTTCAAAATTATTCCCACCTTTTCAGCTTATGCCTGTCTGCATAGGAACTTAAGATCATATTATTCCATCAATTTCTTGTTTGGAAATGTCATCATTTGAGAGGGAGGAGTTTCATTCGATGTATCTCTTAGAGGACATCTGTTGGGGCAGATTGATGCTAGCTTGGCTAGTTCCTTGCCAACCAAGGAAACATCCTTGTTCATAAACGAGAGAAACGTTCTGCTACGATAGTTCTGGGGTAGAATATCCGCCCGGCAATTGGAAGACCCGGGTTATTTCGTTTCATAACAGACCTTTTTCTCGTTTCAAAATTTTTCCCAACTTTACAGCTTATGCCTGTCTGCATAGGATCTTCGTATCATATTATTCCATCAATTTCTTGTTTGGCAATCTCATCATTTGAGAGGGAGGAGTTTCTATCGATGTATCTCTTAGAGGACATCTGATGGGCAATTTGATACTAGCTTCGCTAGATTTATCAAAACCAAGCAAACATCCGTGTTCATAAACGAGAGATAGTGTTTTGCTACGATAATTCAGGGGTAGAATCTCTGCCCGGCAAGTGGAGGATACGGGTTCGATTCACTGTCATAGCTGATATTTTCTCGTTTCAAGATTATTCCAAACTTTATAGCTTTTGCCTGTCTGCGTAGGATCTTCGGATCATATTATTCCATCAATTTCTTGTTTGGCAATCTCACCATTTGAGATGGAGGAGTTTCTTTCGATGTATCTCTTAGAGAACATCAGTTGGGGCAGTTTGATACTAGCTTGACTAGATCTGTCCCAACCAAGGAAACATCCGTTTTCAGAAACGAATGAAAGTGTTCTGCTACGATAGTTCAGGGGTAGAATATCCGGCCGGCAAGTGGAAGACCAGGGTTCGAATCCCGGTCATAGCAGACTTTTTTCTCGTTTCAAAATTATTCCCACCTTTACAGCTTGTGCCTGTCTGCGTAGGATTCTCGGATCATACTATACCATCAATTTCTTGTTTGGCAATCTCATCATTTGAGAAGGAGTTTCTTTCAATGTATCTCTTAGAGGACATCTGTTGGGGCAGTTTGATACTTGGTAGGCTAGATCCGTCCCAACCAAGGAATCATCCGTGTTCAGAAACGAGAGATAGAGTTTTGCTACGATAATTCAGAGGTAGAATATCCGCCCGGCTAGGAGAAGACCCTGGTTCGATTCCAGTTCATATCAGGTTTTTTCTTGTCTCAAAATTATTCAAACATTTGCAGCTTATGCCTGTCTGCATAGGATCTTCTGATTTCTTGTTTGGCAATCTCACCATTTGAGAGGGAGGAGTTTCTTTCGATGTATCTCTTAGAGGACATCAGTTGGGGCAGTTTCATACTAGCTTGGCTAGTTCCGTCCCAACCAAAGAACCATCCGTGTTCAGAAACGAGAAAATGTGTTCTGCTACGATAATTCTGGGGTAGAATATTTGCCCGGCAAATGGTGGACCCGGGTTTGATTCGCTTTCATAGCTGACATTTTTTCTCGTTTCAAGATTATTCTCAACTTTAAAGCTTATGCCTGTCTGCATAGGAACTTCGGATCATATTTTTCCATCTATTTCATGTTTGGCAATCTCACAATTTGAGATGGAGAGTTTCTTTCGATGTATCTCTTACAGGACATTTGTTGGGGCCGTTTGATACTAGCTTGGCTAGTTCCGTCCCAACAAAGGAAACATCCGTGTTCAGAAACGAGAGAAGGATTTCTGCTACGGTAGTTCAGGGGTAGAATATCTAGATCCGTCCCAACCAAGGAACATCCGAGTTCAGAACTAGAGATAGAGTTCTGCTACGATAATTCAGGGGTAGAATATCCGCCCGGCAAGTGGAAGACCCGGGTTCGATTCCCAGTCATAGGTGACTTTCTTCTCGTTTCAAGATTATTCCCAACTTTACAGCTTATGCCTGTCTGCATAGGATCTTCGGAACATATTATTCCATCAATTTCTTGTTTGACAATCTAACCATTTGAGAGGGAGGAGTTTCTTTCGATGTATCTCTTAGAGGACATCTGCTGGGGCCGTTTGATACTAGCTTGGCTACTTTTGTCCCAACCAAGGAAATATCCGTGTTCATAAACGAGAGAAAGTGTTCTGCTACGATAGTTTAGGGGTAGAATATCTGCCCTGCAAGTGGTGGACCCGGGTTCGATTCGCTGTCATAGCTGACTTTTTTCTCGTTTCAAGATTATTTCCAATCTGCTGGGGCCGTTTGATACTAGCCTAGCTACGTTCGTCCCAACCAAGGAAATATCCGTGTTCAGAAACTAGTGAATGTGTTCTGCTAAGATATTTCAGGGTTAGAATATCCGCCTGGCATGTGGAAGCCCGGGTTCGATTCCCGGTCATAGCAGACTTGTTTTCGTTTCAAAATTATTCCCAACTTTACAGCTAATCCCTGTCTGCATAGGATCTTCGGATTATATTATTCCACCAATTTCTTGTTTAGCAATCTCACCATTTGAGAGGGAGGAGTTTCTATCGATGTATCTCTTAGAGGACCTCTGTTGGGGCAGTTTGATAACAGCTTGGCTATTTCCGTCCCACCCAAGGAAACGTCCGTAGTCAGAAACGGGAGAAAGTGTTCTGCTACGATAGTTCAGGGGTAGAATATCCGCCCAGCATGTGGAAAACCCGGGTTGGATTCCTGGTCATAGCAGACTTTTTTCTCGTTTCAAAATTATTCCCACCTTTTCAGCTTATGCCTGTCTTCATGGGATCTTCGGAACATATTATTCCATTAAAATCTTGTTTGGCAATCTCACCATTTGAGAGGAACGATTTTTTTTTATGTATCGCTTAGAGGACCTCTGTTGGGGCAGTTTATTTCTAGCTTGGCTAGTACCTCACCAACCAAGGAAACACCCGTGTTCATAAACGAGAGAAAGTGTTCTGCTACGATAGTTTAGGGGTAGAATATCCGCCCGGCATGTGGAAGCCCGGGTTCGATTCCCGGTCATAGCAGACTTTTTTCGTTTCAAAATTATTCCCACCTTTTCAGATTATGCCTGTCTGCATAGGAACTTAAGATCATATTATTCCATCAATTTCTTGTTTGGAAATGTCATCATTTGAGAGGGAGGAGTTTTAATTCGATGTATCTCTTAAAGGACATCTGTTGGGGCAGATTGATGTTAGCTTGGCTAGTTCCGTGCCAACCAAGGAAACATCCTTGTTCAGAAACGAGAGATACGTTTCTGCTACGATAGTTCTGAGGTAGAATATCCCCCCGGCAAGTGGAAGACCCGGGTTATTTCCTTTCATAGCAGAACTTTTTCTCGTTTCAAAAGTATTCTCAACTTTACAGCTAAAGCCTGTCTGCATAGGATCTTCGGATCATATTATTCCATCGATTTCTTGTTTGGCAATCTCACCATTTGAGAAGGAGGAGTTTCTTTCGATGTATCTCTTAGAGAACATCAGTTGTGGCAGTTTGATACTAGCTTGGCTAGTTCCGTCCCAACCAAAGAACCATCCGTGTTCAGAAACGAGAAAAAGTGTTCTGCTACGTTAATTCTGGGGTAGAATATCCGTTTGAGAAATAGAAGACCCAGTTTCGATTCCCGGTCATAGCAGACTTTTTTCTCGTTTCAAAACTATTCCCACCTTTACAGCTTGTGACTGTCTGCATAGGAATCTCGGATCATACTATTCCATCAATTTCTTGTTTGGCAATCTCACTATTTGAGTGGGAGGAATTTCTTTCGATAAATCTCTTAGAGGACATCTGTTGGAGCTGTTTTATACTAGCTTGGCTAGTTCCGTCCCAACCAAAAAAACATCCGTGTTGAGAAACGAGAGAAAGTGTTCTGCTACGATAGTTCTGGGGTAGAATATACGCTCGGCAAGTGAAAGACCGGGGTTCGATTCCCGATCATAGCGGGTTTTTTCTTGTTTAAAAATTATTCCCATCTTTACAGCTTATGCCTGTCTGCATAGGATCTTCGTATCATATTATTCCATCAATTTCTTGTTTGGCAATCTCATCATTTGAGAGGGAGGAGTTTCTTTCGATGTATCTCTTAGAGGACATCTGATGGGTAGTTTGATACTAGCTTCGCTAGATCCGTCAAAACCAAGGAAACATCCGTGTTCATAAACGAGAGATAGTGTATTGCTACGATAATTCAGGGGTAGAATATCTGCCCGGCAAGTGAAGGACCCGGGTTCGATTCACTGTCTTAGCTGACTTTTTTCTCGTTTCAAGATTATTCCCAACATTAAAGCTTATGCCTGTCTTCATAGGAACTTCGGATCATATTATTCCATCTTTTTCATGTTTGGCACTCTCACCATTTGAGATGGAGGAGTTTCTTTCGATGTATCTCTTACAGGACATCTGTTGGGGCCGTTTGATACTAGCTTGGCTAGTTACGTCCCAACAAAGGAAACATCCGTGTTCTGAAACGAGAGAAAGTGTTCTGCTACGATAGTTCAGGGGTAGTATATCTAGATCCGTCCCAACCAAGGAAACATCCGTGTTCAGAACTAGACATAGTTTTCTGCTACGATAATTCAGGGGTAGAATATCCGCCCGGCAAGTGGAGGACCCGGGTTCGATTCCCTGTGATAGCTGACTTTATTGTCTTTTCAAAATTATTCCCAACTTTACAGCTTATGCCTGTCTGCATAGGATCTTCGGATTATATTATTCCATCTATTTCTTGTTTGGCATTCTCACCATTTGAGAGGGAGGTGTTTCTTTCGATGTATCTCTTAGAGTACATCTGCTGGGGCCGTTTGATACTAGCCTAGCTACTTTCGTCCCAACCAAGGAAATATCCGTGTTCAGAAACTAGTGAATGTGTTCTGCTAAGATATTTCAGGGTTGGAATATCCGCCTGGCATGTGGAAGCCCGGGTTCGATTCCCGGTCATAGCAGACTTATTTCGTTTCAAAATTATTCCCAACTTTACAGCTTATCCCTGTCTGCATAGGATCTTCGGATTATATTATTCCACCAATTTCTTGTTTGGCAATCTCACCATTTGAGAGGGAGGAGTTTCTATCGATGTTTCTCTTAAAGGACCTCTGTTGGGGCAGTTTGATAACAGCTTGGCTATTTCCGTCCCACCCAAGGAAACGTCCGTAGTCAGAAACGGGAGATAGTGTTCTGCTACGATAGTTCAGGGGTAGAATATCCGCCCAGCATGTGGAAATCCCGGGTTGGATTCCTGGTCATAGCAGACTTTTTTCTCGTTTCAAAATTATTCCCACCTTTTCAGCTTATGCCTGTCTTCATTGGATCTTCGGAACATATTATTCCATTAAAATCTTGTTTGGCAATCTCACCATTTGAGAGGGACGATTTTTTTTATGTATCGCTTAGAGGACCTCTGTTGGGGCAGTTTATTTCTAGCTTGGCTAGTACCTCACCAACCAAGGAAACACCCGTGTTCAGAAACCAGAGAAAGTGTTCTGCTACGATATTTAAGAGGTAGAATATCCGCCTGGCAAATGGAAGACCCGGGTTCGATTCTCGTTCAAAGCGGGTTTTTTCTTGTTTCAAAATTAATCCCATCTTTACAGCTTATGCCTTTCTGCATAGGATCTTCGTATCATATTATTCCATCAATTTCTTGTTTGGCAATCTCATCATTTGAGAGGGAGGAGTTTCTTTCGATGTATCTCTTAGAGGACATCTGATGGGGCAGTTTGATACTTGCTTGGCTAGATCCGTCAAAACCAAGAAAACATCCTTGTTCATAAACGAGAGATAGTGTTTTGCTACGATAATTCAGAAGTAGAATATCTGCCCATCAAGTGGAGGACCCGGGTTCGATTCATTGTCATAGCTGACTTTTTTCTCGTTTCACGATTATTCCCAACTTTGAAGCTTATGCCTGTCTGCATAAGATCCTCGGATTATATTATTCCACCAATTTCTTGTTTGGCAATCTCACGATTTGAGAGGGAGGAGTTTCTATCGATGTATCTCTTAGTGGACATCTGTTGGGGCAGTTTGATAACAGCTTGACTAGTTCCGCCCAACCATTGAAACGTCTGTGTTCAGAAACGAGAGAAAGTGTTCTGCTACTATAGTTCAGGGGTAAAATATCCGCCCAGCATGTGGAACACCCATT
Source organism: Tanypteryx hageni (assembly GCA_028673005.1). Taxonomy (NCBI): domain Eukaryota; kingdom Metazoa; phylum Arthropoda; class Insecta; order Odonata; family Petaluridae; genus Tanypteryx; species Tanypteryx hageni. The sequence goes on along the minus strand of CM054120.1, from coordinate 54,666,979 downwards.
TTGGATTCCTGGTCATAGCAGTTTTTTTTCTCGTTTCAAAATTATTCCCAACTTTTCAGCTTATGCATGTCTGCATATATCTCTTAGAGGACATCTGATGGGACAGTTTGATACTAGCTTCGCTATATCCGTCAAAACCAAGGAAACATCCGTGTTCATAAACGAGAGATAGTAATTTGCTACGATAATTCAGGGGTAGAATATATGCCCGGAAATTGGAGGACCCGGTATCGATTCACTGTCATAGCTGACTTTTTTCTCGTTTCAAGATTATTCCCATCTTTAAAGTTTATGCCTGTCTGCATAGGACCTTCGGATCATATTATTCCGTCTATTTCATGTTTGGCATTCTTACCATTTGAGATGGAAGAGTTTCGTTCGATGTATGTCTTACAGGACATCTGTTGGGGCCGATTGATACTAGCTTGGCAAATTCCGTCGCAACCAAGGAACTATCCGTGTTCATAAACGAGAGAAAGTATTCTGCTACGATAGGTTAGGGGTAGAATATCCGCCCGGCATGTGGAAGCCCGGGTTCGATTCCCGGTCATAGCAGACTTTTTTTTGTTTCAAATTTATTCCCACCTTTTCAGCTTATGCCTGTCTGCATAGAAACTTAGGATCATATTATTCCATCAATTTCATGTTTGGAAATTTCATCATTTGAGAGGGAGGAGTTTCAATTCGATGTATCTCTTAGAGGACATTTGTTGGGGCAGATTGATGCTAGCTTGGCTAGTTCCGTGCCAACCTAAGAAACGTCCTTATTCAGAAACTAGAGAAACGTTTCTGCTACGATAGTTCTGGAGTAAAAAATCCCCCCGGCAAGTGGAAGACCCGTGTTATTTCCTTTCATAGCAGTACTTTTTCTCGTTTCAAAATTATTCCCAACTTTACAGCTAATGCCTGTCTGCATATGATCTTCGGATCATATTATTCCATCGATTTCTTGTTTGGCAATCTCACCATTTGAGAGTGAGGAGTATCTTTCGATGTATCTCTTAGAGGACATCTGTTGGAGCTGTTTGATACTAGCTTGGCTAGTTCCGTCCCAACCAAAAAAACATCCGTGTTGAGAAACGAGAGAAAGTGTTCTGCTACGATAGTTCAGGGGTAGAATATCCGCCCGGCATGTGGAACACCCGGGTTGGATTCCTGGTCATAGCAGACTTTTTTCTCGTTTCAAAATTATTCCCACCTTTTCAGCTTAAGCCTGTCTGCATGGGATCTTCGGAACATATTATTCAATCAAAATCTTGTTTGGCAATATCACCATTTGAGAGGGAGGATTTTTTTTGATGTATCGCTTAGAGGACCTCTGTTGGGGCAGTTTGTTACTAGCTTGGCTAGTACCTCACCAACCAAGGAAACACCCGTGTTCAGAAACCAGAGAAAGTGTTCTGCTACGATAGTTCAGGGGTAGAATATCCGCCCGGCAAATAGAAGACCCAGTTACGATTCCCGGTCATAGCAGACTTTTTTCTCGTTTCAAAACTATTCCCACATATACAGCTTGTGCCTGTCTGCATAGGAATCTCGAATCATACTATTCCATCAATTTCTTGTTTGGCAATCTCACCATTTGAGTGGGAGGAATTTTTGTCGATGTATCTCTTAGAGGACATCTGTTGGAGCTTTTTGATACTAGCTTGGCTAGTTCCGTCCCAACAAAGGAAACATCCGTGTTCAGAAACGAGAGAAAGTGTTCTGCTACGATAGTTCAGGGGTAGTATATCTAGATCCGTCCGAACCAAGGAAACATCCGTGTTCAGAACTAGAGATAGTGTTCTGCTACGATAATTCAGGGGTAGAATATCCATCCGGCAAGTGGAAGACCCAGTTTGATTCCCGGTCATAGCAGAAGTTTTTCTCGTTTTAAAATTATTCTTACGTTTACAGCCTATCCTTTTCTGCATAGGATCTTCGGATCATATTATTCCAGCAATTGCTTGTTTGGCAATCTCACTATTTGAGAAGGAGGAGTTTCTATCGATGTATCTCTTAGAGGACCTCTGTTGTGGCAGTTTCATACCAGCTTGGCTAGTTCCGTCCCAACCAAGTAATCATCCGTGTTCAGAAACGAGAGATAGAGTTTTGCTACGATAATTCAGAGGTAGAATATCCGCCCGGCTAGGAGAAGACCCTGGTTCGATTCCAGTTCATATCAGGTTTTTTCTTGTCTCAAAATTATTCAAACATTTGCAGCTTATGCCTGTCTGCATAGGATCTTCTGATCATATTATTCCATCTATTTCATGTTTCGTAATCTCACCTTTTGAGATGTAGGAGTTTCTTTCGATTTATATCTTACAAGACATATGTTGGGGCCGTTTGATACTAGCTTGGCTACTTCCGTCCCAACCAAGGAAACATCCGTGTTAAGAAACGAGAGAAATATTTCTGCTACGGTAGTTCAGGGGTAGAATATCTAGATCCGTCCCAACCAAGGAAACATCCGATTTCAGAACTAGAGATAGTGTTCTGCTACGATAATTCAGGAGTAGAATATCCGCCCAGCAAGTGGAAGACCCGGGTTCGATTCCCTATCATAGCTGACTTTTTTTCGTTTCAAAATTATTCACACCTTTTCAGCTTATGTTTGTCTGCATAGAAACTTAGGATCATATTATTCCATCGATTTCTTGTTTGGCAATCTCACCATTTGAGAAGGAGGAGTTTCTTTCGATGTATCTCTTAGAGAACATCAGTTGTGGCAGTTTGATACTAGCTTGGCTAGTTCCGTCCCAACCAAAGAACCATCCGTGTTCAGAAACGAGAAAAAGTGTTCTGCTACGTTAATTCTGGGGTAGAATATCCGTTTGAGAAATAGAAGACCCAGTTTCGATTCCCGGTCATAGCAGACTTTTTTCTCGTTTCAAAACTATTCCCACCTTTACAGCTTGTGACTGTCTGCATAGGAATCTCGGATCATACTATTCCATCAATTTCTTGTTTGGCAATCTCACTATTTGAGTGGGAGGAATTTCTTTCGATAAATCTCTTAGAGGACATCTGTTGGAGCTGTTTTATACTAGCTTGGCTAGTTCCGTCCCAACCAAAAAAACATCCGTGTTGAGAAACGAGAGAAAGTGTTCTGCTACGATAGTTCTGGGGTAGAATATACGCTCGGCAAGTGAAAGACCGGGGTTCGATTCCCGATCATAGCGGGTTTTTTCTTGTTTAAAAATTATTCCCATCTTTACAGCTTATGCCTGTCTGCATAGGATCTTCGTATCATATTATTCCATCAATTTCTTGTTTGGCAATCTCATCATTTGAGAGGGAGGAGTTTCTTTCGATGTATCTCTTAGAGGACATCTGATGGGTAGTTTGATACTAGCTTCGCTAGATCCGTCAAAACCAAGGAAACATCCGTGTTCATAAACGAGAGATAGTGTATTGCTACGATAATTCAGGGGTAGAATATCTGCCCGGCAAGTGAAGGACCCGGGTTCGATTCACTGTCTTAGCTGACTTTTTTCTCGTTTCAAGATTATTCCCAACATTAAAGCTTATGCCTGTCTTCATAGGAACTTCGGATCATATTATTCCATCTTTTTCATGTTTGGCACTCTCACCATTTGAGATGGAGGAGTTTCTTTCGATGTATCTCTTACAGGACATCTGTTGGGGCCGTTTGATACTAGCTTGGCTAGTTACGTCCCAACAAAGGAAACATCCGTGTTCTGAAACGAGAGAAAGTGTTCTGCTACGATAGTTCAGGGGTAGTATATCTAGATCCGTCCCAACCAAGGAAACATCCGTGTTCAGAACTAGACATAGTTTTCTGCTACGATAATTCAGGGGTAGAATATCCGCCCGGCAAGTGGAGGACCCGGGTTCGATTCCCTGTGATAGCTGACTTTATTGTCTTTTCAAAATTATTCCCAACTTTACAGCTTATGCCTGTCTGCATAGGATCTTCGGATTATATTATTCCATCTATTTCTTGTTTGGCATTCTCACCATTTGAGAGGGAGGTGTTTCTTTCGATGTATCTCTTAGAGTACATCTGCTGGGGCCGTTTGATACTAGCCTAGCTACTTTCGTCCCAACCAAGGAAATATCCGTGTTCAGAAACTAGTGAATGTGTTCTGCTAAGATATTTCAGGGTTGGAATATCCGCCTGGCATGTGGAAGCCCGGGTTCGATTCCCGGTCATAGCAGACTTATTTCGTTTCAAAATTATTCCCAACTTTACAGCTTATCCCTGTCTGCATAGGATCTTCGGATTATATTATTCCACCAATTTCTTGTTTGGCAATCTCACCATTTGAGAGGGAGGAGTTTCTATCGATGTTTCTCTTAAAGGACCTCTGTTGGGGCAGTTTGATAACAGCTTGGCTATTTCCGTCCCACCCAAGGAAACGTCCGTAGTCAGAAACGGGAGATAGTGTTCTGCTACGATAGTTCAGGGGTAGAATATCCGCCCAGCATGTGGAAATCCCGGGTTGGATTCCTGGTCATAGCAGACTTTTTTCTCGTTTCAAAATTATTCCCACCTTTTCAGCTTATGCCTGTCTTCATTGGATCTTCGGAACATATTATTCCATTAAAATCTTGTTTGGCAATCTCACCATTTGAGAGGGACGATTTTTTTTATGTATCGCTTAGAGGACCTCTGTTGGGGCAGTTTATTTCTAGCTTGGCTAGTACCTCACCAACCAAGGAAACACCCGTGTTCAGAAACCAGAGAAAGTGTTCTGCTACGATATTTAAGAGGTAGAATATCCGCCTGGCAAATGGAAGACCCGGGTTCGATTCTCGTTCAAAGCGGGTTTTTTCTTGTTTCAAAATTAATCCCATCTTTACAGCTTATGCCTTTCTGCATAGGATCTTCGTATCATATTATTCCATCAATTTCTTGTTTGGCAATCTCATCATTTGAGAGGGAGGAGTTTCTTTCGATGTATCTCTTAGAGGACATCTGATGGGGCAGTTTGATACTTGCTTGGCTAGATCCGTCAAAACCAAGAAAACATCCTTGTTCATAAACGAGAGATAGTGTTTTGCTACGATAATTCAGAAGTAGAATATCTGCCCATCAAGTGGAGGACCCGGGTTCGATTCATTGTCATAGCTGACTTTTTTCTCGTTTCACGATTATTCCCAACTTTGAAGCTTATGCCTGTCTGCATAAGATCCTCGGATTATATTATTCCACCAATTTCTTGTTTGGCAATCTCACGATTTGAGAGGGAGGAGTTTCTATCGATGTATCTCTTAGTGGACATCTGTTGGGGCAGTTTGATAACAGCTTGACTAGTTCCGCCCAACCATTGAAACGTCTGTGTTCAGAAACGAGAGAAAGTGTTCTGCTACTATAGTTCAGGGGTAAAATATCCGCCCAGCATGTGGAACACCCATTTTGGATTCCTGGTCATAGCAGTTTTTTTTCTCGTTTCAAAATTATTCCCAACTTTTCAGCTTATGCATGTCTGCATATATCTCTTAGAGGACATCTGATGGGACAGTTTGATACTAGCTTCGCTATATCCGTCAAAACCAAGGAAACATCCGTGTTCATAAACGAGAGATAGTAATTTGCTACGATAATTCAGGGGTAGAATATATGCCCGGAAATTGGAGGACCCGGTATCGATTCACTGTCATAGCTGACTTTTTTCTCGTTTCAAGATTATTCCCATCTTTAAAGTTTATGCCTGTCTGCATAGGACCTTCGGATCATATTATTCCGTCTATTTCATGTTTGGCATTCTTACCATTTGAGATGGAAGAGTTTCGTTCGATGTATGTCTTACAGGACATCTGTTGGGGCCGATTGATACTAGCTTGGCAAATTCCGTCGCAACCAAGGAACTATCCGTGTTCATAAACGAGAGAAAGTATTCTGCTACGATAGGTTAGGGGTAGAATATCCGCCCGGCATGTGGAAGCCCGGGTTCGATTCCCGGTCATAGCAGACTTTTTTTTGTTTCAAATTTATTCCCACCTTTTCAGCTTATGCCTGTCTGCATAGAAACTTAGGATCATATTATTCCATCAATTTCATGTTTGGAAATTTCATCATTTGAGAGGGAGGAGTTTCAATTCGATGTATCTCTTAGAGGACATTTGTTGGGGCAGATTGATGCTAGCTTGGCTAGTTCCGTGCCAACCTAAGAAACGTCCTTATTCAGAAACTAGAGAAACGTTTCTGCTACGATAGTTCTGGAGTAAAAAATCCCCCCGGCAAGTGGAAGACCCGTGTTATTTCCTTTCATAGCAGTACTTTTTCTCGTTTCAAAATTATTCCCAACTTTACAGCTAATGCCTGTCTGCATATGATCTTCGGATCATATTATTCCATCGATTTCTTGTTTGGCAATCTCACCATTTGAGAGTGAGGAGTATCTTTCGATGTATCTCTTAGAGGACATCTGTTGGAGCTGTTTGATACTAGCTTGGCTAGTTCCGTCCCAACCAAAAAAACATCCGTGTTGAGAAACGAGAGAAAGTGTTCTGCTACGATAGTTCAGGGGTAGAATATCCGCCCGGCATGTGGAACACCCGGGTTGGATTCCTGGTCATAGCAGACTTTTTTCTCGTTTCAAAATTATTCCCACCTTTTCAGCTTAAGCCTGTCTGCATGGGATCTTCGGAACATATTATTCAATCAAAATCTTGTTTGGCAATATCACCATTTGAGAGGGAGGATTTTTTTTGATGTATCGCTTAGAGGACCTCTGTTGGGGCAGTTTGTTACTAGCTTGGCTAGTACCTCACCAACCAAGGAAACACCCGTGTTCAGAAACCAGAGAAAGTGTTCTGCTACGATAGTTCAGGGGTAGAATATCCGCCCGGCAAATAGAAGACCCAGTTACGATTCCCGGTCATAGCAGACTTTTTTCTCGTTTCAAAACTATTCCCACATATACAGCTTGTGCCTGTCTGCATAGGAATCTCGAATCATACTATTCCATCAATTTCTTGTTTGGCAATCTCACCATTTGAGTGGGAGGAATTTTTGTCGATGTATCTCTTAGAGGACATCTGTTGGAGCTTTTTGATACTAGCTTGGCTAGTTCCGTCCCAACAAAGGAAACATCCGTGTTCAGAAACGAGAGAAAGTGTTCTGCTACGATAGTTCAGGGGTAGTATATCTAGATCCGTCCGAACCAAGGAAACATCCGTGTTCAGAACTAGAGATAGTGTTCTGCTACGATAATTCAGGGGTAGAATATCCATCCGGCAAGTGGAAGACCCAGTTTGATTCCCGGTCATAGCAGAAGTTTTTCTCGTTTTAAAATTATTCTTACGTTTACAGCCTATCCTTTTCTGCATAGGATCTTCGGATCATATTATTCCAGCAATTGCTTGTTTGGCAATCTCACTATTTGAGAAGGAGGAGTTTCTATCGATGTATCTCTTAGAGGACCTCTGTTGTGGCAGTTTCATACCAGCTTGGCTAGTTCCGTCCCAACCAAGTAATCATCCGTGTTCAGAAACGAGAGATAGAGTTTTGCTACGATAATTCAGAGGTAGAATATCCGCCCGGCTAGGAGAAGACCCTGGTTCGATTCCAGTTCATATCAGGTTTTTTCTTGTCTCAAAATTATTCAAACATTTGCAGCTTATGCCTGTCTGCATAGGATCTTCTGATCATATTATTCCATCTATTTCATGTTTCGTAATCTCACCTTTTGAGATGTAGGAGTTTCTTTCGATTTATATCTTACAAGACATATGTTGGGGCCGTTTGATACTAGCTTGGCTACTTCCGTCCCAACCAAGGAAACATCCGTGTTAAGAAACGAGAGAAATATTTCTGCTACGGTAGTTCAGGGGTAGAATATCTAGATCCGTCCCAACCAAGGAAACATCCGATTTCAGAACTAGAGATAGTGTTCTGCTACGATAATTCAGGAGTAGAATATCCGCCCAGCAAGTGGAAGACCCGGGTTCGATTCCCTATCATAGCTGACTTTTTTTCGTTTCAAAATTATTCACACCTTTTCAGCTTATGTTTGTCTGCATAGAAACTTAGGATCATATTATTCCATCGATTTCTTGTTTGGCAATCTCACCATTTGAGAGGGAGGAGTTTCTTTCGATGTATCTCTTAGAGGACATCAGTTGGGGCAGTTTCATACTAGCTTGGCTAGTTCCGTCCCAACCAAAGAACCATCCGTGTTCAGAAACGAGAAAATGTGTTCTGCTACGATAATTCTGGGGTAGAATATCTGCCCGGCAAATGGTGGACCCGGGTTTGATTCGCTTTCATAGCTGACATTTTTTCTCGTTTCAAGATTATTCTCAACTTTAATGCTTATCCCTGTCTGCATAGGAACTTCGGATCATATTTTTCCATCTATTTCATGTTTGGCAATCTCAGAATTTGAGATGGAGAGTTTCTTTCGATGTATCTCTTACAGGACATTTGTTGGGGCCGTTTGATACTAGCTTGGCTAGTTCCGTCCCAACAAAGGAAACATCCGTGTTCAGAGACGAGAGAAGGATTTCTGCTACGGTAGTTCAGGGGTAGAATGTCTAGATCCGTCCCAACCAAGGAACATCCGAGTTCAGAACTAGAGATAGAGTTTTGCTACGATAATTCAGGGGTAGAATATCCGCCCGGCAAGTGGAAGACCCGGGTTCGATTCCCAGTCATAGGTGACTTTCTTCTCGTTTCAAGATTATTCCCAACTTTACAGCTTATGCCTGTCTGCATAGGATCTTCGGAACATATTATTCCATCAATTTCTTGTTTGACAATCTAACCATTTGAGAGGGAGGAGTTTCTTTCGATGTATCTCTTAGAGGACATCTGCTGGGGCCGTTTGATACTAGCTTGGCTACTTTTGTCCCAACCAAGGAAATATCCGTGTTCATAAACGAGAGAAAGTGTTCTGCTACGATAGTTTAGGGGTAGAATATCTGCCCTACAAGTGGTGGACCCGGGTTCGATTCGCTGTCATAGCTGTCTTTTTTCTCGTTTCAAGATTATTTCCAATATTCTGGGGCCGTTTGATACTAGCCTAGCTACGTTCGTCCCAACCAAGGAAATATCCGTGTTCAGAAACTAGTGAATGTGTTCTGCTAAGACATTTCAGGGTTGGAATATCCGCCTGGCATGTGGAAGCCCGGGTTCGATTCCCGGTCATAGCAGACTTGTTTTCGTTTCAAAATTATTCCCAACTTTACAGCTAATCCCAGTCTGCATAGGATCTTCGGATTATATTATTCCACCAATTTCTTGTTTGGCAATCTCACCATTTGAGAGGGAGGAGTTTCTATCGATGTATCTCTTAGAGGACCTCTGTTGGGGCAGTTTGATAACAGCTTGGCTATTTCCGTCCCACCCAAGGAAACGTCCGTAGTCAGAAACGGGAGAAAGTGTTCTGCTACGATAGTTCAGGGGTAGAATATCCGCCCAGCATGTGGAAAACCCGGGTTGGATTCCTGGTCATAGCAGACTTTTTTCTCGTTTCAAAATTATTCCCACCTTTTCAGCTTATGCCTGTCTTCATGGGATCTTCGGAACATATTATTCCATTAAAATCTTGTTTGGCAATCTCACCATTTGAGAGGAACGATTTTTTTTTATGTATCGCTTAGAGGACCTCTGTTGGGGCAGTTTATTTCTAGCTTGGCTAGTACCTCACCAACCAAGGAAACACCCGTGTTCATAAACGAGAGAAAGTGTTCTGCTACGATAGTTTAGGGGTAGAATATCCGCCCGGCATGTGGAAGCCCGGGTTCGATTCCCGGTCATAGCAGACTTTTTTCGTTTCAAAATTATTCCCACCTTTTCAGATTATGCCTGTCTGCATAGGAACTTAAGATCATATTATTCCATCAATTTCTTGTTTGGAAATGTCATCATTTGAGAGGGAGGAGTTTTAATTCGATGTATCTCTTAAAGGACATCTGTTGGGGCAGATTGATGTTAGCTTGGCTAGTTCCGTGCCAACCAAGGAAACATCCTTGTTCAGAAACGAGAGATACGTTTCTGCTACGATAGTTCTGAGGTAGAATATCCCCCCGGCAAGTGGAAGACCCGGGTTATTTCCTTTCATAGCATAACTTTTTCTCGTTTCAAAAGTATTCTCAACTTTACAGCTAAAGCCTGTCTGCATAGGATCTTCGGATCATATTATTACATCGATTTCTTGTTTGGCAATCTCACCATTTGAGAAGGAGGAGTTTCTTTCGATGTATCTCTTAGAGAACATCAGTTGTGGCAGTTTGATACTAGCTTGGCTAGTTCCGTCCCAACCAAAGAACCATCCGTGTTCAGAAACGAGAAAAAGTGTTCTGCTACGTTAATTCTGGGGTAGAATATCCGTTTGAGAAATAGAAGACCCAGTTTCGATTCCCGGTCATAGCAGACATTTTTCTCGTTTCAAAACTATTCCCACCTTTACAGCTTGTGACTGTCTGCATAGGAATCTCGGATCATACTATTCCATCAATTTCTTGTTTGGCAATCTCACTATTTGAGTGGGAGGAATTTCTTTCGATAAATCTCTTAGAGGACATCTGTTGGAGCTGTTTTATACTAGCTTGGCTAGTTCCGTCCCAACCAAAAAAACATCCGTGTTGAGAAACTAGAGAAAGTGTTCTGCTACGATAGTTCTGGGGTAGAATATACGCTCGGCAAGTGAAAGACCGGGGTTCGATTCCCGATCATAGCGGGTTTTTTCTTGTTTAAAAATTATTCCCATCTTTACAGCTTATGCCTGTCTGCATAGGATCTTCGTATCATATTATTCCATCAATTTCTTGTTTGGCAATCTCATCATTTGAGATGGAGGAGTTTCTTTCGATGTAATTCTTAGAGGACATCTGATGGGGCAGTTTGATACTAGCTTCGCTAGATCCGTCAAAACCAAGGAAACATCCGTGTTCATAAACGAGAGATAGTGTATTGCTACGATAATTCAGGGGTAGAATATCTGCCCGGCAAGTGAAGGACCCGGGTTCGATTCACTGTCTTAGCTGACTTTTTTCTCGTTTCAAGATTATTCCCAACATTAAAGCTTATGCCTGTCTTCATAGGAACTTCGGATCATATTATTCCATCTTTTTCATGTTTGGCACTCTCACCATTTGAGATGGAGGAGTTTCTTTCGATGTATCTCTTACAGGACATCTGTTGGGGCCGTTTGATACTAGCTTGGCTAGTTACGTCCCAACAAAGGAAACATCCGTGTTCTGAAACGAGAGAAAGTGTTCTGCTACGATAGTTCAGGGGTAGTATATCTAGATCCGTCCCAACCAAGGAAACATCCGTGTTCAGAACTAGACATATTTTTCTGCTACGATAATTCAGGGGTAGAATATCCGCCCGGCAAGTGGAGGACCCGGGTTCGATTCCCTGTGATAGCTGACTTTATTGTCTTTTCAAAATTATTCCCAACTTTACAGCTTATGCCTGTCTGCATAGGATCTTCGGATTATATTATTCCATCTATTTCTTGTTTGGCATTCTCACCATTTGAGAGGGAGGTGTTTCTTTCGATGTATCTCTTAGAGGACATCTGCTGGGGCCGTTTGATACTAGCCTAGCTACTTTCGTCCCAACCAAGGAAATATCCGTGTTCAGAAACTAGTGAATGTGTTCTGCTAAGATATTTCAGGGTTGGAATATCCGCCTGGCATGTGGAAGCCCGGGTTCGATTCCCGGTCATAGCAGACTTATTTCGTTTCAAAATTATTCCCAACTTTACAGCTTATCCCTGTCTGCATAGGATCTTCGGATTATATTATTCCACCAATTTCTTGTTTGGCAATCTCACCATTTGAGAGGGAGGAGTTTCTATCGATGTTTCTCTTAGAGGACCTCTGTTGGGGCAGTTTGATAACAGCTTGGCTATTTCCGTCCCACCCAAGGAAACGTCCGTAGTCAGAAACGGGAGATAGTGTTCTGCTACGATAGTTCAGGGGTAGAATATCCGCCCAGCATGTGGAAAACCCGGGTTGGATTCCTGGTCATAGCAGACTTTTTTCTCGTTTCAAAATTATTCCCACCTTTTCAGCTTATGCCTGTCTTCATGGGATCTTCGGAACATATTATTCCATTAAAATCTTGTTTGGCAATCTCACCATTTGAGAGGGACGATTTTTTTTATGTATCGCTTAGAGGACCTCTGTTGGGGCAGTTTATTTCTAGCTTGGCTAGTACCTCACCAACCAAGGAAACACCCGTGTTCATAAACGAGAGAAAGTGTTCTGCTACGATAGTTTAGGGGTAGAATATCCGCCCGGCATGTGGAAGCCCGGGTTCGATTCCCGGTCATAGCAGACTTTTTTCGTTTCAAAATTATTCCCACCTTTTCAGATTATGCCTGTCTGCATAGGAACTTAAGATCATATTATTCCATCAATTTCTTGTTTGGAAATGTCATCATTTGAGAGGGAGGAGTTTTAATTCGATGTATCTCTTAAAGGACATCTGTTGGGGCAGATTGATGTTAGCTTGGCTAGTTCCGTGCCAACCAAGAAAACATCCTTGTTCAGAAACGAGAGATACGTTTCTGCTACGATAGTTCTGAGGTAGAATATCCCCCGGCAAGTGGAAGACCCGGGTTATTTCCTTTCATAGCATAACTTTTTCTCGTTTCAAAAGTATTCTCAACTTTACAGCTAAAGCCTGTCTGCATAGGATCTTCGGATCATATTATTCCATCGATTTCTTGTTTGGCAATCTCACCATTTGAGAAGGAGGAGTTTCTTTCGATGTATCTCTTAGAGAACATCAGTTGTGGCAGTTTGATACTAGCTTGGCTAGTTCCGTCCCAACCAAAGAACCATCCGTGTTCAGAAACGAGAAAAAGTGTTCTGCTACGTTAATTCTGGGGTAGAATATCCGTTTGAGAAATAGAAGACCCAGTTTCGATTCCCGGTCATAGCAGACATTTTTCTCGTTTCAAAACTATTCCCACCTTTACAGCTTGTGACTGTCTGCATAGGAATCTCGGATCATACTATTCCATCAATTTCTTGTTTGGCAATCTCACTATTTGTGTGGGAGGAATTTCTTTCGATAAATCTCTTAGAGGACATCTGTTGGAGCTGTTTTACACTAGCTTGGCTAGTTCCGTCCCAACCAAAAAAACATCCGTGTTGAGAAACGAGAGAAAGTGTTCTGCTACGATAGTTCTGGGGTAGAATATACGCTCGGCAAGTGAAAGACCGGGGTTCGATTCCCGATCATAGCGGGTTTTTTCTTGTTTAAAAATTATTCCCTTCTTTACAGCTTATGCCTGTCTGCATAAGATCTTCGTATCATATTATTCCATCAATTTCTTGTTTGGCAATCTCATCATTTGAGATGGAGGAGTTTCTTTCGATGTAATTCTTAGAGGACATCTGATGGGGCAGTTTGATACTAGGTTCGCTAGATCCGTCAAAACCAAGGAAACATCCGTGTTCATAAACGAGAGATAGTGTATTGCTACGATAATTCAGGGGTAGAATATCTGCCCGGCAAGTGAAGGACCCGGGTTCGATTCACTGTCTTAGCTGACTTTTTTCTCGTTTCAAGATTATTCCCAACTTTAAAGCTTATGCCTGTCTTCATAGGAACTTCGGATCATATTATTCCATCTTTTTCATGTTTGGCACTCTCACCATTTGAGATGGAGGAGTTTCTTTCGATGTATCTCTTACAGGACATCTGTTGGGGCCGTTTGATACTAGCTTGGCTAGTTACGTCCCAACAAAGGAAACATCCGTGTTCTGAAACGAGAGAAAGTGTTCTGCTACGAAAGTTCAGGGGTAGTATATCTAGATCCGTCCCAACCAAGGAAACATCCGTGTTCAGAACTAGACATAGTTTTCTGCTACGATAATTCAGGGGTAGAATATCCGCCCGGCAAGTGGAGGACCCGGGTTCGATTCCCTGTGATAGCTGACTTTATTGTCTTTTCAAAATTATTCCCAACTTTACAGCTTATGCCTGTCTGCATAGGATCTTCGGATTATATTATTCCATCTATTTCTTGTTTGGCATTCTCACCATTATGAGGGAGGTGTTTCTTTCGATGTATCTCTTAGAGGACATCTGCTGGGGCCGTTTGATACTAGCCTAGCTACTTTCGTCCCAACCAAGGAAATATCCGTGTTCAGAAACTAGTGAATGTGTTCTGCTAAGATATTTCAGGGTTGGAATATCCGCCTGGCATGTGGAAGCCCGGGTTCGATTCCCGGTCATAGCAGACTTATTTCGTTTCAAAATTATTCCCAACTTTACAGCTTATCCCTGTCTGCATAGGATCTTCGGATTATATTATTCCACCAATTTCTTGTTTGGCAATCTCACCATTTGAGAGGGAGGAGTTTCTATCGATGTTTCTCTTAGAGGACCTCTGTTGGGGCAGTTTGATAACAGCTAGGCTATTTCCGTCCCACCCAAGGAAACGTCCGTAGTCAGAAACGGGAGATAGTGTTCTGCTACGATAGTTCAGGGGTAGAATATCCGCCCAGCATGTGGAAAACCCGGGTTGGATTCCTGGTCATAGCAGACTTTTTTCTCGTTTCAAAATTATTCCCACCTTTTCAGCTTATGCCTGTCTTCATTGGATCTTCGGAACATATTATTCCATTAAAATCTTGTTTGGCAATCTCACCATTTGAGAGGGACGATTTTTTTTATGTATCGCTTAGAGGACCTCTGTTGGGGCAGTTTATTTCTAGCTTGGCTAGTACCTCACCAACCAAGGAAACACCCGTGTTCAGAAACCAGAGAAAGTGTTCTGCTACGATATTTAAGAGGTAGAATATCCGCCTGGCAAAGGGAAGACCCGGGTTAGATTCTCGTTCATAGCGGGTTTTTTCTTGTTTCAAAATTAATCCTATCTTTACAGCTTATGCCTTTCTGCATAGGATCTTCGTATCATATTATTCCATCAATTTCTTGTTTGGCAATCTCATCATTTGAGAGGGAGGAGTTTCTTTCGATGTATCTCTTAGAGGACATCTGATGGGGCAGTTTGATACTTGCTTGGCTAGATCCGTCAAAACCAAGAAAACATCCTTGTTCATAAACGAGATATAGTGTTTTGCTACGATAATTCAGAAGTAGAATATCTGCCCATCAAGTGGAGGACCCGGGTTCGATTCATTGTCATAGCTGACTTTTTTCTCGTTTCACGATTATTCCCAACTTTGAAGCTTATGCCTGTCTGCATAAGATCCTCGGATTATATTATTCCACCAATTTCTTGTTTGGCAATCTCACGATTTGAGAGGGAGGAGTTTCTATCGATGTATCTCTTAGTGGACATCTGTTGGGGCAGTTTGATAACAGCTTGACTAGTTCCGTCCCAACCATTGAAACGTCTGTGTTCCGAAACGAGAGAAAGTGTTCTGCTACTATAGTTCAGGGGTAAAATATCCGCCCAGCATGTGGAACACCCATTTTGGATTCCTGGTCATAGCAGTTTTTTTTCTCGTTTCAAAATTATTCCCAACTTTTCAGCTTATGCATGTCTGCATATATCTCTTAGAGGACATCTGATGGGACAGTTTGATACTTGCTTCGCTGTATCCGTCAAAACCAAGGAAACATCCGTGTTCATAAACGAGAGATAGTGTTTTGCTACGATAATTCAGGGGTAGAATATCTGCCCGGAAAGCGGAGGACCCGGGTTCGATTCACTGTCATAGCTGACTTTTTTCTCGTTTCAAATCATTCCCAACTTTAAAGCTTATGCCTGTCTGCAGAGGACATTTGTATCATATTATTCCCTCAATTTCTTGTTTGGCAATCTCACCATTTGAAAGGGAGGAGTTACTTTCGATGTATCTCTTAGAGGACGTCTGCTGGGGCCGTTTGATACTAGCTTGGCTACTTCCGTCCCAACCAAGGAACTATCCGTGTTCATAAACGAGAGACAGTGTTTTGCTACGATAATTCAGAAGTAGAATATCTGCCCGGCATGTGGAAGCCCGGTTTCGATTCCCGGTCATAGCAGACTTTTTTTCGTTTCAAAATTATTCCCACCTTTTCAGCTTATGCCTGTCTACATAGGAAGTTGGGATCATATTATTCCATCAATTTCCTGTTATGAAATGTCATCATTTGAGAGGGAGGAGTTTCATTCGATGTTTCTCTTAGAGGACATCTGTTGGGGCAGATTGATGCTAGCTTGGCTAGTTCCTTGCCAACCAAGGAAACATCCTTGTTCATAAACGAGAGAAACGTTCTGCTACGATAGTTCTGGGGTAGAATATCCGCCCGGCAATTGGAAGACCCGGGTTATTTCGTTTCATAACAGACCTTTTTCTCGTTTCAAAATTATTCCCAACTTTACAGCTAATGCCTGTCTGCATATGATCTTCGGATCATATTATTCCATCGATTTCTTGTTTAACAATCTCATCATTTGAGAGGGAGGAGTTTCTTTCGATGTATCTCTTAGAGGACATCTGATGGGACAGTTTGATACTAGCTTTGCTAGATCCGGCAAAATCAAGGAAACATCCGTGTTCATAAACGAGAGATAGTGATTTGCTACGATAATTATGGGGTAGAATATCTGCCCGGCAAGTGGTGGACCCGGGTTCGTTTCGCTGTCATTGCTGACTTTTTTCTCGTTTCAAGATTATTTCCAACTTAAAAGCTTACGCCTGTCTGCATAGGAACTTCTGATCATATTATTCCATCTATTTCATGTTTGGCAATCTCACAATTTGAGATGGAGGAGTTTCTTTCGATGTATATCTTACAGGACATCTGTTGGGGCCGTTTGATACTACCTTGGCTAGTTCCGTCCCAACAAAGGAAACATCCGTGTTCAGAAACGAGAGAAAGATTTCTGCTACGGTAGTTCATGGGTAGAATATCTTGATCCGTCCCAACCAAGGAAACATCCGAGTTCAGAACTAGAGATAGTGTTCTGCTACGATAATTCAGGGGTAGAATATCCGCCCGGCACGTGGAAGCCCGGGTTCGATTCCCGGTCATAGCAGAATTTTTTTCGTTTCAAAATTATTCCCACCTTTTCAGCATATGCCTGTCTGCATAGGAACTTAAGATCATATTATTCCATCAATTTCTTGTTTGGCAATCTCACCATTTGAGAGGGAGGAGTTTCTTTCGATGTATCTCTTAGAGAACATCAGTTGGGGCAGTTTGATACTATCTTGGCTAGTTCCGTCCCAAACAAAGAACCATCCGTGTTCAGAAACGAGAAAAAGTGTTCTGCTACGATAATTCTGGGGTAGAATATACGTTTGACAAATAGAAGACCCAGTTTCGATTCCCGGTCATAGCAGACTTTTTTCTCGTTTCAAAACTATTCCCACCTTTACAGCTTGTGACTGTCTGCATAGGATCATCGGATTATATTATTCCACCAATTTCTTGTTTGGCAATCTCACGATTTGAGAGGGAGGAGTTTCTATCGATGTATCTATTAGAGGACATCTGCTGAGGCCGTTTGATACTAGCTTGGCTTCTTCCGTCCCAACTAAGGAAATATCCGTGTTCATAAACGAGAGAAAGTGTTCTGCTACGATAGTTCTGGGGTAGAATATCCGCTCGGCAAGTGAAAGACCCGGGTTCGATTGCCGATCGTAGCGGGTTTTTTCTTGTTTAAAAATTATTCCCATCTTTACAGCTTATGCCTGTCTGCATAGGATCTTCGTATCATATTATTCCATCAATTTCTTGTTTGGCAATCTCATCATTTGAGATGGAGGAGTTTCTTTCGATGTATCTCTTAGAGGACATCTGATGGGCAGTTTGATACTAGCTTCGCTAGATCCGTCAAAACCAAGGAAACATCCGTGTTCATAAACGAGAGATAGTGTTTTGCTACGATAATTCAGGGGTAGAATTACTGCCCGGCAAGTGAAGGACCCGGGTTCGATTCACAATCATAGCTGACTTTTTTCTCGTTTCAAGATTATTCCCAACTTTAAAGCTTATGCCTGTCTGCATAGGATCTTCGGATCATATTATTCCATCTATTTCATGTTTGGCAATCTCACCATTTGAGATGGAGGAGTTTCTTTCGATGTATCTCTTAGAGGACCTCTGTTGTGGCAGTTTGATACCAGCTTGGCTAGTTCCGTCCCAACCAAGTAATCATCCGTGTTCAGAAACGAGAGAAAGTGTTCTGCTACGATACTTCAGGGGTAGAATATCCGCCCAGCATGTGGAAGACCCGGATTCGATTCTCGGTCATAGCAGTCTTTTTTCTCGTGTCAAAATTATTCCCACCTTTTCAGCTTATGCCTGTCTGCATAGGAACTTCGTATCATATTATTCCATCAATTTCTTGTTTGGCAATCACACCATTCGAGAGGGAGGAGTTTCTTTCGATGTATCTCTTAGAGGACATCTGATGGGGCCGTTTGATACTAGCTTTGCTACTTCCGTCCCAACCAAGGAACTAGCCTTGTTCATAAACGAGGGAAAGTATTCTGCTACGGTATTTTAGGGGTAGAATATCCGCCCGGCATGTGGAAGCCCGGTTTCGATTCCCGGTCATACCAGACTTTTTTTCGTTTCAAAAATATTCCCACCTTTTCAGCTTATGCCTGTCTGCATAGGAACTTAGGATCATATTATTAAATCAATTTCTTGTTTGGAAATGTCATAAATTGAGAGAGAGGAGTTCTTTTGATGTATCTCTTAGAGGACATCTGATGGGACAGTTTGATACTAGCTTCGCTAGATCCGTCAAAACCAAGGAAACATCCGTGTTCATAAACGAGAGATAGTGTTTTGCTACGATAATTCAGGGGTAGAATATATGCCCGGAAAGTGGAGGACCCGGTATCGATTCACTGTCATAGCTGACTTTTTTCTCGTTTCAAGATTATTCCCAACTTTCAAGCTTATGCCTGTCTGCATAGGACCTTCGGATCATATTATTCCACATATTTCATGTTTGGCATTCTCACCATTTGAGATGGAAGAGTTTCTTTCGATGTATGTCTTACAGAACATCTGTTGGGGCCGTTTGATACTAGCTAGGCAACTTCCGTCGCAACCAAGGAACTATCCGTGTTCATAAACGAGAGAAAGTATTCTGCTACGCTAGTTTAGGGGTAGAATATCCGCCCGGCATGTGGAAGCCCGGGTTCGATTCCCGGTCATAGCAGACTTTTTTTCGTTTCAAATTTATTCCCACCTTTTCAGCTTATGCCTGTCTGCATAGAAACTTAGGATCATATTATTCCATCGATTTCTTGTTTGGCAATCTCACCATTTGAGAGTGAGGAGTATCTTTCGATGTATCTCTTAGAGGACATCTGTTGGTGCTGTTTGATACTAGCTTGGCTAGTTCCGTCCCAACCAAAAAAACATCCGTGTTGAGAAACGAGAGAAAGTGTTCTGCTACGATAGTTCTGGGGTAGAATATCCGCCCGGCAAGTGAAAGACCCGTGTTCGATTCCCGTTCATAGCGGGTTTTTTCTTGTTTAAAAACTATTCCCATCTTTACAGCTTATGCCTGTCTGCATAGGATCTTCGTATCATATTATTCGATTAATTTCTTGTTTGGCAATCTCATCATTTGAGAGGGAGGAGTTTCTTTCTATATATCTCTTAGAGGACATCTGATGGGCAGTTTGATATTAGATTCGCTAGATCCGTCAAAACCAAGGACACATCCGTGTTCATAAACGAGAGATAGTGTTTTGCTACGATAATTCAGGGGTAGAATATCTGCCCGGCAAGTGGAGGACCCGGGTTCGATTCACTGTCATAGCTGACTTTTTTCTCGTTTCAAGATTATTCCCAACTTTAAAGCATATGCCTGTCTGCATAGGATCTTCGGATCATATTATTCCATCTATTTCATGTTTGGCAATCTCACTATTTGAGATGGAGTAGTTTCTTTCGATGTATCTCTTACAGGACATCTGTTGGGGCCGTTTGATATCTGTCCATCCATTTCTTGTTTGTCAATCTCACCATTTGAGAGGGAGGAGTTTCTTTCGATGTATCTCTTAGAGGACATCTGCTGGGGTAGTTTGATACTAGCCTAGCTACTTTCGTCCCAACCAAGGAAGCATCCGTGTTCAGAAACTAGTGAAAGTGTTCTGCTACGATAGTTCAGGGGTAGTATATCTAGAACCGTCCCAACCAAGGAAACATCCGTGTTCAGAACTAGAGATAGTTTTCTGCTACGATAGTTCAGGGGTAGAATATCCGCCCGGCAAATAGAAGACCCAGTTTCGATTCCCGGTCATAGCAGACTTTTTTCTCGTTTCAAAACTATTCCCACATATACAGCTTGTGCCTGTCTGCATAGGAATCTCGAATCATACTATTCCATCAATTTCTTGTTTGGCAATCTCACCATTTGAGTGGGAGGAATTTTTGTCGATGTATCTCTTAGAGGACATCTGTTGGAGCTTTTTGATACTAGCTTGGCTAGTTCCGTCCCAACAAAGGAAACATCCGTGTTCAGAAACGAGAGAAAGTGTTCTGCTACGATAGTTCAGGGGTAGTATATCTAGATCCGTCCGAACCAAGGAAACATCCGTGTTCAGAACTAGAGATAGTGTTCTGCTACGATAATTCAGGGGTAGAATATCCTTCCGGCAAGTGGAAGACCCAGTTTGATTCCCGGTCATAGCAGAAGTTTTTCTCGTTTGAAAATTATTCTTACGTTTACAGCCTATCCTTTTCTGCATAGGATCTTCGGATCATATTATTCCAGCAATTGCTTGTTTGGCCATCTCACTATTTGAGAAGGAGGAGTTTCTATCGATGTATCTCTTAGAGGACCTCTGTTGTGGCAGTTTGATACCAGCTTGGCTAGTTCCGTCCCAACCAAGTAATCATCCGTGTTCAGAAACGAGAGATAGAGTTTTGCTACGATAATTCAGAGGTAGAATATCCGCCCGGCTAGGAGAAGACCCTGGTTCGATTCCAGTTCATATCAGGTTTTTTCTTGTCTCAAAATTATTCAAACATTTGCAGCTTATGCCTGTCTGCATAGGATCTTCTGATCATATTAATCCATCTATTTCATGTTTCGTAATCTCACCTTTTGAGATGTAGGAGTTTCTTTCGATTTATATCTTACAAGACATGTTGGGGCCGTTTGATACTAGCTTGGCTACTTCCGTCCCAACCAAGGAAACATCCGTGTTCAGAAGCGAGAGAAATATTTCTGCTACGGTAGTTCAGGGGTAGAATATCTAGATCCGTCCCAACCAAGGAAACATCCGATTTCAGAACTAGAGATAGTGTTCTGCTACGATAATTCAGGGATAGAATATCCGCCCAGCAAGTGGAAGACCCGGGTTCGATTCCCTATCATAGCTGACTTTTTTTCGTTTCAAAATTATTCACACCTTTTCAGCTTATGTTTGTCTGCATAGAAACTTAGGATCATATTATTCCATCGATTTCTTGTTTGGCAATCTCACCATTTGAGAGGGAGGAGTTTCTTTCGATGTATCTCTTAGAGGACATCAGTTGGGGCAGTTTCATACTAGCTTGGCTAGTTCCGTCCCAACCAAAGAACCATCCGTGTTCAGAAACGAGAAAATGTGTTCTGCTACGATAATTCTGGGGTAGAATATCTGCCCGGCAAATGGTGGACCCGGGTTTGATTCGCTTTCATAGCTGACATTTTTTCTCGTTTCAAGATTATTCTCAACTTTAAAGCTTATGCCTGTCTGCATAGGAACTTCGGATCATATTTTTCCATCTATTTCATGTTTGGCAATCTCACAAATTGAGATGGAGAGTTTCTTTCGATGTATCTCTTACAGGACATTTGTTGGGGCCGTTTGATACTAGCTTGGCTAGTTCCGTCCCAACAAAGGAAACATCCGTGTTCAGAAACGAGAGAAGGATTTCTGCTACGGTAGTTCAGGGGTAGAATATCTAGATCCGTCCCAACCAAGGAACATCCGAGTTCAGAACTAGAGATAGAGTTCTGCAACGATAATTCAGGGGTAGAATATCCGCCCGGCAAGTGGAAGACCCGGGTTCGATTCCCAGTCATAGGTGACTTTCTTCTCGTTTCAAGATTATTCCCAACTTTACAGCTTATGCCTGTCTGCATAGGATCTTCGGAACATATTATTCCATCAATTTCTTGTTTGACAATCTAACCATTTGAGAGGGAGGAGTTTCTTTCGATGTATCTCTTAGAGGACATCTGCTGGGGCCGTTTGATACTAGCTTGGCTACTTTTGTCCCAACCAAGGAAATATCCGTGTTCATAAACGAGAGAAAGTGTTCTGCTACGATAGTTTAGGGGTAGAATATCTGCCCTGCAAGTGGTGGACCCGGGTTCGATTCGCTGTCATAGCTGACTTTTTTCTCGTTTCAAGATTATTTCCAATCTGCTGGGGCCGTTTGATACTAGCCTAGCTACGTTCGTCCCAACCAAGGAAATATCCGTGTTCAGAAACTAGTGAATGTGTTCTGCTAAGATATTTCAGGGTTGGAATATCCGCCTGGCATGTGGAAGCCCGGGTTCAATTCCCGGTCATAGCAGACTTGTTTTCGTTTCAAAATTATTCCCAACTTTACAGCTAATCCCTGTCTGCATAGGATCTTCGGATTATATTATTCCACCAATTTCTTGTTTGGCAATCTCACCATTTGAGAGGGAGGAGTTTCTATCGATGTATCTCTTAGAGGACCTCTGTTGGGGCAGTTTGATAACAGCTTGGCTAGTTCCGTCCCAACCAAAGAACCATCCGTGTTCAGAAACGAGAAAAAGTGTTCTGCTACGTTAATTCTGGGGTAGAATATCCGTTTGAGAAATAGAAGACCCAGTTTCGATTCCCGGTCATAGCAGACTTTTTTCTCGTTTCAAAACTATTCCCACCTTTACAGCTTGTGACTGTCTGCATAGGAATCTCGGATCATACTATTCCATCAATTTCTTGTTTGGCAATCTCACTATTTGAGTGGGAGGAATTTCTTTCGATAAATCTCTTAGAGGACATCTGTTGGAGCTGTTTTATACTAGCTTGGCTAGTTCCGTCCCAACCAAAAAAACATCCGTGTTGAGAAACGAGAGAAAGTGTTCTGCTACGATAGTTCTGGGGTAGAATATACGCTCGGCAAGTGAAAGACCGGGGTTCGATTCCCGATCATAGCGGGTTTTTTCTTGTTTAAAAAATATTCCCATCTTTACAGCTTATGCCTGTCTGCATAGGATCTTCGTATCATATTATTCCATCAATTTCTTGTTTGGCAATCTCATCATTTGAGATGGAGGAGTTTCTTTCGATGTAATTCTTAGAGGACATCTGATGGGGCAGTTTGATACTAGCTTCGCTAGAACCGTCAAAACCAAGGAAACATCCGTGTTCATAAACGAGAGATAGTGTATTGCTACGATAATTCAGGGGTAGAATATCTGCCCGGCAAGTGATGGACCCGGGTTCGATTCACTGTCTTAGCTGACTTTTTTCTCGTTTCAAGATTATTCCCAACTTTAAAGCTTATGCCTGTCTTCATAGGAACTTCGGATCATATTATTCCATCTTTTTCATGTTTGGCACTCTCACCATTTGAGATGGAGGAGTTTCTTTCGATGTATCTCTTACAGGACATCTGTTGGGGCCGTTTTGATACTAGCTTGGCTAGTTACGTCCCAACAAAGGAAACATCCGTGTTCTGAAACGAGAGAAAGTGTTCTGCTACGATAGTTCAGGGGTAGTATATCTAGATCCGTCCCAACCAAGGAAACATCCGTGTTCAGAACTAGACATAGTTTTCTGCTACGATAATTCAGGGGTAGAATATCCGCCCGGCAAGTGGAGGACCCGGGTTCGATTCCCTGTGATAGCTGACTTTATTGTCTTTTCAAAATTATTCCCAACTTTACAGCTTATGCCTGTCTGCATAGGATCTTCGGATTATATTATTCCATCTATTTCTTGTTTGGCATTCTCACCATTTGAGAGGGAGGTGTTTCTTTCGATGTATCTCTTAGAGTACATCTGCTGGGGCCGTTTGATACTAGCCTAGCTACTTTCGTCCCAACCAAGGAAATATCCGTGTTCAGAAACTAGTGAATGTGTTCTGCTAAGATATTTCAGGGTTGGAATATCCGCCTGGCATGTGGAAGCCCGGGTTCGATTCCCGGTCATAGCAGACTTATTTCGTTTCAAAATTATTTCCAACTTTACAGCTTA
Organism: Tanypteryx hageni; assembly: GCA_028673005.1. Taxonomy (NCBI): domain Eukaryota; kingdom Metazoa; phylum Arthropoda; class Insecta; order Odonata; family Petaluridae; genus Tanypteryx; species Tanypteryx hageni. The sequence continues at coordinate 54,642,904 of CM054120.1, read as the reverse complement.
TCCCTGTCTGCATAGGATCTTCGGATTATATTATTCCACCAATTTCTTGTTTGGCAATCTCACCATTTGAGAGGGAGGAGTTTCTATCGATGTTTCTCTTAGAGGACCTCTGTTGGGGCAGTTTGATAACAGCTTGGCTATTTCCGTCCCACCCAAGGAAACGTCCGTAGTCAGAAACGGGAGATAGTGTTCTGCTACGATAGTTCAGGGGTAGAATATCCGCCCAGCATGTGGAAAACCCGGGTTGGATTCCTGGTCATAGCAGACTTTTTTCTCGTTTCAAAATTATTCCCACCTTTTCAGCTTATGCCTGTCTTCATTGGATCTTCGGAACATATTATTCCATTAAAATCTTGTTTGGCAATCTCACCATTTGAGAGGGACGATTTTTTTTATGTATCGCTTAGAGGACCTCTGTTGGGGCAGTTTATTTCTAGCTTGGCTAGTACCTCACCAACCAAGGAAACACCCGTGTTCAGAAACCAGAGAAAGTGTTCTGCTACGATATTTAAGAGGTAGAATATCCGCCTGGCAAAGGGAAGACCCGGGTTCGATTCTCGTTCATAGCGGGTTTTTTCTTGTTTTAAAATTAATCCCATCTTTACAGCTTATGCCTTTCTACATAGGATCTTCGTATCATATTATTCCATCAATTTCTTGTTTGGCAATCTCATCATTTGAGAGGGAGGAGTTTCTTTCGATGTATCTCTTAGAGGACATCTGATGGGGCAGTTTGATACTTGCTTGGCTAGATCCGTCAAAACCAAGAAAACTTCCTTGTTCATAAACGAGAGATAGTGTTTTGCTACGATAATTCAGAAGTAGAATATCTGCCCATCAAGTGGAGGACCCGGGTTCGATTCATTGTCATAGCTGACTTTTTTCTCGTTTCACGATTATTCCCAACTTTGAAGCTTATGCCTGTCTGCATAAGATCCTCGGATTATATTATTCCACCAATTTCTTGTTTGGCAATCTCACGATTTGAGAGGGAGGAGTTTCTATCGATGTATCTCTTAGTGGACATCTGTTGGGGCAGTTTGATAACAGCTTGACTAGTTCCGTCCCAACCATTGAAACGTCTGTGTTCAGAAACGAGAGAATGTGTTCTGCTACTATAGTTCAGGGGTAAAATATCCGCCCAGCATGTGGAACACCCATTTTGGATTCCTGGTCATAGCAGTTTTTTTTCTCGTTTCAAAATTATTCCCAACTTTTCAGCTTATGCATGTCTGCATGTATCTCTTACAGGACATCTGATGGGACAGTTTGATACTAGCTTCGCTATATCCGTCAAAACCAAGGAAACATCCGTGTTCATAAACGAGAGATAGTGTTTTGCTACGATAATTCAGGGGTAGAATATATGCCCGGAAAGTGGAGGACCCGGTATCGATTCACTGTCATAGCTGACTTTTTTCTCGTTTCAAGATTATTCCCAACTTTAAAGTTTATGCCTGTCTGCATAGGACCTTCGGATCATATTATTCCATCAATTTCATGTTTGGAAATTTCATCATTTGAAAGGGAGGAGTTTCAATTCGATGTATCTCTTAGAGGACATTTGTTGGGGCAGATTGATGCTAGCTTGGCTAGTTCCGTGCCAACCTAAGAAACGTCCTTGTTCAGAAACTAGAGAAACGTTTCTGCTACGATAGTTCAGGAGTAAAAAATCCCCCCGGCAAGTGGAAGACCCGTGTTATTTCCTTTCATAGCAGTACTTTTTCTCGTTTCAAAATTATTCCCAACTTTACAGCTAATGCCTGTCTGCATATGATCTTCGGATCATATTATTCCATCGATTTCTTGTTTGTCAATCTCACCATTTGAGAGTGAGGAGTATCTTTCGATGTATCTCTTAGAGGACATCTGTTGGAGCTGTTTGATACTAGCTTGGCCAGTTCCGTCCCAACCAAAAAAACATCCGTGTTGAGAAACGAGAGAAAGTGTTCTGCTACGATAGTTCTGGGGTAGAATATCCGCCCGGCAAGTGAAAGACCCGTGTTCGATTCCCGTTCATAGCGGATTTTTTCTTGTTTAAAAACTATTCCCATCTTTACAGCTTATGCCTGTCTGCATAGGATCTTCGTATCATATTATTCGATTAAATTCTTGTTATGCATTCTCATCATTTGAGAGGGAGGAGTTTCTTTCGATATATCTATTAGAGAACATCTGATGGGCAGTTTGATATTAGATTCGCTAGATCCGTCAAAACCAAGGAAACATCCGTGTTCATAAACGAGAGATAGTGTTTTGCTACGATAATTCAGGGGTAGAATATCTGCCCGGCAAGTGGAGGACCCGGGTTCGATTCACTGTCATAGCTGACTTTTTTCTCGTTTCAAGATTATTCCCAGCTTTAAATCATATGCCTGTCTGCATAGGATCATTGGATCATATTATTCCATCTATTTCATGTTTGGCAATCTCACTATTTGAGATGGAGGAGTTTCTTTCAATGTATCTCTTACAAGACATCTGTTGGGGCCGTTTGATACTAGCTTGGCTAGTTCCGTCCCAACCAAGGAAACATCTGTCTTCAGAAACGAGAGAAAGTGTTCTGCTAAGATAGTTCATGGGTAGTGTATCTAGATCCGTCCCAACCAAGGAAACATCCGTGTTCAGAACGAGAGACAGTGTTTTGCTACGATAATTCAGAAGTAGAATATCTGCCCGGCAAGTGGAGGACCCGGGTTCGATTCACTGTCATAGCTGACTTTTTTCTCGTTTCAAATCATTCCCAACTCTAAAGCTTATGCCTGTCTGCATAGGATCTTCGGATCATATTATTCCATCAATTTCTTGTTTGGCAATCTCACGATTTGAGAGGGAGGAGTTTCTATCGATGTATCTCTTAGAGGACATCTGCTGGGGCCGTTTGATACTAGCTTGGCTACTTCCGTCGCAACCAAGGAACTATCCGTGTTCATAAACGAGAGAAAGTATACTGCTACGATAGTTTAGGGGTAGAATATCCGCCCGGCATGTGGAAGCCCGGTTTCGATTCCCGGTCATTGCAGACTTTTTTTCGTTTCAAAATTATTCCCACCTTTTCAGCTTATGCCTGTCTACATAGGAAGTTGGGATCATATTATTCCATCAATTTCCTGTTATGAAATGTCATCATTTGAGAGGGAGGAGTTTCATTCGATGTTTCTCTTAGAGGACATCTGTTGGGGCAGATTGATGCTAGCTTGGCTAGTTCCTTGCCAACCAAGGAAACATACTTGTTCATAAACGAGAGAAACGTTCTGCTACGATAGTTCTGGGGTAGAATATCCGCCCGGCAATTGGAAGACCCGGGTTATTTCGTTTCATAACAGACCTTTTTCTCGTTTCAAAATTATTCCCAACTTTACAGCTAATGCCTGTCTGCATATGATCTTCGGATCATATTATTCCATCGATTTCTTGTTTAACAATCTCATCATTTGAGAGGGAGGAGTTTCTTTCGATGTATCTCTTAGAGGACATCTGATGGGACAGTTTGATACTAGCTTTGCTAGATCCGGCAAAATCAAGGAAACATCCGTGTTCATAAACGAGAGATAGTGATTTGCTACGATAATTCAGGGGTAGAATATCTGCCCGGCAAGTGGTGGACCCGGGTTCGTTTCGCTGTCATAGCTGACTTTTTTCTCGTTTCAAGATTATTTCCAACTTAAAAGCTTACGCCTGTCTGCATAGGAACTACGGATCATATTATTCCATCTATTTCATGTTTGGCAATCTCACAATTTGAGATGGAGGAGTTTCTTTCGATGTATATCTTACAGGACATCTGTTGGGGCCGTTTGATACTAGCTTGGCTAGTTCCGTCCCAACAAAGGAAACATCCGTGTTCAGAAACGAGAGAAAGATTTCTGCTACGGTAGTTCAGGGGTAGAATATCTTGATCCGTCCCAACCAAGGAAACATCCGAGTTCAGAACTAGAGATAGTGTTCTGCTACGATAATTCAGGGGTAGAATATCCGCCCGGCAAGTGGAAGACCCGGGTTCGATTCCCTGTCATAGCTGACTTTTTTCTCATTTCAAGATTATTCCCAACTTTACAGCTTATGCCTGTCTGCATAAGATCTTCGGATCATATTATTCCATCAATTTCTTGTTTGACAATCTCACCATTTGAGTGGGAGGAGTTTCTTTCGATGTTTCTCTTAGAGGACATCTGCTGGGGCCGTTTGATACTAGCTTGGCTTCTTCCGTCCCAACCAAGGAAATATCCGTGTTCATAAACGAGAGAAAGTGTTCTGCTACGATAGTTTAGGGGTAGAATATCCGCCCGGCACGTGGAAGCCCGGGTTCGATTCCCGGTCATAGCAGAATTTTTTTCGTTTCAAAATTATTCCCACCTTTTCAGCATATGCCTGTCTGCATAGGAACTTAAGATCATATTATTCCACCAATTTCTTGTTTGGCAATCTCACCATTTGAGAGGGAGGAGTTTCTTTCGATGTATCTCTTAGAGAACATCAGTTGGGGCAGTTTGATACTATCTTGGCTAGTTCCTTCCCAAACAAAGAACCATCCGTGTTCAGAAACGAGAAAAAGTATTCTGCTACGATAATTCTGGGGTAGAATATACGTTTGACAAATAGAAGACCCAGTTTCGATTCCCGGTCATAGCAGACTTTTTTCTCGTTTCAAAACTATTCCCACCTTTACAGCTTGTGACTGTCTGCATAGGATCATCGGATTATATTATTCCACCAATTTCTTTTTTGGCAATCTCACGATTTGAGAGGGAGGAGTTTCTATCGATGTATCTATTAGAGGACATCTGCTGAGGCCGTTTGATACTAGCTTGGCTTCTTCCGTCCCAACTAAGGAAATATCCGTGTTCATAAACGAGAGAAAGTGTTCTGCTACGATAGTTCTGGGGTAGAATATCCGCTCGGCAAGTGAAAGACCCGGGTTCGATTGCCGATCGTAGCGGGTTTTTTCTTGTTTAAAAATTATTCGCATCTTTACAGCTTATGCCTGTCTGCATAGGATCTTCGTATCATATTATTCCATCAATTTCTTGTTTGGCAATCTCATCATTTGTGAGGGAGGAGTTTCTTTCGATGTATCTCTTAGAGGACATCTGATGGGCAGTTTGATACTAGCTTCGCTAGATCCGTCAAAACCAAGGAAACATCCGTGTTCATAAACGAGAGATAGTGTTTTGCTACGATAATTCAGGGGTAGAATTACTGCCCGGCAAGTGAAGGACCCGGGTTCGATTCACAATCATAGCTGACTTTTTTCTCGTTTCAAGATTATTCCCAACTTTAAAGCTTATGCCTGTCTGCATAGGATCTTCGGATCATATTATTCCATCTATTTCATGTTTGGCAATCTCACCATTTGAGATAGGGGAGTTTCTTTCGATGTATCTCTTACAGGACATCTGTTGGGGCCGTTTGATACTAGATTGGCTAGTTCCGTCCCAACAAAGGAAACATCCGTGTTCAGAACTAGAGATAGTTTTCTGCTACGATAATTTAAGGGTAGAATATCCGGCAGGCAAGTGGAAGACCCGTGTTCGATTCCCTGTCATAGCTGACTTTTTTCTCGTTTCAAGATTATTCCCACTTTTACAGCTTATGCCTGTCTTCATAGGATCTTCGGATCATATTATTCCATCCATTTCTTGTTTGTCAATCTCACCATTTGAGAGGGAGGAGTTTCTTTCGATGTATCTCTTAGAGGACCTCTGTTGTGGCAGTTTGATACCAGCTTGGCTAGTTCCGTCCCAACCAAGTAATCATCCGTGTTCAGAAACGAGAGAAAGTGTTCTGCTACGATAGTTCAGGGGTAGAATATCCGCCCAGCATGTGGAAGACCCGGATTCGATTCTCGGTCATAGCAGTCTTTTTTCTCGTTTCAAAATTATTCCCACCTTTTCAGCTTATGCCTGTCTGCATAGGAAGTTGGGATCATATTATTCCATCAATTTCCTGTTATGAAATGTCATCATTTGAGAGGGAGGAGTTTCATTCGATGTATCTCTTAGAGGACATCTGATCTGGCCGTTTGATACTAGCTTTGCTACTTCCGTCCCAACCAAGGAACTAGCCTTGTTCATAAACGTGGGAAAGTATTCTGCTACGGTATTTTAGGGGTAGAATATCCGCCCGGCATGTGGAATCCCGGTTTCGATTCCCGGTCATACCAGACTTTTTTTCGTTTCAAAATTATTCCCACCTTTTCAGCTTATGCCTGTCTGCATAGGAACTTAGGATCATATTATTAAATCAATTTCTTGTTTGGAAATGTCATAAATTGAGAGAGAGGAGTTCTTTCGATGTATCTCTTAGAGGACATCTGATGGGACAGTTTGATACTAGCTTCGCTAGATCCGTCAAAACCAAGGAAACATCCGTGTTCATAAACGAGAGATAGTGTTTTGCTACGATAATTCAGGGGTAGAATATATGCCCGGAAAGTGGAGGACCCGGTATCGATTCACTGTCATAGCTGACTTTTTTCTCGTTTCAAGATTATTCCCAACTTTCAAGCTTATGCCTGTCTGCATAGGACCTTCGGATCATATTATTCCATCTATTTCATGTTTGGCATTCTCACCATTTGAGATGGAAGAGTTTCTTTCGATGTATGTCTTACAGGATATCTGTTGGGGCCGTTTGATACTAGCTAGGCAACTTCCGTCGCAACCAAGGAACTATCCGTGTTCATAAACGAGAGAAAGTATTCTGCTACGATAGTTTAGGGGTAGAATATCCGCCCGGCATGTGGAAGCCCGGGTTCGATTCCCGGTCATAGCAGACTTTTTTCGTTTCAAATTTATTCCCACCTTTTCAGCTTATGCCTGTCTGCATAGAAACTTAGGATCATATTATTCCATCGATTTCTTGTTTGGCAATCTCACCATTTGAGAGTGAGGAGTATCTTTCGATGTATCTCTTAGAGGACATCTGTTGGTGCTGTTTGATACTAGCTTGGCTAGTTCCGTCCCAACCAAAAAAACATCCGTGTTGAGAAACGAGAGAAAGTGTTCTGCTACGATAGTTCTGGGGTAGAATATCCGCCCGGCAAGTGAAAGACCCGTGTTCGATTCCCGTTCATAGCGGGTTTTTTCTTGTTTAAAAACTATTCCCATCTTTACAGCTTATGCCTGTCTGCATAGGATCTTCGTATCATATTATTCGATTAATTTCTTGTTTGGCAATCTCATCATTTGAGAGGGAGGAGTTTCTTTCGATATATCTCTTAGAGGACATCTGATGGGCAGTTTGATATTAGATTCGCTAGATCCGTCAAAACCAAGGACACATCCGTGTTCATAAACGAGAATAGTGTTTTGCTACGATAATTCAGGGGTAGAATATCTGCCCGGCAAGTGGAGGACCCGGGTTCGATTCACTGTCATAGCTGACTTTTTTCTCGTTTCAAGATTATTCCCAACTTTAAAGCATATGCCTGTCTGCATAGGATCTTCGGATCATATTATTCCATCTATTTCATGTTTGGCAATCTCACTATTTGAGATGGAGTAGTTTCTTTCGATGTATCTCTTACAGGACATCTGTTGGGGCCGTTTGATATCTGTCCATCCATTTCTTGTTTGTCAATCTCACCATTTGAGAGGGAGGAGTTTCTTTCGATGTATCTCTTAGAGGACATCTGCTGGGGTAGTTTGATACTAGCCTAGCTACTTTCGTCCCAACCAAGGAAGCATCCGTGTTCAGAAACTAGTGAAAGTGTTCTGCTGAGTTATTTCAGGGTTAGAATATCCGCCCGGCATGTGGAAGCCCGGTTTCGATTCGATTCTTGTTTGGCAATCTCACCATTTGAGAGAGAGGAGTTGTTTTTGATGTATCGCATAGTGGACCTCTGTTGGGGCAGTATGATACTAGCTTAGCTAGTACCTCATCAATCAAGGAAACACCCGTGTTCTGAAACCAGAGAAAGTGTTCTGCTACGATAGTTCAGGGGTAGTATATCTAGATCCGTCCCAAACAAGGAAACATCCTTGTTCAGAACTAGAGATAGTGTTCTGCTACGATAATTCAGGGGTAGAATATCCTTCCGGCAAGTGGAAGACCCAGTTGGATTCCCGGTCATAGCAGAAGTTTTTCTCGTTTGAAAATTATTCTTACGTTTACAGCCTATCCTTTTCTGCATAGGATCTTCGGATCATATTATTCCAGCAATTGCTTGTTTGGCAATCTCACTATTTGAGAAGGAGGAGTTTATATCGATGTATCTCTTAGAGGACCTCTGTTGTGGCAGTTTGATACCAGCTTGGCTAGTTCCGTCCCAACCAAGTAATCATCCGTGTTCAGAAACGAGAGAAAGTGTTCTGCTACGATAGTTCAGGGGTAGAATATCCGCCCAGCATGTGGAAGACCCGGATTCGATTCTCGGTCATAGCAGTCTTTTTTCTCGTTTCAAAATTATTCCCACCTTTTCAGCTTATGCCTGTCTGCATAGGAACTTCGTATCATATTATTCCATCAATTTCTTGTTTGGCAATCACACCATTCGAGAGGGAGGAGTTTCTTTCGATGTATCTCTTAGAGGACATCTGCTGGGGCCGTTCGATACTAGCTTTGCTACTTCCGTCCCTACCAAGGAACTATCCTTGTTCATAAACGAGGGAAAGTATTCTGCTACGGTATTTTAGAGGTAGAATATTCGCCCGGCATGTGGAAGCCCGGTTTCGATTCCCGGTCATACCAGACTTTTTTTCGTTTCAAAATTATTCCCACCTTTTCAGCTTATGCCTGTCTGCATAGGAACTTAGGATCATATTATTCCATCAATTTCTTGTTTGGAAATGTCATAAATTGAGAGGGAGGAGTTCCATTCGATGTTTCTCTTAGAGGACATCTGTTGGGGCAGAATGATGCTAGCTCGGCTAGTTCCTTGCCAACCAAGGGAACATCCTTGGTCAGAAACGAGAGAAACGTTTCTGCTACGATAGTTCTGGGGTAGAATATCCGCCCGGCAAGTGGAAGACTCGGGTTATTTCCTTTCATAACAGACCTTTTTCTCGTTTCAAGATTATTCCCAACTTTAAAGCTTATGCCTGTCTGCATAGGACCTTCGGATCATATTATTCCATCTATTTCATGTTTGGCATTCTCACCATTTGAGATGGAAGAGTTTCTTTCGAATTATGTCTTACAGGACATCTGTTGGGGTCGTTTTATACTAGCTTGGCTATTTCCGTCCCAACAAAGGAAACATCCGTGTTCAGAAACGAGAGAAATATTTCTGCAACGGTAGTTCAGGGGTAGAATATCCGCCCGGCAAGTGAAAGACCCGTGTTCGATTCCCGTTCATAGCGGGTTTTTTCTTGTTTAAAAACTATTCCCATCTTTACAGCTTATGCCTGTCTGCATAGGATCTTCGTATCATATTATTCCATCAATTTCTTGTTTGGCAATCTCATCATTTGAGAGGGAGGAGTTTCTTTCGATATATCTCTTAGAGGACATCTGATGGGCAGTTTGATATTAGATTCGCTAGATCCGTCAAAACCAAGGAAACATCCGTGTTCATAAACGAGAGATAGTGTTTTGCTACGATAATTCAGGGGTAGAATATCTGCCCGGCAAGTGGAGGACCCGGGTTCGATTCACTGTCATAGCTGACTTTTTTCTCGTTTCAAGATTATTCCCAACTTTAAAGCTTATGCCTGTCTGCATAGGATCTTCGGATCATATTATTCCATCTATTTCATGTTTGGCAATCTCACCATTTGAGATGGAGGAGTTTCTTTCGATGTATCTCTTACAGGACATCTGTTGAGGCCGTTTGATACTAGCTTGGCTAGTTCCGTCCCAACCAAGGAAACATCTGTCTTCAGAAACGAGAGAAAGTGTTCTGCTAAGATTGTTCATGGGTAGTATATCTAGATCCGTCCCAACCAAGGAAACATCCGTGTTCAGAACTAGAGATAGTGTTCTGCTACGATAATTCAAGGGTAGAATATCCGGCAGGCAAGTGGAAGACCCGGGTTCGATTCCCTGTCATAGCTGACTTTTTTCTCTTTTCAAAATTAATCCCACCTTTACAGCTTATGCCTGTCTGCATAGGATCTTCGGATTATATTATTCCACCAATTTCTTGTTTGGCAATCTCACCATTTGAGAGGGAGGAGTTTCTATAGATGTATCTCTTAGAGGACCTCTGTTGGGGCAGTTTGTTAACAGCTTGGCTAGTTACGTCCCAACCAAGGAAACGTCCGTAGTCAGAAACGAGAGAAAGTGTTCTGCTACGATAGTTCAGTGGTAGAATATCCGCCCGGCATGTGGAACACCCGGGTTGGATTCCTGGTCATAGCAGAGTTTTTTCTCGTTTCAAAATTATTCCCACCTTTTCAGCTTATGCCTGTCTGCATGGGATCTACGGAACATATTATTCAATCAAAATCTTGTTTGGCAATATCACCATTTGAGATTGAGGATTTTTTTTGATGTATCGCTTAGAGGACCTCTGTTGGGGCAGTTTGTTACTAGCTTGGCTAGTACCTCACCAACCAAGGAAACACCCGTGTTCAGAAACCAGAGAAAGTGTTCTGCTACGATAGTTAGGAGGTAGACTATCCGACTGGCAAAGGGAAGACCCGGGTTCGATTCCCGTTCATAGCGGGTTTTTTCTTGTTTCAAAATTAATCCCATCTTTACAGCTTATGCCTGTCTGCATAGGATCTTCGTATCATATTATTCCATCAATTTCTTGTTTGGCAATCTCATCATTTGAGATGGAGTAGTTTCTTTCGATGTAATTCTTAGAGGACATCTGATGGGGCAGTTTGATACTAGCTTGGTTAGATCCGTCAAAACCAAGGAAACATCCGTGTTCATAAACGAGAGATAGTGTTTTGCTACGATAGTTCAGAAGTAGAATATATGCCCGGCAAGTGGAGGACCCGGGTTCTATTCACTGTCATAGCTGACTTTTTTCTCGTTTCACGATTATTCCCAACTTTAAAGCTTATGCCTGTCTGCATAGGATCTTCGGATCATATTATTCCATCAATTGCTTGTTTGGCAATCTCACTATTTAAGAGGGAGGAGTTTCTATCGATGTATCCCTTAGAGGACCTCTGTTGGGGCAGTTTGATAACAGCTTGGCTAGTTCCGTCCCAACCATGTAAACGTCTGTGTTCAGAAACGAGAGAAAGTGTTCTGCTACGATAGTTCAGGGGTAAAATATCCGCTAAGCATGTGGAACACCCATTTTGGATTCCTGGTCATTGCAGTTATTTTCTCGTTTCAAAATTATTCCCACCTTTTCAGCTTATGCCTGTCTGCATGGGATCTTCGGAACATATATTATCCATCAAATTCTTGTTTGGCAATCTCACCATTTGAGAGAGAGGAGTTGTTTTTGATGTATCGCATAGTGGACCTCTGTTGGGGCAGTATGATACTAGCTTGGCTAGTACCTCACCAATCAAGGAAACACCCGTGTTCTGAAACCAGAGAAAGTGTTCTGCTAAGATAGTTCAGGGGTAGTATATCTAGATCCGTCCCAAACAAGGAAACATCCGTGTTCAGAACTAGAGATAGTGTTATGCTACGATAATTCAGGGGTAGAATATCCTTCCGGCAAGTGGAAGACCCAGTTTGATTCCCGGTCATAGCAGACGTTTTTCTCGTTTGAAAATTATTCTTACGTTTACAGCTTATGCCTTTCTGCATAGGATCTTCGGATCATATTATTCCATCAATTTCTTGTTTGGAAATGTCATAATTTGAGAGGGAGGAGTTTCATTCAATGTATCTCTTAGAAGACATCTGATGGGGCAGTTTGATACTAGCTTGGCTAGATCAGTCAAAACCAAGGAAGCATCCGTGTTCATAAACGAGAGATAGTGTTTTGCTACGATAATTCAGAAGTAGAATATCTGCCCGGCAAGTGGAAGACCCGGGTTCGATTCACTGTCATAGCTGACTTTTTTCTCGTTTCACGATTATTCCCAACTTTAAAGCTTATGCCTGTCTGCATAGGATCATCGGATTATATTATTCCACCAATTTCTTGTTTGGCAATCTCACGATTTGAGAGGGAGGAGTTTCTATCGATGTATCTATTAGAGGACCTCTGTTGGGGCAGTTTGATAACAGCTTGGCTAGTTCCGTCCCAACCATGGAAACGTCTGTGTTCAGAAACGAGAGAAAGTGTTCTGCTACGATAATTTAAGGGTAGAATATCCGGCAGGCAAGTGGAAGACCCGTGTTCGATTCCATGTCATAGCTGACTTTTTTCTCGTTTCAAGATTATTCCCACTTTTACAGCTTATGCCTGTCTGCATAGGATCTTCGGATCATATTATTCCATCCATTTCTTGTTTGTCAATCTCACCATTTGAGAGGGAGGAGTTTCTTTCGATGTATCTCTTAGAGGACATCTGCTGGGGCCGTTTGATACTAGCCTAGCTACTTTCGTCCCAACCAAGGAAGCATCCGTGTTCAGAAACTAGTGAAAGTATTCTGCTAAGTTATTTCAGGGTTAGAATATCCGCCCATCATGTGGAAGCCCGGTTTCGATTCCCGGTCATAGCAGACTTGTTTTCTTTTCAAAATTATTCCCAACTTTACAGCTTATGCCTGTCTGCATAGGATATTCGGATTATATTATTCCACCAATTTCTTGTTTGGCAATCTCACCATTTGAGAGGTAGGAGTTTCTATCGATGTATCTCTTAGAGGACCTCTGTTGGGGCAGTTGGTAACTGCTTGGCTAGTTCCGTCCCAACCAAGGAAACGTCCGTAGTCAGAAACGAGAGAAAGTGTTCTTCTACGATAGTTCAGGGGTAGAATATCCGCCCAGCATGTGGAACACCCGGGTTGGATTCCTGGTCATAGCAGACTTTTTTCTCGTTTCAAAATTATTCCCACCTTTTCAGCTTATGCCTGTCTGCATGGGATCTTCGGAACATATTATTCGATCAAAATCTTGTTTGGCAATCTCACCATTTGAGAGGGAGGATTTTTTTTGATGTATCGCTTAGAGGACCTCTGTTGGGGCAGTATGATACTAGCTTGGTTAGTAACTCAACAAATAGGAAACACCCGTTTTCTGAAACCAGAGAAAGTGTTCTGCTACGATAGTTCAGGGGTAGTATATCTAGATCCGTCCCAACCAAGGAAACATCCGTGTTCAGAATTAGAGATAGTGTTCTGCTACGATAGTTAAGAGGTAGAATATCCGACTGGCAAAGGGAAGACTTGGGTTCGATTCCCGTTCATAGCGGGTTTTTTCTTGTTTCAAAATTATTCCCATCTTTACAGCTTATGCCTGTCTGCATAGGATCATCGTATCATATTATTCCATCAATTTCTCGTTTGGCAATATCACTATTTAATAGGGAGGAGTTTCTATCGATGTATCTCTTAGAGGACCTCTGTTGGGGCAGTTTGATACCAGCTTGGCTAGTTCCGTCCCAACCAAGTAATCATCCGTGTTCAGAAACGAGAGAAAGTGTTCTGCTACGATAATTTAAGGGTAGAATATCCGGCAGGCAAGTGGAAGACCCGTGTTCGATTCCATGACATAGCTGACTTTTTTCTCGTTTCAAGATTATTCCCACTTTTACAGCTTATGCCTGTCTGCATAGGATCTTCGGATCATATTATTCCATCCATTTCTTGTTTGTCAATCTCACCATTTGAGAGGGAGGAGTTTCCTTCGATGTATCTCTTAGAGGACATCTGATGGGGCAGTTTGATACTAGCTTGGCTAGATCCGTCAAAACCAAGGAAACATCCGTGTTCATAAACGAGAGATTGTGTTTTGCTACGATAATTCAGAAGTAGAATATATGCCCGGCAAGTGGAAGACCCGGGTTCGATTCACTGTCATAGCTGACTTTTTTCTCGTTTCACGATTATTCCCAACTTTAAAGCTTATGCCTGTCTGCATAGGATCATCGGATTATATTATTCCACCAATTTCTTGTTTGGCAATCTCACGATTTGAGAGGGAGGAGTTTCTATCGATATATCTATGAGAACCTCTGTTGGGGCAGTTTGATAACAGCTTGGCTAGTTCCGTCCCAACCATGGAAACGTCTGTGTTCAGAAACGAGAGAAAGTGTTCTGCTACGATAGTTCAGGGGTAAAATATCCGCCCAGCATGTGGAACACCCATTTTGGATTCCTGGTCATAGCAGTTTGTTTCTCGTTTCAAAATTATTCCCACCTTTTCAGCTTATGCCTGTCTGCATGGGATCTTCGGAACATATATTATCCATCAAATTCTTGTTTGGCAATCTCACCATTTGAGAGGGAGGAGTTGTTTTTGATGTATCGCTTAGAGGACCTCTGTTGGGGCAGTTTGTTAACAGCTTGGCTAGTTCCGTCCCAACCAAGGAAACGTCCGTAGTCAGAAACCAGAGAAAGTGTTCTGCTACGATAGTTCAGGGGTAGTATATCTAGATCCGTCCCAAACAAGGAAACATCCGTGTTCTGAACTAGAGATAGTGTTATGCTACGATAATTCAGGGGTAGAATATCCATCCGGCAAGTGGAAGACCCAGTTTGATTCCCGGTCATAGCAGACGTTTTTCTCGTTTGAAAATTATTCTTACGTTTACAGCTTATGCCTTTCTGCATAGGATCTTCGGATCATATTATTCCATCAATTGCTTGTTTGGCAATATCACTATTTAATAGGGAGGAGTTTCTATCGATGTATCTCTTAGAGGACCTCTGTTGGGGCAGTTTGATACCAGCTTGGCTAGTTCCGTCCCAACCAAGTAATCATCCGTGTTCAGAAACGAGAGAAAGTGTTCTGCTACGATAGTTCAGGGGTAGAATATCCGCCCAGCATGTGGAAGACCCGGATTCGATTCTCGGTCATAGCAGTCTTTTTTCTCGTTTCAAAATTATTCCCACCTTTTCAGCTTATGCCTGTCTGCATAGGAACTTCGTATCATATTATTCCATTAATTTCTTGTTTGGCAATCACACCATTCGAGAGGGAGGAGTTTCTTTCGATGTATCTCTTAGAGGACATCTGCTGGGGCCGTTTGATACTAGCTTTGCTACTTCCGTCCCAACCAAGGAACTATCCTTGTTCATAAACGAGGGAAAGTATTCTGCTACGGTATTTTAGAGGTAGAATATCCGCCCGGCATGTGGAAGCCCGGTTTCGATTCCCGGTCATACAAGACTTTTTTTCGTTTCAAAATTATTCCCACCTTTTCAGCTTATGCCTGTCTGCATAGGAACTTAGGATCATATTATTCCATCAATTTCTTGTTTGGAAATGTCATAAATTGAGAGGGAGGAGTTCCATTCGATGTTTCTCTTAGAGGACATCTGTTGGGGCAGAATGATGCTAGCTCGGCTAGTTCCTTGCCAACCAAGGGAACATCCTTGGTCAGAAACAAGAGAAACGTTTCTGCTACGATAGTTCTGGGGTAGAATATCCGCCCGGCAAGTGGAAGACTCGGGTTATTTCCTTTCATAACAGACCTTTTTCTCGTTTCAAGTTTATTCCCAACTTTAAAGCTTATGCCTGTCTGCATAGGACCTTTGGATCATATTATTCCATCTATTTCATGTTTGGCATTCTCACCATTTGAGATGGAAGAGTTTCTTTCGAATTATGTCTTACAGGACATCTGTTGGGGTCGTTTTATACTAGATTGGCTAGTTCCGTCCCAACAAAGGAAACATCCGTGTTCAGAAACGAGAGAAATATTTCTGCTACGGTAGTTCAGGGGTAGAATATCCGCCCGGCAAGTGAAAGACCCGTGTTCGATTCCCGTTCATAGCGGGTTTTTTCTTGTTTAAAAACTATTCCCATCTTTATAGCTTATGCCTGTCTGCATAGGATATTCGTATCATATTATTCCATCAATTTCTTGTTTGGCAATCTCATCATTTGAGAGGGATGAGTTTCTTTCGATATATCTCTTAGAGGACATCTGATGGGCAGTATGATATTAGATTCGCTAGATCCGTTAAAACCAAGGAAACATCCGTGTTCATAAACGAGAGATAGTGTTTTGCTACTATAATTCAGGGGTAGAATATCTGCCCGGCAAGTGGAGGACCCGGGTTCGATTCACTGTCATAGCTGACTTTTTTCTCGTTTCAAGATTATTCCCAACTTTAAAGCTTATGCCTGTCTGCATAGGACCTTCGGATCATATTATTCCATCTATTTCATGTTTGGCATTCTCACCATTTGAGATGGAAGAGTTTCTTTCGAATTATGTCTTACAGGACATCTGTTGGGGTCGTTTGATACTAGCTTAGCTAGTTCCGTCCCAACAAAGGAAACATCCGTGTTCAGAAACGAGAGAAATATTTCTGCTACGGTAGTTCAGGGGTAGAATATCCGCCCGGCAAGTGAAAGACCCGTGTTCGATTCCCGTTCATAGCGGGTTTTTTCTTGTTTAAAAACTATTCCCATCTTTACAGCTTATGCCTGTCTGCATAGGATCTTCGTATCATATTATTCCATCAATTTCTTGTTTGGCAATCTCATCATTTGAGAGGGATGAGTTTCTTTCGATATATCTCTTAGAGGACATCTGATGGGCAGTTTGATATTAGATTCGCTAGATCCGTCAAAACCAAGGAAACATCCGTGTTCATAAACGAGAGATAGTGTTTTTCTACGATAATTCATGGGTAGAATATCTGCCCGGCAAGTGGAGGACCCGGGTTCGATTCACTGTCATAGCTGACTTTTTTCTCGTTTCAAGATTAATCCCAACCTTAAAGCTTATGCCTGTCTGCATAGGATCTTCGGATCATATTATTCCATCTATTTCATGTTTGGCAATCTCACCATTTGAGATGGAGGAGTTTCTTTCGATGTATCTCTTACAGGACATCTGTTGGGGCCGTTTGATACTAGCTTGTCTAGTTCCGTCCCAACCAAGGAAACATCTGTCTTCAGAAACGAGAGAAAGTGTTCTGCTAAGATTGTTCATGGGTAGTATATCTAGATCCGTCCCAACCAGGGAAACATCCGTGTTCAGAACTAGAGATAGTGTTCTGCTACGATAATTTAAGGGTAGAATATCCGGCAGGCAAGTGGAAGACCCGGGTTCGATTCCCTGCCATAGCTGACTTTTTTCTCGTTTCAAAATTATTCCCACCTTTTCAGCTTATGCCTGTCTGCATAGGAACTTCGTATGATATTATTCCATCAATTTCTTGTTTGGCAATCACACCATTCGAGAGGGAGGAGTTTCTGTCGATGTATCTCTTAGAGGACATCTGCTGGGGCCGTTTGATACTAGCTTTGCTACTTCCGTCCCAACCAAGGAACTATCCTTGTTCATAAACGAGGGAAAGTGTTCTGCTACGGTATTTTAGGGGTAGAATATCCGCCCGGCATGTGGAAGCCCGTTTTCGATTCCCGGTCATACCAGACTTTTTTTCGTTTCAAAATTATTCCCACTTTTTCAGCTTATGCCTGTCTGCATAGGAACTTAGGATCATATTATTCCATCAATTTCTTGTTTGGAAATGTCATAAATTGAGAGGGAGGAGTTCCATTCGATGTTTCTCTTAGAGGACATCTGTTGGGGCAGAATGATGCTAGCTCGGCTAGTTCCTTGCCAACCAAGGGAACATCCTTGGTCAGAAACGAGAGAAACGTTTCTGCTACGATAGTTCTGGGGTAGAATATCCGACCGGCAAGTGGAAGACTCGGGTTATTTCCTTTCATAACAGACCTTTTTCTCGTTTCAAGATTATTCCCAACTTTAAAGCTTATGCCTGTATGCATAGGACCTTCGGATCATATTATTCCATCTATTTAATGTTTGGCATTCTCACCATTTGAGATGGAAGAGTTTCTTTCGAATTATGTCTTACAGGACATCAGTTGGGGTCGTTTGATACTAGCTTGGCTAGTTCCGTCCCAACAAAGGAAACATCCGTGTTCAGAAACGAGAGAAATATTTCTGTTACGGTAGTTCAGGGGTAGAATATCCGCCCGGCAAGTGAAAGACTTGTGTTCGATTCCCGTTCATAGCGGGTTTTTTCTTGTTTAAAAACTATTCCCATCATTACAGCTTATGCCTGTCTGCATAGGATCTTCGTATCATATTATTCCATCAATTTCTTGTTTGGCAATCTCATCATTTGAGAGGGATGAGTTTCTTTCGATATATCTCTTAGAGGACATCTGATGGGCAGTTTGATATTAGATTCGCTAGATCCGTCAAAACCAAGGAAACATCCGTGTTCATAAACGAGAGATAGTGTTTTGCTACGATAATTCAGGGGTAGAATATCTGCCCGGCAAGTGGAGGACCCGGGTTCGATTCACTGTCATAGCTGACTTTTTTCTCGTTTCAAGATTATTCCCAACTTTAAAGCTTATGCCTGTCTGCATAGGATCTTCGGATCATATTATTCCATCTATTTCATGTTTGGCAATCTCACCATTTGAGATGGAGGAGTTTCTTTCGATGTATCTCTTACAGGACATCTGTTGGGGCCGTTTGATACTAGCTTGGCTAGTTCCGTCCCAACAAAGGAAACATCCGTGTTCAGAAACGAAAGAAAGTGTTCTGCTACGATAGTTCAGGGGTAGTATATCTAGATCCGTCCCAACCAAGGAAACATCCGTGTTCAGAACTAGAGATAGTTTTCTGCTACGATAATTTAAGGGTAGAATATCCGGCAGGCAAGTGGAAGGCCCGTGTTCGATTCCATGTCATAGCTGACTTTTTTCTCGTTTCAAGATTATTCCCACTTTTACAGCTTATGCCTGTCTGCATAGGATCTTCGGATCATATTATTCCATCCATTTCTTGTTTGTCAATCTCACCATTTGAGAGGGAGGAGTTTCTTTCGATGTATCTCTTAGAGGACATCTGCTGGGGCCGTTTGATACTAGCCTAGCTACTTTCGTCCCAACCAAGGAAGCATCCGTGTTAAGAAACTAGTGAAAGTATTCTGCTAAGTTATTTCAGGGTTAGAATATCCGCCCGGCATGTGGAAGCCCGGTTTCGATTCCCGGTCATAGCAGACTTGTTTTCTTTTCAAAATTATTCCCAACTTTACAGCTTATGCCTGTCTGCATAGGATATTCGGATTATATTATTCCACCAATTTCTTGTTTGGCAATCTCACTATTTGAGAGGTAGGAGTTTCTATCGATGTATCTCTTAGAGGACCTCTGTTGGGGCAGTTGGTAACTGCTTGGCTAGTTCCGTCCCAACCAAGGAAACGTCCGTAGTCAGAAACGAGAGAAAGTGTTCTTCTACGATAGTTCAGGGGTAGAATATCCGCCCAGCATGTGGAACACCCGGGTTGGATTCCTGGTCATAGCAGACTTTTTTCTCGTTTCAAAATTATTCCCACCTTTTCAGCTTATACCTGTCTGCATGGGATCTTCGGAACATATTATTCAATCAAAATCTTGTTTGGCAATCTCACCATTTGAGAGGGAGGATTTTTTTTGATGTATCGCTTAGAGGACCTCTGTTGGGGCAGTATGATACTAGCTTGGTTAGTAACTCAACAAATAGGAAACACCCGTTTTCTGAAACCAGAGAAAGTGTTCTGCTACGATAGTTCAGGGGTAGTATATCTAGATCCGTCCCAACCAAGGAAACATCCGTGTTCAGAATTAGAGATAGTGTTCTGCTACGATAGTTAAGAGGTAGAATATCCGACTGGCAAAGGGAAGACCCGGGTTCGATTCCCGTTCATAGTGGGTTTTTTCTTGTTTCAAAATTAATCCCATCTTTACAGCTTATGCCTGTCTGCATAGGATCATCGTATCATATTATTCCATCAATTTCTCGTTTGGCAATCCCATCATTTGAGAGGGAGGAGTTTCCTTCGATGTATCTCTTAGAGGACATCTGATGGGGCAGTTTGATACTAGCTTGGCTAGATCCGTCAAAACCAAGGAAACATCCGTGTTCATAAACGAGAGATAGTGTTTTGCTACGATAATTCAGAAGTAGAATATATGCCCGGCAAGTGGAAGACCCGGGTTCGATTCACTGTCATAGCTGACTTTTTTCTCGTTTCACGATTATTCCCAACTTTAAAGCTTATGCCTGTCTGCATAGGATCATCGGATTATATTATTCCACCAATTTCTTGTTTGGCAATCTCACGATTTGAGAGGGAGGAGTTTCTATCGATATATCTATGAGAACCTCTGTTGGGGCAGTTTGATAACAGCTTGGATAGTTCCGTCCCAACCATGGAAACGTCTGTGTTCAGAAACGAGAGAAAGTGTTCTGCTACGATAGTTCAGGGGTAAAATATCCGCCCAGCATGTGGAACACCCATTTTGGATTCCTGGTCATAGCAGTTTGTTTCTCGTTTCAAAATTATTCCCACCTTTTCAGCTTATGCCTGTCTGCATGGGATCTTCGGAACATATATTATCCATCAAATTCTTGTTTGGCAATCTCACCATTTGAGAGGGAGGAGTTGTTTTTGATGTATCGCTTAGAGGACCTCTGTTGGGGCAGTATGATACTAGCTTGGTTAGTAACTCACCAACTAAGGAAACACCCGTTTTCTGAAACCAGAGAAAGTGTTCTGCTACGATAGTTCAGGGGTAGTATATCTAGATCCGTCCCAACCAAGGAAACATCCGTGTTCAGAACTAGAGATAGTGTTCTGCTACGATAATTCAGGGGTAGAATATCCTTCCGGCAAGTGGAAGACCCAGTTTGATTCCCGGTCATAGCAGAAGTTTTTCTCGTTTGAAAATTATTCTTACGTTTACAGCCTATCCTTTTCTGCATAGGATCTTCGGATCATATTATTCCATCAATTGCTTGTTTGGCAATCTCACTATTTGAGAAGGAGGAGTTTCTATCGATGTATCTCTTAGAGGACCTCTGTTGTGGCAGTTTGATACCAGCTTGGCTAGTTCCGTCCCAACCAAGTAATCATCCGTGTTCAGAAACGAGAGAAAGTGTTCTGCTACGATAGTTCAGGGGTAGAATATCCGCCCAGCATGTGGAAGACCCGGATTCGATTCTCGGTCATAGCAGTCTTTTTTCTCGTTTCAAAATTATTCCCACCTTTTCAGCTTATGCCTGTCTGCATAGGAACTTCGTATCATATTATTCCATCAATTTCTTGTTTGGCAATCACACCATTCGAGAGGGAGGAGTTTCTTTCGATGTATCTCTTAGAGGACATCTGCTGGGGCCGTTTGATACTAGCTTTGCTACTTCCGTCCCAACCAAGGAACTATCCTTGTTCATAAACGAGGGAAAGTATTCTGCTACGGTATTTTAGGGGTAGAATATCCGCCCGGCATGTGGAAGCCCGGTTTCGATTCCCGGTCATACCAGACTTTTTTTGGTTTTAAAATTATTCCCACCTTTTCAGCTTATGCCTGTCTGCATAGGAACTTAGGACCACATTATTCCATCAATTTCTTGTTTGGAAATGTCATAAATTGAGAGGGAGGAGTTCCATTCGATGTTTCTCTTAGAGGACATCTGTTGGGGCAGAATGATGCTAGCTCGGCTAGTTCCTTGCCAACCAAGGGAACATCCTTTGTCAGAAACTAAAGAAACGTTTCTGCTACGATAGTTCTGGGGTAGAATATCCGCCCGGCAAGTGGAAGACTCGGGTTATTTCCTTTCATAACAGACCTTTTTCTCGTTTCAAGATTATTCCCAACTTTAAAGCTTATGCCTGTCTGCATAGGACCTTCGGATCATATTATTCCATCTATTTCATGTTTGGCATTCTCACCATTTGAGATGGAAGAGTTTCTTTCGAATTATGTCTTACAGGACATTTGTTGGGGTCGTTTTATACTAGCTTGGCTAGTTCCGTCCCAACCAAGGAAACGTCCGTAGTCAGAAACCAGAGAAAGTGTTCTGCTACGATAGTTCAGGGGTAGTATATCTAGATCCGTCCCAAACAAGGAAACATCCGTGTTCAGAACTAGAGATAGTGTTATGCTACGATAATTCAGGAGTAGAATATCCTTCCGGCAAGTGGAAGACCCAGTTTGAGTCCCGGTCATAGCAGACGTTTTTCTCGTTTGAAAATTATTCTTACGTTTACAGCTTATGCCTTTCTGCATAGGATCTTCGGATCATATTATTCCATCAATTGCTTGTTTGGCAATCTCACTATTTAATAGGGAGGAGTTTCTATCGATGTATCTCTTAGAGGACCCCTGTTGGGGCAGTTTGATACCAGCTTGGCTAGTTCCGTCCCAACCAAGTAATCATCCGTGTTCAGAAACGAGAGAAATTGTTCTGCTACGATAGTTCAGGGGTAGAATATCCGCCCAGCATGTGGAAGACGCGGATTCGATTCTCGGTCATAGCAGTCTTTTTTCTCGTTTCAAAATTATTCCCACCTTTTCAGCTTATGCCTGTCTGCCTAGGAACTTCCTATCATATTATTCCATCAATTTCTTGTTTGGCAATCTCACCATTTGAGAGGGAGGAGTTTCTTTCGATGTATCTCTTAGAGGACATCTGCTATGGCCTTTTGATACTAGCTTGGCTACTTCCTTCACATCCAAGGAACTATCCGTGTTCCTAAACGAGAGAAAATATTCTGCTACGATATTTTAGGGGTAGAATATCCGCCCGGCATGTGGAAGCCCGGTTTCAATTCCCGGTCATAGCAGACTTTTTTTCGTTTCAAAATTATTACCACCTTTTCAGCCTATGCCTGTCAGCATAGGAACTTAGGATCATATTATTCCATCAATTTCTTGTTTGGAAATGTCATAATTTGAGAGGGAGGAGTTTCATTTGATGTATCTCTTAGAAGACATCTGATGGGGCAGTTTGATACTAGCTTGGATAGATCAGTCAAAACCAAGGAAACATCCGTGTTCATAAACGAGAGATAGTGTTTTGCTACGATAATTCAGAAGTAGAATATCTGCCCGGCAAGTGGAGGACACTGGTTCGATTCACTGTTATAGCTGACTTTTTTCTCGTTTCAAGATTATTCCAGACTTTAAAGCTCATGCCTGTCTGCATAGGATCTTCGGATTATATTATTCCACCAATTTCTTATTTGGCAATCTCACCATTTGAGAGGTAGGAGTTTCTATCGATGTATCTCTTAGAGGACCTCTGTTGGGGCAGTTTGATAACAGCTTGGCTAGTTCCGTCCCAACCAAGGAAAGGTCCGTATTCAGAAACGAGAGAAAGTGTTCTTCTACGATAGTTCAGGGGTAGAATATCCGCCCAGCATGTGGAACACCCGGGTTGGATTCCTGGTCATAGCAGACTTTTTTCTCGTTTCAAAATTATTCCCAACTTTTCAGCTTATGCCTGTCTGCATGGGATCTTCAGGACATATTATTCAATCAAAATCTTATTTGGCAATCTCACCATTTGAGAGGGAGGAGTTGTTTTTAATGTATCGCTTAGAGGACCTCTGTTGTGGCAGTATGATACTAGCTTGGTTAGTAACTCACCAACTAAGGAAACACCCGTTTTCTGAAACCAGAGAAAGTGTTCTGCTACGATAGTTCAGGGGTAGTATATCTAGATCCGTCCCAACCAAGGAAACATCCGTGTTCAGAACTAGAGATAGTGTTCTGCTACGATAATTCAGGGGTAGAATATCCTTCCGGCAAGTGGAAGACCCAGTTTGATTCCCGGTCATAGCAGAAGTTTTTCTCGTTTGAAAATTATTCTTACGTTTACAGCTTATGCCTTTCTGCATAGGATCTTCGGATCATATTATTCCAGCAATTGCTTGTTTGGCAATCTCACTATTTGAGAAGGAGGAGTTTCTATCGATGTATCTCTTAGAGGACCTCTGTTGTGGCAGTTTGATACCAGCTTGGCTAGTTCCGTCCCAACCAAGTAATCATCCGTGTTCAGAAACGAGAGAAAGTGTTCTGCTACGATAGTTTAGGGGTAGAATATCCGCCCAGCATGTAGAAGACCCGGATTCGATTCTCGGTCATAGCAGTCTTTTTTCTCGTTTCAAAATTATTCCCACCTTTTCAGCTTATGCCTGTCTGCATAGGAACTTCGTATCATATTATTCCATCAATTTCTTGTTTGGCAATCACACCATTCGAGAGGGAGGAGTTTCTTTCGATGTATCTCTTAGAGGACATCTGCTGGGGCCGTTTGATACTAGCTTTGCTACTTCCGTCCCAACCAAGGAACTATCCTTGTTCATAAACGAGGGAAAGTATTCTGCTACGGTATTTTAGGGGTAGAATATCCGCCCGGCATGTGGAAGCCCGGTTTCGATTCCCGGTCATACCAGACTTTTTTTCGTTTCAAAATTATTCCCACCTTTTCAGCTTATGCCTGTCTGCATAGGAACTTAAGATCATATTATTCCATCAATTTCTTGTTTGGAAATGTCATAAATTGAGAGGGAGGAGTTCCATTCGATGTTTCTCTTAGAGGACATCTGTTGGGGCAGAATGATGCTATCTCGGTTAGTTCCTTGCCAACCAAGGGAACATCCTTGGTCAGAAACGAGAGAAACGTTTCTGCTACGATAGTTCTGGGGTAGAATATCCGCCCGGCAAGTGGAAGACTCGGGTTATTTCCTTTCATAACAGACCTTTTTCTCGTTTCAAGATTATTCCCAACTTTAAAGCTTATGCCTGTCTGCATAGGACCTTCGGATCATATTATTCCATTTATTTCATGTTTGGCATTCTCACCATTTGAGATGGAAGAGTTTCTTTCGAATTATGTCTTACAGGACATCTGTTGGGGTCGTTTGATACTAGCTTGGCTAGTTCCGTCCCAACAAAGGAAACATCCGTGTTCAGAAACGAGAGAAATATTTCTGCTACGGTAGTTCAGGGGTAGAATATCCGCCCGGCAAGTGAAAGACCCGTGTTCGATTCCCGTTCATATCGGGTTTTTTCTTGTTTAAAAACTATTCCCATCTTTAAAGCTTATGCCTGTCTGCATAGGATCTTCGTATCATATTATTCCATCATTTTCTTGTTTGGCAATCTCATCATTTGTGAGGGAGGAGTTTCTTTCGATATATCTCTTAGAGGACATCTGATGGGCAGTTTGATATTAGATTCGCTAGATCCGTCAAAACCAAGGATACATCCGTGTTCATAAACGAGAGATAGTGTTTTGCTACGATAATTCAGGGGTAGAATATCTGCCCGGCAAGTGGAGGACCCGGGTTCGATTCACTGTCATAGCTGACTTTTTTCTCGTTTCAAGATTATTCCTAACTTTAAAGCTTATGCCTGTCTGCATAGGATCTTCGGATCATATTATTCCATCTATTTCATGTTTGTCAATCTCACCATTTGAGATGGAGGAGTTTCTTTCGATGTATCTCTTACAGGACATCTGTTGGGGCCGTTTGAAACTAGCTTGGCTAGTTCCGTCCCAACAAAGGAAACATCCGTTTTCAGAAACGAAAGAAAGTGTTCTGCTACGATAGTTCAGGGGTAATATATCTAGATCCGTCCCAACCAAGGAAACATCCGTGTTCAGAAACTAGTGAAAGTATTCTGCTAAGTTATTTCAGGGTTAGAATATCCGCCCGGCATGTGGAAGCCAGGTTTCGATTCCCGGTCATAGCAGACTTGTTTTCTTTTCAAAATTATTCCCAACTTTACAGCTTATGCCTGTCTGCATAGGATATTCGGATTATATTATTCCACCAATTTCTTGTTTGGCAATCTCACCATTTGAGAGGTAGGAGTTTCTATCGATGTATCTCTTAGAGGACCTCTGTTGGGGCAGTTGGTAACAGCTTGGCTAGTTCCGTCCCAACCCAGGAAACGTCCGTAGTCAGAAACGAGAGAAAGTGTTCTTCTACGATAGTTCAGGGGTAGAATATCCGCCCAGCATGTGGAACACCCGGGTTGGATTCCTGGTCATAGCAGACTTTTTTCTCGTTTCAAAATTATTTCCACCTTTTCAGCTTATGCCTGTCTGCATGGGATCTTCGGAACATATTATTCAATCAAAATCTTGTTTGGCAATCTCACCATTTGAGAGGGAGGATTTTTTTTTATGTATCGCTTAGAGGACATCTGTTGGGGCAGTATGATACTAGCTTGGTTAGTAACTCAACAAATAGGAAACACCCGTTTTCTGAAACCAGAGAAAGTGTTCTGCTACGATAGTTCAGTGGTAGTATATCTAGATCCGTCCCAACCAAGGAAACATCCGTGTTCAGAACTAGAGATAGTGTTCTGCTACGATAGTTAAGAGGTAGAATATCCGACTGGCAAAGGGAAGACCCGGGTTCGATTCCCGTTCATAGTGGGTTTTTTCTTGTTTCAAAATTAATCCCATCTTTACAGCTTATGCCTGTCTGCATAGGATCATCGTATCATATTATTCCATCAATTTCTCGTTTGGCAATCTCATCATTTGAGAGGGAGGAGTTTCCTTCGATGTATCTCTTAGAGGACATCTGATGGGGCAGTTTGATACTAGCTTGGCTAGATCCGTCAAAACCAAGGAAACATCCGTGTTCATAAACGAGAGATAGTGTTTTGCTACGATAATTCAGAAGTAGAATATATGCCCGGCAAGTGGAAGACCCGGGTTCGATTCACTATCATAGCTGACTTTTTTCTCGTTTCACGATTATTCCCAACTTTAAAGCATATGCCTGTCTGCATAGGATCATCGGATTATATTATTCCACCAATTTCTTGTTTGGCAATCTCACGATTTGAGAGGGAGGAGTTTATATCGATGTATCTATTAGAGGACCTCTGTTGGGGCAGTTTGATAACAGCTTGGCTAGTTCCGTCCCAACCATGGAAACGTCTGTGTTCAGAAACGAGAGAAAGTGTTCTGCTACGATAGTTCAGGGGTAAAATATCCGCCCAGCATGTGGAACACCCATTTTGGATTCCTGGTCATAGCAGTTTGTTTCTCGTTTCAAAATTATTCCCACCTTTTCAGCTTATGCCTGTCTGCATGGGATCTTCGGAACATATATTATCCATCAAATTCTTGTTTGGCAATCACACCATTTGAGAGGGAGGAGTTGTTTTTGATGTATCGCTTAGAGGACCTCTGTTGGGGCAGTATGTTACTAGCTTGGTTAGTAACTCACCAACTAAGGAAACACCCGTTTTCTGAAACCAGAGAAAGTGTTCTGCTACGATAGTTCAGGGGTAGTATATCTAGATCCGTCCCAACCAAGGAAACATCCGTGTTCAGAACTAGAGATAGTGTTCTGCTACGATAATTCAGGGGTAGAATATCCTTCCGGCAAGTGGAAGACACAGTTTGATTCCCGGTCATAGCAGAAGTTTTTCTCGTTTGAAAATTATTCTTACGTTTACAGCCTATCCTTTTCTGCATAGGATCTTCGGATCATATTATTCCAGCAATTGCTTGTTTGGCAATCTCACTATTTGAGAAGGAGGAGTTTCTATCGATGTATCTCTTAGAGGACCTCTGTTGTGGCAGTTTGATACCAGCTTGGCTAGTTCCGTCCCAACCAAGTAATCATCCGTGTTCAGAAACGAGAGAAAGTGTTCTGCTACCATAGTTCAGGGGTAGAATATCCGCCCAGCATGTGGAAGACCCGGATTCGATTTTCGGTCATAGCAGTCTTTTTTCTCGTTTCAAAATTATTCCCACCTTTTCAGCTTATGCCTGTCTGCATAGGAACTTCGTATCATATTATTCCATCAATTTCTTGTTTGGCAATCACACCATTCGAGAGGGAGGAGTTTCTTTCGATGTATCTCTTAGAGGACATCTGCTGGGGCCGTTTGATACTAGCTTTGCTACTTCCGTCCCAACCAAGGAACTATCCTTGTTCATAAACGAGGGAAAGTATTCTGCTACGGTATTTTAGAGGTAGAATATCCGCCCGGCATGTGGAAGCCCGGTTTCGATTCCCGGTCATACCAGACTTTTTTTCGTTTCAAAATTATTCCCACCTTTTCAGCTTATGCCTGTCTGCATAGGAGCTTAGAATCATATTATTCCATCAATTTCTTGTTTGGAAATGTCATAAATTGAGAGGGAGGAGTTCCATTCGATGTTTCTCTTAGAGGACATCTGTTGGGACAGAATGATGCTAGCTCGGCTAGTTCCTTGCCAACCAAGGGAACATCCTTGGTCAGAAACGAGAGAAACGTTTCTGCTACGATAGTTCTGGGGTAGAATATCCGCCCGGCAAGTGAAAGACCAGTGTTCGATTCCCGTTCATAGCGGGTTTTTTTTTGTTTAAAAACTATTCCCATCTTTACAGCTTATGCCTGTCTGCATAGGATCTTCGTATCATATTATTCCATCAATTTCTTGTTTGGCAAACTCATCATTTGAGAGGGAGGAGTTTCTTTCGATATATCTCTTAGAGGACATCTGATGGGCAGTTTGATATTAGATTCGCTAGATCCGTCAAAACCAAGGAAACATCCGTGTTCATAAACGAGAGATAGTGTTTTGCTACGATAATTCAGGGGTAGAATATCTGCCCGGCAAATGGAGGACCAGGGTTCGATTCACTGTCATAGCTGACTTTTTTCTCGTTTCAAGATTATTCCCAACTTTTAAGCTTATGCCTGTCTGCATAGGACCTTCGGATCATATTATTCCATCTATTTCATGTTTGGCATTCTCACCATTTGAGATGGAAGGGTTTCTTTCGAATTATGTCTTACAGGACATCTGTTGGGGTCGTTTTATACTAGCTTGGCTAGTTCCGTCCCAACAAAGGAAACATCCGTGTTCAGAAACGAGAGAAATATTTCTGCTACGGTAGTTCAGGGGTAGAATATCCGCCCGGCAAGTGAAAGACCCGTGTTCGATTCCCGTTCATAGCGGGTTTTTTCTTGTTTAAAAACTATTCCCATCTTTACAGCTTATGCCTGTCTGCATAGGATCTTCGTATCATATTATTCCATCAATTTCTTGTTTGGCAATCTCATCATTTGAGAGGGAGGAGTTTCTTTTGATATAACTCTTAGAGGACATCTGATGGGCAGTTTGATATTAGATTCGCTAGATCCGTCAAAACCAAGGAAACATCCGTGTTCATAAACGAGAGATAGTGTTTTGCTACGATAATTCAGGGGTAGAATATCTGCCCGGCAAGTGGAGGACCCGGGTTCGATTCACTGTCATAGCTGACTTTTTTCTCGTTTCAAGATTATTCCCAACTTTAAAGCTTATGCCTGTCTGCATAGGATCTTCGGATCATATTATTCCATCTATTTCATGTTTGGCAATCTCACCATTTGAGATGGAGGAGTTTCTTTCGATGTATCTCTTACAGGACATCTGTTGGGGCCGTTTGATACTAGCTTGGCTAGTTCCGTCCCAACCAAGGAAACATCTGTCTTCAGAAACGAGAGAAAGTGTTCTGCTAAGATTGTTCATGGGTAGTATATCTAGATCCGTCCCAACCAAGGAAACATCCGTGTTTAGAACTAGAGATAGTGTTCTGCTACGATAATTTAAGGGTAGAATATCCGGCAGGCAAGTGGAAGACCCGGGTTCGATTCCCTGCCATAGCTGACTTTTTTCTCTTTTCAAAATTAATCCCACCTTTACAGCTTATGCCTGTCTGCATAGGATCTTCGGATTATATTATTCCACCAATTTCTTGTTTGGCAATCTCACCATTTGAGAGGGAGGAGTTTCTATAGATGTATCTCTTAGAGGACCTCTGTTGGGGCAGTTTGTTAACAGCTTGGCTAGTTCCGTCCCAACCAAGGAAACGTCCGTAGTCAGAAACGAGAGAAAGTGTTCTGCTACGATAGTTCAGTGGTAGAATATCCGCCCGGCATGTGGAACACCCGGGTTGGATTCCTGGTCATAGCAGAAATTTTTCTCGTTTCAAAATTATTCCCACCTTTTCAGCTTATGCCTGTCTGCATGGGATCTTCGGAACATATTATTCAATCAAAATCTTGTTTGGCAATATCACCATTTGAGAGGGAGGATTTTTTTTGATGTATCGCGTAGAGGACCTCTGTTGGGGCAGTTTGTTACTAGCTTGGCTAGTACCTCACCAACCAAGGAAACACCCGTGTTCAGAAACCAGAGAAAGTGTTCTGCTACGATAGTTAGGAGGTAGACTATCCGACTGGCAAAGGGAAGACCCGGGTTCGATTCCCGTTCATAGCGGGTTTTTTCTTGTTTCAAAATTAATCCCATCTTTACAGCTTATGCCTGTCTGCATAGGATCTTCGTATCATATTATTCCATCAATTTCTTGTTTGGCAATCTCATCATTTGAGATGGAGGAGTTTCTTTCGATGTATTTCTTAGAGGACATCTGATGGGGCAGTTTGATACTAGCTTGGCTAGATCCGTCAAAACCAAGGAAACATCCGTGTTCATAAACGAGAGATAGTGTTTTGCTACGATAGTTCAGAAGTAGAATATATGCCCGGCAAGTGGAGGACCCGGGTTCGATTCACTGTCATAGCTGACTTTTTTCTCGTTTCACGATTATTCCCAACTTTAAAGCTTATGCCTGTCTGCATAGGATCTTCGGATTATATTATTCCACCAATTTCTTGTTTGGCAATCTCACGATTTGAGAGGGAGGAGTTTCTATCGATGTATCTCTTAGAGGACCTCTGTTGGGGCAGTTTGATAACAGCTTGGCTAGTTCCGTCCCAACCATGGAAACGTCTGTGTTCAGAAACGAGAGAAAGTGTTCTGCTACGATAGTTCAGGGGTAAAATATCCGCCCAGCATGTGGAACACCCATTTTGGATTCCTGGTCATTGCAGTTTTTTTCTCGTTTCAAAATTATTCCCACCTTTTCAGCTTATGCCTGTCTGCATGGGGTCTTCGGAACATATATTATCCATCAAATTCTTGTTTGGCAATCTCACCATTTGAGAGAGAGGAGTAGTTTTTGATGTATCGCATAGTGGACCTCTGTTGGGGCAGTATGATACTAGCTTGGCTAGTACTTCACCAATCAAGGAAACACCCGTGTTCTGAAACCAGAGAAAGTGTTCTGCTACGATAGTTCAGGGGTAGTATATCTAGATCCGTCCCAAACAAGGAAACATCCGTGTTCAGAACTAGAGATAGTGTTATGCTACGATAATTCAGGGGTAGAATATCCTTCCGGCAAGTGGAAGACCCAGTTTGATTCCCGGTCATAGCAGACGTTTTTCTCGTTTGAAAATTATTCTTACGTTTACAGCTTATGCCTTTCTGCATAGGATCTTCGGATCATATTATTCCATCAATTGCTTGTTTGGCAATCTCACTATTTAATAGGGAGGAGTTTCTATCGATGTATCTCTTAGAGGACCTCTGTTGGGGCAGTTTGATACCAGCTTGGCTAGTTCCGTCCCAACCAAGTAATCATCCGTGTTCAGAAACGAGAGAAATTGTTCTGCTACGATAGTTCAGGGGTAGAATATCCGCCCAGCATGTGGAAGACCCGGATTCGATTCTCGGTCATAGCAGTCTTTTTTCTCGTTTCAAAATTATTCCCACCTTTTCAGCTTATGCCTGTCTGCCTAGGAACTTCGTATCATATTATTCCATCAATTTCTTGTTTGGCAATCTCACCATTTGAGAGGGAGGAGTTTCTGTCGATGTATCTCTTAGAGGACATCTGCTATGGCCTTTTGATACTAGCTTGGCTACTTCCGTCCCATCCAAGGAACTATCCGTGTTCCTAAACGAGAGAAAATATTCTGCTACGATATTTTAGGGGTAGAATATCCGCCCGGCATGTGGAAGCCCGGTTTCAATTCCCGGTCATAGCAGACTTTTTTTCGTTTCAAAATTATTCCCACCTTTTCAGCCTATGCCTGTCTGCATAGGAACTTAGGATCATATAATTCCATCAATTTAATGTTTGGAAATGTCATAATTTGAGAGGGAGGAGTTTCATTCGATGTATCTCTTAGAAGACATCTGATGGGGCAGTTTGATACTAGCTTGGCTAGATCAGTCAAAACCAAGGAAACATCCGTGTTCAAAAACGAGAGATAGTGTTTTGCTACGATAATTCAGAAGTAGAATATCTGCCCGGCAAGTGGAGGACACTGGTTCGATTCACTGTTATAGCTGACTTTTTTCTAGTTTCAAGATTATTCCCAACTTTAAAGCACATGCCTGTCTGCATAGGAACTTCGGATTATATTATTCCACCAATTTCTTATTTGGCAATCTCACCATTTGAGAGGTAGGAGTTTCTATCGATGTATCTCTTAGAGGACCTCTGTTGGGGCAGTTTGATAACAGCTTGGCTAGTTCCGTCCCAACCAAGGAAACGTCCGTATTCAGAAACGAGAGAAAGTGTTCTTCTACGATAGTTCAGGGGTAGAATATCCGCCCAGCATGTGGAACACCCGGGTTGGATTCCTGGTCATAGCAGACTTTTTTCTCGTTTCAAAATTATTCCCACCTTTTCAGCTTATGCCTGTCTGCATGGGATCTTCGGAACATATTATTCAATCAAAATCTTGTTTGGCAATCTCACCATTTGAGAGGGAGGATTTTTTTTGATGTATCGCTTAGAGGACCTCTGTTGGGGCAGTATGATACTAGCTTGGTAAGTAACTCAACAAATAGGAAACACCCGTTTTCTGAAACCAGAGAAAGTGTTCTGCTACGATAGTTCAGGGGTAGTATATCTAGATCCGTCCCAACCAAGGAAACATCCGTGTTCAGAACTAGAGATAGTGTTCTGCTACGATAGTTAGGAGGTAGAATATCCGACTGGCATAGGGAAGACCCGGGTTCGATTCCCGTTCATAGCGGGTTTTTTCTTGTTTCAAAATTAATCCCATCTTTACAGCTTATGCCTGTCTGCATAGGATCATCGTATCATATTATTCCATCAATTTCTCGTTTGGCAATCTCATCATTTGAGAGGGAGGAGTTTCTTTCGATGTATCTCTTAGAGGACATCTGATGGGGCAGTTTGATACTAGCTTGGCTAGATCCGTCAAAACCAAGGAAACATCCGTGTTCATAAACGAGAGATAGTGTTTTGCTACGATAATTCAGAAGTAGAATATATGCCCGGCAAGTGGAAGACCCGGGTTCGATTCACTGTCATAGCTGACTTTTTTCTCGTTTCACGATTATTCCCAACTTTAAAGCTTATGCCTGTCTGCATAGGATCATCGGATTATATTATTCCACCAATTTCTTGTTTGGCAATCACACGATTTGAGAGGGAGGAGTTTCTATCGATGTATCTATTAGAGGACCTCTGTTGGGGCAGTTTGATAACAGCTTGGCTAGTTCCGTCCCAACCATGGAAACGTCTGTGTTCAGAAACGAGAGAAAGTGTTCTGCTACGATAGTTCAGGGGTAAAATATCCGCCCAGCATGTGGAACACCCATTTTGGATTCCTGGTCATAGCAGTTTGTTTCTCGTTTCAAAATTATTCCCACCTTTTCAGCTTATGCCTGTCTGCATGGGAAATTCGGAACATATATTATCCATCAAATTCCTGTTTGGCAATCTCACCATTTGAGAGGGAGGAGTTGTTTTTGATGTATCGCTTAGAGGACCTCTGTTGGGGCAGTATGATACTAGCTTGGTTAGTAACTCACCAACTAAGGAAACACCCGTTTTCTGAAACCAGAGAAAGTGTTCTGCTACGATAGTTCAGGGGTAGTATATCTAGATCCGTCCCAACCAAGGAAACATCCGTGTTCAGAATTAGAGATAGTGTTCTGCTACGATAATTCAGGGGTAGAATATCCTTCCGGCAAGTGGAAGACCCAGTTTGATTCCCGTTCATAGCAGAAGTTTTTCTCGTTTGAAAATTATTCTTACGTTTACAGCCTATCCTTTTCTGCATAGGATCTTCGGATCATATTATTCCAGCAATTGCTTGTTTGGCAATCTCACTATTTGAGAAGGAGGAGTTTCTATCGATGTATCTCTTAGAGGACCTCTGTTGTGGCAGTTTGATACCAGCTTGGCTAGTTCCGTCCCAACCAAGTAATCATCCGTGTTCAGAAACGAGAGAAAGTGTTCTGCTACGATAGTTCAGGGGTAGAATATCCGCCCAGCATGTGGAAGACCCGGATTCGATTCTCGGTCATAGCAGTCTTTTTTCTCGTTTCAAAATTATTCCCACCTTTTCAGCTTATGCCTGTCTGCATAGGAACTTCGTATCATATTATTCCATCAATTTCTTGTTTGGCAATCACACCATTCGAGAGGGAGGAGTTTCTTTCGATGTATCTCTTAGAGGACATCTGCTGGGGCCGTTTGATACTAGCTTTGCTACTTCCGTCCCAACCAAGGAACTATCCTTGTTCATAAACGAGGGAAAGTATTCTGCTACGGTATTTTAGGGGTAGAATATCCGCCCGGCATGTGGAAGCCCGGTTTCGATTCCCGGTCATACCAGACTTTTTTTCGTTTCAAAATTATTCCCACCTTTTCAGCTTATGCCTGTCTGCATAGGAACTTAGGATCATATTATTCCATCAATTTCTTGTTTGGAAATGTCATAAATTGAGAGGGAGGAGTTCCATTCGATGTTTCTCTTAGAGGACATCTGTTGGGGCAGAATGATGCTAGCTCGGCTAGTTCCTTGCCAACCAAGGGAACATCCTTGGTCAGAAACGAGAGAAACGTTTCTGCTACGATAGTTCTGGGGTAGAATATCCGCCCAGGAAGTGGAAGACTCGGGTTATTTCCTTTCATAACAGACCTTTATTTTCGTTTCAAGATTATTCCCAACTTTAAAGCTTATGCCTG
The DNA here is from genome assembly GCA_028673005.1 of Tanypteryx hageni. Lineage (NCBI taxonomy): Eukaryota > Metazoa > Arthropoda > Insecta > Odonata > Petaluridae > Tanypteryx > Tanypteryx hageni. Next base: position 54,608,305 of record CM054120.1, on the reverse strand, counting down.
TCTGCATAGGACCTTCGGATCATATTATTCCATCTATTTCATGTTTGGCATTCTCACCATTTGAGATGGAAGAGTTTCTTTCGAATTATGTCTTACAGGACATCTGTTGGGGTCGTTTGATACTAGCTTGGCTAGTTCCGTCCCAACAAAGGAAACATCCGTGTTCAGAAACGAGAGAAATATTTCTGCTACGGTAGTTCAGGGGTAGAATATCCGCCCGGCAAGTGAAAGACCCGTGTTCGATTCCCGTTCATAGCGGGTTTTTTCTTGTTTAAAAACTATTCCCATCTTTACAGCTTATGCCTGTCTGCATAGGATCTTCGTATCATATTATTCCATCAATTTCTTGTTTGGCTATCTCATCATTTGAGAGGGAGGAGTTTCTTTCGATATATCTCTTAGAGGAAATCTGATGGGCAGTTTGATATTAGATTCGCTAGATCCGTCAAAACCAAGGATACATCCGTGTTCATAAACGAGAGATAGTGTTTTGCAACGATAATTCAGGGGTAGAATATCTGCCCGGCAAGTGGAGGACCCGTGTTCGATTCACTGTCATAGCTGACTTTTTTCTCGTTTCAAGATTATTCCCAACTTTAAAGCTTATGCCTGTCTGCATAGGATCTTCGGATCATATTATTCCATCTATTTCATGTTTGGCAATCTCACCATTTGAGATGGAGGAGTTTCTTTCAATGTATCTCTTACAGGACATCTGTTGGGGCCGTTTGATACTAGCTTGGCTAGTTCCGTCCCAACAAAGGAAACATCCGTGTTCAGAAACGAAAGAAAGTGTTCTGCTACGATAGTTCAGGGGTAGTATATCTAGATCCGTCCCAACCAAGGAAACATCCGTGTTCAGAACTAGAGATAGTTTTCTGCTACGTTAATTTAAGGGTAGAATATCCGCCGGGCAAGTGGAAGACCCGTGTTCGATTCCCTGTCATAGCTCACTTTTTTCTCGTTTCAAGATTATTCCCACTTTTACAGCTTATGCCTGTCTGCATAGGATCTTCGGATCATATTATTCCATCCATTTCTTGTTTGTCAATCTCATCATTTGAGAGGGAGGAGTTTCTTTCGATGTATCTCTTAGAGGACATCTGCTGGGGCCGTTTGATACTAGCTTTGCTACTTCCGTCCCAACCAAGGAACTATCCGTGTTCAGAAACTAGTGAAAGTATTCTGCTAAGTTATTTCAGGGTTAGAATATCCGCCCGGCATGTGGAAGCTCGGTTTCGATTCCCGGTCATAGCAGACTTGTTTTCTTTTCAAAATTATTCCCAACTTTACAGCTTATGCCTGTCTGCATAGGATATTCGGATTATATTATTCCACAAATTTCTTGTTTGGCAATCTCACCATTTGAGTGGTAGGAGTTTCTATCGATGTATCTCTTAGAGGACCTCTGTTGGGGCAGTTGGTAACAGCTTGGCTAGTTCCGTCCCAACCAAGGAAACGTCCGTAGTCAGAAACGAGAGAAAGTGTTCTTCTACGATAGTTCAGGGGTAGAATATCCGCCCAGCATGTGGAACACCCGGGTTGGATTCCTGGTCATATCAGACTTTTTTCTCGTTTCAAAATTATTCCCACCTTTTCAGCTTATGCCTGTCTGCATGGGATCTTCGGAACATATTATTCAATCAAAATCTTGTTTGGCAATCTCACCATTTGAGAGGGAGGATTTTTTTTGATGTATCGCTTAGAGGACCTCTGTTGGGGCAGTATGATACTAGCTTGGTTAGTAACTCAACAAATAGGAAACACCCGTTTTCTGAAACCAGAGAAAGTGTTCTACTACGATAGTTCAGGGGTAGTATATCTAGATCCGTCCCAACCAAGGAAACATCCGTGTTCAGAACTAGAGATAGTGTTCTGCTACGATAGTTAAGAGGTAGAATATCCGACTGGCAAAGGGAAGACCCGGGTTCGATTCCCGTTCATAGCGGGTTTTTTCTTGTTTCAAAATTAATCCCATCTATACAGCTTATGCCTGTCAGCATAGGATCATCGTATCATATTATTCCATCAATTTCTCGTTTGGCAATCTCATCATTTGAGAGGGAGGAGTTTCTTTCGATATATCTCTTAGAGGACCTCTGTTGGGGCAGTATGATACTAGCTTGGCTAGTTCCGTCCCAACCAAGGAAACATCTGTCTTCAGAAACGAGAGAAAGTGTTCTGCTAAGATTGTTCATGGGTAGTATATCTAGATCCGTCCCAACCAAGGAAACATCCGTGTTCAGAACTAGAGATAGTGTTCTGCTACGATAATTTAAGGGTAGAACATCCGGCAGGCAAGTGGAAGACCCGGGTTCGATTCCCTGCCATAGCTGACTTTTTTCTCTTTTCAAAATTAATCCCACCTTTACAGCTTATGCCTGTCTGCATAGGATCTTCGGATTATATTATTCCACCAATTTCTTGTTTGGCAATCTCACGATTTGAGAGGGAGGAGTTTCTATCGATGTATCTCTTAGAGGACCTCTGTTGGGGCAGTTTGATAACAGCTTGGCTAGTTCCGTCCCAACCATGGAAACGTCTGTGTTCAGAAACGAGAGAAAGTGTTCTGCTACGAAAGTTCAGGGGTAAAATATCCGCTAAGCATGTGGAACACCCATTTTGGATTCCTGGTCATTGCAGTTTTTTTCTCGTTTCAAAATTATTCCCACCTTTTCAGCTTATGCCTGTCTGCATGGGATCTTCGGAACATATATTATCCATCAAATTTTTGTTTGGCAATCTCACCATTTGAGAGAGAGGAGTTGTTTTTGATGTATCGCATAGTGGACCTCTGTTGGGGCAGTATGATACTAGCTTAGCTAGTACCTCATCAATCAAGGAAACACCCGTGTTCTGAAACCAGAGAAAGTGTTCTGCTACGATAGTTCAGGGGTAGTATATCTAGATCCGTCCCAAACAAGGAAACATCCGTGTTCAGAACTAGAGATAGTGTTATGCTACGATAAATCAGGGGTAGAATATCCTTCCGGCAAGTGGAAGACCCAGTTTGATTCCCGGTCATAGCAGACGTTTTTCTCGTTTGAAAATTATTCTTACGTTTACAGCTTATGCCTTTCTGCATAGGATCTTCGGATCATATTATTCCATCAATTGCTTGTTTGGCAATCTCACTATTTAATAGGGAGGAGTTTCTATCGATGTATCTCTTAGAGGACCTCTGTTGGGGCAGTTTGATACCAGCTTGGCTAGTTCCGTCCCAACCAAGTAATCATCCGTGTTCAGAAACGAGAGAAATTGTTCTGCTACGATAGTTCAGGGGTAGAATATCCGCCCAGCATGTGGAAGACGCGGATTCGATTCTCGGTCATAGCAGTCTTTTTTCTCGTTTCAAAATTATTCCCACCTTTTCAGCTTATGCCTGTCTGCCTAGGAACTTCGTATCATATTATTCCATCAATTTCTTGTTTGGCAATCTCACCATTTGAGAGGGAGGAGTTTCTTTCGAATTATCTCTTAGAGGACATCTGCTATGGCCTTTTGATACTAGCTTGGCTACTTCCGTCCCATCCAAGGAACTATCCGTGTTCCTAAACGAGAGAAAATATTCTGCTACGATATTTTAGGGGTAGAATATCCGCCCGGCATGTGGAAGCCCGGTTTCAATTCCCGGTCATAGCAGACTTTTTTTCGTTTCAAAATTATTCCCACCTTTTCAGCCTATGCCTGTCTGCATAGGAACTTAGGATCATATTATTCCATCAATTTCTTGTTTGGAAATGTCATAATTTGAGAGGGAGGAGTTTCATTCGATGTATCTCTTAGAAGACATCTGATGGGGCAGTTTGATACTAGCTTGGCTAGATCAGTCAAAACCAAGGAAACATCCGTGTTCAAAAACGAGAGGTAGTGTTTTGCTACGATAATTCAGAAGTAGAATATCTGCCCGGCAAGTGGAGGACACTGGTTCGATTCACTGTTATAGCTGACTTTTTACTCGTTTCAAGATTATTCCCAACTTTAAAGCTCATGCCTGTCTGCATGGGATCTTCGGATTATATTATTCCACCAATTACTTATATGGCAATCTCACCATTTGAGAGGTAGGAGTTTCTATCGATGTATCTCTTAGAGGACCTCTGTTGGGGCAGTTTGATAACAGCTTGGCTAGTTCCGTCCCAACCAAGGAAACGTCCGTAGTCAGAAACGAGAGAAAGTGTTCTTCTACGATAGTTCAGGGGTAGAATATCCGCCCAGCATGTGGAACACCCGGGTTGGATTCCTGGTCATAGCAGACTTTTTTCTCGTTTCAAAATTATTCCCACCTTTTCAGCTTATGCCTGTCTGCATGGGATCTTCGGAACATATTATTCAATCAAAATCTTGTTTGGCAATCTCACCATTTGAGAGGGAGGATTTTTTTTGATGTATCGCTTAGAGTACCTCTGTTGGGGCAGTATGATACTAGCTTGGTTAGTAACTCAACAAATAGGAAACACCCGTTTTCTAAAACCAGAGAAATTGTTCTGCTACGATTGTTCAGGGGTAGTATATCTAGATCCGTCCCAACCAAGGAAACATCCGTGTTCAGAACTAGAGATAGTGTTCTGCTACGATAGTTAGGAGGTAGAATATCCGACTGGCAAAGGGAAGACCCGGGTTCGATTCCCGTTCATAGCGGGTTTTTTCTTGTTTTAAAATTAATCCCATCTTTACAGCTTATGCCTGTCTGCATAGGATCATCGTATCATATTATTCCATCAATTTCTCGTTTGGCAATCTCATCATTTGAGAGGGAGGAGTTTCTTTCGATATATCTCTTAGAGGACATCTGATGGGGCAGTTTGATACTTGCTTGGCTAGATCCGTCAAAACCAAGGAAACATCCGTGGTCATAAACGAGAGATAGTGTTTTGCTACGATAATTCAGAAGTAGAATATATGCCCGGCAAGTGGAAGGCCCGGGTTCGATTCACTGTCATAGCTGACTTTTTTCTCGTTTCACGATTATTCCCAACTTTAAGGCTTATGCCTGTCTGCATAGGATCATCGGATTATATTATTCCACCAATTTCTTGTTTGGCAATCTCACGATTTGAGAGGGAGGAGTTTCTATCGATGTATCTATTAGAGGACCTCTGTTGGGGCAGTTTGATAACAGCTTGGCTAGTTCCGTCCCAACCATGGAAACGTCTGTGTTCAGAAACGAGAGAAAGTGTTCTGCTACGATAGTTCAGGGGTAAAATATCCGTCCAGCATGTGGAACACCCATTTTGGATTCCTGGTCATAGCAGTTTGTTTCTCGTTTCAAAATTATTCCCACCTTTTCAGCTTATGCCTGTCTGCATGTGATCTTCGGAACATATATTATCCATCAAATTCTTGTTTGGCAATCTCACCATTTGAGAGGGAGGAGTTGTTTTTGATGTATCGCTTAGAGGACCTCTGTTGGGGCAGTATGATACTAGCTTGGTTAGTAAATCACCAACTAAGGAAACACCCGTTTTCTGAAACCAGAGAAAGTGTTCTGCTACGATAGTTCAGGGGTAGTATATCTAGATCCGTCCCAACCAAGGAAACATCCGTGTTCAGAACTAGAGATAGTGTTCTGCTACGATAATTCAGGGGTAGAATATCCTTCCGGCAAGTGGAAGACCCAGTTTGATTCCCGGTCATAGCAGAAGTTTTTCTCGTTTGAAAATTATTCTTACGTTTACAGCCTATCCTTTTCTGCATAGGATCTTCGGATCATATTATTCCAGCAATTGCTTGTTTGGCAATCTCACTATTTGAGAAGGAGGAGTTTCTATCGATGTATCTCTTAGAGGACCTCTGTTGTGGCAGTTTGATACCAGCTTGGCTAGTTCCGTCCCAACCATGTAATCATCCGTGTTCAGAAACGAGAGAAAGTGTTCTGCTACGATAGTTCAGGGGTAGAATATCCGCCCAGCATGTGGAAGACCCGGATTCGATTCTCGGTCATAGCAGTCTTTTTTCTCGTTTCAAAATTATTCCCACCTTTTCAGCTTATGCCTGTCTGCATAGGAACTTCGTATCATATTATTCCATCAATTTCTTGTTTGGCAATCACACCATTCGAGAGGGAGGAGTTTCTTTCGATGTATCTCTTAGAGGACATCTGCTGGGGCCGTTTGATACTAGCTTTGCTACTTCCGTCCCAACCAAGGAACTATCCTTGTTCATAAACGAGGGAAAGTATTCTGCTACGGTATTTTAGGGGTAGAATATCCGCCCGGCATGTGGTAGCCCGGTTTCGATTCCCGGTCATACCAGACTTTTTTTCGTTTCAAAATTATTCCCACCTTTTCAGCTTATGCCTGTCTGCATAGGAACTTAGGATCATATTATTCCATCAATTTCTTGTTTGGAAATATCATAAATTGAGAGGGAGGAGTTCCATTCGATGTTTCTCTTAGAGGACATCTGTTGGGGCAGAATGATGCTAGCTCGGCTAGTTCCTTGCCAACCAAGGGAACATCCTTGGTCAGAAACAAGAGAAACGTTTCTGCTACGATAGTTCTGGGGTAGAATATCCGCCCGGCAAGTGGAAGACTCGGGTTATTTCCTTTCATAACAGACCTTTTTCTCGTTTCAAGTTTATTCCCAACTTTAAAGCTTATGCCTGTCTGCATAGGACCTTCGGATCATATTATTCCATCTATTTCATGTTTGGCATTCTCGCCATTTGAGATGGAAGAGTTTCTTTTGAATTATGTCTTACAGGACATCTGTTGGGGTCGTTTGATACTAGCTTGGCTAGTTCCGTCCCAACAAAGGAAACATCCGTGTTCAGAAACGAGAGAAATATTTCTGCTACGGTAGTTCAGGGGTAGAATATCCGCCCGGCAAGTGAAAGACCCGTGTTCGATTCCCGTTCATAGCGGGTTTTTTCTTGTTTAAAAACTATTCCCATCTTTACAGCTTATGCCTGTCTGCATAGGATCTTCGTATCATATTATTCCATCAATTTCTTGTTTGGCAATCTCATCATTTGAGAGGGAGGAGTTTCTTTCGATATATCTCTTAGAGGACATCTGATGGGCAGTTTGATATTAGATTCGCTAGATCCGTCAAAACCAAGGATACATCCGTGTTCATAAACGAGAGATAGTGTTTTGCTACGATAATTCAGGGGTAGAATATCTGCCCGGCAAGTGGAGGACCCAGGTTCGATTCACTGTCATAGCTGACTTTTTTCTCGTTTCAAGATTATTCCCAACTTTAAAGCTTATGCCTGTCTGCATAGGATCTTCGGATCATATTATTCCATCTATTTCATGTTTGGCAATCTCACCATTTGAGATGGAGGAGTTTCTTTCGATGTATCTCTTACAGGACATCTGTTGGGGCCGTTCGATACTAGCTTTTCTAGTTCCGTCCCAACAAAGGAAACATCCGTGTTCAGAAACGAAAGAAAGTGTTCTGCTACGATAGTTCAGGGGTAGTATATCTAGATCCGTCCCAACCAAGGAAACATCCGTTTTCAGAACTAGAGATAGTTTTCTGCTACGATAATTTAAGGGTAGAATATCCGCCCGGCAAGTGGAAGACCCGTGTTCGATTCCCTGTCATAGCTGACTTTTTTCTCGTTTCAAGATTATTCCCACTTTTACAGCTTATGCCTGTCTGCATAGGATCTTCGGATCATATTATTCCATCCATTTCTTGTTTGTCAATCTCACCATTTGAGAGGGAGGAGTTTCTTTCGATGTATCTCTTAGAGGACATCTGCTGGGGCCGTTTGATACTAGCCTAGCTACTTTCGTCCCAACAGAGGAAGCATCCGTGTTCAGAAACTAGTGAAAGTATTCTGCTAAGTTATTTCAGGGTTAGAATATCCGCCCGGCATGTGGAAGCCCGGTTTCGATTCCCGGTCATAGCAGACTTGTTTTCTTTTCAAAATTATTCCCAACTTTACAGCTTATGCCTGTCTGCATCGGATATTCGGATTATATTATTCCACAAATTTCTTGTTTGGCAATCTCACCATTTGAGAGGTAGGAGTTTCTATCGATGTATCTCTTAGAGGACCTCTGTTGGGGCAGTTGGTAACAGCTTGGCTAGTTCCGTCCCAACCAAGGAAACGTCCGTAGTCAGAAACGAGAGAAAGTGTTCTTCTACGATAGTTCAGGGGTAGAATATCCGCCCAGCATGTGGAACACCCGGGTTGGATTCCTGGTCATATCAGACTTTTTTCTCGTTTCAAAATTATTCCCACCTTTTCAGCTTATGCCTGTCTGCATGGGATCTTCGGAACATATTATTCAATCAAAATCTTGTTTGGCAATCTCACCATTTGAGAGGGAGGATTTTTTTTGATGTATCGCTTAGAGGACCTCTGTTGGGGCAGTATGATACTAGCTTGGTTAGTAACTCAACAAATAGGAAACACCCGTTTTCTGAAACCAGAGAAAGTGTTCTGCTACGATAGTTCAGGGGTAGTATATCTAGATCCGTCCCAACCAAGGAAACATCCGTGTTCAGAACTAGAGATAGTGTTCTGCTACGATAATTTAAGGGTAGAATATCCGGCAGGCAAGTGGAAGACCCGGGTTCGATTCCCTGCCATAGCTGACTTTTTTCTCTTTTCAAAATTAATCCCACCTTTACAGCTTATGCCTGTCTGCATAGGATCTTCGGATTATATTATTCCACCAATTTCTTGTTTGGCAATCTCACGATTTGAGAGGGAGGAGTTTCTATAGATGTATCTCTTAGAGGACCTCTGTTGGGGAAGTTTGATAACAGCTTGGCTAGTTCCGTCCCAACCATGGAAACGTCTGTGTTCAGAAACGAGAGAAAGTGTTCTGCTACGAAAGTTCAGGGGTAAAATATCCGCTAAGCATGTGGAACGCCCATTTTGGATTCCTGATCATTGCAGTTTTTTTCTCGTTTCAAAATTATTCCCACCTTTTCAGCTTATGCCTGTCTGCATGGGATCTTCGGAACATATATTATCCATCAAATTCTTGTTTGGCAATCTCACCATTTGAGAGGGAGGAGTTGTTTTTGATGTATCGCTTAGAGGACCTCTGTTGGGGCAGTATGATACTAGCTTGGTTAGTAACTCACCAACTAAGGAAACACCCGTTTTCTGAAACCAGAGAAAGTGTTCTGCTACGATAGTTCAGGGGTAGTATATCTAGATCCGTCCCAACCAAGGAAACATCCGTGTTCAGAACTAGAGATAGTGTTATGCTACGATAATTCAGGGGTAGAATATCCTTCCGGCAAGGGGAAGACCCAGTTTGATTCCCGGTCATAGCAGAAGTTTTTCTCGTTTGAAAATTATTCTTACGTTTACAGCCTATCCTTTTCTGCATAGGATCTTCGGATCATATTATTCCATCAATTTCTTGTTTGGCAATCTCATCATTTGAGAGGGAGGAGTTTCTTTCGATATATCTCTTAGAGGACATCTGATGGGCAGTTTGATATTAGATTCGCTAGATCCGTCAAAACCAAGGAAACATCCGTGTTCATAAACGAGAGATAGTGTTTTGCTACGATAATTCAGGGGTAGAATATCTGCCCGGCAAGTGGAGGACCCGGGTTCGATTCACTGTCATAGCTGACTTTTTTCTCGTTTCAAGATTATTCCCAACTTTAAAGCTTATGCCTGTCTGCATAGGATCTTCGGATCATATTATTCCATCTATTTCATGTTTGGCAATCTCACCATTTGAGATGGAGGAGTTTCTTTCGATGTATCTCTTACAGGACATCTGTTGGGGCCGTTTGATACTAGCTTGGCTAGTTCCGTCCCAACCAAGGACACATCTGTCTTCAGAAACGAGAGAAAGTGTTCTGCTAAGATTGTTCATGGGTAGTAGATCTAGATCCGTCCCAACCAAGGAAACATCCGTGTTCAGAACTAGAGATAGTGTTCTGCTACGATAATTCAAGGGTAGAATATCCGGCAGGCAAGTGGAAGACCCGGGTTCGATTCTCTGCCATAGCTGACTTTTTTCTCTTTTCAAAATTAATCCCACCTTTACAGCTTATGCCTGTCTGCATAGGATCTTCGGATTATATTATTCCACCAATTTCTTGTTTGGCAATCTCACCATTTGAGAGGGAGGAGTTTCTATAGATGTATCTCTTAGAGGACCTCTGTTGGGGCAGTTTGTTAACAGCTTGGCTAGTTCCGTCCCAACCAAGGAAACGTCCGTAGTCAGAAACGAGAGAAAGTGTTCTGCTACGATAGTTCAGTGGTAGAATATCCGCCCGGCATGTGGAACACCCGGGTTGGATTCCTGGTCATAGCAGAGTTTTTTCTCGTTTCAAAATCATTCCCACCTTTTCAGCTTATGCCTGTCTGCATGGGATCTTCGGAACATATTATTCAATCAAAATCTTGTTTGGCAATATCACCATTTGAGAGGGAGGATTTTTTTTTATGTATCGCTTAGAGGACCTCTGTTGGGGCAGTTTGTTACTAGCTTGGCTAGTACCTCACCAACCAAGGAAACACCCGTGTTCAGAAACGAGAGAAAGTGTTCTGCTACGATAGTTCAGGGGTAAAATATCCGCTAAGCATGTGGAACACCCATTTTGGATTCCTGGTCATTGCAGTTTTTTTCTCGTTTCAAAATTATTCCCACCTTTTCAGCTTATGCCTGTCTGCATGGGATCTTCGGAACATATATTATCCATCAAATTCTTGTTTGGCAATCTCACCATTTGAGAGAGAGGAGTTGTTTTTGATGTATCGCATAGTGGACCTCTGTTGGGGCAGTATGATACTAGCTTGGCTAGTACCTCACCAATCAAGGAAACACCCGTGTTCTGAAACCAGAGAAAGTGTTCTGCTACGATAGTTCAGGGGTAGTATATCTAGATCCGTCCCAAACAAGGAAACATCCGTGTTCAGAACTAGAGATAGTGTTATGCTACGATAATTCAGGGGTAGAATATCCTTCCGGCAAGTGGAAGACCCAGTTTGATTCCCGGTCATAGCAGACGTTTTTCTCGTTTGAAAATTATTCTTACGTTTACAGCTTATGCCTTTCTGCATAGGATCTTCGGATCATATTATTCCATCAATTGCTTGTTTGGCAATCTCACTATTTAAGAGGGAGGAGTTTCTATCGATGTATCTCTTAGAGGACCTCTGTTGGGGCAGTTTGATACCAGCTTGGCTAGTTCCGTCCCAACCAAGTAATCATCCGTGTTCAGAAACGAGAGAAATTGTTCTGCTACGATAGTTCAGGGGTAGAATATCCGCCCAGCATGTGGAAGACGCGGATTCGATTCTCGGTCATAGCAGTCTTTTTTCTCGTTTCAAAATTATTCCCACCTTTTCAGCTTATGCCTGTCTGCCTAGGAACTTCGTATCATACTATTCCATCAATTTCTTGTTTGGCAATCTCACCATTTGATAGGGAGGAGTTTCTTTCGATGTATCTCTTAGAGGACATCTGCTGGGGCCGTTTGATACTAGCTTGGCTACTTCCGTCCCATCCAAGGAACTATCCGTGTTCCTAAACGAGAGAAAATATTCTGCTACGATATTTTAGGGGTAGAATATCCGCCCGGCATGTGGAAGCCCGGTTTCGATTCCCGGTCATAGCAGACTTTTTTTCGTTTCAAAATTATTCCCACCTTTTCAGCCTATGCCTGTCTGCATAGGAACTTAGGATCATATTATTCCATCAATTTCTTGTTTGGAAATGTCATAATTTGAGAGGGAGGAGTTTCATTCGATGTATCTCTTAGAAGACATCTGATGGGGCAGTTTGATACTAGCTTGGCTAGATCAGTCAAAACCAAGGAAACATCCGTGTTCATAAACGAGAGATAGTGTTTTGCTACGATAATTCAGAAGTAGAATATCTGCCCGGCAAGTGGAGGACACTGGTTCGATTCACTGTTATAGCTGACTTTTTTCTCGTTTCAAGATTATTCCCAACTTTAAAGCTCATGCCTGTCTGCATAGGATTTTCGGATTATATTATTCCACCAATTTCTTATTTGGCAATCTCACCATTTGAGAGGGAGGAGTTTCTATCGATGTATCTCTTAGAGGACCTCTGTTGGGTCAGTTTGATAACAGATTGGCTAGTTCCGTCCCAACCATGGAAACGTCCGTGTTCAGAAACTAGAGAAAGTGTTCTGCTACGATAGTTCAGGGGTAGAATATCCGCCCAGCATGTGAAACACCCAGGTTGGATTCCTGGTCATAGCAGACTTTTTTCTCTTTTCAAAATTATTCCCACCTTTTCAGCTTATGCCTGTCTGCATGGGATCTTCGGAACATATTATTACATCAAATTCTTGTTTGGCAATCTCACCATTTGAGAGGGAGGAGTTGTTTTTGATGTATCGCTTAGAGGACCTCTGTTGGGGCAGTATGATACTAGCTTGGCTAGTACCTCACTAACCAAGGAAACACCCGTGTTCGATTCCCGGTCATAGCAGACATTTTTCTCGTTTTAAAATTATTCCCACATTTTCAGCTTATGCCTGTCTGCATAGGAACTTCGGATCATATTATTCCATAAAATTCTTGTTTGGCAATCTCACCATTTGAGACGGAGGAGTTTCTTTTGATGTATCGCTTAGAGGACCTCTGTTGGGGCAGTTTGATACTAGCTTGGCTAGAACCTTCCCAAGCAAGGAAACATCCGTGTTCAGAAACCAGAGAAAGTGTTCTGCTACGATAGCAGCACTCTGTGAAACTGCAATGAGGAAAGCAAGGGGAAACTACCTCATTATATTTCCCATGATAGGCTGAAAAGCTGAAAATACCTCTACGCATCTTTCTTGGGTAAAATATCCCGGAGGTAAAATAGTCCCCCAATCGGATCTCCGGGCGGGGACTACCCTAGGGGATGCACAGAGGAAATGTAACATTAATAAGAAGAAAGCAGGTAGTGAGAAATGAAGAAGAGGCACATGGGAGGTTAGGACTATGAATTCAAGGGGGGTAACTAGAGAACTTAAAAAGGGAAATGAGAAGGATTAATGTAGATATAGTAGATCTTAGTGAAGTTCGATGGGAAGGAGAAGGCAAGGTAAATTCAGACAGTTTTAAGATTATTTACTCGGGAGGAGAGAAAAAGGAAAGGGGAGTGGGGATTATGACGAGAAGAGAGATAGCAGAAAGAATTGGCAAGGTAGTGACAGTTAATGATAGATTAATAGCCATAAAACTTCAGATGGAGACAGTGGAAATTCTTATAATTCAAGTGTATATGCCAACGACTAATGCTGGCGACGACGAAGTAGATGAAATCTATGAACAGATTATGGAGATATTGGAGGAGGAGGGAAAAGGAAGGATCACCACCATAGTAATGGGAGATTGGAACAGTGTAGTCGGAGAGGGACAGGAAGATAACATAGTGGAAAAAATATGGACTAGGGAAGAGAAATGAAAGAGGGGATAAACTTGTGGAATTCTGCCATAGAAATAGATTAATTGTAACTAATACATGGTTTAAGCATCACCAGCGGAGACTTTACACATGGAGAAGCCCAGGAGACCAGAGACGATACCAGATAGATTACATACTAGTCAATGAAAGATTTAGAAATAGCATTAAAAATGTGAAAACACTACTAGGGGCAGATATCGATTCTGACCATAACCTTTTGGTGGCAAATATACAATGTAGACTGAAGAGCGTTAAGAGAAACATAAGAGTTAACAAGAAATGGAACTTAGAGGAACTACTTAAAAACAAGGAGGCTATCATGACTGAGCTGGAGGAAAGGTTGGGGGAGAGAGATGAAGAAAATAGGAAGAATGTAGATGAGGAGTGGAGAAACATCCATAGCAACATTAAAGATGTAATGGAAAAGAAAGTAGGAAAGATAACGGGTGAAAGAAACAAAAAACCCTGGATCACAGCAGCCATGCTGCAAAAAATGGAAGAGCGGAGAAAGTGGTAGAACATAAACACTGAAGAAGGCCAAAGAAAGTACAAGGAGTTAAATAATGCTTTAAGAAGGGAAACAGATAAAGCCAGAGAGCAGTGTATAAATGCGAAATACAAGGAGATTGTCGAATGTGAAAGAGTTTGTAGAACAGACCTCATGTATAGCAAAGCAAGGGAACTTTTCAAGAAAAAAGCAAGAAAGATAGGACGTAAAGGAATCATGAACAAAAGTAGTAAAATAGTATTGGAACCAGACAATGTAAAGAATGTCGGGAAAGAATACATTGAGGTTCTGTATGACAAAGAAGGAAAGCCAAGAAATATTGAATTAAATGAAAAAGAGGATGTGGAAGAAGATCGGCTAGGACAAAGTATTCTCGAGTCTGAAGTTAAAAAAGTAATTGATGACATGAAAAGAAGGAAGTCTGTTGGGAGTGATGATATACCCGTGGACATTCTTAAGGTTTTGGGGTCTAAAGCAGTTAAGCAACTCACAAAATTTTTTAACCAAGTATATGATACTGGCATATGGCCTGAAGATTTTTTAGATTTTGTGATGGTGCCACTGGAGAAAAAGAACAATGCAAAATGTTGTAAGGATTACAGAACTATTAGTTTAATTTCTCATACAGCTAAAGTTCTAACCAGAATAATAACCAAAAGAATTGAATGTAAAATAGAAAAGGAGCTGCAAGATAATCAGTTTGGTTTTAGAAGAGGAAGGGGGACTAGAGATGCTATAGGACAGGGGTCGGCAACCTTTTCACCTATGAGGGCACAATTTATATTACTGAGGATGTGAAGGGCGCATAAGCAAGATCAGTTGATATCTCTCTGTATTTTTGTTTTGTAGATTGGGAGAAAGCTTTTGACCGAGTGAAATGGGATAAAATGCTGGGTATTTTAAACAAAATTGGAATAGATTGGAAAGATAAAAGACTGCTTAAAAACCTTTACTCTGATCAAAAGATTAGAGTCAGGGTTGAAGGAGAAGAAACAGAAAGTACTTCAATAGGGAGGGGAGTGAGGCAGGGTTGTCCTATTTCACCAGCGATATTTATGCAGAAAAATAACAGAAGAAGCGTTGATAGAGGAGAAAGGATTTAAGATAGGAGGTGAAAATATTACCACCATTAAATACGCAGATGATCAGGGCTTAAAAGCAGAAGGCGAGAAAGAGCTTCAGAGGATGACAGACAGACTAGTGGAGGTTGGCCAACAATATGGAATGAAGATCAATACAGAAAAAACGAAAGTCATGGTGGTTTCAAAGGAACATAAAGAATTTAATATAATGGTAAATGGCAAAAAATTGGAACAAGTAAGTAGTTTCAAATATCTTGGCAGTATTTTAGCACAGGATGGAAGTAGTACACAGGACATCAGAAGTAGGATTGAAATGGCAAAAGCAGCATTTAACGAGAAGAAGGAGCTTCTCACAAGCAAGAAAATAAATTTAGAAACAAGGAAGAAATTAGCAAAATGCTACATATGGAGCATAGCTCTTTATGGTGCAGAGACGTGGACGGTAAGGAGAAAGTAGGAAAAATATTTAGAAAGTTTTGAGATGTGGGTATGGAGAAGAATGATGAAAATGAAATGGACAGAGAGGAAGAGAAACGAAGAAGTATTAGAAATGGTGGGAGAAGAAAGGATGCTAATGAAAACAATCAGGAAAAGAAAAGCAAATTGGATAGGGCACATATTGAGAAGACAGTGTTTACAAAGGACGATCTTAGAAGGAAAAATTAGTGGAAGAAGAGGAAGAGGGAGAAAAAGAATTGGAATATTAGATAATATAAAGCAGGGGTATAATACTTCTTCTTCATCTAAAGGCTAAGCCTTGTCTCTGCAACCATGAACTCCTGTCCTCTGCCATTCTCTTCAACATCTCGTACTTCTCAACTCCCATCACTGACTCCACGTCATCTAGGTATTTCTTTCTTGGTCTTCCTTTCTTCCCTAAAAGTTTCCCCTCCAAGATGTTCACAATTAATCCATTATGTCTAATCACATGGCCTAAAAATTTTGCCTTCCTTTCTTCCATTCCTCTGATCAGTTTCCTTTCTTCTTTTACTTCTTCCAAAACTTCAAGGTTTGTCTTTCTCTCTGTCCAACTTGTCTTTATCAATCTTCTCCATATCCACATTTCTGTCGCTTCCAGACGGGACCTCTCCCTCTTTCCTAACGTCCAACTTTCACTACCATAAAGTATGGTACTCCAGACAAAAGCTTTTGCAAAGGATTTCCTTACTTCCAAATTCATGTGACTGCTTGTCAGTAGGCTCCTTTTGCATTGAAAAGCTTGCTTTGCAAGTGCTATTCTTCTTTTCACTTCCTGTACACATCTATTATCTTCAGTAATTGTACTACCTAGGTAGCAAAACTGCTTCACCTGCTCAATTTCCTGATTGTCTATTTTGATCTTTGATATTGTCCCTGCATTACTTTTGCCTATAACCATCAATTTGGTTTTCTTGATATTTATCTTTAATTCCCACTGTTTTAACGTGTCCGATAATACTTTCAGCATTTTATTCATTTCTCTTTTTGAATCGCTGAATATTACAATGTCATCTGCAAATCTAATGCAGCATATTCTAACTCCATTTATTTTTATGCCTTTTGTCTTTTCCTTCATAACTTCTATACTTTCTTCAATGAACATATTAAACAAATATGGAGATAGCGGACATCCTTGTCTTACTCCTTTCCTTATCTTTGCTTCACTCTCTAATCCATTTATATTTATTCTTGTAGTTTGATTTTGATAAAGCTTAAAAATTAATCTTCTGTCCCTCCAATCAATACCTATTTTTTTCATAGTCTTAAACAACAGTTCCCAATTAACTGTATCAAAGGCCTTCTCCAAATCAATAAACGTTAAATATAATGTCCTGTTCATTTCTAAACATCTTTCCATTATCACCCTGAGGGCTAATATAGCTTCTCTTGTTCCTCTCCCACTTCTAAATCCAAATTGATCTTCACTAATATAATGTTCTATTTTCCTTTTTATTCTGTTTTTCACGATATAAATTAAAACTTTTGAGGCGTGCGAAAGTAGTGAAATTGTTCTGTAGTTACTGCACTCCACTGCATTCCCCTTCTTTGGTAAACTTATAGTTTTACTTTTTATAAAGTCATCAGGTAATTTTCCTTTTTCGTAACAATCTTTTATAATTTTAAAGAAATGTTCTTTTGCTTCCTCCCCTAAGTTCTTCAAAAGTTCTGCAGGTATACCATCAACACCTGTTGCCTTGCCTGAATTAAGATTATTAATAGCTTTATAAAACTCTTCTTTGGTTATTGTTGGGCCTAGCTCGTCATTTCTTATTTCCTCTTCATTTTCAATAAATCTACATCCATCTCCAACATCTCTTCCACTATATAATTCTTCTATGTATTCTTTCCACCGAGCACATACTTTTTCATTTTCCCATAACATATTTCCTTCCTTATCCTTAACTATTGCCGATTTAGTTCTTGGTTTGTACTGGAGAGTTTTAATTTTGAAGTATGCTTTGTCTTGCCTTCCTCCCTTTGTATCTTCCTCAATTTCCTTCACTATCTCTTTGGTCCATCTCTCTTTTTCTTCTCTGCATTTGTTAATAATCTCATTCTTAACTTTTTTATAAGTTTCATCATTTCCATTCTTCCTCAACTTGTTCCTTTCTTCAATTAAAATCAGTATCTCCTCAGTCATCCAAGGTTTTCTAGGCTCCAATTTTCTCTTTCCAATAACTTCCTCTGTAGCTTTAATAACCCCTTTTTTAAATTCCTCCCAACTAAGTTGTCCTTCATAATTTCTCATCAACTCATTTGTTTTTTCTTGGTAATTCTTAGCCGTTGGTAACTCTTTCAGTCCCTGTAGATGCCAGTTCTTTTTAACTGTTCTCTTTATTTTCTTAAACCTAATATTGCATTTTGCCATGACTAGCTTGTGGTCACTGTCTACATCTGGACCTGGGTAACTATAACACGATTTTACCTGGTTCTTATATCTTCTTTTTACTAAAATATAATCTATTTGAAACCTTCTTCTGTCTGGCGCCTCCCATGTGTATCTTCTTCTTTTGGGAACTTCAAAGAAAGTGTTTGATACCATCATCTCATTCTGTTCACAAAACTCAATTAATCTTTCTCCCCTTTCATTTGTTTCACCTAAACCAAATTTTCCTACCATTCTACTATTTCGACTAGATCCAATCACAGCATTAAAGTCTCCCATTATTATTACATTATCTTTATCTTTTGTCATCTTTATAAGTTCTTCTATTTCTTCATACACCTTTTCTACTTCTCCTTCTTCTGCACTACTTGTTGGGAAATACGCTTGTATTATCACTGTATCCGTTGGCACGGTGCTCATTCTTACCATCAACAACCTATCATTTATGTGATATGTATTGCAAACACTGTTTGCCCATTTCTTACTAATAATGACTGCTATTCCATTCCTTCCTCTCTTTTCACCTCCACTATGAATTATTCTAAATTTATCACTGTAAAAATCTCCTTTCTCTTGCCACCTTGTTTCACATAAACCTAAGATATCAATCTCATTTTTCTCCATTTCTTTCTTTATTTCTTCTAATTTACCTATTTTTAGTAATGTTCTGACATTCCAAGTACCTATTTTGACGTTTTGACAGGGATTTCGTTGGATAACGACCTGAGAAGCCCTGCTACATCCCCTGCCGGATCTTGGGTTCCGAATACCATGATCAGTAACAAATTCCTTTCTAAAACCTTCCATGGTTGCTACCCTCGGGATATCCAATAGGATCTTTAATGGAGTGGTTTCCTGTTGCCTTCTCCATCCTATGCCGTTGACTATCAAAATAGTTCCTCCGCCTTTAGGGGCAGTTTCCCACCCCAAGGGCAAGAGGGTGCCCTACCCCTCCACCTTCTCATCTGCCCCTAAATAGGCCGTTGGCATTTGGTAGAGGGGGGACTCCTTATCCCGGGAGTCACTCGGACGCCAGAGCCTCGTCTGTGAAGCAGGGTGCACCACGTGCAGGTGAGGTTGACATTTGAGTGGGAGAGGCTATATAATCGCATCCCACCCCAAAACACCCCGTATAATACTTATAGAGGCATAAAAGAGGCTTCTAGGGAGAGAGAGAAATGGAGGCAACAATTCAATTATAACCTGTCTTCGGACAGAAGCATGGTGATGATGATAATAAAATGTACTGAAAATGGAAAATGCTCTTCATGCTCTTTCTCTAGCTCCATGAACTGTGAGAATTATTTGCAGAAGTGCTGGAAAAATTAAAAAGTGCTTATTTAACCCTCTGAGCATTACTGATATGCTGAATGTGTTTGTCATGAACCTCACCAAAACGTTGGCAATGCACCTAGTGTGTACTCACATTTTTATTGCATTCTTCTCAGTTACAAACACGTGAAATGCATTCATGAATTTGTTTTCCATTCTGCCGATATTTTTTGTTTTATTTTCTGCCAATAAATGGCTTTAGTTTTCTGTCTTGGCTCTATTATGACTTTATGATACAATGTAATGTAATTTTGATTTATGTAATGATGTAACTGTATAATGTAATGTACTTTTGATTTATGTTATCAGATTATGGTACAAGGTAATGTAATTATGAGTTATGCAATGCAATTATGATAATATTTTATATAATTGTGATATTGTATATAACTATATTCTTAAAATTGAAAGAAATTTTAAAATAATTAATTTAGTTCTAATAAAATTTTTACATTTTGTAAGTCACAAAATAAGAAATTTTAATGAAAACCAGAAGAAATCCAATGCTATCACTTACACAGGGGAAAAAACTTAATGCACAGAGGGTTAACATCAGCTGTGCTGGGGAGGCATAATTAAAGTGAAACACTGATAGAAATGGAGGATTTGCTCAACATATGGATCAACAAACAAAATATTACACCCGGTTCATAATTTGGCATAAGATGGCAGCACAGTGTAATTAATATTTTATATTGTATAGCATTGCCTAAAAATTATGTAATGCCATTCCATTGGGCAAATAGTATATAAAGATATTTTAAGCCACCAATCTAAGGGATTGAAATCTTTGTGTATGCATTGTATTTTATTTATACTTTGATGATAAATAAAGTATTGTATAAAGTATGTATGTAATATATATCGTGTGTGCGCTCTTTTCCTCTCCAACCTTTGACATGGTTATCAATGGGATTTTTGCATTCGTTTAGCACAATTTTGTGCAACAATACCCTTTTTAGGAGCATATCTCTCATGCTTAACCATGATTTTAATTCATTTAGGAACATCTCTTTTTATAGCATTGCTCTTACAGTAAAAATGTTTCGCAATATGTTGATTCAAATATGCTCTGGTTTTTTGGAATGCAACCTGAGCGTATTGCAAGGTATACCTGTATATCAGTGAATTTCTTCTCTTTTTCACATATTTTCTCTTTTCGTAATTGAATAAGCATTTGAGCACAATGTAATGTCACTTCAGTTGATTGCATATATTTGTTAATTTGATTCACATCATTGAGAATATCATGCCATACAGTTATAGAAATTATAAACTGCAATGTTTGAATCTGCTTTTGCAAACTATTAGCTTCTGAGACAATTGCATTATCCTTTACTGAATTTATTAGTTCTTCTAAAGCCTGGTAAGTTTCTTTAAACTGAAATCTAATGGCTTTAACCGAGCTTCCCATCTTGTGTCAATCAGTAGTTTTAATGTTATTTTTAAATGTTTACATAATATATCCCACCTAATGGTCGATGCAGAAAATATTGCATATAGACGTTGAATAGTGCCAAATAAAGTTTGCATGCCATACTACTTGAAAGGTAGCCCAGCCTCCTGTTTGTGTAGTTTGAGGAGACTTCACAAAGTCAGCATTCCTACTTCAGAAGGGCCGTTAAGCCGTTAGCCCCCTTGATGCTCTTCATTAAGAGTAGACTAATGCCGGCACCGGTTTTTCTTCCTCCCTTGGAAGTGTGTTTGGTGTGGTAGGAGCCATGGCTATAATAATCCAAGAGGTTGAGTAGACAAAAATATAGACACTCACACACCATACTACCTGAAACTGGGTCATAAAGTTAAAGGTTGAAAGAATGAGCTATGCATGGTATGTATGATGCATTAGGGTTAATATTTAATATTCAGGCTTGGACTCCTTTGTATTGTCCCTTCATATTTAACTGTTATCATAACAATGCCCTCTGCAATTTTTAATGTCTATATTATACTTTTCTAAATTATTTAACAACAAATTCATGAGACCTTCATGAGTTGATCTAAAACTTCAAAAAATCTTATGAATTTTTCATTAATTTGTATGTATCTTAATATAATTGATGTTAGTTCTTCATGAAGATCTTGTAAAAATATATTCTGTGATCCATTAGAAAGATGACGTTTTACTTTCTCAAAGAGTAGTTAAATATTCTGACAAAAACATGTCATATTTTGCCAATGGGTCTAGTAATTCTGAAAATTTCCATTATTATTATTATCCAAAATTTTCATCTGTTCCCTTTAATATTAAATTTCTACTCCATAAAAATAATATTAGAGCAATTATTCATTTATACAATAATTTTAATTTCTCTCTTTCTTTGTTTAATAATATTAGAGCACTGCTGTTGTGTTTTCTAAATTTAACATTTTGTGTAACTCTTGCCATTGACAACAACAATTTATATGGTTATTTCCAAGTTCATGTTCTTTAAGGGCACTACTAAGTTTTTTCCAATTATTAAAACCATTTATAAATCTGTTATTTTGAATATTGACAATGTTAGGGGAGTTTTTAAACAGCATGCAGCAGAAGCAATAAACACTGTCTGAGCTCACTGAATAAATTAACCGTGTTCACGATATTGTCTCCCCATTTTTTCAAGTATGTTTATAATGACTAGTTTGGAACTTCCTGTTTTAAATAACATCATTTTTAGGAAAATTTATAACTGTAATTTGTTGTGGTCCTAGGTTTACCAACATTATTCTTAATTCATCACATATGGTTCTAGGCCACATGGCTGGATCATAACTAATTGTTATTTTCACCTGTATTGTCATTATCAGATATGAGTTCATCACAATTTTGCGACATGGAATCAACTTCTGTCTGTGTAGACATATCATCTTCTTTATTTTCTCCCACTATAACAACTGATGCAGAATTCTCAAATAAATTGTTAACATTGTTGTTCTTTTCCTCATGTGAACAATTCTGTATACCTTATGTTTTAAACCAGCTTGAAATATCAGTTTGTCCTTTTTTCGCTCTATCTTCTGCTTCATTTTTAAGTTTTCTTTTGTCTGCTCCCAATAGATATGTTTGTTTTTCAGACATACTGCTAAATTTGAATAGAAAATGGACAATATGGAACAAATAACATAACACTTATAGAAGTACATAACCTTAAAATCTGCAGCTACATAAAGTAACATGTGACACACCTCGACCATAGACAAGGATAACGAGAGTATGATAAGGGTTCAGTTGTGGGACCAACCATTGGAGCTGATACCGACATGCAGAGGAAAGCTACAGAGACATCTAAATCCTAAATTTGGCATTATAGATTTCGGTGAGACTGAAATTACATCGAATAATTAAAATAAAAAACAAAATGCCAGGAAATGTTTTTTTGCAAGATCACTATGGGGCCCCCAAAGACGGGGGAGCCATGGTGCAATGCATCCCTCCTTTGCACGACCTTGTTGACAGCTTACCATGGTCTTTTTCACATATGGAGTACATATGGATTACAGTTGTGGGGGAGTTCTAAATATGCTAAAAGAATCCTCTCTATTCAAAAGAAAGCTCTAGACTAGGCCCCAGAGATTGCTGTCTAGGACAATTTAAAAGGCTAGGAATATTAACTTTGTACTCCCTTTTTGTTTATAATTAATGTTAAACTTAATATATTAAATTATATAGGTACCTCAAAATGAGATACATGATTATAATACTAGAAATTGTTATAGTTATGCTTGCACTTTGTTTGTCAAAGACTAGAGATTCATCTCTCTAGGAATATTGTCTGATTGACCTTATTTGCAACTTCTTTCTTCTTCTTGGTAATATCCCTCTCCGAGGGTCTGGAGAGGGATAGTACTGAAGTATTAATTAAATGAAAATCCAAATCCTATAAATTCTTCAACATTAAACTAAAATTCCCAAGAATACTGAACATCGAATTTATCATTCCTTTTGCCAACATGTATGCTTACATTAAATATATTATGAAATGTTATACTATCTTATCGGGGCAACATAACTCAAGCAAATACCAGTATTAAGAATACGAAATGTTTACTTCTAATTACTTTCTCTTCATAGCTTCTTAAACAATGTTAAAATAACCTTCCTATGGTTTTAATAAGAAAATAACAAGGTAGAAATGGCTGTATCATTTACGGCTGAAATATATCATCATCATGCTTCTGTCCGAAGACAGGTCTTAACTGAATCGCTGCCTCCATTTATCTCTCTCCCTAGAAGCCTCTTTTATACCTCTATAAGTAGTATATCCCTGCTTTATATTATCTAATATTCCTATTCTTTTTCTCCCTCTTCCTCTTTTTCACTAATTTTTCCTTCTAAGATCGTCCTTTGTAAACACTGTCTTCTCAATATGTGCCCTATCCAATTTGCTTTTCTTTTCCTGATTGTTTTTATTAGCGTCCTTTCTTTTCCCACCATTTCTAATACTTCTTCGTTTCTCTTCCTCTCTGTCCATTTCACTTTCATCATTCTTCTCCATACCCACATCTCAAAACTTTCTAAATATTTTTCCTCCTTTCTCCTTATCGTCCACGTCTCTGCACCATAAAGATCTATGCTCCATATGTAGCATTTTGCTAATTTCTTCCTTGTTTCTAGATTTATTTTCTTGCTTGTGAGAAGCTCCTTCTTCTCATTAAATGCTGCTTTTGCCATTTCAATCCTACTTCTGATGTCCTGTGTACTACTTCCATCTTGTGCTAAAATACTGCCGAGATATTTGAAACTACTTACTTGTTCCAATTTTTTGCCATTTACCATTATATTAAATTCTTTATGTTCCTTTAAAACCACTATGACTTTCGTTTTTTCTGTATTGATCTTCATTCCATATTGTTGGCCAACCTCAACTAGTCTGTCTGTCATCCTCTGAAGCTCTTTCTCGCCTTCTGCTATTAAGCCCTGATCATCTGCGTATTTAATGGTGGTAATACTTTCACCTCCTATCTTAAATCCTTTCTCTTCCATCAACGCTTCTTCTGTTATTGTTTCTGCATAAATATTAAATATCGCTGGTGAAATAGGACAGCCCTGCCTCACTCCCCTCCCTATTGAAGTACTTTCTGTTTCTTCTCCTTCAACCCTGACTCTAATCTTTTGATCAAAGTAAAGGTTTTTAAGCAGTCTTTTATCTTTCCAATCTATTCCTATTTTGTTTAAAATACCCAGCATCTTATCCCATTTCACTCGGTCAAAAGCTTTTTCCCAATCTACAAAACAAAAATACATATATTTATTGACTTCTAGCGCTCTTTCTATCATGATCCTCATACATCCTATAGCATCTCTAGTCCCCCTTCCCCTTCTAAAACCAAACTGATTATCTTGCAGCTCCTTTTCTATTTTACATTCAATTCTTTTGGTTATTATTCTGGTTAGAACTTTAGCTGTATGAGAAATTAAACTAATAGTTCTGTAATCCTTACAACATTTTGCATTGTTCTTTTTCTCCAGTGGCACCATCACAAAATCTAAAAAATCTTCAGGCCATATGCCAGTATCATATACTTGGTTAAAAAATTTTGTGAGTTGCTTAACTGCTTTAGACCCCAAAACCTTAAGAACGTCCACGAGTATATCATCACTCCCAACAGCCTTCCTTCTTTTCATGTCATCAATTACTTTTTTAACTTCAGACTCGAGAATACTTTGTCCTAGCTGATCTTCTTCCACATCCTCTTTTTCATTTAATTCAATATTTCTTGGCTTTCCTTCTTTGTCATACAGAACCTCAATGTATTCTTTCCCGACATTCTTTACATTGTCTGGTTCCGATACTATTTTACTACTTTTGTTCATGATTCCTTTACGTCCTATCTTTCTTGCTTTTTTCTTGAAAAGTTCCCTTGCTTTGCTATACATGAGGTCTGTTCTACAAACTCTTTCACATTCGACAATCTCCTTGCATTTCGCATTTATACACTGCTCTCTGGCTTTATCTGTTTCCCTTCTTAAAGCATTATTTAACTCCTTGTACTTTCTTTGGCCTTCTTCAGTGTTTATGTTCTTCCACTTTCTCCGCTCTTCCATTTTTTGCAGCATGGCTGCTGTGATCCAGGGTTTTTTGTTTCTTTCACCCGTTATCTTTCCTACTTTCTTTTCCATTACATCTTTAATGTTGCTATGGATGTTTCTCCACTCCTCATCTACATTCTTCCTATTTTCTTCAGCTCTCTCCCCCAACCTTTCCTCCAGCTCAGTCATGATAGCCTCCTTGTTTTTAAGGAGTTCCTCTAAGTTCCATTTCTTGTTAACTCTTATGTTTCTCTTAACGCTCTTCAATATACATTGTATATTTGCCACCAAAAGGTTGTGGTCAGAATCGATATCTGCCCCTGGTAGTGTTTTCACATTTTTAATGCTATTTCTAAATCTTTCATTGACTAGTATGTAATCTATCTGGTATCGTCTCTGGTCTCCTGGGCTTCTCCATGTGTAAAGTCTCCGCTGGTGATGCTTAAACCATGTATTAGTTACAATTAATCTATTTCTATGGCAGAATTTCACAAGTTTATCCCCTCTTTCATTTCTCTTCCCTAGTCCATATTTTTTCCACTATGTTATCTTCCTGTCCCTCTCCGACTACACTGTTCCAATCTCCCATTACTATGGTGGTGATCCTTCCTTTTCCCTCCTCCTCCAATATCTCCATAATCTGTTCATAGATTTCATCTACTTCGTCGTCGCCAGCATTAGTCGTTGGCATATACACTTGAATTATAAGCATTTCCACTGGCTCCATCTGAAGTTTTACGGCTATTAATCTATCATTAACTGTCACTACCTTGCCAATTCTTTCTGCTATCTCTCTTCTCGTCATAATCCCCACTCCCCTTTCCTTTTTCTCTCCTCCCGAGTAAATAATCTTAAAACTGTCTGAATTTACCTTGCCTTCTCCTTCCCATCGAACTTCACTAAGACCTACTATACCTACATTATTCCTTCTCATTTCCCTTTTTATGTTCTCTAGTTTACCCCCTGAATTTATAGTCCTAACATTCCATGTGCCTATTCTTAATTTCTCACCACTTGCTTTCCTATTAATGTTAAATTTCCTCTGTGCATCCCCTAGGGTAGTCCCCACCCGGAGATCCGATTGGGGGACTATTTTACCTCCGGAATATTTTACCCCAGAAAGATCCATAGAGGTATTTTTCAGCTTTTCAGCCTATCATGGGAAATATAATGAGGTAGTTTCCCCTTGCTTTCCTCATCGCAGTTTCACAGAGTGATTACCCATCTGTAGCTGTTCAGATCCACATGATCACCACCTACAGAGGTACTGTGCAAGCTGCTGCCCTTGCACAGGGGGATGTAAAACCCCCAAGACTGCTTCTTAGTCTGACTCTTCCCCTCAGACCTTTCCGGCTTGGATGGTCCTACCAGGAGAATTATCTCCCGCCGGCATAGCTCTTTGGTTCGTAAGAGTACACAAACCCTCCCACCTCTGTAAGGTTATGCAGTCCTTAGGGAGGGGCTGAAATATAAGCCATTAATTAATTTTTCATATTAATAAAACATTTTCATGAATATTGAAAATATTATTTATGTATTG
Organism: Tanypteryx hageni; assembly: GCA_028673005.1. Lineage (NCBI taxonomy): Eukaryota > Metazoa > Arthropoda > Insecta > Odonata > Petaluridae > Tanypteryx > Tanypteryx hageni. Next base: position 54,581,603 of record CM054120.1, on the reverse strand, counting down.
TATACTCATGGGATTGAGACGTTGACAGGTTATTTTCGAGAAAGAAAATAACTTTTAACGTGTTATCGATAAAACATTGAATAAATTATAATATTATTAAATAACATTACTTCTGAAGTTGATTTTGAAGAATTTAATTTAAAGCACAAACAAAAGAACGTCGGAGTGCGCATATCTGCGCGTATTCGCTGTGAGTTCAATGCAATCGGGGAATCTTCATTTCACTTGATTTCTGTACTACGCAACAAGGAATAATGGGTGGAAGCTCTCCTCAGTGGGATCCGGAGCCATGTTAGCATTAATAGGTAATATAATCTAACCTTATTATTTGACTTTTACTCCGAATTGACTTAATTGGGTTGTTTAGATTTATCTCATTCGAAGCGATAATTAATTCGGGATGAACTCTTCCTGTGCCGTAAACCATGTTGGCAAAAACTTATTTAATCTTAGCATGCCGTATTGGATATATACCATCCCATTAGTTCTGCCGAAAGAACATCTTTGACTTGCGTACAATTTTTATCTCTCACGTTCTAATTAATTTCTCGGTTGAAAGCTATTTCGATAGAGCACGTGTACTTTGGATAGACTTGATAAAGTTGAGATGTAACGTGATTGTCTAATGGATCCACAAGCATGATGTAATAATCGGGATTTGGTTGCATTGCATAAGCATGATCAAATTTCTACGATTACCAATTTCGGACGAGTGACACAATGATCGCTTTATAATCCACCTTTGTTATCTAATTGCATTCAAACTCGAAGATGAGTCGAATATCCAAGCAAGGTGACATTTAGTCAAGTAGTCTCCCGATAATCCGACCTAAACGGGACCGAGGGGTATTCGGATTACCGAAAATGTCGGACTAGACGGAAAAGAACGGGTCGAAACGATACAAAAATTTTGAAGTGTAACATAATTATGAAATCGCGTTTATTAATCGATATTCTACACTACAACTAACATTATAGAGTACAAAACTATTATTTTAAGTTAAAGTTATTGTTTAAAAAATTGAGTAATTGAGGTTTGTTTCCAGGCTTTGCTTCTCTTCCTTGCGGCGAGGTCGCGCCAGCGTCTCAGTAATATGTCATCAGTAGCAGTACTTATAAAAAAGTGGTAGAACAGTAAGAGCTAGGTTTTTGAAAGCGCGTGGTTTTTTTGTAGAGTTACTGCAGGCTAGAATTGTCACTGTTTCTTTACTTCGTTTATATCCAGGAGCTGAAGCTTCAGCCTGAGAATCTCAAGTTTTTTAAGGCAGCATTTTAAGGTTTAAGCCTGTCTCATCGCTGTCATACGTCTGCTCACCTAAAAATCCTTCGTTGTCAATGAGATAAGCAAATTTCGCTTTAAATTTCAAAAATTCGTCCGAATTTTCCGATAATTTTTCGCCACAGATATTAAGCTGCCTATGGCTAAGTCGGATTATCGGGACTCTATATAGCATTTCATGGGCCAATTAGTTAAAAACAATATGTAGTTATGTTAATGCCGATGTTTGTAGCCAATAAATAATCAGTGATTTTAAACCAAAAACTGGCTTACATAAGAAATTCAGAAACTTCTTGGTCATTACATAAAAAATAATTGTTTAATTTATTCAAATTTAAGCGTGGCATGAGACTTGAAGGATATTTAATTCTGGAAATTGCTAGAATGATGAGGAAATTTTTCCTGTCAAGTTAATATTAATTTATGTAGCTAGTAAATACTAGTCAGGTGGTGTTTGAATGGAATATTTAACTTAGATAAGCAATGCATGGAAAATTATTTCACCATTTCTTTGCTAATGTTTTAATTGAAGAGAACTTAGGGTATAATTTGTTTCGATTATTTTCATAATAATTTATGATGTGAGAATTGGGAACATTACTTAATGGGTCGAGTGAATAAAAATTAAGCAAATGCTTAAAGCAAACAGTAAAAGCAAAAGCATTTGCTAAATTTGCTTCATATTGAGTGAGTAAAAGTATGCTTTTGCTTATAAGCATTTGCTACTCAGTTTTAAGCAAATGTTTAAATTTTACGGAAGAAAGCTTTTTGCAACTTTTCCTTCACTTGTTTTTGTTTACATTTAAAGTTTTACATAGTTGAATTTCAAGCTAAAAACATAAATATATTGGGTAACATTTTTTAAAAAGTTCCTTAATAATTTTTTAAACTATTTCTTTTATAACTGAATTCGATAATATCACAAATCATGGGTGTATTTTTATTTAATTAGTTATAGTAATTTTATCCAGTCATTTGCCTTTATAGTGATTTTGGGGGCCACAAATTTGTCTGTCTTACATACAGTTGTGCATTGTACATGGTGATATTCCCCAACTCCTATTTGAAATCCGGGATTACTTAAGTACCTTAAAAATATTTCTATCTTCTGTTTGGAAGACAGGATCCCGCCACGTCTCTCTTGATATTCTCCTAGTAACAGATTTGAAATATAGGTACTTAACATTTTCTTCAGAGAAACGATATAAATTTTTATAACCGTTGGTTGTTGAAACTTGTCTTGTATTTTTTAACCTTTCATGTCACCATAAATTACCATATTTATATTTAGGATCAATTATCATGAAAATAGAGTACTTAGAAATATTTTAGCAAGCCCTTTACCTCACTTAAAATAGTTTAAGCATATGCTTAAAGCATTAAGCAAAAGCTTGGTTTTATTCACACAATTTTAAGGAAATGCTTAAGAAAATTCGTAAAAATAAGCAAATGCTTGTTCTTTCTAGCAAAAGCAAATGCTATTTTTTATTCACCCCAAATTAAGCATTTGCTTAAAAAGTGAGAGAAATCTTAAGCATAAGCATTTGCTTATTTCTTATTCACTCAACCCAATGTACTAGATGAATTATGAATGTAATTAAGTATGAAATTGTGTTGCAAGATTTTTTATTTGATTTTCTGATTGTTTCAGAGGCATTCTTTGGAAGCATAACCATCCTGAGAAACTCAACTTGCATTCTGGGATTGATCAGCTATGTTCTTTTTGGTGATATCAAGAAATATCGATAGTGAGTATTATCAATTTATGCTACAAAGTACTTGGTAATAATTTTACGTGTGCTAGTTATCAGATTATGTATTTTAAATGACATTATCATTTGCTATTACCTCAAAAGTTTCCATTTTATTATTATCACTGCATTTTAATGAATGTCAATGATCAATTTATCAACCCTGCATTAATATCTGTAATTTGATTTTATGTTAGCATAGTTTCCCAAATTAGTACTTTATGAATGAACTTTATGAATTCATTCTAATGAGCTGAAATTTTAGTATATATATATATATATATATATATGGATGTCAACAAGGTGTTGGGATGAGGAAACCCAGTGAGCACTCACCAATCAGACGACTTCAGGTTGGCGAGGCCCCCGGGATGTCGAAGCGACACACGTAAAATAACACAAAAACACAGAAACATCACAAACGTAAAGCTTTCGGAACTACTCCTTCTTCAGCTACAGAGATATATATATATATATATATCGAATTAAAATACTATATATATATATATATATATATATATATATATATATATATATATATATATCGAATTAAAATACTGCTTTTGCTTATATAATACCTATGCTTTTTGCAAAACTTCCTCGTATTTTCTGCAATGATATGTGTAATGCTTTGTCAGTTTTGCCAACCTGATTATTGGAAGTGTAGGAACTTTTTGGGATCAGCAAGTGAAAGTTATGCATGCTTGAACTGTATACCATGAAAAAAGCGAAATTGCTATTATTTAACCTGGTGTAAAAAATCCATAATAATTGACAGTGCTGAAATATCTGGGTATATATATATATATATATATATATATATATATATATATATATATATGCAAATTACTGGTTGCCTGGGGCTTTTAATTTTCTTGCCTTGGTGACTTTTTGGGCGACCTAAACTATCTCAAAAGTTCTCTGTAACTGGAAGTGAATTTTGTAGGAACTATGGACCCAATCTTGTAATTACACCATAGCTTGAAATATTTATGAAAATTTACTGTTTTTAGAATTGTCAAATACAAATGTTAACTAAACAGCTTTGGAGTTTCATATTGTGAAATGTGCAGCAAGGCCGCAGTGTGTGCTTTTCAAAAATTTTAATTTTTTCCAGAAAAGTTTGTAGGTATAGCTTGAGCATCAAATTTCTTGATATTTCAGAACTGGAAATAACATCCAAATTCATTTCATGATTTGTCAGTGGAATAATAGCTTCAAATATTTTGCTTGAAAAAGTTACTCTTTGTTGAAATTGCCTAAGCTTGTGGAAGTTAAACAAAGTTTCTGAGATAGTTTTTTATCGATGTAATTTTTCTGGTGTTAGGTTAAACATCGTAAAAGTGAGTTTGCCTGCTAGCTCCAGTTTTCAATCTACAAAAACCATGCCTGATTTATTTAGTGAAATGCCATTCTGGTCTTGCACCACTTTAATATTAAAAAGTTCCTATGAAATAAAGCCAAATATGATTCTGATCTTTTAAGGAGCAAAGACATACAGCATTAACATTTCAGTAGGCTTCCATTTCTTCTCAAAATTTCAACTTCAACCTCGAGCAGGCTCGCCCTTTTCTTTGCGAGACCTACAGCTCTCTTCCAAGTTCTCTGTATTTGATGTTTAGTTTTTGTGCTTCTATTTCTATAATAATCCAAGAGGTTGATTAGCCAAAAATATACATACACACGCTTTGATTTACCAGCCAGGCAGAAGATGCTTAATGAACTCAAATCTTTCGCATAGATTGAGTCATGTTCTGTGTTTATAAAGTGGTTTTAATAAATTCTTTGCTTATCTCGACTCATCCTCAAAGCACCAAATTTATTTTGTGAGAAGACACTTGAAGGGTCAAGCATTTTTGCCCAACTAAGTGCCTTTCCCTCCAACCCACATTGCATTTCTTTCTCTCCTAAGCCTTTATGGAAAATAAGATGAAGAGCTAGGTATTAATAGAGAGAGAAACAACAAGCAGAGCTAAGGCATTTACATTCAGCAAATAATAACATGGGTCACATTTAAGGCCTGAAAAAAGGCCCTAATAAAATCGACTACCTAGCTCGAGAGAGGCACACCTCCAGCCACCCTACCTCTCCATCCGCCAAAGTGCTGTGCACCCTTTCTCATGAGACTGCTTCAGTTTTGGAAGACCTGATCGCATAGCGCATCTTATAAAGAAATATAACTTGTAGGATGCCAAGTAAAATACTAATGATTTTTATTTACTCGTTTCGACATTTACAATTATCTTGGGGTGTCAATACCTTTCCCAGAGGGTATTCTAAGTATACGTTGCTCATTGGGGGGGAGGGGGGGGGTTATAATCCCCAAAACCCCCCTGGATACGCCATTGCATGGTGTATTTTTTACAAAATAATTATTCATTTATTTTTATCAAAATGATGCTTTATTTCTCATAACTATTACAATGGTAATTCTTGATTAAACATAAATTGAATTCCAATTAAAAATAATTTAATATTATAACAAACATCTTAATATCTATTAGAAAATTACCATTATTAATCTGAAGTACTGTCTTCAGCATTACATGTATCACAAATATACATCGCTTTCACATGCTTCTTGAAAGAAAAATGATTGGAAGAATAACATTTAATGGTTGTCTAATAAATGACGATAGAGCAGCACTTTGAAAAATGACACCTTGATCAAAAAACAAAACAAAAGATTTAAAGAATACATGAAGATCAACAGGGATTAGGCATGTACACTTTTCCCCAATTTGAATTAATGAAATTGGATAATTTATACACAGCTGCGTCTGTTCGAAGAACGAAAATAAAGCAAAAATAGACTTTCACAACTAGGTGTATTCTGTACGACAGAGATGACTTCCACTAATATCACTCCGATTTTAACCCTTAGACGCTCAAGGTGCCGATATATCAGCTTCCCCTGGTCACCTTAAAACACTCAAGGTGCTGATATATCGGCTCTAGCTTTAACCCCGTTTCAAGATATTTATAGATCGCACTTTGAGTTATAATTACTATCAAGATGATATAAATGTTTATATTTACTTTTGAAATGGTATTCCTCTTTACGATTTTAATATTTTACATAAACAAAAGTAATTGTCTTTTCCCCCATCCATCTGACGCAGTTAATTCGCAGTGAGTCATCATCCAAAATATTTTTTGTCCTTCACGTCCATAAATTACGCATGCTGTCTTTCTCCATTCTTTCATAAGCATGCCTGTCATTGCATTTTCTTCACAATGTTATAATCCAAAAGCTGATACATCATATGAGACGAAATGCTTACCGAAATTTTCTGAGGATTTTTTAAAAATTTTTTCTCTTGATTATCAATCTCGCTCTCTGGTAACGTAACCTACGACTCAACTTTGTAGAGTATTTTTCATCGTATATTCATTTGATATATACTATCACATTGTCATAATTTTTTCTGTTCATGCATTTTCCTTCATTCTCCCTTGCGGTTGAGACTATTTCTTTCAGTTGGTTGTGTAGATGGTTACCCAGAGGACGTGTTGTATTCCTCGTGTGTATTTTATTTGGTGAACCCGTATTCGGTTGTGAGTAATTTCTTTTTGAGTGCTTCATAGACTTTTTATCGGTGTAATAAATTGTGCTACCTGGAGCTGATATAAATTGTGGAAGCCGGGAAAAACGATCTCAAAAAGGACTTGTTCTGCTTCTCTCTAGTAAAGCAACTGCATTGGATAAGGAAATCAAGTCTACCATAAATGGGAAAGAAAAAATTATGCTGAAACCAGAAATAATTTGCAGTTAAAATAAATTTATGGGGGGGATTGACACATCTGATATGATGCTATATACTTACATGGATGAAAGAACGAGTGTAAAATATTGAAAAAAAGTTGCGTTCAATATAATTTCAAGGATGGTTTTGAATAGCTATATTCTATATAAAGAAAATTTCAAAGGATCTGGGAAACTGCAATCGAGGCTGACATATGTAGTAAATATAATTGAGCATTTAGGTAATGAGTGGGTTTCAATGAGGGAAAAGACAGCTAAAGGGGGTGTTCAAAAACTTGATGGAAAAAAGAGGCTAATTGTTGTGTTTGCAGCACTAAGAATAGAAGAAAAAGATCCCGAACTGTTTGCATTAGATGTAACAAAGGCTTACATGGGGAGTGTTTGGCCAAACACAAATGCTGACATGGTGAAATATACTTTTTCACATTGTTTTATATCTCATGAATAAAAAGGGAATATTGAGTCAAATTTGGATATGTTAGAGTGCATAATGCAATATTTCATAATTTATGTGCAAATCTATGATAAATGTTGAGGTTAGGAAGTTTTTTGAAAATTATTTTCTTTTTCATAAAAACGTTTTTTGTTCAAACTTTTTTTTATAAAAATAAATATTGCGTTGTCTCATATAAAACTTGTTTGCTTTAAACTGCAATTTGTTTTCAAAACCCATTAAAAATTTCGATATCCTAGACCAAAAATTAGGCTCGCAAAAAAATATTTAAATAACTTGAAATTTTCAAAAATTAGGCACGAGCTTTCTGGGATTAAAAAAGGCAAATGCCGTGAGAGCAAAAGGGTTAAACATTGCTACAGCTCTTTGAATTGTGATGCTTTTTTCAATTGTAAGTCAAAATGACACTGAAGGAATACACAAACTCTAGATTATGTCAGAAATAAAGCAGTGTTGCCACATTGAAATTAGGAAAATTGGTGTGCTTTATACATCAGCACCCCCTCTTGAGGGTTAAATATTTAATTTCAGATTAATGTTACAGATAATGAACCTCTGATGATGCAGTTGGAAGAAAACTTAAGATTCTTTTTGAGAGCCTATATCTGTGCTTATAAAATTGACATTATTTGTTATTCTCTGTAGCATTACTCTATAGGCATACTTGAAGATTTTGGGTTAGCTTCTGTAATCAAATGTATGCATTTAAGTGCAAGTAATGTTTGGAAATTACTTAATTAGGCCGTATTTAGAATCAAGATGGCAGCAGCATTAAAACGATATTTTGCAAGTCGATGTTAAGGAGTCTCAAAAGGCATTATCATTTCTTTATAGAAAAGTAAGACATGTATCATGGCATGAGAGGCTTATGAGCAGTGGTGAAACTATAGCTTTTGGGCCCCTAGCAAAAAATCTCTCAGGGCCCCACTTAATAATTGAATATTTGTTATAGTGTTCAGAGTGTAATGGATATTAATAGAAATAACATAAATATAGAATTTTGATAAACCAAGTATTTATATTTATTATGAATCATTAAATTTTTAAATTATTATAAGCAATTAAAAAAATCACAAAACTGTTGCTAATCACCAAGTAATTGAGATTTCTACATAGTTGAATTAAATTTGCGTTTTCAAGCTTTGGCTTCTGCAAAAAATGGCGGGGTAACTTTCCCATGAGGTGTTTTTTGTGAGATGTAAACTAACATAAGATGATATATATATAAGCCCCTTGGTTGGTAGTGCATATAAATTTCAATGGTAAATATTATCTGTTCGTAGAACATTAATGTGTGTTATAAGACATTTTTAATACAATATTCACATTCAAGTAAAATTTTAGAGGATGCAAGCATGAGGGCCCCCTTGGTCTTGGGCCCTTACGCGATCACGAAACTTGCGTACCCATATTTACGCCACTGCTTATGAGATGTGGATATAGAATAAATTATGAAAGATTAATAGGACCAAGAGGGTTATAATCAAGCCTTAAATGGATTAGGATTACGGAGGAATTTCAATAATAATGTAAAGACGAGAAATTGACGAGTCAAATTTAGGTGCATTAGCCGGTTATAATAACATGTAACCTTGTGTTCTTGAGTCCAGCCTCTACACCCTATCCCTCGGGGAGGTTAGAGACCGCGGCGTTGTTGTTAAAAAATAATCCCTTCGTCCAAACCAAGAATTCCCAACTTGCAGGTACAGTGGCACTCGTGGAGGTCCTTTGTCCTCTCCTCCCAACCCCAGCCAGGAGGTTGTGTTTGGAAGGGGGTAAGGGGTAAGGGCATGTACAATGGCGCCCACCCCCGTCGCTCAGCCGAATGCACCCAACACCCTTTCCCACGTAAAGATGGGAAATCCCACGTTTAATCCGTCTCCTCATTAACTCTTTGTGGAATTGGTATGCTCACAGTTTGCAAAGAAAGTTCGTAGCGTTGATCACAAAAATCAGTTGAGATTTTGCCCTTGAACGAGTAACATGTCCGTACATAAAAGGAAGTGTTTGTCTATTCGCGAAAAGGTTGATATTATTCGAGAGTTAGAACGTGGTAAAAAATGTTGAAGTGTGTAAAATATTTAATTTATCGTCGTCTACGGTTTCAACCTTATGGAAAAACAAAGAAGCGATTTTATCTGCACTAGAGAACAACCTAACAACGAACAAGAAAATGAGGAAGTGCGACTTGGGTACTGTTGATCAAGCACTTCTGGAGTGGTTTAAGAGGCAGAGAAATGCTGGTTTCCCCATCAAGGTACAGGCAGATAAATTTGCAAAACAGTTAGGACACGAGAACTTCACATGCAATAACGTGTGGCTTGATCGTTTTAAAAATCGGCATAACATTGTTTATGCGAAAGGCCTTGTCAGCAGATTCAAAAACGGCAAGTGAATGGGTGAAAAGTGTTTGGGAGGAGTGTCGAAAAGGTTACAGAGAAGAAGACATCTACAATGCCGACGAAACTGGACTGTTTTACAACATGATGCCAGATGCAACGTTTAAATTCAAAGGTGACAAATGTGTTGGTGGCAAAAGACCTAAGAATCGTTTAACAGTTTTAATATGCGCAAACATGAATGGGAGTGATAAAAAAAAACTTTTTGTTATTGGTAAGTCACAAAAGCCACGTTTTTTCAAAAATGTAAAGAAGCTTCCCGTTGAATATGCAGCTAATAAAAAGGCATGGATGACTTCCAATATTTTTCAGAAATATGTAAGTCAGTGGAACAACGAGTTACGGAGGAAAAATAGAAACATTCTACTCCTTGTCGATAACTGTCCTGCGCACCCACATATGCAGGAGTTATCCAATGTAAAACTGGTGTTTTGCCTCCAAATGCGACTTCTTTTTTGCAGCCAATGGACATGGGGATAATTAAAAGTTTTAAATGCCATTTCAAGCGATTTTTTGTTCTACAGTTGAATGAAAGGAGGGAAAGAGGTTTAGATGGCAACGACTCTGTATTGGATGCAATTCATTTGATGACAGATGCATGTTTCACCTACAACGATCATAAACTGTTTTCGAATGTCTGGTTTAATATTGGGAGAATTTTTTATTGATAACCATAACGTTGATGAAGATCAGAATGCTTAAAGAAAATGGAATTGCGAATTTTGACCATGTAAATGACATTGACAATTGTGTTCATGTTGATGATGATTTGATTACCAGTGGAATTCCTATGGAGAGTGAAATAATAGAGAAGTATAAAGCACAGCAGACAGTGATGAAGACAATGTTGAATGTGTCGAAGACACAATCCTTACTCAGGATGCCATGGAAACATTAAATAATTTTTTTGAAAATATTGACATTTCCGATGGTGTTTTTAGTGCACTAAGTGTAATAAGAGGAAACTTAAGCGACTTCAAAGTGAAATCTATGAAACAGGCTACTATTCAAAGTTATTTTTGTAAAAAGGGGAGTGATTAAGGATGCAGCTGTGAGTAAATTTTATATGTACGTATGTTTACTTTAAATTTTCTAGTTTATTCTCATTTTTAGGTTTTTTCATAAATTTACTAAATAACCTTTCTGTTTATATATTCACTTTTACTTCTTATGTCTTATTTCACCATACGCATGCATGCTTTTGCCTTCACGGATATTAAGTTTAACGGCTATAACGAGCAAAACTAAACGGTCCCGTGGAGCTCGTTATAGCCGAGTTTGACTGTATTTGCCACAACGGGCATTTTGTTGTAAACTTGGCATAAATTACTTATTTGAACTTGGAGATGATTTGGTTCACTTTAAACCAAAATTACAAAATTTTCAATTCTATCAATTGGTATTTGTGATGCAAATAAAACATTCTCGGAAAGCGATGTTTAAATTGAATTTATATAAGCTAGAGTGGAGCTCCCAAGTTCAATAGTAGTTTCTTTCTTTATAGTGATATGTTTTTGTTTTCAAATAACACATCAATCTGAGGAAAGAGACAATGATATAAAATTAAGACAATACATTGAAATTCTATAAAAAAATTTATAACAGAAAAGTAACTATTGTGAAATTTATGTGATTGGCCTACCGCATTAGTTTTCCTGATTTATCTAGTTGGAATCTAGTCACTATTTATCAAGTATTAAAGGACAGGAGATAGAGAAGTGACACTGAATCAAAGCAATATGTACTGTTAGTTATTACCACATAAACTGGGTCTCGTCATACTGAAGTCTCTAATTCAAGCAAATTGGAAACCTTTTCTTACTCTTCTTTTACTTGGCATTCTAAAGATATTTTCTTTGATTGTTTAAGGTGAAATGCCCTCAAAAATGTTAAAGTAATCACTCTTATTCAACGAGGAATTATGCGAGAAATCAATCAATTTCTTCCAACTTTGTGAATGTAAAGGACTTACAATTTGATTAAATAATAACCCGAGGTGCTGGGCAACTTGAAATTGTTTTTATGAATTCACTTCCATTTATATTTGCCAGTAGTTGCAATTTATTTCTTTGTGAACAGTTGGCTAGTATTAAGTTAGGATAACGTTTATCTGCCGGATTTAAATGCCTGCTAGTAGTTTCTATCTGCTGGATTTATTTAGGGGTATTTTAAACTTATTTGTTTACATTCTGAAAAACTCTCGTGTCTAATCAACTATTTGTGATAAAATGTTCAAATAAAAAGTATTCTATAGTTAACATATTGCAGAATAACATGATGCTGCTTATTAGAGGAAAGAAATGTGTCGAAATATAGTACACCCACTCCCCGATTAATGATCTTAATTGGTGCCAGGAAAATCGAGTGCTAACTGAAACAGCACTATTCGGAACACATACTTCCATAAGAAATGACGTTATAAGATTCAATTCATTCCCAAGATTCTATTAATGGAAATGAAAATAGGTAGTATTATATAAATAATACACCAAAGTATTCTTTGTTTAATATATTACGTAGTGTAGAATATGTCGTCATTTTCATTGCAATTATATTTAAAATTGAACAGTAAAACTTGAATACAAATGAAGAACAGAATGCATTTTACGGAACATAAGTTGATCTCACACTGAATAAATCGTGCAGGAGCATTAAGGAATAGGAATTAGAGTAGAAGAAGATACCTGCATCTACTTATATATAGAGGGTGAGGCAATCGCTATACAGCCACAATTTTATTAACACAAAGAAAATTGGAACATATTACATAAGCATCATGACTGAAGATACTGTTCTATTTAGAGAAGGCAACCAATAAGACAAAAAATCATATATCGAAACCTTACTATCTTTTGATAAAGAAATATCAATTCATAAAAGAATTATCACATGTACTTCATAAATAAAGGAATATGGAATGAGACCAAATAAAGGAAGAATTCAAATATCTTGGTATTACATTTTTAAAAACTGAACAATCAAAAAGGGAGCAATAAACAAAAAACAAACAAATGATGGCGCTCTCCAGCTTTTAGTCGCCGTCACTAATTTAACCTCGAGAGTTAAGTTTTTCCTCTTTTTCTCGTCTGACCACTTATCACTCATGGTCTTTTTATTTAAAGGGAAAATATAATTTAAACAAAGTTAACTCTATATTTTGACCTACAAAAACATCGACAAGTGTATACAGAACCATCAAGCAACTGCAAATACTGACGTCTTGTGTGTTGTAAATGCGCAGAAGCGCTGCGCAATGGACTTCGTAAATTACATCAGAAATTTTGAAGAGCGTTATTGTGGAACGTGCAAGTGCAATTCAGAAGAAGGTATTAAATTGTTTTCAGCGTTTAAGTGTGGAATGGGTGTATTGGTATTCAAATTTGGATAAATGCAATAAAATGCAGATACAGTAATAGTACTAGCGTTCCTTCCACTCAGACTGGCATTAAAAGGGTGCACACCAATTGTTTCATCGTCTACCTTCATTTAGATGAATCATCACTCCTTGCCGAGAAACAGGCTCCTCCTCGCCGTCGCTACCGCTTTCCGCACTTTCTTTGTATGCATCAGAATACAAATCAACGAAGACTTCCTCAATATCCTCGTGCAGAGTTTTACTTTTAGGGCCCATTTCCAAAAATAATTACAAAAATATTTATAACTACAAAATAATTATATAAAAATAATCACTAACAAATAAACACAGATACTGAAATTTTTCAGGCATGAGTCTACTCTCGCTCTACTTCGTGGTCTGCAAATGAATGAATGTAAATGCAGTAAAATGCAGATACGCAAAAGGAAGAAGAAAATAATAAAGGGACCTTCAGAAAGTTCTTAGTCCTGGGGTTCAATTTATTGCATCTCTTTGGGTTGTGAAAATGTCTCATGGTGGAGGCTTATATTTTCAGACAGCAGCTCTCTCAAGTGTTTGTTTACCCTTCCCTCCCCAATCTGTAAGAACTTTGCCCTTGGGAGAGGAGAACAAGAAAGATCTGTTCTTTCGTCTCATCTTACTATTTTGATTCCATGACTAAAACGACACATGTGAGTGGACTCGGAACTTAGCAGGCCATGAGTTTGCTGTTCGGCAGGTTTAACCAGAAATTTGCTTGCAAACCAGTGTGCCATTTGGCGTTTAAAGGTTAATTGCCAAAAAGACAATGACTTGAGACAAAATATATCCATGTTGAATTCATAAAACAAATGAAAGTGTATTGAAAGCAGATATTCTTCAGTGCAAAGATAAAATTATTAATATTTTCAACTCATTTTATTCATAAGAGCAGAATTTTCTAAAGGTTGTGGTGCAACTAGTTACTTTCAAGTCTTCAGTTAAACAACAGAATACTATTATGTTGTATAAATTTCATTTTATTATATTGCATGCTTGAAAGACAAATTGAAAGATCTTGCTGTTGTCCAAAGATTGAGTAATAGTATTCTTCTCCAAAATATTTGGAAAATTTAGGCGAATAATTCTTATGCTGTATTTTCTTATTAAAAAGTTGTTTTTTGGAATTGAGAGCAGTTGAGCGTATTTTTGCAAAATATATATTTTTCATGTACAAAAAGAAGTTGGAGGTGTTTAAACGTCGGAGGTTATGCTAGCGAAAATAGTAGAACATTTTATAATTTTGATGACCTGTTACATAAATAGCATATGAATTTATGCTATATAATTCCATGTTATGCAAAGTGTTGATAAATGAAGCTATTAATGCTTGAGTGCATACAAGTGCAATGTATTACTTATTAATGCACAAAGATTTGTTTGCATGTAGCAAATTACAACAATTTTGCGATTGTGAATATGCAAGCATGCAGTTAAAGTTGAGATATTAGTTTTGTGTGATATTAATGGAAAATCTTGGAACAAAATAAATGTTTTGTGGGAGAGTGACCGTAACAGACTTTATACTTTTCATTGTACAATGTTTATTTAATGAAATGAGAAATGGTGATTTATTTTCAACTTCGAGTCGTTTTTTTAATTTGCGATGTTAAAAATATTTCGACCACCATTTTATGCTAGTGCCGTTGAAGATATGTAAATATTCAGCATCTGATTTTGCATTAACTGCATCTAATAATTCAATTATTTAGAGAGTTGTTAACTCAAACTAACGGCAATATGTGAATTAGCAAATCTTAACTTTATTTATGCCAAATTTGACATCCAGACAAAATTTTAACATCTTAATTAAATTGTGTTGTGTTCTATATTGTTTTAAATGTTGTATGAACTTAATTGTCAGCCTACATCCTTCCCTGCTAAAGTTCTTTGAGGTTGGCTGTTCGTTTGTACTCTCTTTAGTTGGACTTTTTGATAAAATGTTTTTTATATATTAAGAGATTTGATCAGTCATGCCCAAATGGGAGTTGTGTTGTTGTTGTTAAATATGCTGAAGGAAAATGCCATTAATAAACATAGTGAGAATTTGTTTCAAAGCATCGGGTGCTACAATAACCAAGAATATACTTTTCCAGAAAATGCCCATCTAAGAGACGAAGAATTTATTTTGAGGTTTCTATATATTTAATGAGAAGAATTATAGTTCCATCTCATCTTGTTGAAAGATACCGTAGTAGATATTTTATCCGGGTTTAGTTTTTAATGTCATTTCATTAATTTAGCATTTGCATTTTTCTTTTAAATTTTATATTCCGATGAAATGATAGTCTTTCACATTCCAATATTTTGCAGTTTGATCTTGCCGAAACTTGAAGAGTATCATACCGTGTGTGTATTGTTATTCTGTGTTATGGTTAGATCAGTTATGGATTTTATGGTATGCTAGAATTTTAGCTCATCCATATGGTGAGGACCGCAATGACAAATTAAAAGTTTTAACAAAATTGTTAATGTCTACATTTCGCTTTTTAAGTTGACTAAACTTTCGTCAAGCACACGGTGGAACTTCTTGATCATTCATTCGTTTTTCATTATTTTGTGGTGGATTAATTTGCTAAGGAACAAATAATTAATTTTGTTCATTATAAATGTGATAATCGCTATTTCAGTTGAGCGAATGATAAAATACATCAGCTAATATGCTAAAATATTAGGAACTAGGGATTTTTTTCATAGCTACAAAAACTCTTCCTTTCATTTGCTTTTTCTTTCATGGGACATGATTACCTGGACTATTATTTATATAGATGCTTATAAATTTAAGTAAGTATTGCATCTCACTTTGTAGCTTGGAGGAAATTGGTCATTTATATAAATCATTTAGCAAAAAGATTTTATTTAAATGATAGCTTTCAGGTTGTTGCTTCTGTGTGAGGTTGTGTAGTTACTGGCACTCAATTGGTTAAATTTGAATTGAGAGGTATTCTAAAGTTAAGAATCTAGGCCAAGATATTTTATAGAAGCAATTAAAATTATACTGTGGATTTCTTTATTCGAATATATATTGTGGGAAGCTCATTCATTTCTACTTGGTGTTGTTTTTCCTATTTGAGAGATATTTTTCAATCTTTTGTCTTGTCATAGTGTTAATGCCTCCTATTGGTCAAGCGATGAATTAACCTTTGCATGGCCATTTTGTGATGTTTGTTCCACTAAGTTAGTTTCCTGCATTTTGTATGCTGCTTTATACTCGGGACTTTAAACGACTTGGAAAAATTCTGTCAAGTGTTACTTGAATTTTTACTCGAGCTAAAAAAAATTTTGTTGAGATTTTCACTTATTCCAGTATTTTCTGAGAATGGATTCTTTAAAGTTATCATTAATCGCTTAATTACATCCAAATATTTTATGGAGTACTATTAAATTTTCATGTATTTTTCCATTCAATCAATTACAATTTGTAGATCTTCCAATTATCCATTTTTTGTAACTGCCCGTTTATTAGTGCATGTAATAAGCACATTTTAAAAGTGGGGCTATGAAACATTTATGTGAATATTAAAGTTCAAAGATTTATATTTATCAATAAATTTTAGCAATAAGAATTTGTTTTCTGATCTTACCCAAATTTAATAACTTGGCAGTGAAAAGGTTAATAAGCTGTTACAGAGGGGCAATGTACTGTGCAAATGGTAAGCCAATAATGCCAGCAGTGTCGGAAATGTGAAATTGTGAAATAGATGAATTAACATTGATTTAAAAAATTTTTAATCATGTACTATATTTAACTGGATATAAGGATGAAACTTGAGAGAAAAATTAAACAAAATTTGTTTACAATTTTTCATTTGCCATCACTTTTAGAGCCTTTTATTACATCTTGATTGCTTGGTTATTGGACAGAGACTTTTAAAATCCAAATCAAGATTATTCTGCATGATTTACTTAACTTTTTACTGCAATATTTGAAACTTAAATAGCTTCCATAAGGACATTTGCCATCTTGTGTTGTGTAATTCATAAAATACAAGGAAATAATAGGAAACTATATTTTATTGTCCAGATAAATACAGTGAGATGTCATGTATTATTTAATTAAAAATTTTTGCCTTAAAAATATTTTATCTAGCTTTGAATGCTATTTTTGAGGAAACCATAATTTTCTTGAGAAGTAATCTTTCAATATGCATTTTTGGTTCACTGGCACTTATTTTTCATGCACTTGTGCAGTACATTGCTCCTATGTATAAATCAATTTGTTCAATTATGATATTGTCTTGACCAATGGGAGGCATTTATTTTGAGGGGGGGACTTGTTATTATAGCTAAAGTGTTTGCTTTTGAAATATGCAAGTGAATGAATTGTGCGGTGAAGAATTGCAGCAAGTGGCCATTAGAACCAACTAGGGCAGCAATTTTGCAGTGGAAGTAATGGAGAGGAAGGGGGAGAGGATTTCACAGCTGTGCCTGTATATAAACCCCCCCCTCCCCCAAGTCCAACATTCTTAAAAGAGTGGCCGGGAACTTTGTGTCATGGAAGTGAAAAATATGGTTCGTTATATTCTCTTTATTGATTGCTGTGAAAAATGTACATTGTGTTGAACAAACTTGTACTTGCAACAAAAATTGAAATGAATCACAGTGTTCATTATTACAAAACATTATTTTCATGTGTTGCTTCTGGGAAAAAAACCCTCACCCCTTTATCCCCTCCAAACATGGGTGCAAGAGCAAAGAGGAATGTGTGCAGGGCTAGACTAAATAACATGGGATGAAGGAGAGTTGCTAGACCCAGGGGATGAAAAATCTTGTCTGTCCACAAAAGAAAAAAAATTGCAGTAAATGGAATGGAAAGAACTGTTACATTTGCATTAGAAAGACAAAAATTCAAGATTGCTCTTAAAGATTTAACAATTAGAAATAACTGGGTGGAGCATTTAATAACAGTTATAAAAACTGTTGAAAAACAGAATTTCTTGGGAAATTTACTGGTAGAAGGAAACATAAAATAGTAAAATGTTCAGCAAATTGGGTGGATGGAATGTTAAAATAACAGTTAAATAGTTAAAAATAACCGTTGAAAAACAATATTTTTTGAGAAATTTATTGGTTTGTGTAACTTGACAAGAAAAAGCTCGGCTGAATTTTTAAAGAACAGTTAATTTTTGAAGAACAGTTGAAAAACAATATTCATTTTCAAATTGACTTGACTCAATACATGAATTGAGAATCAAAATCTTTACAGGGAATGATTTAATTACAATTTTATCCATGATATGAATTTATGGCCGACTAGAGAGCTAAAAACTTAGGATTTTATTTCCTTTAATCTCCATACTAAAACACAGAAAAATCAATTGCATTCTTCTTTCCTTGCTTTAAGTTTTGCAATTAATATGCATAAAAAACTCGTCAGGAAAACTTTCAATATAGAATATTGAAAATATGCTAACTATAATATCTTTTGATGACTACACAGTAGGATTAAAATGAAATATTTTTCCACCATCCAATTTGCCAAATGCAATATTATTCACAATGGAATTGAACAAGTTCATATACATGAATACAGTGCCTCCTCAAATGATAATCGAATATAAAAATTTGGCATATAGACCACCAGAAAAGTTTTCAGGATTTTAAATTCAAAGTATACTTTCCGAGAATCAACGACTTCCACCAATAAATAATTTAAATACCATCATCTGTAATCCTAAGAAACTAATTACAATATTAGTATCCCTCAGCAATCGATTTCATGTTCAATAAAAATTAAATTTACAGAAGGGCGCTATTAAAATTTTATCTGCAACATTAAATCAAGTGTATTTCAAGTTCAGATTAATTGAAAAGTAGCTCAGGTTCCAACAGAAAATTAACAACAGTGTAATTAACATACAATTAAGAAGTTACAACAAAATAAATGCCTTACTGGGTACTCATTGCAGCTCGGATTATACAAAAATTAAAATTAGAAAAATGTGATATTCTTGCGTGAATGATTTGAGATTACTGCCATTTTGTTTAAATCAGTTGCAAAGATTGTTTTGGTGAGCAATTAAACAAAAGTTGACTTTCCCTAGCTCTTATATGAGGAGGTAGTTTAAAAAATATCTCGAGGACGTCATTTGCCACGAAAATTATTGCCTTATATTCTGAGAAATAAAATACTCCAACATCCAAAACAACAGTCAGCAATGTGTGGGTACAAAATAGATGTTTTCGAGGTAGCACCGTATTTTCATTTCTTCAACAAGAAAAAAAATCAAATAATCAAGAGCAATCGTAAATTATGAAAGGTCGTTTAATCCAGATGAAACAGTTTTTAATGAATTCCCCTTCCACTCACCACCATTGTCTGCATTTGAGAACAAACCAGAATTTGCAATGCCTGAGCATAAAACTCTCCCCCATCCCATATCCTCCAGCCAAAACTCCTCTTTACCCTTACACCCAGATGACTATATTCTGGACAGCTCAGCAGACTCTTCACATAACAGATTCACTCTTCTCCACTCAGCATCCAGTGCAAATGCCTTGAAGAAAAAGGAAAAATTCAAAATGTTATCAAATTCAAACTCAAGAATGAATCAACTATAACAACGATCAACCTGATGGACGCAACGCAGAGTGGGAAACTCATTCGTTTTACTTTGTAACAAATATCTTTTCCTCTTACCAATTTTATTCTTTGGTGTAACAAAAGAGAAGAGGCCGGGCAGATCCATGATGTCAGCCATTTGGTAGACTGAATGTTCTGAATCACCTGGTAATTATCTCTTAGGTCCACGTTTCTGAAAAAATAAGAGAATAAAATAAAAATCTTGTACCACAGAACGCCGTTGTCTAACTTCCCTCAAGTTAAATAATTCTAAAAATTTTCAGAATCAAATCTCTTTTAAAACACAAGTAACGTTGTCAATTGCATACATTGAGCAAAATTATCTTTTTATACCTTAACAAAAATACTGTCACTAGGTTGAAAAGAAAACGCATCGATATCAACATATCTAAATACATAATTGATTTTAATGAATTTATTCATAGAAAAATCTGGCTTAGGTTAACTATTTCACTCCCAAATACTTTTCACTGTAATCGCTTATGAACTGACTCCTTGCTGCTGATATTATATGCACTCATCAACCTCAACTTACATCGGGTCTATTGAATTAGATTTCAATACGAATATATAATTGAATTAATAATAATTAACCATATTTTGGAATTCCAAGCCAAGTTTATTATGCCATTAAACTCAAAGTCTTTCAATTTTTAAAAAATTAAGTACTGTACATAAGAAAAGTAATATGCACTGAGAGATAAAACTGTAGTGAAGTCATAAATATTCTTACTGCAGGATTAAAGCAATGACATACATCTGATGCATCGTGTTGTTAATAATTAATAAAACCTAATTTTCGCAAATATGTATGAAGGGGCATTCTAGTTAAAGCATTGGAGTCACAATGAATACCGCTCACAATAATTTTAAGAAAATACATTACACGAATTCGACATCAATTATAAATAACAATGTCCAAAGACTTCATTACCTATTAATTAGGACTATGCGTCATTCTATCGAAAAATCTGCCTCACCGTCACTTACAACACCTTTTCACATTTCCGTTAGGGGACTAGTCTTTGCACACACAAAGAGTCACATGTATCACCAGCATATATGAAGTTGTTAACCATTCATTCATATACTCCTCTATAGTCAAAACATCCTTACCTGAACTAAAAAATAACTCTTTCCCAAGATTTCCCGTAATGGCGGATAAACTTACAGTTACGCAGTTACCTAGTTCAACCGTTTCAACTTCTCAACATGATCATATGCATAGGCGTACCCAGGGTTTGTGTTTGGGGGGGGCCACAACAGTGAACATTCATTTCCATGTTTACATTTTTATATGTAAACATGCACACACATGCATGTATTCACAAACAAACTTATACATAGGCAGTGGTATATTTAGAATGAAACTCATTGATTTAGTGTATGAAAATACATTTTTTAACAACACATTTATTATCCTGTGGATAAAATATATTTAATTTAAAAATTACAACATTTATACCATTACAGCCAAAAGAAAATACGTTGATTTACATATAAAAAAATAAGTTGTCATAAAAAATACAAGGTCCCCAGCTAGCGCCTATGCATAAATCGGCCTCTGCATATAGGCATTCATAAAAACATATAAAATAAAAAACAATGTTGGTTACAAATTTATCTGTTATTTAGAACAAACATTCTCAGTTTCTCGTAGAAATATGTATATTAACATTGAATTTGAATATAAATCTTTCAATTTTTCATACAATGAAATTAATATTTATAGGTTTCGTTTACTAAAACATAAAATAAAAATTAATTGGGTAACACAATTACAATTTTATATCTAATCTTCGGTCTTTTTTTGTAATTCATCTAATAAGTCTTTGGGGAGCAATTCAATTTCCCTATAAATGTTGAGGAGCGCTAAACCATTCAGTCTTTCCTGTCCCATGGAATTACGCAAGTACGTTTTCATTCTTCTTAACGTTGAAAATGTTCTCTCTGCTGTGCAGGTTGATACCGGCAGAGTTGCAAATATTTTCAATAAATAATGAATGTTTGGATATATATTTTGATTGCATTGCATTAATGCTTCTAATGCATTCGTAGGGGGTATCCTGTTTTCGTACCGTTTTTGCCAAAGCTTTAGTTCTCTCTAAGACTGAATCGCATACTTCCACGGAATAAAATTTTTCCAAAGTTGATAGGCTATCTACGTTTGATGTAGAACTGCATCCTTTTGGAAGGAGGCACATGAAGGATTTTAAAATACTTTTATGAGCCAAGAATCTCGTCTTTAATTGTGTCACAAGACAATCCAAAAATGGAATAAACATAGATCGCCTGTAATAAACTTCCGCTGATTCAGTAAAAATATTATTTCTATTTTTTTGATATTTCGATATCCTCGGTATTGTCATTTCAACCCCAAAATCTCCTACTTCTTCTGTTGCCTCTTTGAAAATATTTGCAAAGTTTGTATCAGTGTTTTCTCGGATACATTTTAGAGCAGATGTTACATCTTCAACGAGATGTATTACGGAAATTAAGTCAATGTTTTCACTTTGTAATGCTCTACTTAATGGCAGCGTATAACTGTACAGTTTTTGTATACTATACAAAGACACCAAAAATTTTCCTTGGAATATTGCATTATGAAGAATCTGTGCTGTAGATGAAGTGTCTTTGTCATTCCAGTCACTTATTTCTTCGAGCGCTAAGTAAATTGCATCTAAAAGTTCCACCATTACCATGACAGAATCATGACGCTCTATCCATCTAGTTGGGCACATCTGCTTCAATCGTAGATGCCTACAATTGCGAATACACTCGCTAATTTTTTTGATAATATATTTAATCGCTTTGGAGTGTTAAAAAAGGTGTATGATTTTCCAATAATTCCTAAGCAATTCCTTATATCTTGATTATTTGCACTGTTTCCAATGGCTAAATTTAAACAATGCGAGGTGCGATGTACATATAATGCTTGTGGGAGCTGTTGTTGTATATGTGCCTGAACACCTTCAAATTTGCCACTCATGGAAGCAGCACCATCATACCCCTGACCTCGAAGGTAGGAAATATCAATAAAAATTTTAGTAAACTATCTATAATGGTAGAAGCCAAACCTTTTCCACTAGTGTCGATAACTGGAACAAACTGTAAAAATTTCTCGCAAACTCTAATTTCCTTATCTACGTATCTTACGCATAATGTCAATTGCTCAGTTGTTGAAATGTCTGTTGTTTCATCTGCTAAAATAGCAAAACATTTTGCATCATTTAATTCTTTAACAAGTCTTTTCAGAATCAAATCATTAAAAATTTCTATTATTTGGTTCTGGATGTTGGCGCTTAAATAGGTACTGTTTCGCCCGCATTGTTTAAGGTGATTTTTTTAATCGGTGTCACCAGCTTCTAGCCTTGCTCTAAGGATTGCACGGAAATTACCTTCATTTTTATCAGGCTTTTTATCAATGTTAAACTCTCCAGAATCCACATGACCTCGTAGTGCAATACCTTGCTGTCCACATAACATTATAGTCATGAATATTGGTTCCAAGCGTTTCCGATTCTCAATAACTTGTTTCATTCTCATCGTATCGAGCTGTTTGTCGATAGGTATTCTTTTGCCTGTCATTATATCACATAGGTTTTCATAAGAACATAATGAATTTGAATGATAAAACGCTTTTTAATGAGCTTCAAATGTTTCAACTGCATGTTTCCAATTATTGTACCCACTTGATGCGAGTTGACCTAAAGGTTGAGATTTACTTTTACCAATTTCTTTTGGCGCGAATAAGCAACAATATTTACAAAAACATACATCTAGTCTCGAATAAGCAAGCCACTCATATCTGTGCAACCATTGCATTTGAAATTTTCTTTTCTTTCCATTTTTTCAGTCATATATGGAAATGGAAAAAGATCATCTGGTTTCCACAAATTCTGTATAAAATCCACTTTATCTTCATTTATAAGTAAGCTCTTGTAAGCCGCGATATCTGATTTAATTAATGTTCCAGTAGTGATATTCGATGCAGTCTGCAAGTTTTCACCCGTCTCGGGTGATTTTGATAGGACTATCCTGTTTTCCAATTTTGTTTTATTGGTCAAATACTTGAATATCGTTGCTATTCCCGATTTTCTTTTATCATCCATTACCCCTTTAAATATTTTTTGAATAAATTATTTCTTATAATTGTAATACTTAGTATGAGAAAAATTAATGCTATTGACTTAAAACTTTTAATTTTACAATTTTAAGTGAACTTTTACCTCGTAAATGTAGTGGCCGAATGAGACTAACACTTTTTTCAATGAATAAGAACGGCTATTCCGTGGAAACGTGACACCTGGACACAGCTTACTGAAAATATGCACAAATTTTACCTTTAAAATATATAATAGTTATATTTTCAAATAAAAATTTACAGTATTCATTTTTCAACAGTAATATGGAATAACATATTCGCGGGCAGAATAATAAATAATTGAAATTCATATTATCATAAAAAATAATTTGGCGTGTAATATATGTAATAAAAATAATCAATATAGAAAGATTTTTCCAATCTTTGAATCCAGAATTTGAAATTTTGTTTTTAAAATCAGAAAACAACTTGCAAAAGAAGCAGAAAACGCAGTCAAGTTTTTAAGAACAAACTAGCCAATGACGATTGATGAATTCACCATTTAAAAGTTTCCGGGTTTACAATTATACAGAAAAATGCCTATTACTCCCATTCACAGGAAAGTCAAAGTTACTGTCCCTGTTTGGACCTTTATCAATTACAAAGACTAGCTGATTATCAATCATAGGTATTGGCCACAGACCAATATCACTACAGTTAATTTTACATGGATCTGACTTTTCAAACCGAGTTTCTGTTAAGGATATAGATGAAACTGATGTGAGTACTGGTAATTCTACTAACGGTGTTGTTTCAATGTGTTCTTCTAATAAATGAAATTACGATAACATTTTATTAAAGTTTTTACAAGCTTAATTCAAATTACTTTATCAAAATCATCCAGTTACATTACGGAAAGGCTTTCAGTCTCCTAAAGGACATTATTATTAACAACGAAAATTAAACAAAATTCCGCATCATAAAATAATTAGCTTTACTTACCAAATACTGCTAATTGGGTACTGCAAAAAGTGGCCGTTTTGGGAAAGTATCCGGGAAAAAGAATTTGTCGGCAGCCAAGAACTTCCGAAGCTGTTCCCTTCGTCTGTAGAGAAACACTCGTGATCAACGTAAAATGTTGAGATCAAACCATGAAAATTAATTATTTCAGAAGAATATCTTAATCACTTTTGCGTATTTTCAAACTAATTATCCAGTGTTCAGCCTAAACGAAACATACGAACTTGAACTATTGATGTTGTTTCAAAGAGAAACCAAATGAGACTAATCCTCTCGAATAGTTTCCCTCTTTCAAAAAGGACTAGGAAAAATTCCTACATCTGGAAACTATTAAAGGGGTCATTTCCTTTGGCCCATTCATGCGGAGAAAAGAGAAAGACCCAAGTAAGGGACCCGAGACCCTCTCCCTCTTACGGTCAACGTTCGGTCGGAATAGGGGATGGGATAGTAAGATAAGCTTGAAGGAATGTGTGAGAAAAGAAACGCTTTTGGAATTTTGTGAAGAGCAAGTGTGGCAGAATTAATGATAATTCCATGTACTCGATCACTGTTATTTTTACAAGTCCATATCTAGCACAGGTATGTAAATACTAGCAGCGGCCTCTGTAACTGGCGGATCTCTTGGAATTGGCGGCCCTAGCTGGCATATGCAAAGTCCAGCCCTGCCAGTAACTAATAAGAAATAGTAGTATTGGAAAAACAATGCTAATACATATTTTGAATTAAATGTCAATGTGAACATTGGGAACCTTCAGATTTTGTGGGATATAAGTTATTTTAACAGCAATATTCGTCACAAAAATTCTTAATACATCGTGAAAATGTTCGTCAGCAAATTAGATTTTGCGAATGTCTTTCGTAAGAACTTTTTACGAAAATGTAATCCCATCCAAATATCGTAATCATTTGTGAGACAAATCGGCTAATTTTTGGAAAGTATTGCGGCATATAGAATCGAATAAAATTCCACTAAATCATTTGCTTCATATGAATTTTTACTTTCTCTATATACGTAGATAGAGAAAGTATTGTTGCCTTTTTCATTTCTCTCAATATATCTGAGTTTCAAATGCAGTGTTTAAGCCACCAATACAGTTTATAATCCACCTATACCGTTTTTAAGCCAGATATCTCCTTTTGTGAATTGAAGTAGAGTTAATACCATAATGGCATATTGCCATAATTTACAAGATATTCTTCGTTCGTGCTCACATAGTGTAAACGCACCTTTAAAAGCCGATCTATTGATCGATTCGACGTGTATTACAAAATCTATGGCAGGAAAACAAACTTCCATTATTTATGCGTACGTTGTTTCATGTCTCGAACACCTACGATGATTCTGTGATTTTAATATGCGAATGAATAATTAATGTTCTACATTCAAATTTATTCCTTCTCGCATATAACGCAACGAATGTTGTTTAAATTGGTTGCCTAAATCCTCTTTCAAAACATGAATTGCCCAAATTTATTTTTGGGGGGGGGCACGGGCCCGGTGCCCCCCCCCCCCTCGGTACGCCACTGATCATATGATCACTTCAAATTCGGCTTGGCGCTCACTCATTGGCTGCCTTGCCATTCAAAGTAGAGCGACGACAGCGCTCAAGAACGCCTGCCGGAACTTGATGTATCTGACGAGAACAAAATCGCCACATAAGAGTTCCCTCCACCTGGCGCATAGCGACATAGCGATGGCCTTAATCGAGATATCATAATCGATTCACTCGATTATACTCATATGAATAATAATAATATAATGGGTCGAGTGAATAAAAATTAAGCAAATGCTTAAAGCAAACAGTAAAATCAAAAGCTCTTGCTTATAAGCATTTGCTACTCAGTTTTAAGCAAATGCATAAATTTTACGGAAGAAAGCTCTTTGCAACTCTTTCCTCACTTGTTTTTGTTTATATTTAAAATTTTACATAGTTGAATTTCCATCTAAAAACAAATATATTGGGTAATATTTTTTAAAAAGTTAATAATTTTTTGAACTATTTCATTTATAACTGAATTCGATAATATCACAAATCATGGGTGCATTTTTATTCAATTCTAATAATTTTATCCAGTCATTTGCCATTATAGTGATTTTGGAAGCCACAAATTTTACTGTCTTACATAAAGTTGTGCGTTGTATGTCGTGATCTCCCCCGATTCCTATTTAAAATCCGGGATCACTTTAGTACCTTAAAAATATTTCTATCTTCTGTTTGGAAGACAGTGTTCCGAGTAACAGATTTAAAATATACTTAACATTTTCTTCAGAGAAACGATATTAATTTTTATAACCGTTGGTTGTTGAAACATTTCTCGTATTTTTTACCTTTCGTGTCACCATAAACTTCCATTTTTTTATTTAGGATCAATTATCATGAAAATAAAGTACTTAGAAATTTCATAGCAAGCCCTTTACCTCACTTAAAAAAGTTTAAGCATATGCGTAAAGCATTAAGCAAAAGCTCGGTTTTATTCACAAAATTTTAAACAAATGCTTATTCTTTCTAGAAAAGCAAATGCTATTTTGTTTTATTCCCCCCAAATCAAGCATTTGCCTAAAAAGTGATAGAAATCATTAGCATTTGCTTATTTTTTATTCACTCGACCCAATATATTTTATTAGTTCCATAGGTCTACATGGACATGGAATAAGTCAATATAAAAATAATAAAATACAATAGTCAGTATACTGGTTGGTCATTTACAAGGTAAAATCAGACAAGTCATTTAAATATTCAGAGATGCTATTGTAATTTTTGCTTAATAGAAAGCTCTTCAAATGCCTCTTAAAAGACAAGTTAGAGGAAGTTGACTTAATCCTTGAGGGTAGGTTGTTAAATACAATGGAAGCAGAGTGGTGAGTTCCCTTTAGGCAAAGGGACAAATGATACCTAGTCATTTAAATGAATATCTAATTTATTGCGAGTATGATATGAGTGGAAGTTGGTGTTTGTTGGGAACAAGTGAGGATATTGTTTAACAAAAATAGCACATTTAAAAATATAGATTGAAGGGAGAGTTAATATACTAACAAATTGAAATAATGGCTTGCCAGGGGTATGATAAGGTACCTGTATCATTTCCTTAATGGCTTGCTTTTGTAAAAAGTCTTGATTAGAATAGTTAACATTGCCCCAGAATATAAGACGAAAGAATGAATTTTGGCAAAATAAAGAAGTTTTTGGGTATCTATCGATAAAGACAATTGGTACCAATTTTCTTAGCATAAAAATGTCGGTGGCCTTCTTTTTCATAACAGCAATGATATGTGTTGACCAATCTAAGTCGTCACTAATATGTATATCTAGAAATTTGACTGAAGTGAATAGTACGATGTTTGAATGATCAATTTTTAGTAGCAGACTGCAGGAAGGAGTTGACTTTTTAGTATGAAATTGGTGGTAAAGAGTTGTATTGCTATTCACCTTAAGATTATTGGAATGAAATCACTATAGCATGCTGTTAACAGAAGAGTTTGAAATATTAATTAAATCTGGCAGATTTATAGTGTGCAACGCACATGACATGTCATCAACATATAATAAGAGTTTAATATTAGCAATAGTTCACAGTACTTGACTGGGCCAGGCAAGGGAAATTTGAACGAACGAAAAATTCACTCGTCCCCAACGGGTTGGGTAAGTTGGTGGAAGTGTTTTTCATTCCTCCTCACGTTCACTGTATTCAGAGGCATCTCCATTTAAAGAAAAAAGAAGGTATAAAAATTTCATTTATAATGGTGCCCCTTCTTTTTTCTTTGAATGGAGATGCCTCTGAATACAGTGAACATGAGGAGGAACAAAAAACACTTCCACCAACTTACCCAACCCATTGGGGCCGAGTGAAATTTTCGTTCATTCAAATTTCCCTTCCCTGACCCAGCCAAGTTCCAATGGAGTACTGCTCCCCATACTTTAAAATCTCGCCACATTTAGCGCCTTATAGTTTCATATCTCGCCCCTAGATGGGTGCTGCAGAGATGGTGCCCACATAACCGAGAATTACCAAAACAAAACAGTTTTCAGTTTACATAACTAGAATATACAATTTAAGCATGAATTCAGTCATCATATTTCTAATATCACCCCTTTTGTACAATATTAATATTAACAAAGACTGATAGAAACAATATATACTTGCTGATTAGATTATATCTGTATCAGTATAGTTATTAAGATTTACTGTCCTATCAAGGCAGTATAAGCTATAAGAATATTTTAAATCAATTTCATTCATATAGAACAGATGATGAATTCATGCAATTTAAAATTAATCATTTAACTAGATTGTCATCTTAATATATAAATATATCTATACCATTATAAATTCAAATAAAGTTAAGAAGGTATCTATCATGAAATTAATAATTTTAATTTAGTACAAATTTCTGTTACACTATTTTCAATAACCAACACCTGATACTTATTTTTAAATTGATTTTTTTTTCTAAAAGTTTTATGGAAACATTATGTTTTCAAATTGGATTAAAGTATATTTGTATAATTATTAAAATTTTAAAAATAATAAAGTACAAACATATAAGATAATTAAAATAAAATATATGCATAGGTATATAAAGTATGAATTCATACTATTCTAAGTACAGAATTTAACAAGAATTGAATATGTGATAATGATAAGGATCAAGTAGCTTTTTTAGTTCATTTCTAATTACAGTAAAACCTCTACCTTACGAACCGCTTTATAGCGAAGACCTCCGGATAGCGAACAATTGACGGCGGTCCCGCCAAACTTGTATACAAAATCCCTAATTATAACCTCTTTACTACGAACTTCCGTACTACGAAAACTTCCGAACAACGAAAGAAAAAGACGTCACTTCCGTTTATATTTACCTCTTTAGAACGAAATTTTGCTCGCTAAACAATTTTTTACGTACGGAAAACGATTGAAAACAGTCGCCAATGCGCCAATTAGCGTTAAGCTTACATCAAGCCAATCATAGCATGTTTTCTAGCATGATGACGTATTTCCTGTGTTTCCGGCATTCTCGCGCCAGTGACCCAGTGACAATCTCGTCCGAGAGTTGTAGTGATGCCGCTATGCATGCTTTTAGGGAAATGGAGACTGCCGTTTCCCGAGAATTCACAAAGAATTTGAAACAGAAAACAATAGATTCGTTTATTAAAAAATGTTGATGTATTTTAAATAGATCTTTTAAAAAAGTGTTGTATTTGAAATCATTCCCGATTAAATTAATCCCCTAATCCATTTAAAGGGAATTTCAACGAAAGATCGTAGCAATGAGGTACGTATCGTGGTGAGGTGGTTCCTATACACTTTTTGTGATAGTTAATTTATTCGTCAGAGACGGAGCTGGAGTGTTGTTAAGAAGGTTAGTGAAAAATTTTGATTGGAGTCTTGATTTGGAGTGCCAACGACAGTTAGTGCTTTCTTATGAGGAAAATGCTGCTTTCATTCATTTTGTTTTGAAATATTTGCAACCCGCGCCGTGGTGGTCAAATAGTAGTTTATTAATGGATGTTAAAAAGTGGCGTTGCTGTCATTTTTTATAAACTTAGCGACTCAATAGACGCTTTAGGATAGGCTCAGCGAGTTTCATGCATTGCAACCTCGAAAAAAGTCGCATAATAAAAAATTGCAGAGGATGTTTTCGTGCAAAACCTGCCAATCAATGCTTGAAAAAATAACACTGCATTTCAGTTATTTGGTGCTTGCCACTGTCAAACATTGCAAAAGGAGATGAATGAAAGTGGCCCATTGTGTCGTCGGAGCTTCAAATCAATATGGCTGGTTATTAAACATTGCGGGCGCATTTTGAATATCGTCAACTTATGTGATACCGTTTCCTGAAAATGGGCGTATTTTAGTAGAGTTACGCCGTATCTGCGCATATGCCTTCATTTGGATAACCCCGTTGCTCCCGTATAATCTAACAGACAATGCGCCCCTGAAGTTATGCAACGCCCAATAACCTCCGATCAACGAATTTCCGAATAACGAATAGACGAAAAATTGGGTCCCTTGATGTTCGTTAATGAGAGGTTTTACTGTACATACTTATTTTAAATAATTTTTTAATTGTTATCAAATATTTGTTTATTAGAAGTCTAACAACAATAATTTCAGAATTAAGTAAAGAATTAAATATTACTATTAAAAAATATTATGTAATTCAAATTTTTATAAGATAAACGATTTCTTCATTCTCATACAATTTCCTCAGTTTTAGAGAAAACTCTTTCAGATGGAACTGATGTTGCTGGGATGGATAGATATTTCAAATGTAGCTGGTAAAATTCTGGCCAAGTACATTGATGCTTTTCCTGAAAATGTAGAGGGTGAAAAAAATCATGAATACATATAAATCAGCAGAGAAATACATGAATTCCTCAGACTTATTTTAATGTAACTAAAATACATACCTGCAAACAAGATGCATTTTGAGATATTGCCTCAAAATACAAGATACTAGTGTTGGAGACTTAATGACAGTTTGAATTTGTGCTGCTTTCCTGTTGAAGCCTTCCCAGCAGTTGTTGTCATCGTACTCTTCGCTTGCAGCAGGCTGGGGAGAAATACTGATTTCTTCCTTTTCCTTTTGGACTCTATCAGAAGTCCTCAATGACTCCATTTCCACAGCTATCCACTTCTGTGCATTCAGTCCATTTTCTTCATTTTCAAATGCTGTTTTTTTGAATCTGGGTCGAGAAATGTTGCCTTTGCAACCAATCTATTGATTTCTAATGTACCCTGTCTTCTAGTAAAAATTTCCAAGAGAGACTTTTGCAATTCCTTCCCAGCTACAGAACTTGGATTTTTTTCCTCAAAACAAATTGTAAGCCTCTTATGAGTGGAATAATTGTTGACAATGTAGGGTACTTTTCAGCAGACAACTCTACTATCAGATTTTGAAAAGGTTTCAGAATTGGGATACACTCAGATATTAAATCCCATTCAGGAGCATTAAAAAATTCAGAAATTGCAAAAGAAAACCTTTGGCAGTTTTGATGCCGTTTTCTACATCCTATCATTGTGAGTTGGGGTTCTCAACACTTACAAACATGAAATGCAGAAAAAGGGAAAGGCTAAACCGAGTTGAAGATGAAATAATAGTCTGCTTATCACGACTACATCTTAATATCAGTGCAATCATTAGAAAATGCCAAGCTCAAGTGTCACATTAGGTAAGATTTTAAAATAGATTTTTTTAATAAAACTTCATGATTTGTTCTATTTTACGATATCAAAACTTAATTTGGTTGATTACATATACGACAAAATATCAAAAATGTATGTATTTTATGATAAATCTAATTCCAGTGTGCTGTGAAAAAAGTGAATATCTAAAGTGTGCCGCGAGCACCAAAAGTTTGAGAACCACTGCTTTAGACCATGGGTGTCCAGATATGGAAACTCATATAGCCTTATAGTGCCCAGAATAAATCTTGTTTGGCTGCATGAGAAGGAGGGGAGGTCTGTGGTATTTGTTTGCTAAAACAATTATTAATTTTTCTGTTATTTTTTATATTACATATTTCTTAAAAAGATTTTTTCTAAGTATTTTTAATTCATTTAATTCAAATTACAAAATTTTATTTTCTTTTTTATAATACATTTTTCTTTAATGAAGTTTAATTTTTTACAAAGTGTTTTAAATTTATTTAATTTAAAAGATCATCAATTTGTAAATCCTTTAATTTTGTGGATGACAACCTGAGCTGATGGGTCAGATTTTCATCAGTCAAATTATACCGATATCGATTTTTTGTGAATTTCATTTGAGTGAAAAGTTGTTCGCAAAGGTAAGTACTTCCAAAAAGTGGTGTCATTTTTAAAGCATGGTCTCTGAGACCTGGATATCTTTCTTGTGTAATATAAATATTATGAAAAATATTTTGTTTTTCTTTAAAAGAACAATGGCCTTCAATATCTGATTGCCATCAATAAGCTCAAGTTGCAGACGATCTGGTGCAGAATTATAGTCCACAATAAATGGGTTTGATAAGATTTCAATTTCATTTTTCATTTTTTGAAGTACTGAAAAGCGTTCTTTGAACTCTTGAATTAAAATGCCGATATTCCAAACAAATATTTTAGTATCCTTCTCTGTTAATATAGATTCAAAATGATCATATTTGTTTTCCCTTAGCTGATTTGAAACATTTAACTTCCCAATAAATGCGTTGATCAAACGATACATTTCAGATATTTTTGTGTATTTTCCCTGCAGCTGCACGTTCAAATTATTGATATGGAACATTATGTAAACAAAAAATTGGAAGAACCAAGAGAAAAATTTCTTCTCCAAATTCATTGATGGGTTTTCCTTCTGCTTACACGGAAAAGTTAATTTCTTCTCGTAACTCGAAAAATATTTTCACTGCTTTTCCTCTGCTTAACCAACGAACATTTTTTAAATAAATAACATCAGTTCCTTCGGCTTCCTCCACATCCTTAATCATTTCCTTGAATCTTCGATGTCTCAGAGCGCTGCCTCTGATGTAATTAACGGTTTTGATGATAATATTCATGATCTGCTCCATATTAATGCACTTTGAACAAAATTTTATACGTGAATAAGACAGTGCAAATCGCCGACTTCAGTAAAATATTTTTTTTCAGCAACTATACTGCACCATTTTTAGAACTTCGCATTGTCGGCGCCCCATTAGTCACGATTTGAATAAGATTCGATAAGTCAATTTTGCGTAGCTGCATTTCATTTAGAACCGCATCGCAAATGTCCTTTACGGTTCTGAGACAAGTTAGGAAAAGGTCTTTTCGGTAAGCGGTTGTCGATGCAAGAGTGGAGTTTCGTTAGCGGTGGACTAACGACATTTCATTATCGAGTTAGAGAAAGCCCCTACTGGAGTCATTCAAAGCAACGATATTCAGCAATTCCTGCACAACCTCGAAACTCTCTGTTACACCTCGAATAAAAATGGCTAATTGAGCAGTATCGGTGATGTCAGTACTTTCATCGATACACAATGAATACTTGGCAGTATTTTGGATTTTTAAGTCTAAAATTTCACTGTATTCTGCAGAAATGTTGCTGATTCTTCTACAAATTGTCTGTCTAGAAGCGGCTATAACGGGTTTGTTCTCAAGAATCTCTGCCACAGCCACAATGAATTTTTTCACGTACTCTCCATCCGTATGTGGCTTCAAATTCTCACCAATTATTTTTGATATCACAGGCCTTGCTTTTTCAAGCTTCGAGTTTTGATCATTACCTTTCAACTTAACTGCGGCGCGCAATCAAATTTATAAATCATGATCAATAACAGTCTCCGGCGCGAATTTATATAAAAGCAAAGAAATTAGCGGCGGCAAAACGGATATAAGTTAATATGTTAGTAAAATTGGCACGTTAGCACTTCGTAATACATATTTAAAGTGTTATCTGTGCCTTATATCTCTTTAACCTATTCTCTGCGGATCTCAGTGGTCTTCTGGCTGTCGAATTGACGAATAATTTCGTATACGGTTACAAGAGTATCAAGTTTGACCACGCCTGATAAAGGGAAAAATATGAAAGTTTACCTTTGTGTAGGAATCATTGGGTATGGCAAAACAACCGATGTCCCTGTAGAATAATTTAACACTAAGGATTTTCCAACCCTGTGACGTAATTGGTTTAAAAATAAACTTTTTAATTTCCACGAACAACATATCATAGCACCGTAGGGCTACTGAAGCAATGAAACAAATTTTGGAAGAGTAAGGAAGAAAAAGGGAGGGGAGAAGAAGGAGAGAAAATGGAAGAGCAGTAGTTAGATGACTGAGAAGTCAAGTGACTGCTGAGAGATGGTGAATACAACAAGATTGGAAAGGTGTACTCCATGTTGGAGTACACAAAGTTTCCAAATGCGTTCTTTGAGATTTCACAATGTTCTCAATATTTTTCGCTCAGATGAATATATAACGAGAAGCCAGCGAGGAATGTTGTAAAATACATGAAGGTTTACATGTAAAGTATTCGTTATTATTGTCCGATTTTAACCAGAATTGGAATCGGTCGACCTATTTTAGCAAAACTCCCCAATACCAAATTTTATCAAAATACGTCCAGCGGTTCCCGAGTTGAAACAAAGGAATATTGTAAACTACATGTAGATCTTCATGTAAAGTAGTCGAAGTTGTTGCCCGATTTTAACCAAAATTGGAATCGGAATACCAATTTTAACAAAACTCCCCAATACCTAATTCATTTAATATAGGTTTAGCGGCTTTCGAGTTTTAACATGCGGACGAACGGACGGAAATGGCCTCCCCTATATGCGTTCACTTAATGCAAAGAATGCATCAAAAGGGGGAGGGGTAGGAGTGAGTGAAAGATGGAATAACAGAAAGGCTAAAATCCCCTTATTAAGTGTTTTGTCCCATTGGGTGGCAACCTTAAACCTTTTGCCTCTTGAGACGCTCCGCGCAGGCAGGACGATAGGTGCATGGCTCGTCATCATCCTGGGAACAATAAATAACAAGCGAAGAAAGAACTGCCACCCAAGTCCCAGAAAGAAGGTATTATTTCCGAAAACATATTCACACTTACCAAAGGAAATTAAGAAACTTTAATTGGCCATATTGCTAAAACAATACGAATATATATTTAAACAACAAATAAAATTAAGACAATTGAAAATATTTTGGAATTTCTTCTCTCGAAAATGGCCGCAAGTACATTAAAAATTAAAATCATTCAGCGGGCCGCACGAAATCGTGAAAGTGGCCGCAGTTTGGGCATCCATGCTCTAGAAATTTTACTGAGGGCAACCCGTTGTACTATGGAATTTTATATGCAAGGTTTTGGATAAAGTATATAAATACAAATAAAATTTATCTTAATAATACTAGCTTTAATTTTATTAGCTAATGGCTTAAATTTTTACTTTTCTTACTTTCATTTCTGCGAATGTTTTTACAATTTTCTTGGTATTTAATTTTCGCGCCCGTTGATTTTCTATAGAAAAAATCGCAAGACCCGACAACCGTTCTTTTGTCATTGTACTTCTAAGATTAATTTTAATTTCGAAAATGCCCGATGTCGCCACGGTTACTGGCAGTTAGAAATAATAAACGAGAAGTATAAACAGCCAGGAAAGCTGAAATAAGAGAGTGGCTGTGAATAACTGACAATTCAGCCACCTCCCTTATTGTAGAAATCTTGGCTATTTCCGGTTTCAAACCACTTATAAACGATTGGAGTTGAGCACCAAAGGAAGACGTTAAGACAGATTTATATCCACAGACGAGATGTTCGGCAGCTTCGCTCAACTCCTCATCAGTTGTTTTTTGTAGAGTTCTAGTATGCAGTGCGACGAAGTTGTCAGCGATCTCATTCAAACTCGCAACATGTCGCTTGAGTTCCATAATATCTCTGTCGAAGGTAATGTTGAATATTGTAATTTAAAAGCACGTTTGACTTCTGGCATACGAGAAGGCTGAAATTTTTGTTCTATTCCCCACAATAATGCCATCTTTTGTGCACTTTCATTAAAGTAATTAAAATTGTTTCTTGATTCCTGTATGCTTTCTAATGCAATGTGCAGCAACTGGGAGGCTTTAGATAGATCAACATCTGTTGATTGTAGGAGTTTGGAGGTAGCATTTACTGACTGCAAAATTTTTGAGAACATTGCGAGAGTAAAAATATTTTTAAAACGTTCGAATTTCTTTCTTAATGGTTTTGCATTTAAAATTTTCTTTGTTTTTACTAAGGAGAATTATTTGTGATAATGTCTTCGATACATCTGTAAATCTATATTTAAGAGCGTGCAATGATTCGTGCCTCGATGAACAGCGAGTTGCAGATAATTTTTTTAATATCACTTTAGCAGATTACCACTATTGGAAAAAAACACTACAATTCGTTCAACTAAACCGATTTTTTTTACTTCAAATGATGCGGACATCGCATCATTAAGTACAAGATTCAGATTGATTGATTGATTTAAACTTGGCCTGCATCCAACTATATGCCCCGCTCATTACAGCTGCTCCATCATAACTTTAGCGACGCATATTATTTAGATCCAGGTCACAGTCTTTTAAATTATCTTTCAGAACTTTCAAAAGTCCTGCTGCTGAATGATCGCTTGCTATAGTAAACCCTAGAAAAGATTCTTTCAAGTAAGTTGATTGGGAATTTCGTTCTCGCCATTTTCAATGGAAACATGCCGAACCACTAAACTCATCTGATCCATTTTAGTAAAATCCTGTGTGTTGTCAAAAATAATAGAAAAAATTCTGCTTTTCTTATTTCATCGCAAATATCATTTTTCAGATCATTCGATAATATATGAATAATATCATTTTGTACTAAAGGACTTAAATATCTTGTTTTACCTCTCCCCCTGTTTTTGCCAACAATTGTTTCAGAACAGGATCCTACTTCAAAAGCAGAGAAAGAACTGACAGAAACACACCTTGGTTTTCACTATGGAGACTTCCATCATGTCCTTTGAACGGTTGGTTACACATGGCCAGGGTCAGCGTAACGTTTACGATCACGATCCAGAATTTTAGTCCAATAATTTACTATGTTATTTATAGCGTTTTTTGCTTCCTCTGACAGTGTTTTGTTGGCATGCCACTTATCGTATATCATACAATAACCTATATGAAGTGTAGAGTCTTCATTTGTCTTAATGTTCTTTGAAAGATGGATCCAGTCTCGAATGCCAGTAACCCACCTTGCTTCTCTTTTTATCGCATGCCTGACAATATACTGCAACCAGTACTGTAGAGTAACAAAGCCATGTACGTTTCATTTTTACTCCAGCTTTATTTGTTGAATAATAGTAGGCTTCTGAAAAACACCTGTTGTTCTGCTTTGGATCTTTAGGGAAATGGGCAAACAGATTGGCATGGCCCATTACTGATAATAAGTCGTTTCATATTACAAGTGTGCAGATCTGTGAAATGAATATTATCATCTTTTACTGCAAGATTTGAAAGGTTCTCAGTAGTGTTCTTTATAAATAAAGTATCACTAGTTAATGGCATTAACTCGTCAGCGTCAACTTCTTTCTCTTGGTCACAAACATTTGCACAAGACGAAATTGCTAAAAATACGTCTTCGACATTATCGATTTGCACTAACCGGTCGCCTTTTTCATCACTATAACTTGAAACATCTTTATGCGACTTTAAAAAAGCAGATATTTTACACAATGTTTTAATATTTTAAATCTTCTCTTTTTTAATTTTTCATTTCGCTAATTCACTAAGATATTTCGATTTAATGTTTTTTCTGACATTGTGCGACGTAGTGTTTATAAATATAAACGAAACTGTCACTCACAAATCAATAATACAGAAACGGTAACTGCTACGCGTATGTTGTTTGTACACAAACATGAACAACTGACAGTCAACAATCATCTGTGTTCAGTGTCATGGTGTCACCGCAAGACTGCAGTCGTTTCTGTGCACTTAGGCCTTACGGCAGCGCTTCCCAACCTTTTTCGGTCAACGTACACCCTTTCACTAAAGCTTCACGTACACCCTTCTCAATTTTTATAGGAGGTAAATTGTACTGTTTACCATTTATTTGCACAGTGCCGTAACTTGGGCAGGGCATCTGCCCCGAGAGCAACTAAAAAGGGGAGCAAAAATTGTTAATGGTAAGTTGTGTGAGGTTGCTTGGCACAAGAAAAGGGGCGATTTCACAACTATACTTGTTCCAGACATACGAATAGCAAAAACTATAAATTTCTATAATGTTATTGATGAGTTTGTTGCATTAAAATCACGTAGAATAACTCTTTAATATGAAAATATTTATACTTTCTGTATGTTAATTATGTATGTGTGTAATTATAGTATAATTTTAGTGAGAAATTACATCATTTATAGTTTATTTTTATTTATTAATTGTTCACCCAAAATGCATATTGTGAAAAATATATATATTAGAGAATTTTTATGGAAGGGGCGCATATTTGGTAGTGCTTGTATAGATAGTTACGGCGCTGTATGTGAATACAATAAAATACACAGATAAAAGAATTTTCATAATGAAAACTTTATTAGGTACATGAATAAAATAAATTTAAAAAATTATTATAAATACTAGTGTATTACCCGTCA
Source organism: Tanypteryx hageni (assembly GCA_028673005.1). Lineage (NCBI taxonomy): Eukaryota > Metazoa > Arthropoda > Insecta > Odonata > Petaluridae > Tanypteryx > Tanypteryx hageni. The sequence continues at coordinate 54,542,791 of CM054120.1, read as the reverse complement.
TATGGCGGGTGTGTTATTATATGGTTAAAAAACCCGTCGTAAGACTGGTAATCCTATTGAAACCATACATCTTAAGTAATCGTAACTCATTATTATGGATAATCACAAAATTAGTTTATTTTTCTAGTGTAATTGCCCGTTGAAATTCAACGGGGAACTTAGAAATGAATAATAACAGCTGTAATTATTGAGTAAGAGCCGATATAAAATTTTCCAAAATAGAGATTCGACAGAATTTCATTCCGTCTCTCTCTCTCTCTCTCGCTCTCTCTCTCTCTCTCTCTCTCTCTCTCTCTCTCTCTCTCTCTCTCTCTCTCTCTCTCTCTCTCTCTCTCTCTCTCTCTCTCTCTCTCTCTCTCTCTCTCTCTCTCCCCCTCCCTCGGTCTCCCTTCCTATCTTTCCTTCCCTCTCTCTCTGCCACTCTTTTCTACCACCTCCCCCCTATCTCATTCCTTCCTGTCCCAATCCATTGCCCTCGCTCGTTTTCTTCGTCTCCCTCTTTATCTCTTTCCTCCCGTCCTTTTCTAATTCTATACCTCCCTTACTCTCTATCTACCTTCCATTCTATAACCCTTCCTTCTTATCTTCCATTCCACATCCCCTCACTCTTACACTACATCTATATAGTCGTTTAGATAAGCAGAAGAATCCAAACTAAATCCCGATTCCATGAGGATTACGTATTTTTGCGAAAAATCCTACGATAATTTAAGGCAATTTGTGCATTCGCATATATTACACGTATGCGGATTGAGACAACAATTGGATCTCGAAGTTGAACGATGACGTGGCCAGCAGAGCAACATCCCTTTTAAAAGTCGATATTTTCCCTAAATATGTTATTTAAACGTTTAATATGAGAGATTTCCCTCCCTAAGGACTGCATAACCTTACAGAGGTGGGAGGGTTTGTGTACTCTTACGAACCAAAGAGCTATGCCGGCGGGAGATAATTCTCCTGGTAGGACCATCCAAGCCGGAAAGGTCTGAGGGGAAGAGTCAGACTAAGAAGCAGTCTTGGGGGTTTTACATCCACCTGTGCAAGGGCAGTAGCTTACACAGTGCCTCTGTAGGTGGTGATCATGTGGATCTGAACAGCTAAAGATGGGTAATCACTCTGTGAAACTGCGATGAGGAAAGCAAGGGGAAACTACCTCATTATATTTCCCATGATAGGCTGAAAAGCTGAAAATACCACTACGGATCTTTCTTGGGTAAAATATTCCGGAGGTAAAATAGTCCCCCAATCGGATCTCCGGGTGGGGACTACCCTAGGGGATGCACAGAGGAAATGTAACATTAATAAGAAGAAAGCAGGTAGTGAGAAATGAAGAAGAGGCACATGGGAGGTTAGGACTATGAATTCAAGGGGGGAAACTAGAGAACTTAAAAAGGGAAATGAGAAGGAATAATGTAGATATAGTAGGTCTTAGTGAAGTTCGATGGGAAGGAGAAGGCAAGGTAAATTCAGACAGTTTTAAGATTATTTACTCGGGAGGAGAGAAAAAGGAAAGGGGAGTGGGGATTATGACGAGAAGAGAGATAGCAGGAAGAATTGGCAAGGTAGTGACAGTTAATGATAGATTAATAGCCGTAAAACTTCAGATGGAGACAGTGGAAATGCTTATAATTCAAGTGTATATGCCAACAACTAATACTGGTTATGTCAAAGTAGATGAAATCTATGAACAGATTATGGAGATATTGGAGGAGGAGGGAAAAGGAAGGATCACCACCATAGTAATGGGAGATTGGAACAGTGTAGTCGGAGAGGGACAGGAAGATAACATAGTAGGAAAATATGGACTAGGGAAGAGAAATGAAAGAGGGGATAAACTTGTGGAATTCTGCCATAGAAATAGATTAATTGTAACTAATACATGGTTTAAGCATCACCAGCGGAGACTTTACACATGGAGAAGCCCAGGAGACCAGAGACGATACCAGATAGATTACATACTAGTCAATGAAAGATTTAGAAATAGCATTAAAAATTTGAAAACACTACCAGGGGCAGATATCGATTCTGACCACAACCTTTTGGTGGCAAATATACAATGTATATTGAAGAGCGTTAAGAGAAACATAAGAGTTAACAAGAAATGGAACTTAGAGGAACTCCTTAAAAACAAGGAGGCTATCATGACTGAGCTGGAGGAAAGGTTGGGGGAGAGAGCTGAAGAAAATAGGAAGAATGTAGATGAGGAGTGGAGAAACATCCATAGCAACATTAAAGATGTAATGGAAAAGAAAGTAGGAAAGATAACGGGTGAAAGAAACAAAAAACCCTGGATCACAGCAGCCATGCTGCAAAAAATGGAAGAGCGGAGAAAGTGGAAGAACATAAACACTGAAGAAGGCCAAAGAAAGTACAAGGAGTTAAATAATGCTTTAAGACGGGAAACAGAAAAAGCCAGAGAACAGTGGATAAATGAGAAATGCGAGGAGATTGTCGAATGTGAAAGAATTTGTAGAACAGACCTCATGTATAGCAAAGCAAGGGAACTTTTCAAGAAAAAAGCAAGAAAGATAGGACGTAAAGGAATCATGAACAAAAGTAGTAAAATAGTATCGGAACCAGACAATGTAAAGAATGTCGGGAAAGAATACATTGAGGTTCTGTATGACAAAGAAGGAAAGCCAAGAAATATTGAATTAAATGAAAAAGAGGATGTGGAAGAAGATCAGCTAGGACCAAGTATTCTCGAGTCTGAAGTTAAAAAAGTAATTGATGACATGAAACGAAGGAAGGCTGTTGGGAGTGATGATATACCCGTCGAATGTGAAAGAATTTGTAGAACAGACCTCATGTATAGCAAAGCAAGGGAACTTTTCAAGAAAAAAGCAAGAAAGATAGGACGTAAAGGAATCATGAACAAAAGTAGTAAAATAGTATCGGAACCAGACAATGTAAAGAATGTCGGGAAAGAATACATTGAGGTTCTGTATGACAAAGAAGGAAAGCCAAGAAATATTGAATTAAATGAAAAAGAGGATGTGGAAGAAGATCAGCTAGGACCAAGTATTCTCGAGTCTGAAGTTAAAAAAGTAATTGATGACATGAAACGAAGGAAGGCTGTTGGGAGTGATGATATACCCGTGGACGTTCTTAAGGTTTTGGGGTCTAAAGCAGTTAAGCAACTCACAAAATTTTTTAACCAAGTATATGATACTGGCATATGGCCTGAAGATTTTTTAGATTTTGTGATGGTGCCACTGGAGAAAAAGAACAATGCAAAATGTTGTAAGGATTACAGAACTATTAGTTTAATTTCTCATACAGCTAAAGTTCTAACCAGAATAATAACCAAAAGAATTGAATGTAAAATAGAAAAGGAGCTGCAAGATAATCAGTTTGGTTTTAGAAGAGGAAGGGGGACTAGAGATGCTATAGGACAGGGGTCGGCAACCTTTTCACCTATGAGGGCACAATTTATATTACTGAGGATGTGAAGGGCGCATAAGCAAGATCAGTTGATATCTCTCTGTATTTTTGTTTTGTAGATTGGGAGAAAGCTTTTGACCGAGTGAAATGGGATAAAATGCTGGGTATTTTAAACAAAATTGGAATAGATTGGAAAGATAAAAGACTGCTTAAAAACCTTTACTCTGATCAAAAGATTAGAGTCAGGGTTGAAGGAGAAGAAACAGAAAGTACTTCAATAGGGAGGGGAGTGAGGCAGGGTTGTCCTATTTCACCAGCGATATTTATGCAGAAAAAATAACAGAAGAAGCGTTGATAGAGGAGAAAGGATTTAAGATAGGAGGTGAAAATATTACCACCATTAAATACGCAGATGATCAGGGCTTAAAAGCAGAAGGCGAGAAAGAGCTTCAGAGGATGACAGACAGACTAGTGGAGGTTGGCCAACAATATGGAATGAAGATCAATACAGAAAAAACGAAAGTCATGGTGGTTTCAAAGGAACATAAAGAATTTAATATAATGGTAAATGGCAAAAAATTGGAACAAGTAAGTAGTTTCAAATATCTCGGCAGTATTTTAGCACAGGATGGAAGTAGTACACAGGACATCAGAAGTAGGATTGCAATGGAAAAAGCAGCATTTACCGAGAAGAAGGAGCTTTTCACAAGCAAGAAAATAAATTTAGAAACAAGGAAGAAATTAGCAAAATGCTACATATGGAGCATAGCTCTTTATGGTGCAGAGACGTGGACGGTAAGGAGAAAGGAGGAAAAATATTTAGAAAGTTTTGAGGTGTGGGTATGAAGAAGAATGATGAAAGTGAAATGGACAGAGAGGAAGAGAAACGAAGAAGTATTAGAAATGGTGGGAGAAGAAAGGACGCTAATAAAAACAATCAGGAAAAGAAAAGCAAATTGGATAGGGCACATATTGAGAAGACAGTGTTTACAAAGGACGATCTTAGAAGGAAAAATCAGTGAAAAAGAGGAAGAGGGAGAAAAAGAATAGGAATATTAGATAATATAAAGCAGGGATATAATACTTATAGAGGTATAAAAGAGGCTTCTAGGGAGAGAGAGAAATGGAGGCAGCGATTCAGTTAAAACCTGTCTTCGGACAGAAGCATGATGATGATGAGAGATTTCGAACGGTAGGCGGAAGAGGATGAATAAAAAACATAACTTATTAAAACATAGTTCAAATTTGAAGATCGTACGTCAATTTTTTCTAATTTGAATTTCCAAAAGAATAAAAGCCTACACTTTAAAAAGTCGCTTTTTACGTGTTATCTAACGGGAAATGAAGTCGAATCCGGGTCTTTTTCCTATCCTTTTCGTCATTTAATTTTTATATCTGAATGAAACATTCCTGCGACATTTTCACCTTCCACCTAATCGGGAAGTTTGTTAAAAACGTGTTAAAAGTTGCCGTTGATGACGTCAGCGTTAGACACACACGGAGTAAGGCTTTTATTAAAGAGAGGATTTATCAGAGCATAAGCAAATAAATTTTATCAAAACATAAGCAACAAAAGTATTATTGAGAACCTTGATCTTGTTTACTGTCAACCAACAGTTTTATTCTCGGTCAAGTTTTCGAGAGATCATGTTCAGCCTCCAGTTTGTTCCTCGCTTTGGTTTTGATTGAAAATTAGGAATGAGAATCCTGATTCGCAAAGATAAGTGGTAACAAATGGAATTAAAATCCAATGCCCTGAAGGAAAATCGGACGTGGTCAGGGTAGCATGTCTTTGTTTTAAGGTATACGCCAGGACTGGGTGATGGGGGAGGGAAACGGGGGAGGCGCTGTTAGCCCTTACGTACGCTCGAACTTACACACGCACGCATATAGCAAAAATAATAATATATGTAGACAAGAATGGAAGTTGAAGGAATGGGGAAGGGAGAGAGAGAAATAAAGGAATGTATAGATATAGCTGGAGAGATAGAAGAGAGAGGGAGAATTAGGGCACTGCCAACATAGGAAAGTAAATATTAATAATTTTACTACTTTAAATATGACCTTAGCTTTTATTCACGAAATTTTCATAAAAATTGATACACCTGTAAAAATGTTACTGGGGAAATGTTATTATTATAAGTTCGACCTGGGTTTGTAACGCACGGGCGGGAGTAGCGTGATTGCTGCCACCACCTGAGGTTTAATGAGGGTCAGGACCTCGCGAGGGTTCTTGCCCTGGGGGCGTTGTGAGAGAGAAACACAAAAACTGCTTCCTCCTTTTAGTCCGCGAATGACGGCCTCCCAAATGGTGCCACACCACGTCTTCCTCTTCGCGAACTCCACGGATCGCTCTCTCGGTCCGCCTCTCGATACTCTCCACACTCAGTCACCCTTCTCCCTGACCGCTCCTCGGTTCGCTCCCTTCGCACGCCGTCCCGACACTCCCTCACCGCCTTCTCGTCCACGATGACCCCTTTTTGAGAGAAGGCGTCCTTTTCCACCGACATCTGGAAGGGTCAAGGTGCCCCCTTCTCTTCGTCTCTTGTCTTGGTGGTCCATACTCGGAAACACAAAAGGGTCCAGGGTTATGTGGTGAAACCATAACTGCCTATGCCTTCCCCGAAGAACAAAGCAGGGGAAGAACGGTCGCTTCTCCGAATACCCTCCATAAATTTAGAGGGACAGTCCAGCCGTTTACCCGGCTCATTACAGGTTTATATCCGACGAATTTTTATAAAATTCTGTACACGTATGTACAAGAAGTTTATGTCGAGAAAACCAGAATTGGAATTGCTTTGGTCAATTTGCTGTTTGCATAGGGGACTTAAGCAAAGTAAATTCTATCGCTGCTTCTATTCAACGAATCTCCAGAAATTCAGAAAATTTTATAGTATTAGTGAAGTACTGATTAATTTTAGATGCACGATAAAAATTCTTGCATATATTCCCAATTCCAAAGTTAGAAAATTGTTCATTTATAATTGGTTTACCTTGATTTAAAACACCGAGACCGGCGTCAGTTAATTGTAGAAACAGAGGGTAAAACAAACAAAGCGGTATTAAAAATATAAAAATTTCGGGGTCGTCAGGTATAGTACTCATTTCGCTATAGCGATCGTTTTCGAAGTTTGTTGATCAGAGGCATGTAGAACTTCCCTTCCTGATTACTACGGGAATTCTTTTCTCTTTGTTGAGATTCAAAGTTGTAAACACTTCAAAAACTAGCTCGAATGTCTTTCACTTATTATAATAAAAACAATAAATCACCTGCAACATAATAGGGAGCTCGATAGTCAGGATTGTTTGTATTCCACACAGAAAGAGCCAGACGCTCGGATTTTTTCCATTTGAAAATTAAACAAAAGTCAATTCTCTTGGGACGGATTGCGCGACACTCTCCATCTGGAGCACAGATATGTTGGCAAAAGTAAGATGAGATGCAGTCTAGATAGCATTATTTTTTAACAAAGCAAACTGCTATAATCTATGAACCACAGAGAAGAGAAACTACCCTGCCATACCATTTGTTTTTTCTAACGCTCAGGGCGCCATTCCTCAAGTTTCCACGGTTTATGGCCGCATGGGGAAACAAAGAAGGCGAAGGGAGAGGGAAGAAAAGCCTTAGAAAGTGATGAAGCACAAACTTGGTGGCGCGGGAACAAGACAGCCCACTTTCCGCCTTTTATTATCAGTTGTCAGGGTAGCTTGAAATTAAAGGATGGATGCTGATTTCATTTTAGAATTCGAGTCTTAACCGTAGCCATGGGTGTCCGCAGAAATTTTTCCGTGGTGGGGCAAGAATCTTTGAAATAAAGTCAAAGTCACTTTATTCTCCAAAGACCTTACAGAAGAAGGTATAGGATTCGTCAAAAACATATACACAACATAAACAGAAATATTAACATTTGTCATCTAAAAAATCATTAATGCTATAATACATTTTATGTAATAAGAATTCTTTCAACTTTGTTTTGAACATACATAGGGACATAGGCGTCTTGAGAAAACTTGGCAAATGATTAAATAATTTGACCCCCATATTTCTGGGGCCAAGGGAAGTACCTCTGGTTCTGACATAGTTAACATGTAAGCTATTATAATTTCTAGTACTATAATTATGAAATTTTGAGTTGAATTCAAAATCGCTCTGATTCTTTCTCATAAAAATAATTAAATTATGAATATATACAAATGGCATAGGTAATATGTTAAATCCTTTAAAAATAGGTCTACATGGAGCATTGTAACCTTCGAATGCCATAAGACGTACAATTTTTTTTTAATCTTAAAAATAGTGAGGGCATTAGTAGAAGAACCCCAAAAAAGTATACCATAAACAATTTGTGCATAACATAGCCCATAGTAAATGGAAAGCAACACATCCTTAGAAACTGTGAGTCTTATACTTCTAATGAGGAAACAAATGGAACTGAGTTTACTGGCTAGTTTAGAGATGTGAGTCTCCCAAGAAAGATTAGAGTCTAAATACAAACCAAGTAGTTTTATATTTTGAACTTGGGACATCTGAATACCATTAATATGAAAAGGTAGATTCAAACTGGCTTTGTTCTTATTAGCAAAATATACTGACTGGGATATATCAACGTTAACAGTGAGAACATTATTAAGACTCCAATTGTTGAATGCAAGAGTGATTTGGTTGCCATAGTGACTCAAACTCACGGCTGAGTCTGCGGAAAGTACAACATTTGTATCATCTGCATTGTTTTTGTACCAGGTATTTTATTGAGCTGTTGAGGAAGATCATTAATATATAACAAAAATAATGCAGGTCCAAGAATGGAACCTTGCGGAACTCCTATGGTGTAGAAATGTGTTTCAATCCATTGGCATTAATAGTAATACACTGAAATCTGTAACTTAAATAAGATTGTAACCACTTTAAGGGTATACCTCTGATTCCATACAATTCTAATTTCTTAAGGAGTAAACCATGATTAACCAAATCGAATGCTTTAGAAAAATCAAAAAGCAAGGCAGCAACTTCTTTACTATTATCCAAAGCACTCAAGACACTATTTATTGCTTCAAATATTGCTGAAACTGTTGACTTGTTTTTACGAAAACCATGCTGTGAAAAGGATAATAATTTGTGAGATTCAAGGAAAGAAATTAAACGTCTGTAGTAAACTTTTTCAAATATCTTAGCTAATTGATTCTGCATAGTTATGGGCCTATATGAACTGATATCATGTATACTTCCTTTCTTTTTATATAAAGGTACAACTTTCGAAGTCTTAAGCAAGGAAGGAAAAATACCACTTTCGAGGGAATAGTTCACTAAAAATAAAAGAGGAGATGCAATTAAATGATAACATTGAATTAAAATAAAATTAGGTACTTCATCAATACCTGAACCTCTTTTTCGAACCTAGATTAAATACTATCAGCTTGAGTTCGTTTTCTAGGCAGGGAGAAAGGTAGAGTGACTTTGGGCAATTTGAAATATCAGGGAAATTAGCATTAATCAACTGCTGAATACAAGGTTCATTAGTAAAATGATTACTGAAAGTGGTTACGAGGGATGAATAGTCTGAAATGATTTTACCAGATTCATCCTTAATTCTAAACAGAGATGATGATTTGTCATTATTTTTAGATTCATTAATAATCTTCCAAAGTTCAGTTGATTTATTATTGCAATAAAGCAGTCTCTCATTACCGAAGTTTCGCTTGGCATTGTTTAATTTTAATCTGTATTCCCTTATCAAAGATTTATAATCCGCAACTGATTTGTCACTATTACAGGATTTACAGAGGAGTGCTAGATCTTTCATGTACACAGATAGTGCACGAATTTCATCAGTGACCCATTTTATATTAACATTTCTTTTCCTTACATTTTTGCTAACAACCGGAAAAGAAATATTAAAGTAGTGAATGAATTTATCGTAAAAGCAATTAAAGCTTGCATCAAAGTTGGGGGAGGAATACATATCAGACCAATCTTCACCTTCTAATCTAGAAAGAAAGTGAGAAATATTCGACTTGGAAAAAACCTCCCATTACGTTTGCTAGTAGAAAAAGAGGATTTAAAAAGGAAAGTGGAGAGGACCGAAAAATGGTCAGAGATGTCAGTTTTGATTACCTTGGATTGCACATCATCTGGATTAAAGTTGGATACAATAACATCCAGTAGGGATTCAGAATTACTTGTTATTCGAGTTGGTTCCGAGACATTTATGAACAAGTTGAAAGATTTGAGCAAATTAAGCAATCTGGCACTGCTACTATTTTTAAGTAGTAAGTTACAGTTAATATCGCCAGTGATAATTAAATTTTGATTACCCAGAGATTCATGAACCATTTCAAGAAGATTTTCGAATTTATCCATGAACAATTGAAAATCGCAAAGTGGTGATCTGTAAATAGTGATAATAATAATAGGCAGGTTGTTTATCATTACAGATACAATGACACATTCAAATACACGCTCTATAATTAAATGTTTATAGCGCCATTGCTATTTTTACTTTCTCATATATGTAGTATATTGAGAAAGCATTGGAATCGTGAAAAAATTCGACTTCGAGATTTTGATGGAAATACGTTTTAGGTGTTCCTGAGTCCATAAAAGTAGTTTTCGCCATGACGTCTGCCTGTCTGTTCGCCGTCCTAGGGCCCAAACGCGTATTTAAATCGATTGATATCTCGCATTTATGCAATATATCACCTTTTGCAGACCCTTTTTTCATGAAAATGATATTGCAACAAAAATAATGGATAGTTTATTTTTGGCGATTTTTATAAAAATTTGATTTACTAAAAATGGCTCCATAGAATTTGATTAAAATCAGCCCAGTTGATCCAGTTGTTACAAATATTACTGCGTAAGTCATATTTCTCAAAAAACCACCATATGGCGTCCAGTGACATTGCAATTTACGCTAAGCTACCTTACCTACGCCCTATGACGCCACGCCTCCGCCGCGATCCACTCAAAACCTTACTACAGCCTTACGGTAAAACTAAATCGAATGATATCTCATATTTTTGGATAATATCATTCATAAAAGACATTCTGAGGAGATGAACGATATTTCGCAACAATTAAGGATACTTTTTTCTTGGATATTTTGAAACAACATTCGTTTTACTCAAAAATGGCTATAAGGATTTTGATTAAAATATATCCAATCGTACAGCCTGATGTCACAAATAGTACTTAGCCATATATCCCAAAAGATTACTAAATATCGATCAGTGGCATTAAAATATACGCTAAACTACGGTTAACTTTGAATAATAAGCGTTTTTCTTTTACAAGTGTACACAGTGGTACAAAAGTATATATGTATATGAGAAAGAATGTGCAATGTATATTGCCCCGTTTATTTTATATAATGGGCCTGGCTTCTTAAAATGCGTTTAATCATATCTAGTGTCGTTTTTATTAACCGTATTTGTTACAAAAATAGCAATTTTAGGTATATAACTTTAAAAAATTCACATTTCCAGATTTCCAGGGGGGGAGCATGTGCCCCCATTGCCCCTTCCCCCTGCGGACGCCCCTGACCGTAGCCTACTTGTATGTATCAGATAAATGTAAATATGTTATAACTGTTACCAAGGATGATGAATGGTATGGCAAGCGCAATTTGGGGCCCCCTTCGGTGAGGAAAAGAGGTAGGCAACGGAAGCATGAGAATTTTCAAAGACATTGTGTAAGATCTTTTGAATTTTTTAATAGGATAAAATTTTTATTTACCAAATATCTCATGTACCCCTTGATTGGGCTTCATGTACCCCTTGGGGGTACATGTACCCCAGGTTGGGAACCACTGCCTTACGGTTTAGCACCAAATCTATGTACTGACCTAATAACAGTGAATATGAAATATGCATGAAACGTCAATACTATGCATACATATGAATTTGTTTTCTTACATACAGTAGTTTTGATAGAAGTGTAATTCAATTGTAAAAATATTAATTGAATTTCATATGATGTGTGGTGTTAAATATATTTGTAAACATTTTTTTATGTAACTTTTTCATTTTTCTCTTTTCCTTTTGGGCCCCATAAGCTGTGTGCCCACTCGCACTTTTATTCATCAAAGAGAAGACAGCGCCTGGGTTTAAAGCTGCCAAAGACTGCTGCATGCTTCTCTTGGGAGGCAACGCTTCTGGGAACTGCAAATTAAAACCTCTCATGGTGTATCACACAGATTATCTGAGGGCACTAAAGGGGTATGTAAAAACAAGAGTGCCAGTTGTCTGGAGGTCGAATAAGGAGGGCTGGATGATGTCGAACATTTTCAGTGAATATTTTACAAGAGAGCTGCAACAGGAATTGAAAGCCTATTGTGAAAAGAAGAAGATTCCCTTCAAAATTCTCATTTTTCTGGAGAATGCTCCTGGTCACTCACCAAATGTTGCTGATCTCAGTGAAAATATTCAGGTGTTGTTTCTCCCTCCCTATCTCGCATCACTCCTGCAACTTATGGATCAAGGGGTTTTATCAGCTTTTAGAGCCTATTAGCTGCATAGAACCTTCTACAGCCTAATCAGGGAATGTGATGTTGATGATAAGCTCAGCATCAAGTAATTCTGGCAAAATTTTAACATCAAATTGGTGATTGATATCATTCACGATGCCTGGGATGAACTCACTCCACTCTGTACTCGTATGAATGACATGTGGATGAAACTTCTGCCTGAGGCTGTAAATGACATCAGAGGCTTCATGATGGAGAATGATGTTACTTACACAAATAAAGCCATCATCCATATGACCCAGCAGGTTGGATTTGAGGAGATTGATGAAGAAAATGTGTATGAGTTTCTAAAATCGCACTTGGAGGTCCTGAGCAATGAAGATCTTCTGGCTCTAATGGAGGAGCACATCAGAGAGGAATCGCAGTCATGTCCTGAGGAAGTTGAGCCTGTGAGAGCCCTCACAATGAAGGTCATGTCTCAGGCATTTAAGTAGATCAACAATGCCATGACCCACTTTGATGAACATGACACAGATGTCATGAGAAGTTCTAAGGTGCAAAGAGAGATTGAAAATACCCTGAAGTCCTACCAAGAGATCTAAAATCAGAAGTTGAAGACTGCAATCCAGGTTTCCATTGAGAGATTCTTGATAAAGCAGCCTTCAGTCCCACTTCTGATTCCATTTCATCTGCTCCTTCAACTTCAGCAGGAGAGTCTGCCAGACCTGAAGAAGCTGCTGTGGGGTCAACTTCACGTTTGTCATCTGAGCCATTTAAAATATTTTAGTGTTTATCTTGTTTTGCATGTTAGTACATAAATTTAAATTAAATAAATATTTACAGCTCGTGTCTTAATATGTACAAAAAGTGGGTGCATTAATATTTAATTTAATCTTAAAATGTCGAAATCATGCTCATTCTGGTACACAACTCCTATTCTTATAAACTATAAACCTCCCATTTTACACGTATTTGATATACACAGCGATTTTCAGGAACACATGTCCCATGTATAATGAGAGTTACTTTTATTGGCTATAATTGCATCATATAAAAATCTAGTCAAGAAGATGACTAGTTAAGAGGTTTTAGAGTGTCAGTAATGTGAAAATCAAATTTCACATCTGTCAGGCCCCTGGTTATCATATTCACAACTCTATGATAGAGTTTTGTATCTTTTGATAGTGTCAAAGATCCTCTAATTAAAAGGACATACTTGCTCAGTCAAACACTATCTGTTAAAAACTAAAAAAGGACTTTTTACTCCAAATTTACCATAAATTATTTGGCACTAGGGGCACACAACTGTTTGGTAAATCTATGACATACGTTGGATCCTTGTTGACATCAATAGACATGCACTTCCTCCATATCTAAAAATCACATTTTTAAAAGGAATCTGAAAGATGTATTTTTGACATTAGAGCTGTCAACATTTGTAGGATGTAAACCAGGGATGGCCAATCCAAGGCTCACAATGACACTCAGAATGGACTGTTTGGGTTTGGCCATTAAAGGGTTTAACCATAACTAGTTCATATTCTCAACCATATATCATACCACCATCCACAAACCAAATTACCCAACCAACAAAATTAGAGATCAATCTTCCACTCTCTTCATAGATTATTCTTCAATTCCAACAGTAAAATAAAAAAAAATCCAACAAAAATCAAATTGGAAAGTGCAGACATTAAAAATCACTATTCATAGCAAAATTATGAGAGATGTGAGAGTCATAGACATCCTCAGATTTAATAGCCTTGTGGAAAAATTGCTCCTAAATGCTATTGCCTATAAATACAATGCACTGTATTTTTTGCAAATTTGGATCAACTTAAGTTTGTAAGCAGACATTTTCAGTAATGAACTTTATTAATAATAATTAGTGATCAGCAGTAATAGATGCCCATGTTGGCAATCTACTTCTTTTATCAATGTTGAAAATCAGTCCTAACATTGAGAAATTATTCACTGAAAAGTATATCCAGAAATCAAATGGAGGCATTATATCCATGATTTGTTTTTAATTAAGATTTAATGCTCTCCTTTCATAAAAAAATTTAATATTTTACCCATTTTATTATTCGTTTATTTTTGCGAGATTTTATTTTATTTTAAACAATCAATTTAAACCAGATGTTTGGGACATTAGTACAGTGGCCCTCAAAAAAATTCATGCTGTTTCATTGGCATGTCATAAAAAAAAGTTAGCCACCCCTGGTATAAATATACATACTGTCAATGGTGAATAGCATTTCAGCCTCTTAATACAAATGCCAGGACTGTGGCATGGTGTAAATTTGAGATGCAACTATCTCAAGCGATAATTACGTAAGGATAGCATAATAGCATCATTGCCGGTGACTGTACCCATGCGTTGTGATGTGAGAGTATTTTGTATTTTTGTCTGAGGTCATAGATTTCCAAACTATGACCCGAACTAAGGTTGCTGGCACAAATCCATTTCATTAATATCTTTGTAAGTCTATGTTGTTTAAAAGTTTATGAACAATAAATAAATAATTAAAATATATGACTGTAAAAGCATTATGTAAAGAGAAAATATTCATACTCACCTTCTTCATGTTCCAGCATAATTCTGAGTAATCAACACTCATGGCATTTATTGATTACTTCTGATTTACACTATTTAACTGACCAATTTCTCTATTTATAAAGCAGATTGCTACAGATAATGCTTACTATGGATATTTGGCATATGACTTGCATTTATAAGCAGCAAACATGGGTTAGATGGAAAAAGACACTCTAATTTCAATCTTGCCCAAATAAAGACATTATCTATGTATCTTACAAGAGCATAAGTTAAATCGATGAACATAAAGTATCCCTTTATGAATATGCAGACTGATGACTTATCAATTTGCTTTAGAACACAGCTTCATTTATCACCAACACAGAGAAAATTTTGAAATTATTAATTTGCTGGTAATCGTAATTGTTTGCACAAATAACATAATAATTATGCATATGTTATTTACAAATACAGGATATGGGTGAGAGTTATATAATAATATTTAATTATAATTTTAGTAAGCTTGTAATTCTTAAAAAATTACTTCTGCATTTCACACAACAGTCTACCTAGAAATTACAAAACCCTCTCATTGCTGTGAAACAAAAATCCAAATATTGTTTCCATTTTAACAAATAAAATCTATTTTGCTTTTAGGGTACTATAAATGTACTAGATATAAAAAAGTGCCATGAATGCAAACAAATAAGAAAATATTTCATATTTTTGGAAATTTTTTTCCACCATGCATATAAAGGGCGCCAATCGCAATACTTTGTAACTAAGAAAATATTAATTGATATAATGATGCAAAAATAGTGATACGCTGAATATTCAATCCCATGTAAAACCAAAGAAAACAATACTTCATAAAGAGGATATCTGCAACAAAAAGGTAACATTATATGGTTATCCGTCATATCCCTCAGAGGCTCTTATAATGAGACGTTTTAGATACTCTCTTAGGGTAATTGATCAACCATTTTCACAATGACGACTGATTTCAAAAGTAATTTATTAAAATGTATTGGATACTCTGAAAACTTCATTAAATTACATAAAATTACTCTTTGAGAAAAGTAATCAGATTACCACTCAATAATTTGAAAATGTAATTAATTACAGCAATCCATTGATATGTAATTAATTACAGCAACTCAATGACATGTAATTAATTACTTTACATGAATGATTAAAAGGGTCATATGATTCATTCATTGAACAACAAGGTCACATTACAATTATTTATTCTGTACAAAAGTCTGTTATAAAATATTTCCCATCACATAGTATGGTGTATAGTGACAAAGGTGCTGAATATAAATAACAGGAAAAAAACATCCACAGTACCATTTGATAAATCCACTACACATTTGCACACATGGATTGTGGGATGCAAGACTGAAGACTTGAGAGAGGGGACACTTCTTTTATCATGATGATAGGTGGATGATTAGCAGTTGATGTATGTATAAGTTGTAGAATTAGTCAATCTAACAGACACATCAGTTTTAAGGCCTGCTGTAATTTTCCAGGGTGTGTGATCTCCTACATTAACACTTTTTGAATCTTGGGCGTTTTTCAAACAAAGAGTCCAATGCCATCAAGGAAACACTTTTTTAAAGAGCATATCATTATGAAGAAGCACCATTTTTTTCTTTGTAGCATTTTAAAATTTTACTCATTTGTAAAATACAAAGATTCATTTTTTCTTGCATCTAATTTAAAGTTAAATGCCTACTGTTTTCCCTAAAGATCAATTCATTCAATGGCAATGAAGATACATGTGTATATATAAGCAGAAAGATAAAATATAATTGTTCTTGGGTGATTGAAGCAAGAGAAGAGAATTAAAAATAAACAAGGGTAAAGGCAACATTTTCTTTTGTCCAGTCATTGATTTGGCCAAATGCAACTAAACTGAAATGAAGTATTTATCAAAAATATAGACCAATATGAGATAGAACAACAATTACATCAAATAATTACATTTTTAAAGCACTTTTTTATACATTGAGAAGTTTGGCACAATCTGCTCAATAACGGCAGGATTGCATTTCCAGCAATGGTTAGCTGGAGTATAAATTATTTAAAATATAATTTAAGGAGAGCAGCAGCAGTACAAAATGTTCTATCTGATCATAAGTGTTTAATAATAACACAAATATTTGGAATTCTACATTACTGCCCTGTATAAAGCTTGATAAGGGTGAATTAAACATACAAATGCAAGAAGGTGTATAAGTTGTAAGCTCTAATTTCTTCATCTTCTCTCATTCAATCGCTCTTATTTGGGTCAAAAAATGAACTTACCCTAGTTGAGGCCACAAAGATGGACTGCAATGACTTTGAATCATTAGCAGCATGAAAACAGCACAAGTGGGACAGGGACACCTAAATGTTCCATATCTTTAAGGACATATTTTCTTTGTTAAATAACCAAGCAAGCAAGGACCTCTACATATTCCATGTAAACATCACAACACATGGTAATTCACACAGAAAGAGTAATTATATGCACAAATGGATAAAGGAGATGCTCAAGGAGGTACCATCTGATGTATATATGCACTTTGCATACCAGCTAAAACCTACATACTAAGGGCATTTGAGAAGCTTATTTGAAATGCATTTAAGCTGATTCTAGCCAAACGGTATATATTACAGAGGCACTATATAAATATACACTTTTATGCAATTACTAACCACAAAGTCAAGAAATTAAAAGTAACATTCATGAAAAAGAAAAAAGTACTTCAAGGAGATAGCTAATATACCAGTAAATTATAAAGCAATAAAATTTTGTTAAAATTACAAAATGTAATGTAATATGGCTAATCAACTGATTGTCTTAAGCTTGCCAACTCTTCAACTTGCTATGGCCTAAAGGCATAATTCATTTTTCCTGGGAAAAACAGCTTACATCATTACTCATCCCATATGCTTGCTTAATCCAGTTTAATAATCTACCATTAAAAAAATTTAAAAAACAAGAAAATTTCAATCGAGCTAAGTTTTTGTTAATCCTGGCTAAAATATTTCAAAAATGACTACAAAATTAAAAAAAAAACTTTCAATGAACATAATGACAGAAATGAAACTCAATCAAACCATCAATTCATACAAAACTGGGTTCATTGTGCAGTTATGTTTCAATCATCTACTGGAGATTTAACTACCTTCCTATTACTACTGACAATCACATTTGGATCATGCAAAATGAATGGAAATGCCCTATTTTTCATGAGCTGGTATGTTTATCAGAGATGGTAACCTCAAAATACAGCTAAATGATTCTGATATCATAAAACCGTTGAGTAAACACCCCTCCTTTCCATTGCACACAACTCATTTAAGTTCAACATTGTATATTTTTTGTGTGTGGAGATGAATATGTAACATTGTTTGTGTAAATGTGTGAGGTTATTCGTGTATATCTGTTTGTGTGATTGGTAAAAAAAACACACAGCAAACATATCCACTTATGGCACTTAAATACTTATATACCATATATACATTTAATTACATAGCACAACTATCAGTGTTCCTCTTCTATTAATTCATAGCTATTTTAGTCATCATTTAATCATCACACTCCATATCTTAACTTACAGGCTTTGCTTTTCACTTTTCATCGTGTAATAAATTCAGATTGTAGATACAAAAGAAATGGTGACTGATATAATGACACAGCATCAACTTCAAACAAGTGGCCAACATAATATGCTGCTATTTGTCATATCACATTTTTGAGTCTTTGTATTGTCAATCTAATGGATGTCTCAAAATAACATGTTCAGCAGCAGGAGCCTTTCAAGTTAGATGAGAACATCAGATGGGAGACAGAAGTTTAGGCTTAAAGTAACCAAAACCACAGGTGGCAATGATCCAAAGCACACATCACGGCCCAAATCTTCATGTTTACAGGTAAATTAGCAGTACCGCACTCAAGAGTAGTTGGAGTCTGATAATTTCATTGCTGGGGAAAAGATTCTGCTATGATTTAACTCTTAAAATCATCCCTAGGCATTTTCTTGCCATTCAAAAAGTATTTTGGAAAAGATTTCATAATAGGATTAAGAATTCATTCACCTAGCAGGCAAATACTGAGATTGCCATTTGATTCTATGCTTTGTTATATCCGTTTGCTATAAGATGTCAGGTAAATTCACACATGTTGAGAGATGTTTAGAAGGATAAACAGAGAGATTAAGCTGTTTTAAGGCACGAATCCAACTATAAAACCACAGCACCAAGCATAACCGGGCTGTTGGCTGTGAGTGACTTCTTCATCAGCCAAACATACTCAGTGAGATACCGATATAAATTGATATTATAGCCAATCAACACCAGGTGTTTTATCCATGCATGCATGACTCCATTACTTCACAGATGCTGACAATAAGTCTATAGGTCACCCAATGTTTTCTTCTGCTCTAATCATCCAAAGAGACTGGAAAAGGTACCCCAATGTTGTAGCAATTCATTTTTCTCTCCTCCCTTAAAATGTCAGCTACAAAGGTCTATGCAGCAAACAAACAGTAAATTTGTGAGCATTCAAATAAGACTGACAACAATTTTTTTAAGTGGATTTCATGATTCATTCTATTGTTATAGTGTGTACGTCTATATCTGTGCCCTAGAAATAGGTCCTTACACTGTAACAAGGCATCTATGAGAAACAGTACTTCACTTACAATGACTGATATTTCAACTACTATCTATCACAACATACTTCTCCCGAGTGATAAGACGCATGCACTCACACACTCGCACAGACACACACATCCATCTCCATTCACGCATATCTAAGTCTTCCTTTGTTACAAAGAGAGACCGTCTTTTTCTTTTTTTTAGAAGTACTCATGCCTACCCTATAACTGAGAAATGATGACAAATACGATGATATGATGATGTCCGAAGATACTTTATATGCCTTTGACAATCATTGGATCCAAAATAGCTCAAAATGGGTAAAAAGTGAGATAATCAGAACTTGACAAATCCCTTTTCAGTTTACTATATCATTTGAAATATGAAATTTGGATTTCCTTTCATTCTTTACTCAGAAATCTTTTTATGTGACTTATATGAACACTAGCAGTATTTTTTTCCTGCATACTAGTCCAATAAATTTCTCATCCACATATAAACATATTCTCTTGTCAATTTCACTCACTAATCACTGATAACAGCAGTCCACTTCACTCAAATAAGTAACTTCGGTGCCGACAAACGATCCCATCACTTTCAGAGAGCATTTTCTTATGTCCCACTCACTTCCACTCCACTTCACAAAAGCATTATCAGCATAAATAGACAAGTGAGTAAAATTTTCCATCACTAACATGAGAATAATTTTTCTCTGTACATGGCCGTCATCTTGAACTAGATTATACCAGTCTTTATCGGTCACATTCCACTGACGGTTTACAAACAAACACGTGGAAAAAAAACGAGCAAATGAAATAGAACACATTTTTTTTGTTGTCTAACACTTTCCTTTCCTTAATAAGACCAGGATGGATGTGGTCCTTGGATGCTACAATTGCATCCACATCTCGGAGTTGTGTGCAAGGCAACAGCTCTGGAGCCAGACAAAATCCTCCTCCCTACCTAAGTAGAGAGGCCACACACGGCACATAAATAATATACAGCTATTATACAAGAGTGTTTCTCTTCATCATGAATGTTCCACCTCACCGGCCAAATAGCCGCACTGTCAAGTACGCAATCACACATCCAAGGGTTACCCTGACGTGATCGACTGCAAATGAGGCTCTGTTGTAAGTCAGCTCCTCATTCTTCACCACTTCATTAGGATGCTTCTCATATTCATCTGTAAGAAAAAAAAACATGGATTAAGATAGGGATATACATGTACTTTCCTAGTATTTCTATATTCACGTAATAATTTATTGATTCCACATTGTGAAACTTTTATGCAAAAAATTGGCATAATATTATAATGCTGGTGAAGAAAAAATCAAAGAATTGTAATTGAGAATTGAGGCATATATTCACAAAAATGGAGGTAAATAAACTTTAAGGGTGGCTAGAAATGTTAAATGGGACTGAATTAATCGTTCTAAAACTGCAATGCCTGAAGAATTTATCCCAGGATTGATTATTATAGTGTCCTCGATTAACATCCTTAATTCATTCCAGAAAATTGTGACAGAACAAAACAATGTTAAATGAATCAATATTTCCCATAAGAACCCATGTTATGCAATATAATTGGTTCCAAAACTTCGGGTTCAAAATTTATTGAAACACAAAAAGACGTTAAATACTGTATTTTATGGAGCTTTATGGTACTACATATGATATGAATGGTATTCTAACATATATAAATCAATATAAAATTATTATTAACATAGAAATGGCATAAAACAAACATGATGACTTCATTTCAATGCACCCAAAATCGGAAAAAGCTATATTTCCACAATAGTACATCTCGAGACGTGGTGGTCGCCAGAAATTCACTAGATAATAAACAATATACTCTCTGCATCTGATTGTGAGTTGTAAAACTTGTTACATTAGGCCATAGATTGTTTCGTAACTTAGGTTTAACATGAAACGTGCACCTAAAATAAAATTTGGGACTTTGGAAAATATGGCTGTTATCTTACGATAATATCTTTTCCGAATATGACGTTAGGTCATTGTTGTTCCAACAAATTTTAGCCATAAAAATATAGTTGACATGCACATATAATAGAATAAGTAACTCATACTTTCCAACGAAAACTTTCTTCCCTGACTGATTAATCCCCATTTATCCTTATGGCCAACAGTACCACTATTCATCTAAATGATATCCACTGTCCCAGTGTTGTAGTTAATTGCTCAAATTGCAAAAAGAAAACAAAATAAAAAGTAAGAGACAAATGAAAAGAATATTCTGCTTATTTACATTATATTAATTTTTGTTATTCAATTTTATTTTTTGTTTAGTATGAATGCAGATGCCGTACTTTTAACTGAATGCTAGAATTAGCAAGATTGTTAAATCGATTTGTTAGTTTTGTAAATGTTCGCTATAGTATTATTTTAAGCACTAGATGGAACCTAAAGTTGCTATATCTAGCCACGAATTCACTGGATTGACAACACTGGATACAAACGGTAATAAAATAGGAAGGCGTTAAACTCAAGTTATCCCAAAAGTACAGAATAATTTCAAGTTTATTAATAGGGCACTTGGCAAATCTTCCTTTCTGCACAACTCACAAAGCTTTTAATGTTTCATGACTGCTGGGGGGACTTCAAGAGGAAGGCCATTACCACCACTTCTATTTTGCTACAAAATGTCACCATACAAATTTAATAAAAATATGTCAATCCAAAACACATTTTCCACTCAAATAATGTGATATGCCACAACAGATGGGTGCGAGAGTCATCTACGCAATATTTTTTTGGTCCTTCATTTAGCGCTGAGTCAGGAGGACATTAAGTTGAATAATCGACAACATTAAGTTGAATCATCAAAGAAATTAATTCAAATATGGGTAGTAATTTTTGAACGATGTTAAGTCAAAGTGACATTAAACCGAGGACACATTGTATTTATAGGGTCTGTCCATATATGATGTCATGCACCCAGGGGGGGAGGGGGTCCGGCTTGTGTGACGATGGAGAATAGGGTGTTTTGAAAAATGTGACTTCACAAAAATAACACCAGTGCCATCTACCATAGAAAACTACATATAAGTCAACCTTTGAAGCTCAAAAAAAATTACAAAAACTTCACTTATACACTGAATATAAAATGTGACCCTTAAATGACAGATTAAAAACATTGATATTTATGAAAACATTTGATCTTATGGCATAGGTGATCGCCATGTTGAATCAGCTGCTCCATTGCTTACATATTCAGTCATTTATTTTAGAAGATTTAAGACAATTATTTTTAATAGTTAACAAAAATTAAAATTTTAACTTTTGTTTTTAGTACTGAATCTCAAAAATATAAACGATCCATATGCAATTACAGGAATGAAGGATAAGTAGAAATACATTCTGCCAATAGATGGCAACATGGTCTATGACTAATCTTTCTTAAATTAAACAAATGATTTAATAACTCAAAAATCAACACCTCATTTTTTGGAAAAGGTTACATTTAGGTTTTAAAAACCATAAAATTCCTCATATTCTTCATTCGAAATTTTTTTAGCAAAAAAGTGGGGAGTCGACTTACATGGTGACTATATGTTTAGTTGTGTATTTTCAATCTGAAAAATCGAGGTTGACTTATATGCCGGGTCGACTTATATGCCGGCATATATGGTATATTATCGCCTAAAAAATTAGCAAACGAAAATATCACCGCCAGCAGTAAGTATAGGTGACAATTAATACCCTCACTTGATTTGATAGTTTTACGGAAAATTTCTTGATACATATGCCTCAATAACTCAATTCGTTTTGTTCACTCTTTGGAATCCTTGTCTTAAATGTTCATATTTTCATAATAGTGGGAATTGCATAAGTTTTCACTTTAAAAGCATTGATTGGCCAACATCATCCCTTCCCTAAGTCCCAAATATTGATATGAAAGAAATTATCTTCTTTCCCCATCAACCCGTCAATCTGTAGGCAACTCTGTCAGCTGATCAGACTGTCCAGCTTGTGCAGCTGTTGATTGTACATAATGCAATTGCATTATAAAAGTATTACTTACATAAATCAAACCAAGGTGTTGAAGGTGTTTCAACTATCTACAGAATGTATTCCTTGATGTGGCATTCCGAGGCATAAATATCGGAAGTTACGAAAATACAGGTAAAATAAATTATGAAAAGAATATGTTAACTGGAAATCAGGAGATAATTAGTTGTTTATACAGGCACAATTCAAAAAGCCATTGGCAATGGCATCTGAAAGATATGAATGGAATTTAAATAACATTCATAAATCAAATTTAGGCCAGTAACTCTTGATACATATTTAAATTATGCCTGCAACTATAACATGCAAAACATGATGTCACCATTGCATTGTAAATTGATAGCTCTAACTAAATTGCTCATACATATTACAACTCGTTCTTTAGAATATTAAAAGATGTTCCAAACAGAACTTATGAAGTCTACATTCCATTTACCATAAATACTTGCGTATAATGCACACCCTCGTATAACGCGCAGGGGGGTTTTCAGTCTCGTAATCTATGATTTTTCTATATACCCGCGTATAGCATGAACACATTTTTTTAACGTTACCGTTCCAGAATAAAGTAGATGATGTAATGCTGTCTAAAGCAATGATCGAATTATTGGTATTATGTATTGGTAACATAACGAAAGTGCGAAATGAAGTTTTCGAATAATGTTCCGAAAGAATGTCAGCTAACTCAATTATTACATACTCTGTTTACTTACAAGGTGATATTAGGATATACACAATAATCCAACTATATTAATTTCATAGTATGGCATATGACATTGTTTGAGCTAATAAATTGAAGGAATGACGATAAAAGTTTTTTACATACGTTTTAGTCACGTCTGAGGTGTACGAGTTCGCCCAACCTTCAGTTTTAACCTTATATAGAAAAATCATAGATTACGAGGCTGAAAACCCCCTGCGCGTTGTACAAGGTGCGCATTATACGCGGGTATTTACGGTATTAAATTGATCACGCATATTTGTGCGGCAATTTGTGTAGACTAACCCAAAGCTAAGTAAGAAACTCAAACAGCATATAACTATTAGTTGCACACAATTTAACTAAATGTTCTTAATGCTACAATCTATGCTACGTTACTTTCTTCCTAAATATCCCCATAATAAACACATTCCACGTATTGGAAACAAACTTCCAGGAGTACTTAGTCTTAGTCAATGTGAAACAATATAACATAGCATAATTATTTAATGATTAACATTTCGAAAAGCCACTAAACACCAAGTAATTGTTTCCAATAACAGACAATTCAGCCATTCAAAAGAAAAGGATCAAACCAAACAGTGCCTAAGTGTAATTACAATTGCACTGTAGGTGGTACTTACTTGTCTTCTTGGTGGTTGATTTTATATTGTGAGTAGGAGAGTCAGTGTCTTTGTAAGAAGTTGCTGTTGTTGGTAGAGGAGTGGTTGTGCTTGTAGTGGTAGTAGTTGGTGGTACAGGAGTTGTAGTCGTAGTTGATGTTGAGCTGGGCCGGCTTTGGAAAGCTGTAAATCCAAAAAATTGATTAGTACAACATCTAACACAAACACAATTTTTTAAAAACTGTTCCTCAACTACAGATTCTCTTCAATTATATTTTTTCCACATTTTATGGAAGTCATTACTAGTAAAATAAGGTTTGTAATGTAACCCTTTTGCCACCATTCAATGATGCATCATTGATGTGTCACGAAATGCTGATCTGTCAATGTTAATAATTGAATTATATAATTACTGTATTTTTCAGCCTATACGATGCACTTTTTCCCAGAAAAATGAATCCCAAAATCAGCCTTGCATCTTATAGACTTAAGGTAAGATTATTACCGTCTTCAGTATTACACTCATGAATCCACTGATTCCAAAAATGGAATAATTGAGCCATTCGATGCAAAAACATCAACATATACATTAATAATAAATTATAGTGAAAAAATTGTTAATGTATAAATTAAAAATACCAATGATGCATTATCATCAATGCGCTTTATTACATGTTCACTCGGTGCATTTGCAATGTTATTCGTACATTTTAGTTCCTAATGAGTCTGATAAATAGCACAATTAATGTCATGGAACTCGTCTAGATGTCATAAAAATTTTATAGATATCTAGGAAAAATAATGTTAAGTGTATTGAGATTGCAATGACTACAAGAATGAAAAGATATGCCTATTTTATTTCCTATAAGCTTCAAGTGATTCAATGTGCAAAAATTCATAGAAAATGAGCAGCAGCACGTCATTTCGGTCTACCTCCCACAGAAAAAAATGATTTGTGAATGGAGCAAACAGGAGGAAAAACTGAAGATGATGGGAAAAGAGAAACATAGTCTTCATAAGCTTGGTCTTAAATGGTCACAACTAGAGGAGGAAGTGATGAATAGTAGAACAAAGGAAGTTTGATAATACTGTATCAATCAAAATCATTATGTACAAGCAAGCTCGCCCCTAGAGAGGTGCGGGATTCAGGACAAATCGGCTTGTGCGGACCCTGTTAACATTTACCACCAAATTTAACTTAGACTTTCCTTGGGGTGATATCAAAGCACCAGGCCTAAGGCAGATGCCCGAATTCGTCTGACCCTAGGAATGGCCCAGTGTATGAGGCAAAAGGAGTTGCAGAAGAAAAGTAGTTGAGCCTATCATTATTACATATGCATTCAATTTATTATTTATTCCGCTAAATTAAAATCTCATCTTGCACTTAAGTTTAAGTAAGTACCATCAGTAAATGGAATCCATACATGCCACGTGTCCAGCACACTCCGACAGCATAATTAATAGGACTGCCAAGTTTATGCACATTTAGCTATACAAGTTTTGAAGCAATTATTTATGTTTTAGATCATCCCTGTTGACTTTTATGAATTAAGTTTATCTAAAATGTTATAGTTAACTGTTATCCTGCTGTAATATTTTCTGTAAATGTTGTCAGATACAGAATCATGGCTAGAAATGACACAATGTGGCTCTTCCTAAATGCCTTGTTGAACCAAAATACTTTTTCCTGAAAAATCTTCTAAATAACCGGTTTGTCTTATAGCCCTAAAGATGCGGTAGCTTTTTCTTAAGTAGAGCATGATGGTATCATTGGTATGTCACAATCTAATACAGTAAGATCTCTACCTTACGAACTCCCGGTTAACATACACCTCCGAATAACGAACAAATGCGTCATTCCTGCCAAATCCCTAATTAAAAGCATGCGTAAATACCTCTTACAATGAACTCCTGCACTATGAAAACTCCCAATTAACGAAAGGAAAAATGGTCCCTTCTGCATATTTATCTCTTTAGAACGAAATTTCACTTGCAAAAGTTTGTTTTTCATTTACGCGCAGAAACCGATTGAAAATACAGTGGGCCAATTATAGCCTAGCTTTGAACAAGCCAATCAGCATGTCTTCTGCTGGTACATCCTATTTCTGGTCTTGCTGAGTAATCAAGCATCATTGACCGGTGCATCCTAGGTGTGAGAAGGTGTTTTTTGAGAAATAAGGTGTTTCTCTGCATTAAGGTGATCTTGTTTGATAAGGAGTTCCTGTACAAGAGAAGTTTTAATCATTTTTGCTCATATTATTTAGTGCTGGCTGGTAAGTTTGTAGTTTATCAGCCCATGTGACCATGCTTTCAGAAAACTAGATCACGTAAATATTGTCTTGAAATTGTAAATTGTTACAATACGGAGCAATCTTGGGGTAAATTAAAGTGCAATAATCATTAATCTCACTGTAGGTGTATGCAGGGTGGCCAGATTACATTTTTTTATAAAATCGGGAAGCATACTCTATTTGCTATTACTAAGAAACAAAAAGTACTGAGATTTATTAATGGGTAATTTATTCTTTTAGTTTCTTAAAGAACAGTCAGTAAACAACTTCCCAAAATATATGTTATTACATCTGCAATCCTGTTGAATTTGGTTAAAATCAGTGCTGGAAAATGTTATGCGTAATGTAATGGAATTATTTTGGATTAAAATAACAAAAAACATTAACAAAATTTTTCAAATAGCTGTAACAGAAAATGAAAAAATAAATTTGTTATTTCATTAACAGACGGTATAGGGTTACGTTCTAGTGGCATTCGTCCCAGGCGGCTAGTCTTGGGCAAGGGAAAGTGGCCTAAAATCCCTTTCTTCGGTCTTGCTTGTCCCCCGCTGGGCCAATTTTGCCACCTTGTCACGAAAGAAAAGCTATCCTGACCACTACAGATTGTTCCTTGGGTTTTCCTTCCATTTGTGTTAATCCTTCTCCAGGAAGCACGAGATAAGGAGTATGGATGATGAGGAAGGAAGCTTCAATAAATGTGCCGCTTGCAGTTAAGGACCTCTACCATTCCATATCCTCCCCCACAGTGCCTCGTACTTCAAATCATTCTTTTAGATATTACACCGGAGTGGGTTTTTCCTCTTTTAAAGGTCGATGCTCTATAAGTTCCAATCCCATCATCCCCTCCAATCTTGAATTCTATCCACTGTTCATCAGTCTAACTTAACAAGGTATTTGAGAAAGGTCGAAGTGAATCTACAATTCAAACATGTTGTCATCGTTCGTTATAGGACAAAATCATTACAACACTAATATTTTAGTCTTAAATATGTGTTAAGTTTATTAAATTGAATATAAAATCTTGAATATGAAAATCCGATTGTACATACATGATCATCAAAAACAAAAAATGTGCCGAATACGTTGAAATCTTAAAAATAATCCTGATCTGCAGCATATATTTAGAAGTGCCATAACCTCTAAACAAAAAAAAAACAAAAATAAAAGAGTAACCACACTTCATTATTTTTTACAGAATTATTTCGTTATAACGTTAAACATAACGGAAAATGAAATGAAGATTTTAGCGTAACAGAAAACGTAACAAGAAACGAAATCGCTTTTTTACATGTAACAAAAAATGTAACGAATCTTTTTTTTTTGTTTGCCAGCACTGGTTAAAATCATTGCAATTTTGAAATGTTTAGTCTGCCATCTTGATTCAAAATGGCATCCAATTGTATCGAAACATAATCTTCGTTAAAAAATATAGTCTCCAGAACTTCTTGTGTCTTTCATTTTTCTGTGCTTATGATATAGGCATAGTAGAAATATATTTTTCAAGCCTGAATTTTCGCATAAACATTTATGCCTGTCAAATTTTGCCTACTATCACTAAATTAAATAAATTTTGCCTAGTTATTCTCTTTTGGCTGACAATAAAAAATAATCGGGAAATGGCAGCATAGATGCATTTCTAAAGTGAAAGAAAAATGTGCAAAATTTAATTATTATATCTGAATGCTGAAACTTACAGCAGCTGTCGACTTTTGTAAAAAACTTGAGACAAATGTTTCAATATAAGACATTTTTCAGAAAAAATAAAGATAAGCATGTAGGAAATAAAATTTCTCGGTAATTTTGCTACTATTTGGTACTATGTTATATAATGATAAATAATTTGACAAAATGCCTCGTTCCAGTGTTAAGAAAGAAAGAAAATTTGGTTCATTTAAGATTCTGCCTACATTTGAATACATTCACCGGGCATAAATCTATGGCTTCAGGCAATATTTTCATTAAATAAGGAAAAGTGTGTGCTTTGTACTTATTCCTTTTCTTTGAAACTCAAACACTTTTATGTTGTTTTCCTAAAAGTAATGTTGATTTTTAATTTATAAAGGCCATATCTACTGACATGGAACCAAACTGACAATTTTCTGTCCAACATTTTGAACCTGGCTGTGCAGGGTCCAGAGAGGAAACGTCTCTGAACCTGCATAAATGAAGACCTAGATTGGGCAGTTTTTAACTGGCTATTGCAGGCATGGACCAAATTGATCCCAGTATCAGGGTCTATCCTGCAGGAGCAGGCAAGGCTCGAGGCGCTGAAATTGGTGATGGATGAGTTCATTGCATCCAATGGATGGCTGCACAAATTTAAGAAGAGGTGGAACCTAACGACCATCAAGATTTCTGGAGAGGAGGCTGCAGTTAACCTGGAAATTGAGGAGGGTTGGTGGAGGAAGTTGCCCATTTTAATTGGTAAGGGCTACAGCCCATAAAGTATATTCAATGCCGATGAGGCAGATTTTTTTTATAACCTCCTGATGGATTGTACACTGAATGTGAAGGGAGAGGCGTGCCATGGGGAAAAATGAGCAAAGAGCGATTCATGGTGCTCTTTTGCACAAACAGTGAGGGGTCAAAGAAGTTGCCGCCCCTGGTCATAGCCAGATTTGCTAAACTCCACTGCTTTAAAAATGTGAGGCGAATGCCTTGCCCATATTTCAGCAGCAAAAATGCGTGGATGATGGCCACATTATTCCAGCAGTGGCTAGCTGGTGTGGATACATGCATGGGAAGGCAGAATAGGAAAATAGTTCTTTTTCTCGACAGATGCCCTGCCCATAATTTGGAGGGAGTAACTTTGAGGAATGTGAGAATCATTTTTTCCCTCCGAACTGCATGAGTAAATTGCAGCTCCTAGACTAGAAGGTCACTTTGTTGGCGAAGAAGCTTTACTGCAGAATGTTAGTCGAGTTTCTGCTGTACAGGATAGTGAGTTGCAGCAATGTAACAACACTCAGTTGGAACATGTTGCAGGCAATGCAGCAACTGTGTGATGCCTGGAAGAAAGTCTCGCCCTCAACAATCAGAAATTGTTTTTAGAGGGCGGAATTTTCCCTCAATAGTGAAAGTGATGATGATGAGGTGACAAGTGAAAGTGATTTATGGAAAGGTTTATGGGAGACCATGAACCTTGACACATCCTTTGAAGAATATGTGGAAGTCAATGAGGCTTCACTGACATGTGCAATGGACAAATCATGTGTGGAGTACAAAGGATTGGAAATGGGCTCTGCACATGTGGAGGAGGAGGTGAATGTAGAAGAAGTACGGCCAAAATCTGCAGCAGTGAGTGCGGCATTGGACATAATAGAAAAATATATTCTGTATTCCAAGGGATGTAGTGACTCAATGAGCTCCTTTAGGGAAGCGGAGACTGCAACTGTTCGGGAGATGTGGAAAAATGCAAAGCAAAAGACTTTAATAAAAAATTTTAACTTTCTACTTTGTAAAATAAAAATTATTCTAAAAGGCACAATATTTATTTACCTGATCCAGTCAACAGAACATCTACTGATGGAGTCACTAATTTTAACTAGGTGCTTGACAGTATTACGCAGCAATGAGGTATGTATCATGGTAAAAGGTGGTTCATGTGCATTATTTTCGTTTATATTAATTTTGACTTTTGCTCAGAGATGGAAAAGGTTTTGATAACAAATTTTTGTGATGCACATAGTAGGAATTTCCCGCAACTTGCTAATGCTGCGTCAGTTCTTACGTAATATGTTTTTCAAGAGAAGACATAATTTACGTGTTTTAGTACAGGGTTTGGTTAGATTGTGCCATATCTGTGTAACAAGTGCATTTGCCTTTATTTGGATAACCCTGTTGCTTTTGTATAATCTAACAGTTGGCTGGCCCCCGGAGTTATGCAATGCCCAACTTACCTACAAACAACAAACTCCTAAATAATGGATAGGCAAAAAATTCAGTGCCTTGAAATTCATTAATCGAAGGTTTTACTGTAATTTAATTTAACCCTTTAAGGCCAGAATAAAAACTAATTATAAAAGAATGAATTTATTATAAATTCTTTTTACAAATTATAAAAATATTGATATCTAAAATAATTTTTAAACAATTTTTATCTACAGTTTTGGGTTGTGGGTTCACAGTGAAACCAGTTTTTCGCCCCACATTTTGCCTTTGATGCCCTAATAGAAATAAATAAAATACTTTTACTGTAAATTCTTTTTACAAATGATACAAAATTCTCTGAAGTTTTTGGTCTTCTACTTTTCACGATACTTCTTGAAACAATTTTTCATTTCCATAAGGCATTGTCCAACAATGCATGCTACATAACCCCATTTTGTGTAAATGTGGTTTGGCAGCAGTGCTGCAATGGGCATAACAGCAGAAATGTTCCTCCTATGGGCAAATGTTTTTTCATGTCATATCTTATTTCTGGTGCTACATATGATTTGAATTTATTTTGATTTGGGTTGAATTTTTTCCTCTAGTTGGTGTTGAAAACGTTCTATTAAGCCCCGATACAATGGAGAGATGAAACTTTTTTAATGCCCGAGTGTCATCTATTTAATTCTTCTCCTTGTAGAGCAAAAAGGCATGGATTATTGACACGTCAAGCAAATGCCAAAACATCCTGACCACCATTTCTTAATCTTCATATCTATTTTGTACAAGGATGTTAACCCCTTAAGTGAGCTAAGTGCATATATGTGTGCATCAAAGTTGCTCACCAGGTGGGGAGTGTGCATATATGCACACTACGAATTAAAATTTGTTACTCTGTGGGTTAAGCGCAAATATGCACACCTTCTCTGTTATGTTAGGAGGAAGCATTCTGCCATCTAGTTTTCAACTTAGTGGTCACTCTCTGAGACATAGGGTATGCATTCATAAAAGAGAAGTTTTGGCAATGTTTTGGCACAGTTTACAAGCAATAAAACCCCTAATGCTACTTTAGGCTTGAGTTTCTATTTAGTGAGTTCAGAGTTTGGTTGTGTGTGTATTTTTGGCTAATCAACCTCTTGGATTTTTATAGCCATACTCCTTCCACACCAAACACACAAAGGAGGAGGGAAACCCGGTGCCGGCATTAGCCTACTCTTAACAAAGAGCATGAAGGAGGCCAATGGCTTAATGTCCCTTCCGAAGGACGGAATGCTGATTTTTCACAGTCTCATCAAACAACACACTGGGCGACCTTGGAAAAAATCCTACTTTCACAGAATTTGTGCCAATTGCCCTTTCGAGCAGCAGGCGAGTAGCATCCAGTGTCCTAACCACTACACCACCGGCACCCCCCGAGTTCAGTTATGAGTATTTTGTCCTAGTGAGAAAGCCTGATTGGTTGGAAATACATTTTATGCTATTCTTTGTCTATGTTTACATAAAACAATTTTCTTTGGCGATTTTTTTGTGCTGCGACTTGGCTATTTATGTGGTTGAAACTTTGTTTGTAGGGATAATTTTAGGAACAAGAAAACTTCAAAAAAAATTCGTAGGAGGCATTTCATATGGGTGCTAAAATATTCTAAGGTTACATGATGTAACCTTAGGATATTTCCCTGGGATGTAACTTACATTAGTTTATTGGCTGCAGGTAGTGGATAAGCAACCCCCCACTATAGGACAGTGGTTTAACAATATGTCGAATTTATCCGCACAATCACTACTAAATCGCAATGAACAACTTGAAATATGCATTCAAAAGATCCAGCAAGACAAGAAATAAAATTATTACGAAATATGCCGTCATATTCAATGGGAATAACAAACAAAAATACATGATGAAAAATTAAAAAATCACTTTCCTGTTGTTAATAAAATTGTTATTTTTTCAACAGAATCAATTTCAAGATTTCCATATTATATATCTTAATGTTTTCGATGATATAATCAAATTTCATCCCTTAATTTAATCACATAAAAATTCCCCACCTTGCGAGCGATTTGTGAAAACTTTGCACCCACTTAAGGGGTTAACATGTGTGTTTTGTCCACAAATCCCATATTGGATACAAAAATTCTACACTAGATAATGCCATGTACCACTATAAATTATGATTTCAAGGTGATAAAGAGTAGGAAAGTTGGCTTCACTGTGAAATCAGCATGTCTGAAAGGGTTAATCCTAATAGGATACATTCTTTTTTTAAATACAGGCAGTCCTCACATGACACAACTGGTTCCTGAAAGTCAGGTCTTAAGTCGAAGCATTATAAATTGAAGCACATTTTCACATAAGAGCAATGTTAAAAATGTTGGTAACGTTCCTGTCCCCACAACCAGATAGGTAATGCATTTTTATAAAATGACCCGTAATATTGTACTCAGGCAAAAATAGACGAAAATATAACTTATAAAGACTAAAAAAATCCTTTTATTCTAATAGGGATGCTATAATGATTTGGAAAAATATCATCGAAAAGTAGAAAGTCGAAAAAATTACTGAAGGAATAATGTACTTACATATGATGCTGGCAAGTGTGTGACCTTTTTTAGAGTGCTTAATTACATCCAACTTGGTATCCATTGTTATGGTTCTAAGTTTCTTAGAACCTGAAATTTCTCCAGCACTTGATTTTCTCTTATCAGCCATTTTTAAGGGGACAGATAAAGTTTTTAAAAAATAATGCAAACAATACTCAGTTCTCCACAAAACACTAGTGTCATAACATAGACTACATGACTCATAAGTCGAGAAACACCACCCAATAAATAACTCAATAAATCGCCATGTCACTGTTACGTAATCACCATTTTTCTCTGGGATTAAACACTTAAGCTGCAGAAATATAAATTACCCTATGTACTTAAATTACATTTTATCGATACTACTTCCTTCCCTTCTACCTCTGGTTTTAATCACGCTTGGAATCACTCTGAAAGTCTTTTGTCATCCAAAATCTAATAACTTGTGTAGAAGGGATTTAAGGAGACAATGATTTGACTGGTTCTCATATGAAGTCATGTTAAATTGCACTGTAGAATGTTTTGCATGACCTGTTGTTACTTGCCATATAGACTGTAGCCTTAATTGACTTTGAGGCACAAAACGTTGTTCTGGCTAGGCCGGCGGACTGAATGTTGTAAGTGTGGAGCAGCACCTTAAGTTCGGCACACATTCCTAAATTTTTAAATGTCGCAGCATCTTAAGTCCAACCGCCCTAAGTTGAGGACTGACTGTACTGGGAAACTTATAGCTAGGAAGCCAAAGGGCTGATAATGGTTAATGATGAGTTTTCCTATAAAATTTTATGATTACTTTAATTAAAAAATAGCCCTAATATACTTTTATCATTTTATTAATTAAAATAAAATTTCAAACTATACATACTGTGGTTCTGAGTGTCTTCTGGGCGGCAGCAGACTTTGAAAACCACCTTCATATTGTTTGTGGAGCAACGGCCTCCAATGCGACGATGCAAGTCATCTTTGGAAGATGTTGCTGTGGAAATATAAAAAATGATGTAATATTTACAATTACATATCATATTGCAACAGATGCAACAATAACTAAGATTTATATTCATGTATCATAACATTTCAGGGAAAACCAATCCAATATTCAACTTAAAAATTTACCTTTTAACACAAAATATGCAATAATTTACCACCAAAACAAGACATAGGAAAGAGCATTTAAAACCAAACAAAATTAAAATGGAATATTTTTCATAATTACATAAACACTTAAAAATGAGCAATTTAAAACACTATAATACATTTTTATACTTGTAGTTTTAGACAAGTGGATAAGACATAGAAATATTATTTTGCTATTGTTGGATTTTTCTGGCAATTCTTCATTCCAATGTAAATAAATGGCAGCCCACAATAGTTTCTACAGTCATAAAGATTGAATTGAACATTTCATACAAAAATTCCAAACAACTCTTCTTTTATTGTGACATCAGTGTGTGCATTTCCACAAATTCTATATTTAGAATCAAATAACTCACAGATGAAGTAGTAATCTTGCCCTGGTTGAAATTCCAAGCCACCCGGCTGAGGAGTAAAGGACCGAAAGGTTATTGTGAAATACATCAACTTGTAGGGCTTATCACAGATAGCAATTATACGGGGATTTGGGTTTGTGATGCGGCAAGTGTCATATTCTTCTTTGGAAACCTGTAAGCAGAAAAAAATATTTTAGCATGGTTTGGAAGGAAGTTTTCACTGAATGTGTTAAATGAACCATCTGAAGTGACTCACGCATTCTGACTGCTAAAAAAGCCCTAATCAAAACATATTTGTACTTTAAGACTGGAGTGATGTTCTTTACATGATTTTATATCAAAGGAAAAACAAAAATTACATTATTATTAATTCATTACTGCAATTTTTATGAATTAAAAACTAATTAATATAGCTGAGAATGTATTAACTGGAAACAGCTAGAAATAAAGCTCATAATGGAGAATATCAGAGATTGAACATCATGGATTAGTAAAATATTCATGCAGCAGATCAGTGATTTATCAAGGTGATAGTTAATAATTCAAGATCAGTTTCTATTGGAAATCTTATCATAAATTTACAATTTATTGTAAAGAAGCAAATGAAACAACTGAACTGAGACAAATGTCAGAATATACTTCAGTATATAGTACAAATCCAAATATCAATGTATGAGTTCACTGGGAGGCAGATTAATAAGGTAATCAGTTAAAATGAGTTAATTTATTTTACCTATGTAGTTCTATTTTATCTTTACATGAATTTCAATATTTAAAACAGCATACAGTTATTTTTATTTGAATTATTATGGGGTATGACCTGTTTCTATCCTTAATATGTACATTGCTTAATAGATATTTTACTGAATTGTGTCTTTAGAAGATCATCCTCTGGATTGCCTGTGTTTTTCAATTAATATCTTCCTTCTCCATACAATATTTACACAGATAATAAGGGTTTTTACTTTTGTTTTTAAATAAAAACCTGGATTGACAAAACTTGAATTTATGGTCAGCAAAAATTTTCACTTACATTATATATAATGTATTTTTCTGCATCATCTTCATGTGTCCCTGGCATGTACACAGGGCAGATGATGTTCACTTGGTCATATTCAAAGGGAACATTCCCTTTGTTCACATCTATTATGTGATCTGTATTGTCTATCCTGAATCTGGAAGAGAAAGGAAACATTAGTTTTTGTTTTCAGGCACAATAAAATCTACAATTAAATTTACAAGGAGCTCACAAAAACAGCAGAAAATATTCCTATCATATATCAGCAATAAGATATAGGTATTGAAAACTATACATTTTTACATGGATATTAATGGAATAAAATTAAAATAAGTACCGTATATGCAGGCGTATAAATCGACCTCAATTTTTCGAATTGTAAATACATTACTAGACATATATTCGCCGCATAAGTCGACCCCCCACTTTTTCGCTAAAAATCTTCAAATGAAAAATACGAGGAATTTCATGGCTTATATTTTTGAGACTCGGTAATAGAAACAAAAGTTAAAATTTTTGATTCTATTAACTATTAAAAATAATTATCTTAAATCTTCTAAAATAAATGACAGAATATGTAAACAATGGAGCAGCTGATTCAAAATGGTGATCACCTATGCCATACGATCAAATGTTTTCGTAAATATCAATGATTTTAATCTGTTATTTAAGGGTCACATTTTATATTCGACGTATAAGTCGACCTTAAGTTTTTGGAAGTTTTTTAGCTTCCAAGGTCGACTTATACTCCGGCAAATACGGTATATTTATTCTACGGGTTTCAATGATTTTTAATTGACTGTGATTTGACCAATTATTAAACAGTGTTAAAAGTAGGCCAAACTAGCCATGTGATATCTGCAGAGGAAAACTGACATGAATGTGAAAAAATATAATCAATCTATATGAGTCATGTTTAAGAATTTGACTAAGAGCCACTGTACATTATCCTACCAGGCATTTCACCACTTATCCCACATCCCATCAATTTGCACACATTAAAGACGGGAAGCAACTTCTGATCATCTCCATTTCCATAAAGAAACATTTGTATCTTCTCAATAGCAAATAACTGAGCCATGTGAAAATAAACGAATAAAATACCTATTTGATTTTACAAAACATTCTGGCAACTACTTTGATCAGCAACATTTCCACCGTCAAACCAAAACTATCCTAATTGCTCGTTTTTATTTTATACATTTATATTTCATTTTTCTTGAAAATATCATGAACCAACATCTTTTTTTCTAGAAGGAATGCTAATTATCAAACATACTTTATGAAATTAATATAATAGAGTACAGGTATAAACTGCAGGATTTATTTTACATGAATACTACCTCAGAAAAGGTAGGCAAAAGAACAGACAAACATTTCATTGAGTTTCTCCAGTCTAAATTACTTCCAACATCTCAGTCTCCAGCGTTACTAATAAAGGTAATCAGATTATTGGGAAACGTAAATTTCTCTATAAGTCGGTAACCCAGTTGTTGCCAGAAAAAACTCCAAAATTACGCATAATATTACGTAAAAAAACTTTTTGAAAAATATTCGCTTTATTTAATTATTTTTCGATAAAATCAAATCTACTATAGCATATGTATAAGCATATATGAACAGCATAAATGCATACATAGATGCATTCATTACGTGCAGAAAACATAGTCACGAAGCACTCCTATAGATGTAGTATTTTAATAACGATAAAAAAGTTGGAATGCAAGCAATGGCAGTGAACTTCAATATCCTGTCAATAACGCTGTTTTTAAAAATCGAGCGTACGTAGAACCGTGAACAGCAGGCGAATTTCGTCGCCGTTTGGTTGCAGCCGCACCTATCGCTAGCAATCGTGACCGGATCATTCCTCGACGATATAGTCATCAGAGGGGCGGAAAAGCACGAACGCGAGGAGCGAAACAGAGTACTGGCCACGAGGTGGCGACTTGAAATATTTTGTTATCCCTCTGACGTCACGACTCAAGAATGAAGGGTCCCTTGCGATGGCCATGGCGCAAGGTTTTAAATATGCGTCAAATGACATTACCTGTTCTTCAAAGAAACATCTTTCGCGATCGTTTCGACGTTGCAGCTGCAAACTAAGCCCTGTTCCATTACAAGCGGGCATAAATTCGGAGGGGACATTGAATGCTTATTCCATGGGTGCTTTCTCGTATTTTAATCAACTAAACACTAAAGGAGAGATCTCCTAGTGCGGCCATCTGAGAATTATAGACACGCCATAAGCAACTCCCCCCCTAAGGACTGCATAACCTTACAGTGGTGTAGGGTTTGTGTACTCTTATGAACCAAAGAGCTACGCCGGCGGGAGATAATTTTCCTGGTAGAACCATCCAAGCCGGAAAGGTCTGAGGGGAAGAGTTAAACTAAGAAGTAGTCTTGGGGGTTTTACATTCCCTTGTGCAAGGGCAGCAGCTTGCACACTACCTGTGCAGGTGGTGATCATGTGAATCTGAACAGCTACAGATGGGCAATCACTCTTGTGAAACTCTGATGAGGAAAGCAAGGGGAAACTATCTCATTATATTTCCCATGATAGGCTGAAAAACTGCAAATACCTCTATGGATCTCTCTGAGGTAAAATATTCCGAAGATAAAATAGTCCCCCAATCAGATCTCAGGGTGGGGATTACCCTAGGGAATGCACAGAGGAAATGTAACATTAATAAGAAGAAAGCAGGTAGTGAGAAATGAAGAAGAGGCACATGGGAGGTTAGGACTATGAATTCAAGGGGGGAAACTAGAGAACTTAAAAAGGGAAATGAGAAGGAATAATGTAGATATAGTAGGTCTTAGTGAAGTTCGATGGGAAGGAGAAGGCAAGGTAAATTCAGACAGTTTTAAGATTATTTACTCGGGAGGAGAGAAAAAGGAAAGGGGAGTGGGGATTATGACGAGAAGAGAGATAGCAGGAAGAATTGTCAAGGTAGTGACAGTTAATGATAGATTAATAGCTGTAAAACTTCAGATGGAGCCAGTGAAAATTATTATAATTCAAGTGTATATGCCAACAACTAATGCTGGTTATGTCAAAGTAGATGAAATGTATAAACAGCTTATGGAGATATTGGAGGAGGAGGGAAAAGGAAGGATCAGAACCATATGGGAGACTGGAACAGTGTAGCCGGAGATGGACAGGAAGATAACATGGTGGGAAAATTTTGGCTAGGGAAAAGAAATGAAAGAGGGGAGAAACTTGTGGAATTCTGCCATAGAACTAGATTGATTGTAAATAATACATGGTTTAAGCATCACCAGCGGAGACTTTACACATGGAGAAGCCCAGTAGACCAGAGAAGATACCAGATAGATTACATACTAGTCAATGAAAGATTTAGAAATAGCATTAAAAATGTGAAGCAGATATCGATTCCGACCACAACCTTTTGGTGGCAAATACACAATGTAGACTGAAGAGCGTTAAGAGAAAAATAAGAGTTAACAAGAAATGGAACTTAGAGGAACTCCTTAATAACAAGGAGGCTACCATGACTGAGCTGGAGGAAAGGTTGGGGGAGAGATCTGAAGAAAATAGGAAGAGTGTAGATGAGGAGTGGAGATACATCCATAGCAACATTAAAGATGTAATGGAAAAGAAGGTTGGAAAGATAACAGGTGAAAGAAACAAAAAACCCTGAGTCACAGCAGCCATGCTGAAAAAAATAGAAGAGGAGAAAGTGGAAGAACATAAACACTGAAGAAGGCCAAAGAAAGTACAAGGAGTTAAATAATGCTTTAAGAAGGGAAACAGATAGAGCCAGAGAACAGCGGATAAATGAGAAATTGTCAAGTGTGAAAGAATTTGTAGAACAGATCTCATGTATAGTAAAGCAAGTGAACTATTCAAGAAAAAGGCAAGAAAGATAGGAATCATGAACAAAAGCGGTAAAATAGTCTCGGAGCCAGATGATGTAAAGAGTAAGTGGAAAGAATACATTGAGGTGCTGTATGACAAAGAAGGAAAGCCTAGAAATATTGAATTAAATGAAAAAGAGGATTTGGAAAAAGATCAGCTTGGACCAAGTATTCTCGAGTCTGAAGTTAAAAGAGCAATTGATGACATGAAAAGAAGGAAGGCTGTTGGGAGTGATGATAAAACAGGGGAGGTTCTTAAGGTTTTGGGGTCAAAAGCAATTAAGCAACTCACAAAATTCTTTAACTAAGTATATGATACTGGTATATGGCCTGAAGATTTTTTAGATGTTGTTATGGTACCACTGGAGAAAAAGAACAATGCAAAAAGTTGTAAGGATTACAGAACAATTAGTTTAATTTCTCATACAGCTAAAGTCCTAACCAGAATAATAATCAAAAGAATTGAAGGTAAATGAAAAAGGAGCTGCAAGATAATCAGTTTGGTTTCAGAAGAGGAAGAGGGACTTGAGATGCTATAGGATGTATGAGGATGATGATAGAAAGAGTGCTAGAAGTCAACAAGGATATGTACTTTTGTTTTGTAGATTGGGAAAAAGCTTTTTACCGAGTGAAATGGAATAAAATGTTGGGTATTTTAAATAAAATAGACATAGATTGGAAAGATAAAAGATTGCATAAATACCGTTACTTAGACTAAAATATTAGAGTTAGGGCTGAAGGAGAAGAAACAGAAAGTACTTCAATAGGGAGGGGAGTGAGGATGTCCTATTTCACCAAAAATATTTCATATTTATGTAGAAACAATAACAGAAGAAGCCTTGATGGAAGAGAAAGGATTTAAGATAGGTGGTGAAAGTATTACCACCATTAAATACGCAGATGATCAAGGATTATAGCAGAAGATGAGAAAGAACTTCAGAGGATGACAGACAGTCTAGTGGAGGTTGGCCAACAATATGGAATGAAGATCAATGCCGGAAAAACGAAAGTCATGGTGGTTTCAAAGGAACATAAAGAATTCAATATAATGGTAAATGGCCAAAAATTGGAACAATTAAGTAGTTTCAAATATCTTGGCAGTATCTTAGCGCAGGATGGAAGTAGTACACAGGACATAAGAAGTAGGATTGCAATGGCAAAAGCAGCATTTAACGAGAAGAAGGAGCTTCTCACAAGCAAGAAATAAATTTAGAAACGGAAGAAATTAGCGAAATGCTACATATGGAGCATAGCACTTTATGGTGCAAAGACGTGGCCGGTAAGGAGAAAGTAGGAAAAATATTTAGAAAGTTTTGAGATGTGGATATGGAGGAAGAGGATGAAAGTGAAATGGATAGAGGAAGAGAAACGAAGAAGTATTAGAAATGGTGGGAGAAGAAAGGACGCTAATAAAAACAATCAGGAAAAGAAAAGGATGAGGACTTGATTTCAATTACACTACTTTAGGCCTCCAATATCTTCATGAAGTAAGTTTATGTTTTTATATATAGGTACATAGGTAGATTTTGGTTGACATGAAGCCCCCATTCTTTTCGACACCACGAGCCGCCCCTGATGGCACATAGGGCATTACAGATCGTATTTATTCAATAGGGGACCGTTAATGTATTATGGCAGCAAGTGTTTAACTATTTTTGACCCCCTCGTCCCTCCATGCCAGCAACCGTTAGCATTTGGGTGATCCTCTCCCCCTTCGTTGTACCCCCCTTATTAATAAAAATTAGAAAACGCATAGTTATGCACGGCAATACTTTCTAATGTCGTCTTCTTATAGCGTTGTAATGCATTTTAATGCTCTTTAAAGCACAATGAGGACAAATCTATCAGATTAAACAAGGTAAAGTTATATTTACCGAAAAATCAGTAAAATACGGCGAAAAGAATTCTAATATCGGGCGAAACCCGGGTAACGAGCAGGCGGCAGCTTGCTGTGGACGAGCTGTCGCGTCACGTAAATCACACGTACAAAGTAAAAATTTCTTAGATAAAAAATCTTAGGTAAGCATTGGTCATACTCCCCTTCCCCCTAAGGGAGGTTACTTACAGGTGCCAGGGGCTTAGCAACCTAATGTCCCGTATGAAAAGGGGTTCTATGATGTGCACCGACATCGTACAATACAAGGATCTACGGCTTCACTTCCTCGCCAAAGGAATGCTGGTCATATTTTTTTACCCTAAAATATCATCGACCTCGGCTGGGACCAACAATATTTGAAACCATTGTGGAGTGTTTCAACCACTGCTCCACCGGCGTAAGTTAATAAGCATACTCAGGGGCGGCGCTAGCGGGCAGCAAAGTAATTGCCTAGGGGCGCCGTGGTAGAACCGAAATCCTTGCGTAAAATTAGGTAAAATAAACAAATATCATTTCCTAATCATATAACGTCTCAATGGTGGAAAAATCAAGAAAATAAAAAGCGATTGAGAAATGGATGGAGAATAATTTAATCAGCTATTTAAAAATGTTTAGACGGGGAGAGTAAAGAAATGAAACGAATTCTGAATGCTACGGAAGACAGGGTGAGTACTCGAGAGGACAACCTGAAGCTCTTTCCAAACCAAGGTGATTGCAGCCCGAGCTACATAACCCGCGCGCAACGTAGAGATAAAGAAAACATTGACTCCAGCGGCTAAAATTTTGATTGGCTAGTTTCGCACAGTTAACTTAATAGCCACACAAATTGGGGTTACTAAAAATACTTGTAAAAATAAATAAATTATAGCAGCTTTGTAAATTATTCTACGTAATAGAAAACGAAAACTTCATCTTTTATAATGTTTACTCTATATACATGTATTTTTCGTTGGACATGTGTAATTACCGAAGAAAGTATTTTAATTTTACTGAGATTATTAGAAAAAATTAGCAATAGGATAGGGGTGCCAAAAGAGAAGTTTGCCTAGGGCGCTGAAATGTCTAGCACCGCCCCTGAGCATACTCAATGTCATAGAGTAGTGAATACGTCTTATTTTTCTTGTCTCTATGGCATTATGAGTTTTGTTAGACATCATTATATATCGACGACTCTTACAGAGGAGGAGGATATAACAT
Source organism: Tanypteryx hageni (assembly GCA_028673005.1). NCBI lineage: Eukaryota > Metazoa > Arthropoda > Insecta > Odonata > Petaluridae > Tanypteryx > Tanypteryx hageni. Next base: position 54,500,197 of record CM054120.1, on the reverse strand, counting down.
ATAGGAGGATACAAATGTCCAGCCCAAACTACAAAACCTACAGAGCTGAAAGTTTCAGTTTTTGTAGATATGATGAAGAAACTTTCAGATAAAATGAGACTTCTTACCTAAGTCACATGAGTTCGACTCCAGAAATTCCGAAAGTTGCGTTTTTTCCCATAAGAAAAGCATTGCGCCATTTTTGTAAATTAATTATGGGCACATGCCGGTAAGCTAGAAAAATGAAACTTTCAGTGTTGCTAGATGGCCGCAATATCTATTAGGAATTATTGTTACTTTTGCTTACATTGTCTTGGGTTCGACTCCAGAGACCCCGGAATATCTCCCATAATTTAGCATTGGAAAACGCAATCCAGTGTGTAGACCAATCTAATAAGTTTAGGAAGCTGAAATTTTGCAAGATTATAGGACTTTTCTCATAACCAACTATAAAAATCGAAAATTTAAAAATTGTAAATTTTAGGGGTTGTTTTCACCCCATTTGAACATTAAAGTTTAATAATTTTTTAGGTACTACGGGATAAGCTAGGAAGCTGCGATTTTCAAATCATTTACAGAACAGTGCATTTGCACAAATAAACATTTAAATCTCTCCATATATATATTGCGGCAACCGTTAAAAATGTTTAAATTTTAAACAATTAGAAAAATATTATTTTACTTCTAAAAGTGCTACAACTTTAAAATTTGGCTCAAATGTGTAGCATTAGTACCCCATAATGGAGAAAGTGTAAAATGTTTAAAATTGAAACATTTGGGGATTGTTTTAAAGTATTATTTTTACATGTGGGAAAAACGAAAATCGCTGCGGAGGTGAAATCTTTAGAATTAATAGAATATTTGTAATGATGAAATATCTGTCTTAAAAATTAATGTTTTTTCTAGTTGAGATGAAATGCTTGCAGTATGCAAGCACCTTCTACTAGTAATATAATATTTTGAACCCATTTCTCCAAATGGATTAAAGTTAATAAAAGAAACAAACTTATTACTATAATTTTTTATAATTTCAGGCTTTTCAAAATATTAGTAGCGTTTGCATGAGGGAGGGGGGATTCTTCATTAATATACAGGCAATGATAAGTAATTCAGCTTGGAAAATATTTAAGACCTACATAGGGGGCCCCATATTATTTGCTGCGGAGGGCCCCCCAGATTTTCCGGTACGCCACTGCCTATAAGTAATGCTTACTTGATCTATACGGTTTACATAAAACTACAACTTAATAATTTAACTAATTTATTAATGATCGGAGATAAACAATAAATTTCTGGAAAATTATGTTTTAATAGAGCAGTGAGTAATGAGGAATAAAGAATTAAAAAGTTCTGATATATTTATGACGAAAAAATGGTCAATTCCACTCGTCATCACTTTACTGTTAACGAATCTACTGCATTCTTTTACTGTTACAGGTTTCGTAAAGTGAAAGAAGACATGACGTTGAGCAACTGGCTAGTATTCCATTTATGTACCTATACCTCGACATTGAACACATTCAGTCAAAAAGATAACGAACGCTTCGAGTTTACAAACGGCCTCTTAATATATAAAAAACGAAATTAATATGAACCTATCCACGTGTGTCATAATAAATATTTGTGCTGCGGGAACAATGCGCAACATTCCATATTTGAAAGAGAAAAATATTGCGGTCGCATTTAAAAAAAAATAGAGGTCTTCCGTGACTGATACAATGAAACGTGCCAGCACGAATGAAATGCCTCACTATTCTAGACGATAATGCCTCCTCGAACTTCAGCAGCACTTTATCACAAGAGCCCGGCCCGTTCCATTGAAAACGTGTCCTCGGAAGCCTCTCCCGAATTTCGATTCCAATACAGAACCGCATGCATGAGTAAACAGTCGACCAAAGTTCTATTTTTCTTGGATTCCATTGGGTCCCATTCTGGAAGTGGGCCCGAGCATGAGGGAAGGAATGGATGAACGGGGCAAATAATTTTCAAAAGTGCGGTTTTTCGTAAATTTTAAGCATGTTAATTGTGAAAAATGAGATGATAGAATTATTTTGGCGTTTTAAAAAATATATAGTAAATAAAAAATATTACTCTAGATTGTTTCCACTAATATTATACTCTATAAGGATTTCATTTAATTCTTAGTGTATATTTGAAAGAGCCAGGATTAAAATGTGTTAAAATTATCCAATCAGCAAACTTATTGAGCGAACTCATATGTATTGAATTCTATCCGTAATAAACGATACCAACAAAAAAATAATCCTTTTTCTGCCAATGTCTTACACTGATTTAAAGAAGCGGTGGGCAAACTGTTCTATGCGACGGACCGCATTGGCGGTTGCGAATCCCTCGGTGGGCCGCATTGCAAGTTGTCAACGCTTCGGCGGGCCAGATTAGACTTTAAGTCGGGCGTTAACAATAGATTCTGAGGTATCATATCAGTGAGAAGCAAGTCTAAATTTCGTTTATAGGGTTAAGTTTCAATATCAAGTGTTTTATTGTCCTGATTTGAATATATACGATATAAATTAGTATTAAATTCCTTCTGAGTCATAGCTTCGCAGGCCGCATAAAACGATCTCGTGGGCCGCATGTGCACCGCGGGTCGCATGTCACTCACCACTGGCACAGGCGGCCCGAGGAATTTAGGCGCCCCGGGCGAGATAGCACTCCAGCGCTCCTCCCCCTTCGTTAATGTTTGTTGAGATATTTACATAGTACATGTTAATTTATTCATCGCTCTGTAAAAATTATTGATGATGAAAAATCAATAGTATTGCCATCACGATTCTAGCCCGTACGACGATATAAATTGATATTATTATTCACTTGCAAGTAATGCATAGATAAATAAATGATCGGGATATCGCCCCAAAAACTTTGGCGCCCAGGGCAGCCGGCCGACTCGCCCGCAGCTCGGGCCGGCCCTGACCACTGGTTTATTGGGATGGTGAAGATTTCCGGAATCCTGATACAAATGAAGCAATTAAGTTAAACTTCTACTTGAGATAACTTTTCGCTACAATAAAAGAATATTAATGGCTTGAATAACGTTGTCTTTGCAGTACGGTTTCATTCTAATTTTAAAATTTTACTGTTATAAAAGTCGGAAGCTATTGGCATTCGAAACGCGATAAAGACCATTGGAAGGTACTTTCTCAATAAGTGTAATTAAAACAAATACTAAAATTGATTTATTCTCTCGTTAGAATAGAAAATATGCTAAATAAATTGTTAGTTACTAACCAATTTCTCAACAATCTTCGAATATATTTGTTGGAAAAATTGCGCAAGCGGAAGATTAAAAAGTGGTAGATTTTCTTTTTATGTAAGCTAAAAATATAAAGATTAATTAGCAAACTAGGTATCACTATTTTTTAAACTTAAGGGGCACTAATTTAAATGACAAATGAAATCGCAAATGAATGGATTGAAAATTAAAATAATCAATTAAAATAAACAATCAAACTTAAAATCGAGTTCTCTCAAATGAAAAGAACGCATTCCTCTGTCTAAAATTCGAGAAAATATATCTTTAACGGAATACATCCTAATCTGCAAATTTTTGAAGAACACAAATGAGCTATATATAAATCGGATTTAAACAAACGAAAAGTAAATACATGCATTAATTTGGGAAACTTGTTTACTGTTGAGATGCGGCGCCAGAAACGTTATAAAAGATTCAAACGCTTAACAAGAGCGGTAATGTAAGCCGGATAAGCAATGACCTGCTACGGAGACATGAGATAATATTTACTAATAATCTCGGTTTCGGCAGTCACTCTCATTTCCTTTCCCCCTCTTGCCTCTCATTCGCTCACCTCTTTCTTACACACTCCCCTTCCTTCGCCATCACCACTCTCCGCATTCCCTCTATCACATCCATTCTCCTCTAACTCCCCATTTATATTCATTCTCCTCTCAACAACCTATCCGCACTTCCATTACCTCAACATCCCTTCCTCTCTTTCTCCCCTCATCTCTTTTCATCTCTCTCCCTTCCTACTTCTATCACTCCTCTCTCACGTGCCACTCCTCTCTCCAAACTTCACACTTCGTTATTCCCACTCTTCTGGCCCTCTCTCTACATTTCTCTCTTTTTGTACCAAACCCTTTTTAACTTCCCTCCAAATTCTCCCAACCCCTTTCTTCGCTTTCTCCAGAATGAAACTCGACTCTTTCTCGCTTCCTCGACACGTCTTCAGGGTTGAATGAAAGAAATGATTTTCTATATCAACCTAATACAGGACAATCCATACATCTACGGCCTGCCGTTCCCCTCAGGTCCATTTGGATTCCTTTTGCTATTTTCCTCAAGCTTGAGGGGATTGCGGCATCGAAACGAGTTACCTTGTCCCAAGGCGTAAAAAGGTAAAAAAAATCGACGCTCCCCATACGTTTTTAATTGTTTCGAACACAAATAAACGGAACATTCAGAACGTTTGTATAAACCGATGCAAGTTTTTTTATCCTTTTGGGAGGTGAAAAATGAAAGCCACATCATTTTAGCATTTACGAGGTAAATTTTTATAATAAATTATCGTCGAGAATTAAATTGTTATGAGAAATTAATTTAGGTTTTTCACAATCACCCATATTAAGTGAAGCTAAGGTGGAAAAGTATAAACATAAAAAGGTTTTATAAAAGGATTTGGATTTCCATTAACAGATTGTGAGAAACGATATTTCTGAGGCATGTATGTTGAGTTCCATATTACCGATCAAGTTAGATTACATAGGATATCCAGTCGCAAGCCAGGAAACATAGGACCTTATATCCAGGAGAAGAAAAGTACGCTAAGTTTATAAATACAGGGTGATCATTTTAAATGAGAACCCATAGAAAATTTAATAACTTCGAGTAAAAGAGTGTTAAAGACATGAAACTAAGAAGTAACAATCTTTATTGTCTGCATGATATCACCATTTGTCAACAGCCTGCGAAACTAGGAATGCGCATGCACAGTGCAAGCAATAAACAAACATGGCGTTCAATGTAGAGGAGCAAGTGTTTACGGTGGAACGTTATCTCTAATCAGAGTCGTTTAAAACTACTCAGAGTGATTTCTGTCGGCAATTTCGATGTTGTAAGGCACCAATGAAATCTATGATATGGAAGCTTGTGAAAATGTTCAGAGAGAGTGGAAATGTGAATGTTGTGAGTCGTGTTTACTCGTCGACTGTTTTGACTGAGGATCGTTTAGCATAGGTTAGTGAGAGCCATCACGCTTGTCAGATTTGTCGCTGTTAGAACTCTTTCTGTGTGGTTTTATCAAAGATAATGCCTACAACAACAATCCACGCAATCTGGATGAATTGGAAACCAACATATCCCGCATCATTTCCAACACCCATCACGCTGCTGGCAGTGTCTTCAAACGCTTCGTCGTGCTCAGTTATGTATGCAACATGGTCATTTTCATCATTATTTATAACAATGTAAGTAATGTTAGACAATAAAGGTTATTACTTCTAAATTTCATGTCCCCAGCACTCTTTTACTTTTACTCTCATTTAAAATGATCACCCTGTATTAAGCATTTGAAAATCCTCATTTCTATCCAAAGACATAAGATACGGTGCTGTAGCGAAGCGACCGCTCCTTTACCCATGCGACGGAGCACCAAGGGGCCGGTACCTGGTCGTTCTTATGGTACACATTTTTGCAATACGTTGTTGCTGAATTATGATTTTAGACAAAGGAAAAATGTAATAATCTTCTCATTTGTAGCACAATTAAATAATTATTTTTATTAATACGTAAGTCTGGGGGCGGTGCACATCAGTCTCGTCCCGGGCGTCAAACTTCCTCTCGACGGTACGAATTAAATATTTTCAATATCCGTGGTACTTAAATAATAATGCTCAAACGTTTGATATATGCCAGTGGTTCCCACAAATTTCCTACTAGTAAGCGCGGTACTCTTTCAAAGATAAAGAGAATATCGGAGAACAATATTTAAATATACAACCTCGAAACAAGGTTGTATATTAAACATACGGCTATCACAGCATTCATTCGTAGGTACTACATCATCATCGATTCATTATAATAGGACTTTCAAAACTATGGTCCGCGTATTGATTTCATCCGATCCGCCTTTCATCACCAAATTCTCTTAGACATGCATAATCGTTTATTTACCAGAAGTAGATTTAATTAGATACCATTTCTGGAATCTAAACGATATTTTTAGGGCAGGTGATTAATGTAGGTGTATGACACGTTACACAAACTTAAAAGTTATCAAAGCTAGCTCAATTCGTTCATTTGAGAAACCGTACGTGGTCCCTGCACTCGTATATTTATTATTACCTTAATGACATCAGCATTCACAAATTGTTGGGGTTGTTCAATGGCATTCATGGTAATTAGCTGCAGCGACCCCTTTGGCAAACACTAATAACACCATTTTAAACTATTCCAGCAGAAATAGGAGGGAGAAATTAAGCGAATGCTACGCGATTCTTAATTTTAATTCATTTAAAATCGTTTGTCAGCAAAGCTAATAAACGGCGCAATATACATTGCACAATGTTTCTCATATACGTACGTATATACGTTTGGTCGACTGTGTACGCTTATAAATCAAAGTTAACCGTAGTTTAGCGTATATTTTAATGCCACTGAACGATATATAGTAATTTTCTTGGGATGTATGGGTTATTTAGTATTACTTGTGACATCAGGCTTTACGAATGGATGGATTTTAATAAAAATCCTTATAGCCATTTTTGAGTAAAACGAATGTTGTTTCAAAATATCCAAGAATAAAGTACCCTTAATTTTTGCGCAATATCGTTCATCTCTTCAGAGTATCTAATATGAATGATGTTATCCACAAATATGAGATATAGGTTGTAGTAAGATTTTGAGTGGATCGCAGCGGAGGCGTGATGCCATAGGGCTTAGGCAAGGTAGCAGACTGACAGACAGACGGCATGGCGAAAACCACTTTTATGGACTCAGGGACACCTAAAACGTGTATTTCCATCAAAATCTCGAAGTCGAATTTTTTTCACGATAACAATACTTTCTCAATACATAGTCTACGTATATGTAAAGGGAAAAATTCACATCCGACAGATTTTCCTCCACAATATCATCCGAACAACTCGTAAACTCCTCGGTCCCCTAGTGAAATTAATCAATTTTTTTACGCTTACTCTTTAGAAGAGAGAGGGAGATTTGGAGCGAGGATAGGGAGCGAGAAACATGAGAGGACGAGCTGGAACATATGGCGAGTGAGGGAGGGAGAGAGGCGCGTGTATGAGGGAATAGAAGAATGCATAGAGGAGGGATTCGTTGAAAAGAAGTCTCGCTTGCGGGAGAGTGTGGTGCGGAGGAATGGGAAGAGTTAAAGTGGCGTTGCGGTGCGCTGAGAAGAGGGATGTGCATTGGGGATGCCGTCGAGATGGACTATTAGAGCTGGTAGAAGCGGTGAGAGAAGTAGGGGTTGGATTAGCGACGGGGAGGAGGGACGTCGCTGCTAAAACGTGAAAACCAAGGTGTGGGGGTGAAAATGCTAAAGATGCGTGGGTGTTTAGAGACGTGAGGGTGGAGAAGTGGTTTTCGGATCGAAAGACGAGACGGTAGCAGGGATGTAATGTGATGAAGCTGCGGAGAGAGAACGGGGGTGGAAATGTGAGCGAAGCGAGGGTTTTCTTGGGGGGATGGAAATGCACCAATTGGGCGCGGGAGGAAATGCGAAGAGATTGAATAGTTGGACATTTGAAGGAATGCGTGGATGCGAACGAGAAGGGAGTGCGTGCGTAGAATTATTTTAAAAAGGAATTTTTTGAGGATATGGAGATCGAATTGAGACGATTTTGTGGGTAGGAATATGACGAACGCGAGGGTATAAAACGTTAGGTGGTGGAAATGACGAGCTGCAAGGCTGGGTTGAGTTTGGTTAATAGGGAGGAAATGGAAAATGCATGGGGAATTGGAGAGAAATGGCAGAATAGAAAACGGGATGGGTGTGAGAAAATAAAGAGCAGTCGGGCGGAAGGGCGAAATTGACAATATATTGTCCCTTCTTACAGACAACCATTAACAACATTTTAACGTACAAAGAATTCCCGATTTAACGGACGCCTCGGAATCGAGCTCATTCCGGTTAATCGGATATCTTGATTGTTCTATTACATACACCTATTTACACGGACCATAGAAAAATAAATACAAAAATGAGCAAATATTACGAAAGTAATGAAATCACTCAATGTAACGTAAAATTTAATGTAATTGTACAAAGCGAGGTAGCAAGTCAGGTATTAAGACCTTTATTAGATATTGGACAAGGAAATACCGCCCATATGTACGTCCGTGATTCAGTATAATAAAACCTTCACGCCATAACTCATGATTTAAATATTCCGATTAATCGGAATTGAGGTTATTCGATATCAGGTATATCTGTGGTTTATTTTATTATATATATGGCAGGAGTGGATACATATATGCTATTTAAATGCTCGGCATTTTAAATTTACATAATGCCGAGAAAGCGAGATACAAAAGATATCTCATCGGTTTGAAATTTGTGGAGCGAAAAAAAAACGCTGCCAGTATGAAAGTTTGGTTATCGCAGAAAAATCACGCGGCAAAAAAGCAGGGTGGAGAGGAGAAAGGGACAGATGGGAGCTGGGGAAAGAGGGAGAAGGGTAAGACCGGCGTAGCAAAGAGAAAAAGGGGAATGGGGTGGATTTTAGGATCAAGAGGCAGGAGAGGGTGGAGGCATCGAAACAAATGAGTGATTGATAGGAGTGAAAGTAGGGAAGTGAAAGGAGCGGGAGAGAGAGAGAGAGAAAGTGGGTGAGGTTTTAGCGATAAATATTTGCGGGTGTGGGTGGATGAAGGTGTGAGATGGGAACGGAGGGAAACTTGGCGGTAGGAGAAATAATTCGAACGAGGAAGTGATATACGTGTGAGAGGGGGAGGGAGAGAGAGGGGGAGAGACAGGGATGGAGAGGGAGGAAGAGAGAGGGAGGAAGAGAGATGGAGGGAGAGAGGTGGAGAGAGAGGGAAGGAGAGGAAAGAGGGAGGGAGAGGAAAGAGGGAGGGAGAGGAAAGAGGGAGCGAGAGGAAAGAGGGAGGGAGAGGAAAGAGGGAGGGATAGGAAAGAGGGAGGGAGGGAGAGGAAAGAGGGAGGGAGAGAAAAGAGGGAGGGAGAGAGAGTAGAGAGGGAGGGAGGGAAGGAGACAGGGGGAAAAATGGAGGGCGAGGAGGGAGAGGGAGAGAAGGGGGAGGGAGAGGAAGGAGAGGGAGAGAAAAGAGGGAGGGAGAAAAAAGAGGGCGAGAGAGGAGGGAGAGAAAATAGGGAGGGAGAGAAAAGAGGGAGGGAAGGATGGAGAGAGGAGGGACGGATGGAGGGAGAGAGGAGGGAGGAAGGGAGAAACAGGGAAAGAGAGAGAGGGGAGGGAGAGAGGAGGGAGGGAGAGAGAGGAAGAGGGATGGGGAAGAGGGAGGAAGAGGGAGGGAGAGGGATGGGGAAGAGGGAGGAAGTGGGATCGCGGGAGGAGAGAGGGAGGAAAGGGGAGAGAGAAAGGAGAGAGGCAGGGGAAGAGGGGGACAAATAGAGGGAGGGAGAAAGGGAGAGAAGAGGGAAAGAATTAGGGATGTGAGAAGAGGGATGAAGAAAGGATAGATAGATAATCGTCTTTATTCGGGCGAAATTTAGACCATAAGGTCCATTCTTACATTTAACCCTTCGTCAATATAATAAATACAAGAAAAATGATAAAATAAAGTATAGCAAAATACATTATATAAACATTATGTACCTAAATCATACAAAGTAAAATGATAAAATTGAAAACAGATTTGTGTTTGTGGGGAAAACCTAGGTAAAAACAGGCATGTCCTCCCAAGTAAAACCCACGCAGGAAAGGAGAGAGGGAGGAGGGAGGAATGGCGAGAGAGGGAGAGTTGGAGGGAGAGGGAGAGAGAGAGAGAGAGGAAGACATAGAGGGAGGTAGAGATAGAGGGAGGGAGATATGGAAGGAGAGAGAGAGACCCGATAGGTGCGTGGCTGGAGAAGCAGGACATATTAAGCGAAGAGAAAGAGGGAAAGAGGAAGACAATGAGACTCGAATGAATCGCACGAGGAGAAACAGGAGAAATGAGAGTGTAAAAGATGAAAGAGGACGCTTGAGATTCATTCTCCTACATTAAAGTACTTCCTTTATAATTCAAGCTACTACGGAATACAGGCTAAAGAGCATTTCATCCAAAAAATTTACCGTCAATATTTAATTAAAATTAGTTAATTTTAATTGTTTGAAGTAAAAAACTATCGTTTTTACTTTCTCCATACGTAGTATGGGAAACTACTGTTTTCGTGAAAAAATCGATTTCGAATTTTCAAAGGAAATACGTTTTGAGGTCCCCTGAACACGTTTTGATCATTTTCTTGATTGTCTGTGTGGCTGGAAATTTGTGAGCGCTCTTAAGTCAAAAACTATTCATCAGATCAACGCGAAATATTTTATTTGACATTTTTATTGAAGGGGCATGGGCTGATTAGTTTAGAAGCGACTTTTGTAAACATTTTTGTTTACGAGTAGGTACATTTTAAGGTACGTTCACCCTATATACATATATATGACAAATACAAATGCAAGTATGAGACTTGTCCTAGATTTATATACAATTTAGTATACACAAATCTAATACAAGTATACATTTTTTAAGCGTTCACATTTGGTTAGACAAGTCAGTAGACAATATGTCTTCGAACAAAGAATATCTGTTCATTTGTGCGGCTGCAAATTATGTCATTAACAACAAAGTAGCAAAATGGAAGAAAAGTCGATGGTGGATAAGAATTCTTTTGTGCAAAAGGAGTAGCAACGGAATATAGAAATCAATAATAAATGGCACTATTTTAAGTCACACACGAACTCAACACTACCGCACGTAAACATTGTAGAGTGACAATGACAGATGATTTAGATCCTAGAGCGCATGCGCAAGTTGGTGGATAAAGAAAAGTTTCCCATTCGATGCGGAAGCTTCAGATTTGTATAATACTTGTCGCATACAGTACAGAATATTAAGAAATCTTAGATTTGTCTTATACAAATTCTATACTATTCTAGATTCCTATTTATACATGCATAAGATTTGTATGTGTCATACATGTATATAGTGAGAACGCACCTTTAGGAACGCTTCATTTTATTCTTAATTGTTGGAGCTTCGTAGCAATTTCCAATATCGGAAAGATACGGTACGAGTTTCTCTGTTCTTTGTAAGGTCTTTGAGTTTTCCTCGCAGTTCCTTAAAATACTTATTATCATTTAACCTATTTGGAATTTTTAGAAAGCCATGTGGTGGCCACATCTGATTTTTCGAATAGATAAAGCAAGTACAACACGTTAATTTCGAAGGAAATTTGAAGAAAGATAAATCACACCATGCGAAAATAATTTAAAGAGTAAAACGGAATACAAGTGGTCGAACAAGTAATTTAAAACTCCCACCGTGAAATTGTAATTAAAACTGAAAATATGAATGGCCCAAAGTACAATAAACACACGTTAGTTTAGAAAAACGTAGACGAAGCATTAATTTCAAAGGAAATTTGAAGGAACGATAAATCCGAGAAGGGCAACAATTTTAACAAAGTCTGTATTTTCCGACATTTAACTCCGCTCCTTTTTCACTATCGTAACCTATATGAATTATATAATAAACAAAAAATTAAAACGCCGACATAAACGTTAACCTATGGTTCATACAAGATTCCAGCTTTACCTTTTCCAGTTCGCGTCCGTACGCAACAAGTTTTTCTTTTGTTTATTTCGGCGTACAACACGCGAAGATTTGGAAACACAAAGAGATCATCCATAACATCGTTTTCTCTTCACGCGACACTCTACACGGATAAAACCGATATCTCAAAATCGCCGCCATGAGCGGCTCGACCTATACTCTTTCAACATCCGTATCTTCTCGCAAACCGCAATTCCAGGTCACTGCCAGCAGGCCGACCGCATCTTTCGTGACTGTGATCCCGAAGAATTCGTGTTATCCTGTGCACGCTTTAAAATAATACATTGGATGTACCAAAAAAAAATAAAACCTACGACCGAAGAGAGAAATCACGATTGCCAACTTAACGAAGTCAAAGGGAGGAATCGCACGCAGCAAACGCGAAAGCGCGTGTATAAAGAAAACAAGCGAGGGACTGAGGAACTGCAGAGCAGACCACATAAGGAGATTTTTTTACCGATTACACCACATCGGCTATTCCTAGATCTAGCATTTCTAGTTCTCTTATAGGTCGACCTATCCTGAAAATTTTGTTACTTCAGACGTCATGATTCCAGAGGTATAGCCCACACAGACGGACAGACAGAAAAGCGATTTTTTTTCCTCAGAAAAAAGCGCTAATAAGTTCAAACGTTTACAGACTAATTTACTTATCCATAAATGCATTCGCCAAACGATAGGGATTCCAGATGAGCCCGTTGTACTTACCTAGAAAGAAGAAAAAATGCCATTAGTATGGATCGTATGTTTATGCAATAAAATGCGATAAAAATAAATTTTAAAGCGACATTGTTAGAATAAATTTGCAAGTCGTTGCTTCACAAATACATTCAAAACAGAAGAGTGGCAGCCTTTCGCTAATCTCTGAGAAACCTTTATTATTCGATTAATATAATATAATATATTATCAACGAAAACTTTTGCTTTCATTTTCGTTACTCTCCGGTAGCTTAAGTATCCGAAGTGAGAGATGGACGAAATAGTTGACTCTTCGTATTTTGAGTCAGCTTGGGTCACCTATACACCTGGCTCACCTATAGCACGGGTTCATGGGAAACATTCGCTACAACACGGTTTGTTTTTAACACCAAAAAATTCATACAAAGCGGTTTGGTTGGACGTGGGATGCGGAAAGCCAGATTGCCGAGCGAGAAAGAGACGCGTTGGAGGACCAGAGTGTTTTGTTTAAAAGCTTAAATAGCCGACAAAATCACACCAATTCTAATATATGTGCATGAGAGAGAGTTTTGGAAATTTTGGGTCGGAAGGAGAGTGCCTATAGGGGTATGGAACGCAACACCCCTTTCACTACGTAAAGTTGGCTCACATAACACGCCACTTTTTCAGAACGCATCTCCGGCGTTACAGGATGGCCAGGAGAACAATCCATTAGATTAGAGCAATAAACTGAGCTAGATAGACATGTTTCGAATAGTACCTTCCATTATGATCGTCAGCATTATATAAATATGTTGGATATCGAAGAAATGACCCCGCAAAGTATTTTTTCCAATGAGGAAAAGGACCATGAAAATTAGGAGAGTAAAGACGAGTCCGTATTTCGATGGCTTAGTAACGAGAAAGAACACTTAAACGCAACGTATCACGCTCCGAAGAAATATTTATCATTACATAATTGCCTAGTCACCCGCTTGGCAATTATTTAGCAGTTACCACGATGGCAAAAACCATACCAAAAATGACCATCGAGAAATCCTCGCCTCGCATCGTAAAAACGAAGTTCACCGCCTTAAACCGAGCCGCAAAATCAGAAGGAACGTTTTATTTTTTTAAACTCTCCTATTTACCAAAAAACGGGGAAACATCATTCTAAAAATACAATTCGGAAGGCGGGCGGAAGGGAAGTGGGAGGGGAGAAAAGAGTCCAAATTTGATTTTCTTTCGGAAAAAATGGGGTAGACCACGGCCTTTGGAAATTAAATCTCATAATCCACGGGCCGTCTGCCACATGTGCGTGACTGGGAATGTGAGGGAAGGGCGTCCGGTTGTTTTGAGGGGGTGGGAGTCCAGGGAGGAGAGAAATGAGGAGAGTGAGCTGGGATAGGAGCAAAGGGGTGGGGCAGAGAGGGGGAAGGGGGAAGTGAGAGGGGGGAAGGGAGAGGGGGGAGGGAGAAGGCGAAAATCGAGGGGAGGAGATCCGGGGTTGGCGACTCGTGGTTTTTAAGCCTCCCGGACGCACTTCGTCGTGTGCCGCTGGGTCTTGAGAGAAGGTGGGGGGGGAGGAGGCTACCGCCATCTAGCGGGAAGCGGGCGAATTAAAGGGAAGATGGGGGAGTGAAAAGAACGCCAGAGGAAGGGAGGGGAACGTGTAGGAATGGGTGGGGAAGGTGTAGGAATGGGAGAGAGGGGCAGAATAGGTCTGTAGCGACTCCCACGCTTCCCGTGGGAATCCATAAGGACGGATAGGAAGGCTGTCCTTAAAGTCAGCCAGGGAAGCCGATGTTGGGTTAGGGGTGGGGATGAAACTGATTGGAGGACGTAAGACTCCGTTCCTCTCTTTCTCGCATCCTCTCCCTCCCCTGTTGCTCCCTCCTATTCCATCGCAGTTATTTCTCCTCGCGTTGCCACGCACGGCTACGTTTTAATCACGGAGCGTGCGAGAGAGAGAAAGAGGGAAGAATGAACGCCTTACACGAGCGCCCCTTTCCCCCCTTTCGCCTTCAGATGGCGCGTCTTCCCCTCCGCCTCCCCGCATTCCTCCCCCGCTTCCCCTTCGACACCAACTAACAACACCCTTTCCGGCCGACCTCTTCCCATCCCTCGCCCGCAAAGCTGCATTTTTCTTTCTCGAGCGGGATTTCTCTTCCAAACGGATTTTGTGCTTGCATCCCCCGTGTGTGTGTGTGTCTGTGTGCGTGCGCGCGCGCGTGTACAGATAACCCCCGCATAACGACGTTAATTCGTTCCACGACAGTGTCGTTATGCAAAAATCAAGCCGAGTACCTCGAGGGATTAGCGGGGAGACTGGCGCCAGCTTCGTAACCGCAAAATTACGCGCGTCGTTAAGCGAAAATAGAGTCGCGACGTCACGACGTCGTAACCGCAAAGCGTAGTTAAGTGAGGCGTCGGTATGCGAGGGATGACTGTACAGGTATTTTTCTATTTTGCGATTCCGGCGTGGGTCATCATCGACACGTCCAGGGCGTTGGTATCCCTCGTGACCTCGGGTAATGAACTCGGACGGATGCGAAGGAATCTTCTGGGGAACAATCACTACATGCTACGCCGAAGAGACAAGCACGTTCCCTCGTTAAAAACCACAATAAAGAAAAAAATGGTTGAACGCGCTCGTCGATGTCACGGCGAAATGTTTAAAAAATAAACGACGTGTGGTGAACTTTTGGGGAGAGGCTATTAGGGAGCGTTAATGCCCGACATTTCGGAGTGTGTCAAGGAGATGGACGAGTTTATTCGTCCGCGGTAAGCTCAAAATGGCGCCACGCTCTCCGTGCGGACCGCTTCAGTTTTTTACCATTAGATTCCAACGGCAAATCTTTACCCGAACTTGAAAAACGCTGCCAAGCAACATTTTCTAATGCACATACATGTATGCGCACATGGTTATATGTATATGTATATATGTATGTGCGTGCGTGAGTGCGTTTGTGTATGCGCACGCAGACACACCTACCTACACATGCAAGCGTCTCTTCGGAAGTCCAAACCATTAGGTATATGCACCCTGGCTCCTCCTTACCCCATGCTGCGCCCCAATTGCACACATGCATGCGGGTATATTTATGCGAATATGTATGCACGCCCAAACAAGTATTTATATTCTACGGGAAGGAATGCTTCCAAGTGTCAGTAGTACTTAAGGAATCGAAAGTTGAGGCGGATGCAGGTAGTAAGAGCGTGTGGGAGTTGAGGAATTCGGGCAATAGGTTGAGATGGGAAAGGTTGCCATCATGGAGGAATTCTCGTGTCGTGAAGAGGGGCTTATGGTACAGCACGGGAATCGAGACCTGTATTCCGTCAACGGAAGCCGTTCTTTTTATTTTACTCTAAACGTTGATATTAACGTCCAGCGGCAAATGTGTAAAGTCTATGCGCGGTGTGATGCAAATGGCGCTGTTAGAGCAATGGAAATAGATTCATGAACTGAACAATCATTCGTTGAAAATGGCATGTATAAATTTTAACCCAATATTAGTAATTTGCAAGGCTGGATTAAGGGGCTCGGAGGCCTTGGCGCATAATTTTTCGCAGATCCCTCCCTTCACCACACACAGTGTCTGGAACCTCCGTGAGACCCATGATATCACGGGGCCCTGGCGCCACTGCGCCTCGGTTAATACGGCATTGCTAATTTGTTATTATAAACCAGTGGTTCTTAAACTGTGCCGTGGCACACTGGTGTACCGCAGTAGATATTTAGGGGTGCCACAAAAACTTTGTTTAGTAAATAAATCAACGATTTTCAAGTGTTGGTGGGTAATTAGGGGAAAACTTTTTCTTCTAACAAATTGATTATGTAGTAGTATCAAGAAATAGAGGTGTCCAACGGTTGTAATATCCCTATCTAAAAATATATAAAGCTTGTCACAAGACTGGGATGCCGCGAAACCCTCTTAATTTTTGTAAGTGCGCCGAGGCTCAAAAAGGTTTGAGAACCACTGATATAAACCATTTCACCTGTGGTGCCCATTAATACATCGAAAGACTATAGCCGAAAACGATAAATCTAAATTTCGATAACACGAAGAGGTTTTCCACCTCGCATATACATATAAGCAAAAAAAAGTTTCATGAAATTTAAATGACTCGAACCTTAATTTCTGTTTCACCAAGGGTCGATTAACGGGATTTTACGTTGATTGCTGGCAAAAATTCTTTCTGCCGAACATACTTCCAGGATTTTAGACGCTTACTTAGCGGTAGAGGACGAATTACGGTATCTGCCTTTCATTACAAAAGTTGCGGTTTCTTATGTTACAGAAGACGTGCACCTATGTTTGTCATCGTCATTGTTAATATGCCCATTGCCAAAGGCCTTGAACTCCGTCTATGAGTTAATGATAAATAAATAATCCTTAATCCCAAGTTTAAACTTTAAGAGGATTCATGATTTACACAAAACACCGCAACTCGCGTGGAAAATACGCGAAAAATTCAAATGTCGTCCCTTCTGCGTTTGTGGTTTTGCATTAAAACCTGGCTGAGAAATTTACGACACCGTTAAGTTATCAAAGCACAGACACGTACGTGATGAATAATACGGCTTTGGCTTGAAACATCCTCTCGCGATTTTCGGTCGGTTTTATATATGATTCGAAAGGACATTGCAGTTACTAATTACCGCATAAATAAACGCTAAACTGAAGCTGCGATAATTCACCGACGATGCCGTTACACTTTGGAACTCCATAATAGGAAATGGACTGCATCCATATTTCATAAGATAAAAACACAGTATATTTGGTCACATTTTGAAGAGGAAATGAGTTCAGTGTGAGTAAAAACCGTGTATTACTTCACGAAGCGTATAAGGGTTACTTTTTCTCGGTCGCACGGATAATCGCGAGCAACTTAAGAGTCAACGGCCAAACGTAACGAATTTCCCATCAACCAGAAACGTAAAGAAACTCCGACAAAATTTCGAACGGCTACAGCGACACGTTTCTGCATCTCGATTCCACCGCTTCCGGAGCAAAAAAATAAAAGACGAAAAGACTTCGCGATGGCGCGGATATTGAATCGATAAAACCAATCGCTTGATAATTCCCGGTACGTCTTAATAAAAAAACATAGGAAAAAAACGAAAGAAGGAGAGAGACGGGGACCGTTCCCGCAGTCACAAAAACCTTCAGCGCATCATCATAAAAAAAACAATAAACAATCGCTCCAAAGGTAGAAACGTGACGAGCGATCTCCGATCGTTCCCAACGCGAGAAGAGGGTAAGGCCGGCCGATTCGAATTCGCGCATCCTCTAACGCCCCGGAAAAAATCCACCATATTGGCCTTCTTCGACCATTACCGTAAGCCAAACAAGCGCTTCTCTCATCCCGAAGCCGCCGATGGCTGTTTATTACCTCTCGTAGGCCACGGGGATGGATCGCACGACCTCCATCAATCCCTCTCGCCCTTTCCCGTAGCATTGGTACCGAAGAGGTAAGGTGGCACCGACAATAGGCAAATCCGTTACGTGCTCTTCGCTCGACGCGGGATTCTCTTTAATACCCCCGGGGCGGCGGCGGCATCTTCTAACGGGACTGCCTCCCTTCTTCCTCCTCCCCACCCCCTTCCCTTCGCATCTCACACACACGGATGGGGCGGGCTAAGTCGGGAAAGGTGCGACGAGTACGCAAGGGAAATAAGCGTTTAAATGCGCACCACGTTCGGAGGTGAAACAAAATAATTAAACGGGAAGAAGAGGTGGCGGGTTAGGGGGTGGGGAGGGGCGTGGCGAAGGGATAAAAATTCGAAAATATCCCGAGCATAACATCACATATTTTGTTTACATCGATCACTACGACAATTCTATCGGCAAACAACAATTGAAAAACGTAATTTTCTCTCCCGCGCTCTTATATGATCTGTGAGGTATAGACCAAAAATTTGATTTGGTTAGAGGACAAAATTTACCACAAAAAAGTCCGCGGGACGATATACCTAATTACGACTTATAGTTTCGGAGATAAAAATTCAAGAGCCGCCTTATCTTTCTATACCGCTTTATACGTATTTCCCATAAAGAACGCAAAATAAGTAAACGCGGAGACTACGGTGAAATTGAATACAGTCGCGCGAATGCGACGAGCTATTGTGTCCTGGAGAAGGTAGGAGCTCCCGCCTGACCTCTTTTTACAATCGTAAGATTGTAATTGAAGCGATAAGGTTATGCGGGCGCGAAATCGGGGAAAAAAAAGAACGCAAACTTTCCGATGAAATGATTGGGTTAAACCGGCGCGGAAAACGCCGGTCATGAGGCGTCGTCTGCGACGGAAATTAACCCAATATTATTCGATCTCACGCCGGCGTTCTAACGTTATTTAACTTTCATGCTCTAATAAAATCTTCGATATCGTTCCCGGTCACGTAAACGAGCCTAAGGACGGGAATGAATCCGGCGATTGGCGACTAGAATCCGTTTTATGGCGTTATTTGGTGTTACGCGTTTTATACTTTTATCGCGAAACACGCGGGTAAAAAAAACGAATTGCAATGTCGCAATTTAGGAAAAAATCGCCGGCCGGCAATACCAATTTTTCAAACCCCAACTTAAAAAAGTTCTCTTTGTAAAAGGGGGAACTTGGGCAACGTGGAAGTGAAAGATTGTATAGTTTTGAAATGGGACCTATTTATTATGCGGAGCCGCGACACTCGAAAAGATTTTCGGAGTGCAGCAAAATCACGAAGGAGATTGGAAAAATAGATTTTTTGCGCCAAAATCCGATGTTTATCGGCGAGTGAGAGAGAGAGAGAGAAAGTTGCAACTGGAGCATGCAAAGCTTGCTTTTTATTGGCTCGGGCTTTCTCGAGTGACCAATCACACGAGCGCCATCTTAATGTACAAGAAAGTCCACTTTCCTCGGAATCGGCTCAGCCCTGCCGACGCTATTACGAAACGGCCGTTATAAGTCGCTATTACTTCCATCGCGAACAAAAATTACTTTCACACGACGATCGATTTGAAATTCTTTCGATGGATCGCGGATTAAATATGGACTACGAAGAGAAAGAGTTAGAAAGAGAGAGAGAGACTTTCCAACCGTATTCCTTTAAATCACATTATTTATGATTAAATGACAAGGGAATGGTGTAATTTATCCTCCGTGTGAAATGAAACAGGTTTCGCCGTATTGAGACACAGGAATCGCTTAAAGATTGGTCAACTTTTGAACTAATAACTGCGTTATTATCTTCGAATGTCGTCGGGGACAAAGGAAAAATAAATCTAATTTGTTTTTCCCAAGACGAAAAATATCGAAAGTTCTCAGAAAATTGTCTAATTAATTAGCAATCGAATTTAAAACATTATTTTATGACTTTGTTATCGCTGGTGCACTTGTGTCAGCGCAAATCATGCTTGGAACACGAGAAATATCAGGCGACTAAACATATGAGGTAGTCCGGGCGAGAACTAGACATGGGGCAAAGCGGTCTGGAATGTACGTATTACACCATGCATACTCCAATTATAATGTGCATTTTTCACTAAATAACATTAATTGAATATATGTTTCCTTTATACCGTCATAACTAAGAGATCATAAAAAAGGCCGAAAAAAGTCAATAAGATGCCGTCGTTAGTTCAGAAGTGAAACTTATTTTAAAATCTCCAAACTTTAAATGTGTTTTCTGGCGTTATTTTTACATTTGCCGCTAGTCTTACCTTTCGCCCGTAGCGCCTCATATTCAGGAAACTGGCCATTTGATCGCCGTCGACAATTTTTACCGTTTTATGGCTTCAAGTTTTTACTTTGGTCATCTTCTGGGATCGAGCAATAACGCGAGAACGATAATTCATTTTTGTTTAGATTTTATGAGGCATAAAAACATTCCGCATCAGATGACACGGGAAGAGACTGCGGCTTCGCAATTTATAATTTCCTTTTAACGGATCCGATTACGTAGGGCACAATGCAACGGAGACGGCATTAAACGGGCAATTTCTACGTCACTTTCGATACACTCCACGGCATTGCAGATGTATAATTACCACGAGACGAAGCTCGGAGAAAAATTCCCTCCGTAACGGTAAATGTGAACGTAGGGCATTCCACGTTGGCAAACTAATGAGTAAACTACAGTCACGCGCGACTATCGTTTCTCAGTCGGCTCGGGGAAATCAATCCGCGATTTATTTACTCTAGACCGGAGTTTTAGATAAGTTCCTTAAAATAAAAGTTTCAACTCCACTGGCGGGTATACCTAAAAAAAAAGCCGCAATAAAAACCCGACAATTTATACCGGTTATCTACTCGTGCGAGAATTTTTAGCTATTTTTGTACTTTCCGAGCAAACAGGGATTCGTTCGAAGAATTATGCTCTTTCCAGTGGTGTATCTACCCCCACGCAGCGAGTAGGGACCTTCCTGCAGGCGGGGCCAGTGCGGAAACGCTAGGCATCAATTCTTATTCGTATATATGCAGACATGCACAATGTAATATTTTCCACTTATTTATGAACGCAACATAATTAATAAAATCTCGCGTTTTGTTGTCATTATTATTCATTCGTTCTTCGAGATGGGGCCCCGTATTGGCGTTCTTTCATGTGGGGCCCCGTAGTAGCAACTATGCCACTGGCTGTTTAGTCCACATTTGGCGTTAAAGCGACAGGAATATCTCTGCAGCGAACCTGAGGAAGAGAAACAGTTTCCATAAACGAAAACGAAATGCACGCGGTAAACAGACCGGAAACGATACATTAAAACGATTCGACTTTTATCGAAAGTAGTCTAACGCGAGACGCCATACAAGGATAGATCGCGACGATCCGAATCAAGGTAATCTCCTGGATCCTTTAACGCCGAGGCGTAAGGAATAACTTTTCAGACGCGCCGTGATTTGGCAAGCGGGAAGGAGCGGAGGGGGGCAGGGGAGGGGGAATATGGGAGGGAGAAGAGGGGAGGGAGAGAGAAAACCTTCTCTTAAAAGAAAATCCAATCGACTATCGATTCGATAGCGTTACAAAGGAAAAACCCAACTCGATTACAATGGTTGGAGATATTCGGCGGTGGGAAAAAGGATTCGGACGATAAACCCCTTGTAAATGAGCCGCGCGGGAGAAAACAAAGGCCGGATTGTTCTGAGCGGCGGTTTACGAAAACGTAATATTTTCTTTATCCCGCCTCCCGACCCCGTATCCATAATGCACGTTTCCGTCTTCCGTCTCGCGCTGATAATAAGAGGTAACAATTAAGATAAATTCCAAGATCGGGATGGAAAAGATCGAGTCCGGAAGAGCGAAATTTGGAAGGGAATTCCTCGCCTAAACAAAGGCGCCTTCACAATAGTCCTCGATGGATCCCCGAGAAAATTTCCCCTGCCCTTTGAATAAACCACATCCACCCACGCGTCCTAAGCACCTCTCTCCCTCCCTTCTCTCTTTCTCTACCCCTTCCCTCTCTCTCTCTCTCTACCCCTCCCCTCTCTCTCGACCCCTCCCCCCTCTCTCTACCCCTCCCCTCTCTCTCTCTCTCTCTACCCATACCCTCTCTCTCAACGCCCCTCTCTCTCCTCCTGCCAACCCGATCGAGTAAAAGTCATTTTCCCTTAGATTACCTTTCACTTTTTCTTCCTTCGTGCACTCAAAATGCCTCGTCTTCCTTATAAGCACTCTGACCTTTCTTTAGATCCTCACAACAATCGGGGAAATCACGAATGGTCCCGGCGGAACGTGAAAAATAAAAGAAGGGCGACATTCGTTGCCATGCAAATGGGACTGTAGCTTTGCAACCCACACGGATGGCCTGGGATAGGGATGGGGGAATAAGCATGAAGACGAGACACGCTCCCGTTTCGAGATTCCTCCTCATACTCTCTCCCTTCTCGCCCAAAACACGCTCCGCGTTCTTCATTTTTTTATTCGGATTTTCCTCCGAGCTGGATACCGCGGTCGTATCCGCAGATTCATTTATAGCTGTTACAACAGCCTCCGCCATCGTGGCTGCAATTTGCAATATCAACACTTTACGAGCGGGGTGGATGTAAGTCAGGAGGCATGAGGTTGGGGGGGGGGGGGGGGGGGGCTCAGATGGTAGGTTGGGGGGGAGGGCACGGAGGGTAGGTCGTGACTTAGCTTTTTCATTTTCATTCCCAAGGAAGCCCGATACAGGGCGGCCACCGATAGGTAAGTGTACTACAAAGCGAAACGGCTTGAATCATGTAGGTAAGGGTTTATAGCAAAACCTTAAGCGAATATAGTAAACCGGATGCAAGTGTGACGGTCGGAAATATGTGGCGGCGACACTTTTACAGAAAAAACTTACATATTCTCCGAATAAGCGAATGATTATTATTACCGGCGCGTAATTCGTGAACAGTTTAATGATTTCGGCGGCGGAAGTTATGCAAAAAATTATCCTATCTCTTGAGAAAAGAAATGACGACGGATACGACAATTCTGACATTTTCGCACGCATTTCGAGAGCCGCGAGTACCAATTCGACGGAACGGGAAAAAAAGAATGTCAAATTGCGCTATCGTTGGAAGACGCTTCGAGTGCTCCCGCAACCTCTTTCGCAGCGACAAAATAGGGATGAGAGCTAGAGAGAATAATGGGGAACGCCCTATCGTTCCCCCTAACACCACATTCTCGAAAACGAACGCAAATCTAACGCCTCCCCTCGACGGGCACATCTTGTCGCCGCCGTCATAACTACGAGCGGGAGAAAAGCGACGAAGGCATTTTGACGTCCCAGAATAAATTCCTCGAGCCACTTAAAGACGCGCCAACACGTCGTGTGCCTCCCATCCTAGAACTCCCTCCGTTCAACCGCCCACGCACCTCATGATCCATCTCAATGCACAATGCCTCGTCACCAACCTCTACGTGCCCCTCCCAATTCCCCTTTCTCTCTCCCCCACCTTATCACCTTCGCCAATCTCGCCCTCCATTCTCCCCTCCCGATCGTGAGCTCCCGGCACAACTTGGACATATCTCCGCTGCGATTTTTTTGTTTCATTTTTAAATCCGCCGCAAAACGGCGGGCCGTTGATTTTCTCTTCTTTCCAATCCGAACGAGCAAAAGCTTTGCGGAAATATTGACGATTCGTCAAACATCTTAGTTCGAATCGTGCCCCGGCTGTGAGGGAGGGGGGGGGGGGGAATAAATAGGTCGGGCGATAAATCATTCGTGAACCGCCGTCGCAATGCACACTGTTAAGGTAACGCCCGTCCCACCTTAAGACTTTTAACTTTCACTACGAGGCACTCCCACGCAAACTCACCCACCCGCCGTCTCTCCCCTCCCCCACTCATACTCCCCCCCCCTCCCCCAGCCGTACTCCTACCGCCTCGCTTTTCTCTCCCTATATCAAACCCTTCCACGACTCAAAGGCAATGCGCTAGACAGACGCAAGGGCGTGTCAAAGTAAGGCGAACTGCCGAGTGGGGGTATTATAATTAAGGCGGACAATAAACGATAAAATTCCGAGATGGGAGCTAGAGGAACCCGGATGGAAGGATTAAAAAGGAACCGAGAAAACCGTGCCGCGCGGCCCCTAATTGGCGTAGATTTATGGGAATACCGGCAGGGAGACGAGTAACTTAATATAAATCAATTAAAACGCTCAAAAGAAATAAAGAGGTGGAGGGAGAAAGGGACTAGAGGGGTGATGGAGAGAATAGGGGAAGACTTACAGACCCCTCTATATGGAGACTGTAAAAAGAGAAAGTGGAGGAAAGTAAGTAGAAAGGGTTGAGAGAAATGGAGTGAGGGGAGTTGAAAAAGATTATGGGACAGTCAAAGCGAACTTGGAAGAAGAATACCGATAAAAGCGTTGTACTTGCGTTGCCGTAATGGTTAGCGTCAGAGGAATAACAAAAAGGGCCGACGCCACAGAGCCCACGTATTTAAAATAATATTTATCCGCTAAAATACATATCCCGAACGTTTATCTAACGCTCAATCCTAAAGCAGCGCGTTCACCCAGGGGGTCCTAACCTTTTCGTTGTGAAGAGCACGAATTTATTCCATAGAACATCAAGCGAGCACCACTATACTTCTGTAAAAACTAGGAATGAATAAAATGAATAATAAAAGCAGACCAATTTCAAAGTTATTATTTTTTTACATTTGGAAGGTAAATAAATTAAATTCTTGAAACTGGAGAGCGCGATTTTGAGCATCTCAGAAGAGCACCGCGAGGCTGCCCAAGACCGCGATGGTGCTCACGAGCACCAGGTTGGGAACCTCTGCGTTAACCACTCGCCACACGCAGCGAATCGGCCCTCAGACGTGGCGAATGATTGCTCTATGCTAGTTATATTTAGTTTTCTGCTATTTCTGCACGATTTCAGAGTATGAGTGAAAGAAAAAGAATGCCAAGCGTCACAAAGAAGGTTTAATTTTGTAATAAAAAATACTTGATCTTTCTTCAACGATATCAATTTTGCCACTGCTTACTTGATTTTTCCTGGATGTGCAATAATAAAACTTAATTTACGGATAAATAATAAACAAATAAAAATCGGCAACAACGGATAATGTAACCTCACACCTACTTTCGAAAGATTCCGCATTCTCTTCATTAATATTTCATGCATTTCGTATCACGTAGGTGACCAGTTCGCTTTATTCGCGAAACTTCGGTTAGACGCGCTAATCGAGGAATGGTGAATAAATGACGATACTGAGGAAATCAAATGTCCATCAAAACCCGCGAGAGACTGGGAAACATCAAAAGTGCGCAAATGATCCGGTGAGATGTTATGGTCGCATGAATGCATTTTAGCGTGGCAACGAAGCGTCACGAAGGGTGCGGCCGAATCCTACGTGGCCATTTGTGTAACGCAAACCGACCACGAAAACCGATGGCGCCGACAAGAGAAACTGTACAATAAAACATATACCGTGCAAAGAAATTGCTAAGTAAAAAAAACGCTTTCCATCATTCAGTTTTTTTCACATATGTTATTAACAGACGAATTCAATAATGTAGAAAACCACGGTAGAGATTACAGTTACTGGTATTAACGCAAGGAATACAACCTGTTTTATAGTGCAATTCGTTTTTTTTTTTCAAAACATACTGTTAAAATGAAATATGAGTTACATCCCAGTAATTAAGCACGTTTGAAACGACATTCGTTAATTTGACTTGTTGAATTAGTCGGAGGATTTATATTCGGCAACCACGCGCGAGTTACTCTCGGAAACGAAATTTATAATCGTTCATGTTTTGAAAACACGCTTTTAGGATCCTATTATTCGACATGACTCTTATTATACGATAATTACATAGAAACACGACCTAAAAATGGAAGATAAATGCGCAATAACATAATCGAAATTACTTCATCTTCGAGCGAAGCATTTAGTGAAATACGCGTTTTTGATGGAGAAGACGAAAACAAAATACTTAATCCACAGCCAATTCATTGGGAAACAAAACTCCTTTCTTGAAACGAACAAAATGACATAAAAATAAATTCCTCGTACTGATTCCGGATTCCAAATCATCGATACATGCAGAAAAAGTCGCATAGTATCACTTTCCATAAATTTTCCAAAATCGCGCAGTTATAAAACAAAGGAAGTCAAGGACGCAAAGACAAAGTATGTCCACGAACGAAAAATCACCCATAAATAGAAAGGAAAAAAGAAAAACCTGATATACTGATGGAACCAAACAATCCAATCCACACAATATATCGATTAAAATGCAAGGAAGCAGGGGCACAGCCCATGAATATCAATCCATTCTCAGAAGACCTCATGTCCAATACGCTTGCTAATCTCCACATGAGGCCTACTGATGATATTCATTAGTTTTCCTCATTCTTCTAATTTCGAAATTGAACACGAAATTTACATTTTTCGTTCACTGTCCCATAGTAAACTACGTGGAATCAAGGTTTAGTTATACTACTAAGAGAGAAAAAGAAAATTATGCAAATAATTTTATATCACGTGACGAAGAGAAAGGAAAATATTGCTTTGCTTGTATGGAATTTATGGCTAATCAGCCTCTTGAATTATTATAGGCATTACTCCTTCCACACCAAACACACATATAAGGGAGGAGGGAAACCCTGTGCCGGCATTAGCCTACTCTTTACGAAGAGAACTGCTAACGTCCCTTCCGAAGGACTTACGCGGTCTCAGAATGAAAAATATGTGCAATCAGAAGCGTATATGAGGAACTCTATAAGTCTGACGAACATTGATATTCTATATAAAACAGGCTCAACTGTATGGTATTTATCACGCATAAGAATCTCAACTTTCGATACAGCAAGAGCTGAGAAATTTCCGAATTGAATTTCTTCTTCCGCGACGAATTACCTCTTCTAGGTTACGTTCAATTAAAATTTAGTTTAGCATTTTTCGCTGCTTGAGTAAGATGGAACTTTGGCGAGAAATTTTGAAGCATTTTTTTACCCCCCACATTAATATAGTATGTCAGATCAACAAAAATTTCGAGACGCCTCACTGACCAGAAAGACAACCTTTCGCGAGGTAAAATTTCAAAGTTTTGCCGGAACATAGGGCGATCTTACGAATGTAACTGTGACTTAAACAGAGCAACTTTCCATAACTTAATTGTTAACCATTTTTGGGCAGAAATTCCAGCGACCGCTATAGTAATTATAGTACTCCGCTCCACCCCTCGGGGAGGGGGCGGGAAAGAGAGTTGCCAAAGACCCGATAGCTATCAACTCCTTCGCCCGTTGATTATCAACGTGTATTTCACCGGAAATAGCAGATGTAGTCATCCAACGGGCTCGACGTCTGCATCTTAGAAAAATTAATGATTAACGGAGACACTATCAATTTCCACTTCCCAAAAAGAAAATCCTGAATTGACATATTGAGATGAGCCACCGAAGGGCAACTGCCTGGAAATTAAAAGGATCGTCTGGTGTTTCAGAAAGTTCTATGGTTACAGGAATTTCACATACCTTCTCGCTATAAAGCAAGAGATAGGCTCCGTTAGTCATTACCGGTAAACTTTGTTTGGCTAACTTTAGCCGGCTAATTCGAGATGGCATGAATTATTTCAATACGTTTACAACTAAACGTTAAGTACTGCGCAGGAAAAAGTTACAAGCATGCTACTTCATAGAGGATACATTCATTTAAAAGAATTTTATCATCGAAATCGTACTATCCTTACAGTCAGCGGAAATTCACAAATTAGTGGATGAATTCAATACAGAGCGAACGAATTTTTTCGTTCTATATTTAAAATGCTTCGATATTCAATAAAATTCATTCGATTTTATTTTAATTGAAAAACTCGTTGAGACTCCCAAAGGAGAGATACTTTCTTCGCCGAAGGCATAAGCTATGCAAATGCTCGTTTCAATACCCGAGATAATAAACGCTTTAGTCAACGAGATTCGCATTCCGACTACAAAATAGCCGCTCTCAGTGGTAATTCACCCATCGTTGATTCCAAAAACCTGCGACGGAAAACAACTCGAACTTTTTTATGTCCATAGAAATCAAATCGATCACCGACTGTGTTCAAGCCGTAAGATGATCTCCATAATTCGTTTTTTTATCGTTAAGACTATCACGGCGACATTTTCGCCGCCGATTTCTTTTTGTTTAAACCACGAAGAAAATGTTATACCCGGTCACGGCACACTCGCGACGCCTCGTCATTTCAGCTAACGCTAGAAATGAGACGCGTGACAAGCGTGTCGGATTCCGCGGCGCCCTCGCTGTCTCACTCACTCTCTATTTCTCTTCCCCCAACTGCTAGCACAAGTCACCGTCGACTACGAGAATCTCTGGGTCACGGACATCGACCTCTTAGCTGCCCGAGGCGATTCCCTATCGTGATTCTCACGGTTGCGCCAGGACATCCCTAATGCCTCAACCGCTTCGCACACCTACATGGCGGCTACGAAAACACGAGGCATTCGCTCCGAAACCAAGCTACATATAAGGAAGTTGATGGTCCTCCAGCAAGAACTTTTTAGACTGCTCAAGAGGAATTTCCACACCGGGCGAAACAGTCTTCCGAGTGTTTTTAGTTGCTTTACCGGCAATCCAAAGGTAGATTTCGTTCACAAAGGAATTATCGAGCTCGCCGTATGACTGAAACCAAATTGATCAATTACATAGCTCAAATGGCTACGAAAAGGCTGGAAAAAGTAGATTTACGATACAACGCAGTCGTCATCAATGGTGAATTGCCAATTGTGCAGTTATTAGATCTCCACTAATGCTGGGTATTAGGTAGCTCTGATATCGGTAAAAAGGCTGGGAAAAGCAGACGCTCATCTACTCTACAAAGTAGCCGTTATATATGGCGATTCGACAATTGTACAGTTTTAGATCACTGATTCTGGCCCATTTTATGACCGAAACGCGCATCTGATTTTCCCAAACTTTTCACAGCTTCCATAATAAGCATACAAGTATAAAAATTAAAAATTGAGCAATTATCTTAGTCATCTCCAATGATAACCTTGTTATAGCAATTGGAATACCTAAGACAAGTATTGAATTTTTTAATTTTTGATAATGATTTAATTCCGGAATATATTTTTAGCGATAAAGCGAGCTCGACAACTCTCCAGCGAATTTTTACAGCTATCATTTTCCCCGGCTCGTCAAAACAATACCTACTTTAATAAATCGACGGCGCTAAAATCCAAAGAACGACACGACGCTTAATTTTGTACAATTACTACCAATCCGACAGAGACCTACCGACAAGATCGTAAACGCAATTTGCGACGCTTCGCAGAAGTCCGTCGCCGATTCGAAAAAAACATTCAGCCTAAAAAAATAAGGCTCGCGCACAACACGTGATCATATCCTTACGGACCCGCGCGCATTACAGACCGAAACAAAAGAGCAAGAGAGGACGAAGTGCTGAGACAAAGAGGCGAATTTAAAAAACTCCTCCGGGTGGACCCCGTCCTGTAAAAGTTTCAGTGGACATCATCAAGTCAATTGGTTATTTGACGGATGGAGGCGTCACGCATTAAAAAAAGAGCCGAGGACGGGCGAAGTGACGAGGAAGAAGCGTGAGTAATGGTTTTGGAGCGTACGAGATATATAGGGAGAAGATGGAAAGGGTTAAGGAACGGGAGAGGTGGGGGTTCACGGTGACCTGGGTGTGGGAGGAGTGAGTGTAATGAGAGGAATTATACGGAGGAGGAAGCGTTATTAGTTGTATCCGTTATAAAGAGAGGTACACGAGGGAGTGTAATGTGGGGAATTAAAGTGAGGTAGTGGACATGGAATGGTGCAGAGAGGAGTCTGAAGGGGAGGGGTGGATAGGAGGGGGGATAGAGGGAGGGGGGATAGAGGGAGGGGGGATAGAGGGAGGGGGGATAGAGGGAAGGGGGATAGAGGGAAGAGGGATAGAGGGAAGGGGGATAGAGCGAGAAGGAATAGAGGGAGGGGGTAGAGGGAGGGGGCAGAGGAAGAGAGGACAGAGGGAGGGAGGACAGAGGGTGGTGGGCAGAGGGAGGGGTGGAGAGAGAGAGAGGGAGGGGGCAGATGGAGGGGGGAAAAATGGAGGGGGCAGAGGGAGGGGTGACAGAGGGAGGGAGGACAGAGGGAAGGGGGACAGAGAGAGGGGGAACAGAGGGAGGGGGCAGAGGGAGGGGGGAAGATGGAAGGGGAGAGGAGGAAGGACAGAGGGAGGGGGCAGAGGGAGGGGGGGCAGAGGGAGGGGGGGCAGAGGGAGGAAGAACAGAGGGAGGGGGCAGAGGGAGGGGGCAGAAGGAGGGGGCAGAGGGAGGGGGGAAGAGGGAGGGGGGCAGACAGACAAACGACTTTATTAGGGCGAAATTGAGACTATGTAGAGGGAGGGGGGCAGAGGGAGGGGGGCAGAGGGAGGGGGGCAGAGGGAGGGGGGCAGAGGGAGGGGGGAAGAGGGAGGGAGGCAGAGGGAGGGAAGGGAGGGGGGCAGAGGGAGGGAAGGGAGGAGAAATGGGGAGGGGTTGGTAATGCGTTGATGAGAGAGAGGGTGGAGGGAATGAGGGCGGGAAGAGCGGGGGAGATATGTAGTGGGAGGAACGAGGAACTGAATAGGGCGTTAGGTGCTACGGTAAGGAAAGCGAGAAAAGGGTGGACGGATGGAAGGAATGCCGGAAATAAATAGGAAAAGGTGAGAGCATCGTACGGGCATATTTTCATTTTTTTTCTTTGCAGCCCTGCATGCACATATATGAAATACTTTTTTATCCGATCCAAAAGGATTAAATCGCTACACATAGAAATGATAATAATAACGAGCGCGATTTACTCTTTTCAATGTTTGCAGGATTGAAAATTAACGTTTTGCAGATAAAATGGCCCCGTTGAACGCATTTAAAATCCCATTATTTCATTACGATTAGGTCGACAATAATTCATCCCAGATGAACGGGACTGAATCATTCTGTCCGGGAGTTTAGGCTCATTTTGAAAGTTTCGCGTATCTATAGAACAGTGGTTTTCAAACTAGCGGTGCATGAAAGAAAAAAATGGTGTACAGAAAATTTAAGTGAATGTATTTGATTTAATTATATACTATACTATATTATACATCAGTAACTGTCAAGCTTCGCGTATTTTCATAAGAAGATAATTTTAAATTACAAATAAATTGTTAGCTACACCCATATTTACGTATTTATTTCTTAATGTTTTCAATCATTTGTGTAAGGTGTGCGAAAATTTTTTTTTGTTTTAATGGTGTCGCCATACAAAACGTTTGGGAACCACTGCTACAGTGTTGCCAACGACAAAAAAATAAATCCGCTAATTCGTTGTAAATAATCCCCCAGATTTAGACAAAAATAAGCTAAGGCTCTGTTTCAAAAAGCAACGAAATAAATCAAGTTTAGAAATAGAATTAATTATTGAATTAAAAATGTTATTTTTAAAGACATGAAAGAATCTCTTTAGAGAAAAAATTCTTAAAAGAGAAGAGAGAAGAAAAAAATGAACGGATTTTGAAAAAGAAGGTTACAATAATTGAAACTAACGCATTGGATATATGTAAATGCTACGCCGAGTCTAAATTTGGTAAACAAAGATCACATACTAATGTATGTTCCCAGCTGATTCACCTCTTGCCTACGCGCAATGGGTATCTAAGAGGTACTGAAATGAATAGCGGGATAGCAAGGGAGAAGAGAAACCCGGTGCCGGCATTGGCCTACTCTTAACGAAGAACACCAAGGGGACCAACGGCTTAACGTCCCTTCCGAAATTTGCGCCGTCTCCTCAAACCACACAAACAGGGGGCCGGGCGACCTTGGAATAAATCCTACTTGTGCAGGATTCGTGTCCGCTGCCTTTTCAAGCAACAGGCGAGTAGGAGCCAGCGTCCTAACCACTACACCACCGGCACCCAAAATTTGGTACGTTTTCAACTTCAATAGAGTAATACCTGTTTTCTTAAATGGAAATACAGAGAAATCAATAAACAGGGTGATTCAGGAGGAATGTGCCAAACTTGGATGATAGATTAATCAAATGATTTTGAGTAAAAAAGGTCCTATAAACATGGGCCCGATTCGGAAAGGTTAAGGAGTTATGGCTGTTTTAATATAAGAAAATTTTAACGTAGATTGCAGGCTTCAGGTAATAGACTGTTGGCAACACTTTCGATTGTTGCCTGCCAAGAGTCTATTAACGAAAATCTCAAGCAGCGACATGTTATAAATGTCACAACGACGCAAGACAGACAACAATGCACAGTGTTTGCGAACAGTCTATTACCGTAATCCTCCAATCTACGTAGGTACATTGAAATTGCCTTATTTTAAAACACACCTAACTTCTTAACATTTCCGAATTGGAACCATGTTTATAGGAACTCTTTTAATCAAAATCTCTTGATTAATCCATTCTCCAAGTTTGGCACATTCCTCCTGAATCACCCTCTATAGCGATGGTAACAAAATATTATTTAACAATTACAAATGAAGAACTAACATGTTATACAATAACTGACGTCACGCTCAATAAATAAAACCACCTTAAACGGCTGATATCTTCAAAAATAAACAGGAAGAACTTATTCCAGTCACGCTTCACAAAACACTGATGCACTCTCTCTAAGGATGTTGTTTCTACGATAATTCTAGTGAAACTGATGCCGAAAGAACGTTTTTTCACAAGGGGTTTAAAATTTCATAAAACTACATTTCCTAGAAAAGCTAGCTGTCCCGTCCATCTTGAGACTATTAGGGTCCCAGGGTCATTTTGCTTTACCCGTTGCGTAGAGAGAAGACAAAGACCCTGACGCAACCCTTTTTTCCATTCGGTGTGGGGTATCTTCCGGTCACCATTCCGTTGGGAAATGGGATGAGAGAATGAGCGACAGAAGAACAAAAGAGGAACAGTAAAAGAAACGTGCTTCAGTAATTCGTAAAGGAAAATGAAAGGACGAAAAACTAAACCATTTGCAATTACGTAATGTTTTGCATCAAACAAAGTACCCCAGTTTGGGAAACCTTGCTTTAGAAGATTCAATTTTCGTTAAATTAATTAATCCGCTATGCGCTATTTAACATTTTTGTACCCCAGATGGTCGACGAAATAAGCTAGATCTAGCGGGAAATATCCCAAATTGGCAACACTACACTGCTATAGCCGTAGTTCATCTTTAGGGGGTTGGGTAACGAATGCGTAGTAAGACGTTTGTGGAGAGAGGAGAAACCACAGTGAAAATAAGGAATCTGCATACTGCGAGAAAGACAGCGACGAGGTGAGACATAAGTGCCAAGAGGGAAGGAGAGAAAATGGGAGGGGCAGTGCGTGCGGAAAAGATAAGAGAAAAAAAGTTAATGATATACAACTGCCGTGCCACTCTAACATGAGCTCTGACATAAATCAAAGGAAGGAATGACGTTGCAAAATCACATACAGTAATCCCTCCATTTTCGCGGGTTTCATATTCGCGGTTTCGCTTATTCGCGCGGGAATTATTGTGAAAAGTTTCAATATTCGCGGGAGGTAAACTTCACTTATTCGCGGTCGCCTATCTTAAAACACCGTGCGATACAACGTTATGCGGTACACATGCTGCATAAAAGATGACGCAGTAATATTCTACGCCAATCTACGCATTTTTTCACTGTAAACTTCATCCAAATGCTCTCTAGGTATTGTAAATACATCTTTCCGTTGAAATAATTTGCAAAGAGGAGATAAATGACATGTTATGATCAATATTCCATGGAGTGTTGACTCTGCCGTTCTCTGCTTGGCTATCTGTAATTCAGGTGACTAATAAGATGTTTATCTAACCCAATTGAGAACGAAGCAAGCTTAGTTTTTAGTTGAAAAGGGATTAGGTAGGTTAGAATGGGAGGAAGAAAAGAGAAAGGGAAGAACGGGAATTTTTCCGATGGATTATCTACAAGATATCGAACGTCACACAGTGTAA
This sequence comes from Tanypteryx hageni, assembly GCA_028673005.1. NCBI lineage: Eukaryota > Metazoa > Arthropoda > Insecta > Odonata > Petaluridae > Tanypteryx > Tanypteryx hageni. The sequence goes on along the minus strand of CM054120.1, from coordinate 54,466,389 downwards.
AAGCGAAACGAAAAAAATCGGAATATTTGCTGTCCTGCTTAACAAAAAGCGGGACCCATGGTTTTATTTCCAAGTAGGAACGGTTATCCTAGATCAGGGGTCGGCAAACTTTTGAGACGGAAGAGCCAAACCTGTCCCTCACAACGATTTCAAAATTATTCGAGAGCCATAAATATATTTTTTTAAATAAGAAAAATTTAAAGTAATATTATAAAAAGTTATAATAGTAATTATATCTTTATTAAATGAAGAAAAAATCACAAAAAAGCACAAAAAATTACTCTCATTGGTTTAATCAGTGTGAGCAATGAGCTTGCCTTTCCTTAGAAAGTTTCTGTATGTCCGGTTTGTAACTAGTCGTTTTTAATTTAAGGCACGATTCTAAGTTGGCATCAGTAATTTCAATTTACATTTAATGAAATTCATGTTAGAAAACGATTGCACACATAAATATGTAGACCCGAAGATACTGAGAACACCAAATGCAAATTTTTTCAACTCACGATATGAGTCCGGATGTCCGGAAGACTATTCCAAGTATTGAAAATCATTGAGTCTGCCTTCTGTAGGTCTTTTATAGCAGTCTGCTTGTGCTGTAAAATCAGACTCTATTTTTCTTTTTCCAGTTCTTCTATTTCAGTACCAAGACGTACAAATTTGGAGCTCCATAAGTCTTTGCTTGTCAAGTCCAGCAATTGTATTTCAAAATTAGCCGTGTCAATATCAAACGGAGAAAAATTTAATTCCTTCACATTGGCATTAAAAGGATTTGTAATAAAAGCTAGAGTCGCTTTATCATTTATAAATTCCTGAAACCTTTGAAGAAAAGATTCTCTAATGTTTAAAACTTCTGTCATGAAATAATCTTTGTTAATGAGGGCATTGTTTTCTCGGCGATGTTGAGACAAGTTTGGGAAACGAACTAAAGTTCCCCTCTCTAAATCTTCAGCGAACAGAATCAATTTCTTTTCAAACGAAATAACTTCTTCTAGCATTGAAAAAGCAGTATTTCCCTTGCCTTGTAACTTACGATTGAGCTGATTCAGTTGTGATGTAACGTCCACCATAAAGTACAATTTTTGCAACCACTGATCTTCTGTTAATTCTGGATATTGAACACTCTTGTTGTCGAGGAATAGTTTGATTTCATTTATGCAAGATGCAAAACGCTTTAACATGTCGCCTCTGGAAAGCCATCAAACCCTGTTGTACTGGAGAAGATCTGTATACTCGCACTCCAATTCACTTAGCAACTCTTTAAATTGCCGATGGTTAAGTCCCCTTGCTATAATGGTATTAATAATCTTAATTACCAATTCCATAATTTTACCAATTTCTTCTGGAAATGTTTGTGCACAAAGTGCTTCCTGGTGGAGTATGCAATTGAAAGTAATCACTTCATGATTAATTTTTCCTTTTAAAATTGATACAAAACCCTTTTTCGCTCCCGTCATACTTTTCGTATCATCGGTTGCAATTGACACAATTTGATTGGGTGGGATATGATTTTTTTTCCATGCATTCAAGGATGGCATTTTCTATGTCCTCTCCACGCGTTTGGCCCTTGAGTGGCAATAATCCCAGAAGTTCTTCTCTCGGACCCTCAGATGATATATGGCGCACAAAAAGGGAAACTTGGGCTGTGTCCTTGATGTCGCAAGACTCATCTACCGCATTTGATAAAGCTGAAGTTAATTTAACGTCTTCGACTTGTTAGTTGGTCACATTTGAGGACACTTTAGCTGTCCTATCTGCTACTGTTTTGGCAGATAACGGTATGTTTTTAATGTTATTTAAAATCTCTGCTTTGTTTTTGAAATCCCGAAAAAGTTCTTCAGATGCATTAACAAAACAACATTTTACATTTTATTTATTCACCATCTATGAACGGTTTTCCTCTCTTAGCGATCTCCTGACTCACTACGAAGCTTGCAATATTAACATTATTGGCAGACTGTATCCAATAATTAAATACAGAACTTGATTTTTCAACATTTTTCTGAAGTTCTTCAACTCCTTCTGGCAAATGTGGCATGTTTTGTCGTGAAGTGTCTCTCCAAATTTGACTTTTTGTTGTGCGCCAGTTTTTATTGGCAAATAAGACAGGTTGGAAGGCCATCTGAGTTCGAGATAAACGCAAAAGATTCAGTCCATTCAGTTTTAAAGTCACGATGCTCATCTATTGTTTGTCTTAGTTTTTTCTTCGTAGCCATGTTGAAAAGCACCCTAAACAATATATTTTATTTAACACGTTTTATAAATACATTATATAAAAAGAAAATAAAAAGAACTAAGTGATTATTCAAAATAATAAATAACAATAATTCGAAAATATAATAAAAATAAATCTCACCAGTAACACGTTTTATTATAACAGTTGCACGTGAAATAAAACACGCCGCGGTAAATATCCACCGTCAACGTATCTAAATATAATAAAACCAATATTATATATATATATATATATATATATATATATATATATATATATATATATGTATATATATATATATATATATATATATATATATATATATATATATATATATATATATATATATATGCATGTATATATATATATATATTTGAAATAATTGCCTTTATAATAATAATAATTGCCAGGTTGCCTTTATCAACAATACCTTGTAACTTGTAGTAAACTTGGATGAGAAGATTAATGCAGTTTCTGGATGCACCCAGCCAAAAGAGAATACTAAGTTGCAGAAACAGCAAAGCGACACGGACTCCACGTTCGCGCAACTACACAAAAAACAACTACACGTGCCTCCCCTAGATTCCCCGCTTTCACATTTCGCCATTGCCAACGTTGCCTTGCCCAGTAGAGGGCGCCCGTGCGCTCACTTATTAGTCACTTTGTTTGGCTGCCCTGCCTACCATGTGCTCAACCATCCCCTCCACTCCCTCTGTATACCCCCTCCACGCTTGCTTTCCCCTCCCTAACGTCACGCTTCGCGCATCTTAGTGCCACGAAGTTTTGCGAGACCTATAAAACAAATGAAATCACCATTATGTGAATAAAATCCTCTAAAATTTTTACAAATGAAACTATGATAGTTTTATTTTCAATTTTACTTCAGAGCCACATGTGCGCACCCAAAGAGCCGCATGTGGCTCGCGAGCCGCAGTTTGCCGACCCCTGTCCTAGATTAACTGTGGTCATTCGCCTCGGAGGTTCCCATTTTGTAAAGAAATCGTTCGAGAATATCTTCTGCATTCAGTATGGAGCTGTGAGTCGTTTTGTTAGCGGCCTAACGTTCTCTCTAATACAGTTAGTACCGTGGAATGATGCGCTTTTAAATGGCAGGGCGTAGAGGGTTACTATTGATGTTTAACGCCGGCCTTTAAAGGATCTGTAGTTTCAAAAACCTTTTTGTGCTTGCTTACAGTATTTTACACCATAGCCCCAAAACGCAAAGGCAATGAAATGAGCGCCGATAAAAGAGCGAGAAGAGCAAGAAAAGTTATCATTAAGTGAAAAGGTTGAATTGTTAGAAAAGCTGTCACAAGGCGAAAGTGTAGCTTCCGTTGGTAGGGTATATAACACCAACGAATCAACTGTGAGGTACATAAAGAAAAAGGAGGCAAGTATACGGGCTCATGTAAGTGAAAGTGCGCGTGAAAGTGCGCCTAAAAGTGCCGAATGATCGTGACATCGAGAAGATGGAAAATACCCTATATACTTGCATCGAAGATCAACCGCGAAAAAATACCATTGAGTAGCCAGGTGAAACGCAAAAAAGCGCTTCGCTTATACGAACGTTTAAGGGCAACATCGGCCACTGAAGGAAGCAGCATCAATTCATTCACAGCAAGTATGGGATGGTTGGAGAAATTTATAAAATGATATACTTTACATAATGTTCAAATAAGTGGGGAATCGGCATCGGCAGATACTGGAGCAGCTGAAGCTTTTCCAGGTCATCTTAAAAATCTCATCGAAGAGAAGGGATACAAAACCGAACAAGTTTTAACGCTGACGAGTTGGGCTTATTTTGAAAGAATATGCCTTCGCGAACATTCATCTCCAAAGAAGAACGTTCGGCGCCTGGATTTAAAGCAGCTAAAGACAGGTTAATCTTCCTTCTCTTTGCCTATGTACCCAGGGGTTGCATGATTAAGCCGGTGTTGATTTATCGTTCACTGAATTCTCATGCGTCGAAAGGGAAAAATAAGCATAAATTACATAGTTGTATTCTGGCGTTAAAACAAGAAGGCCTGGTCACCGAAACAATTTTTATGAATAGGTTTCATATTAGTTTTATTCATGAAGTCGAAAAATATTTAGTCTAAAAGAATTGGAATTTAAACTCCTTCACATTTTAGATAATGCGCTTGGTCATCCGCAGGGTATTCAATTTGCACATCTGAATATAGAAGTTATCTTTCTGCTCCCAATACAACTTCTCCAACCCTTAGACCAAGGAGTGATTGCTGCGTCCAAGAGCTACTATACCCGTCCCACATTCCGCTACATCTTACATTAAATGAAATGGAACTTGACACCACAATGACTGTCACCGAATGCTGGGAATATTATACCATTGCATATTGCATACAAAACATTAAAGAGTCAATTGAAGAGGTGAAACCTTTGACTATAAACGCATGTTGGGGAAAATTGTGGAAGGAATCTCTCATTAACTTCGATGGATTTCCTACACCTGATGTAGAAGTGAAGATGATTGCAAGGATGGCACATGATATTGGAGAGGAGGGGTTTAAGGATTTTCAACCATTTCCTGGATCGCCAATGGATGATCCACAGGAGGGAGCCTCGTCCAACTAACGTTTCTATCGCCGCAATTATCATTATCATTAAAGGGATATCAACACCGTTATTAAAGGCATAAGTCATCATTTATTTACTGTTTTATGAATGCATTAAGTTGTAAATGAACTACCATATCTACTCAAATTATTCTAGCAATTTTTCCTTAAAATAGTGCGAATAAAATATTGGGTGCGTTATTACGTCTACTGTTTATTTTTTCTTAATCCCACGTCGATAAGTAAAGATTCGAGAATAACAGCTTATGCTTATTAATATTAAATATAAGTTTAAAAAATAATAACAATGTTATTACTATATAAACTGGGGTAGCTGTTCCCTTAACCCTATTTATCCCATTAGCCTTTAGTATCTATATTCACGGTTTCTATATTCGCGACGTTTTTCAGGAACGTAACCCCCGCGAATATGGAGGGATTACTGTACAAAAAGGGACCAAAGAGAAAGGGAGGTACAGCGGTTGTGCACGGTGCGCCGACGTTGGTATTCGGAGATTGTTTGGATTTATAATTTTTTCTTAGCTCCCAGAGCTCAAGTTAGACTACATCGGTTGTGAGTAATATTTTTCATTATATGACTCGTTTTTTTCTTCATTTTTTAGCCGTGGTCGAAATCACCCTAGCAAGAGGTCTTCTACAATATCTCACAAATTCGCATATTTTATCGAAGTTTTTAAATAAAAAAAATATTATTAGATAGAGCGCGAGTAAATAAACATCGTATTTTTTAATTTTAATCGTTTTTCAGTCTTAAAGCAGACATAGTTATCGGTCACGTGCAAGAGTTGATGGAAAGAAGGAAAAAACTGCCCCAACCGAGAATTGAATCTGGATCTTCCACTTGCTGGGTACAATTCCCGACCGAGGCCGAATTTTCCTCTTGCTTTCCATCAAATCTAGCAGTCTAGCAGATGCCTTCAAGTACATAAAGACCTACACTTTCCTACCCATAGGCGCGGGAGTGATAGGAGGAAAAGATTTAGGGGGAGGGTAATAGAAAAATAGAAAATGTGAGAGAAGGCATCCAACGGAATGATGCAGCGAGGGAGAGAAAAGGGAGGAGAGAGAGGACGACAGAGGAGTGATATGGGTTAAAAAAAATTGAGAGATGTTGTACAAAGAGCATGTTATGCGAGCGAAGAGAGAGAGAGAGATGGTGGAGTGAACGAAGGCTGGTATTGGGGGGAGGGAGATAGGAAGGGGAAAGTGAGTGGAGACAGCGAGGGGAGAAATGCGGGTGAAAAATAGTGGAAAAGAGTTTGAGAAATGTGGAAAGTGAGGAGTGGGATGGGGTGATGGTGGGGAGGGCGAGATTATGGCAAAGGGGTGGGCGAGCGGAAGGAGAGAGAGAGAGAGAGGGAGAGACGATGTGGAGAAGGGAAAGGGGGAGGGGAGGACGAGGACTCAATGATCATCTTTAGCGCGCGGAGCGAGAAAAGGAGAATGGGAGCAGAGAGACACACACATTCGGATGAGTTTTCCATGGGACGGAAGGCACGCCTAACAGCGGATGGAGAGGGAGGGAGGGAGGCGTGTCCGGAAGTGTGGCAACACTGCCTCCCAGGGGCTCGTCCTTCCTCTTCTCCCCACCCCTCTCTCTCTCTCACCCTCTTCGTTTGACTCCTTGTGCCTGCTCTCTCTCTCCTCCCCTCTCACTCTTCCCCTCCTCTCAGTTTCTCACTCTCTCTCTACCTCTTTCTCCCCTTCCCACTCAAAACACCAGACTTCCTTGGCTTACAACTGGAGAACACAAGTTGCTCGCTGTATTCCTACCCTGACCCTCCATTCCGAGAAATACGTGAGTCAAAATGGCGGATATGGAGCGCCTGGAATTGGACATCTACATGTTTAGACGTGGCTAAATGCTTTCGGTGATTGGACGTAGGTAGCGGTGAGGTTGGAACTCGTTTGAAAATGGTAGGCAGGATGCTAGAGAGGATGAAAGTTCCGACTGTACCGGGAAGGGGATAAATTTGCCTCAGACAAAAATAAAGTCGGGATGCTGCTAGGCGATAAATCTTCATTCAATACTATCTGATCGCAAATTATGTTGATTCCTAGAATCATCGATTATAAGAGTGGAAATGGTGGTTCTTCTTCAAAACAAAAGGTGCACAAGATCTCGGATGTTAGTTAATGGTTGTAATTTTTTAACGCATGTGAACACAGCGTATGGGGTGGCCCATAAGTATCAACAAACTGGTTATGATGAAACAAATATGAAAAATAAAGTAAAAAGTGAAAGTATATTTTTAAAAACAAGTTTAGACATTTTTATTGAGGTGTTTTTATTTTGTGATTTGAATAATGAGTTAATATTTCCGAAATATATTTTTCAATTCACTTTAATTTTTTTCATTTTTGTTTCGTACAAACAATTGGGACTTGTGGGCCACTCTGTACGTAAAGTACAAATGTTAATATTTGTATAAATGAACAGCGAAACAACGCGATTTTTTTAAAGTAAATAAAACAACAAAAAGGGAGTACTCCAAGAATCGGTCTCATCTAAAGTTGACCAAAGCAAGGGAATTCCTTTGGCAGAATTGACCGGTTTTTTATAACTTAACATTTTTATGACTTTTTCCTTCGCGGTCTCTTGCTCCTTATGGTCTTTGGTCACACACAAATGACGATTCTGTGGATGCATGACTTTCATTTCTGTGACACTAACCACACCGCCTAACGACGGGAATCTTGAGAGGACCAAGTCCTAAAAAAAGCCACGAAGACCATTCCGTTTTTTTTTATTCACGTTACCGCCCATGGGTACTGTAAATCCTTCCCAATAAATACTCTTACAGCTCCTAAAAGCAGGAGCGCGGAAAGCTGTTGCTCAGAACGTGTTCAAATAACATTCATCGTTCTGAAAAAATGTTTTACCTCTATAAATAACATATCCAACGACTGCAAAAACCAAACAGGGTGACAGCACGCTACGTAATTACAATTTTTCGCGAGAATTAAGCTTCTTTTCGCGAAACGACGTTCTGAAACTTTAGAGCAGGTTTCGACACATTTCTTACATTTTATTACCGTTAGTTCTACACGGTTTGCTGAACGAACTACATTGGCTAAATGTGATGTGATAAAAATTAAGAGTCGAGTTTCGGGTGTTGAAGATCCCAAACTTGTCCAAATTGGAAAATAAGCCTCACGTTTCGAATAGAGACGATAACTTTGCTCAAGATTTTTTTAACACCTTTTCAATGGATCCCACCGTTCATACAGTAATAATAAATAAAAAGCGATAAATAATTTACTAACTCATTTCTCTTATTTAGAAAGTATAACGATTGTAATTATAAATGTGATGGAAATAATAATGTAGATTTGTCACAGCATATAAAACGATAACAAACCCAATCTTAAAACCATTACCAAATAGGTTATTCCCACTGAGTTCCTTCAAAATTAAAATCCGAAATCTACTCGGCTGGATTTTGTACCCTATACTTTCTTTTGAGTGGTAAAATAATGGCAATTTAAAACCCCAATTCCCAAAATGTTGTACCCCAGCGTAATCTTAAAACAAAAGCGATACGAAATCATTTCGAAACCAAATTTCAGTCCGATGAATGAGCCCCTAAACATGCCCTAATTTATAAATTGAGTGCAGCAGGCACGCAATCAAATATGATCACGCACATGCATATATAAGGACCATTAAAATAGGCATTAACCTTTTTAAAAGAGAGCAACCTTTTCGTTTAAAACTGACAGAGAACCTCCCAAAGAAAAAAAATTTGTGGTTGTTTGGCCCTGAAATGTGGCTTTAAAATTGGACCTCGAACAAGGGAGGAGGGGATGAGGAGATCGGGAAGCAGGGGTCTCGCTTGAACGCGTGATGGTCGGGAATCCATTGATAGGTCTCTTCTTGACCTTCACAAGTCCATCGCGTAAGGGTTAGCCCACTCATAGCATACACCGAAATAGATCTTTATGATCGACGGATTTATACGGCTGTCTTCAAGTGAAAAAAATGAACGCATTGTAAATACTTCAAAATACGTTAATTCGTCGATTTGGCGGAATACAATATTTCAATACATTCCTTCAAGAACCTGTAGAGAGAATAATTCAGCAACGGCCTTAAAAGACATTTTTAAAGAAGTGTAACTAGGTAAGACCGTTTCCATGCTGTATTACGAAAAACGTGAAAAAGCGGAACCACGGAACGGAATAATTACGCTATAATTAGGTCACTTAACAATTAGGAAAAACATACCCAGTAAATGTAAAATGATTCATCGCAATCCGGATCAAGTCACGCACTGAAGAGTTTTCTTAAAAATATATCACGCTATTCACGCGCGAGTTCTTCCTTCATGGTGGCAATAACAGTTTTTTCCCCCTGCCACTTTGCTCTTATTGTCAATTATATGTACAATAGGTATTATTTTAAACATTAACGGCCCATTCAATTTCGTAAACGTCTATATTCAAGTAAGGATAGGTGAAATTTTAGCTTCGCTGTAAACTAGGTTTTTCGCTTAATTCTTACTAATTTATGGCTTCAGTCTATTTTATAGTTCAAGCTAAAAAAAGCTCGAAATCTATGGCCTCGAAAATTTCCCGACAAATTATATATAGCACGAAATTATGAGACAGAGGTGTTACAACTTCATTCGTTAAAGCTACCTCGAAAAGAATGCAAGAAAAAACCTCAAATAGACATGCGAGCATAGATTCAATCATAACGTAATCGGAGACCTCTAGCGGTAGGAATTCATAAAGATTCCATCCCGAAGAATCCCCATCGGAGCATTTTATATCGAATTAAAACGTATAAAAACACCTCGAGATGTTGTATATAATCACAGCGGCGAGCACACGCTCCCTCTTCACTAATTCTCAACTTCAAATTAACTTCGGAAAAGGGAGAACTTAATCCCCAGATTATTGGCGCGCACGGAGCTAAAAACTTTCCCCCAATATTTCAGCCGTCACTGTTCCATTCCCGCCACCTTACACCCCATGGGTTTCGAGTCAGGCCGCACAATTGTTTGCGGCAATTCCAAGCGCTTTTAATCTGGAGTCGCATCGTGGGCCGACCTCTCGGGGGTCGGAAGGCCTCCGCGAGGGACCCGAGACCGCTCTTTCCCTCCCTCTTCACCTCTTCCTCCCGCGCTCTCTGTTTCGCTCCTTCGCTCAGCATGCGATTGCCATCACCACGGGAGAGGAAAGAGAGAGGAAAAGAGAGAGGAAAGAGAGCGAGGAAAAGAGAGAGGAAAGACAGGAATGAGAGAGAGAGGAAAGTGAGAGAGGAAAAGGAGAGAGGTAAGAGAGAGAGAAAGGAAAGAGAGATAGGAAAGAGACAGGAAAGAGAGAGAGAAAAAAGAGAGAGAAAAGAGAGAGAGAGAGAAAAGAAGAAAAAAGAGAGGAAAAGAGAGGAAAGAGAGAGAGAAGAGAGGAAAGAGGTGAAAGAGAGGAAAAGAGCGAGAGAGGAAAAGAGAGAGAGAGGAAAAGAGAGAGGAAAGACAGGAAAGAGAGAGGGAGAGAGAGGAAAGTGAGAGAGGAAAGAGAGAGAGAGAAAGGAAAGAGAGAGAGAAAGGAAAGAGAGAGAGGAAAGAGACAGAAAAGAAAGAACAAAAAAGAGAGAGAAAAGAAGAAAAAGAGAGGAAAGAGGGAGAGGAAAAGAGAGGGAGTGAGAGGAAATGAGACGAAAAGAGAGGAAAAGAGGGAAAAGAGAGAGAAAAAGAGAGAGGAAAAGAGTTAGAGGAAATGAGAGAGGAGGAGAGAGGATAAGGGACAGGAAAAGAGCGTGGAAAAGAGAGGAGAGAGAGAGGAAAAGAGAGAGGAAAAGAGAGGAAGAGAAAGGATAAGAGAGAAAAAGAGCGAGGAAAAGAGATGAAAAGAGAGAGGAAAAAAGAGAGGAAAAGAGAAAGGAAAAGAGAGAGGAAGAGAAAGGATAAGAGAGAAAAAGAGCGAGGAAAAGAGAGATGAAAAGAGAGAGGAAAAGAGAGAGGAAAAGAGAGAGGAAAAGAGAGAGGAAAAGAGAGAGGAAAAGAGAGAGGAAAAGAGAGAGGAAAAGAGAGAGGAAAAGAGAGAGGAAAAGAGAGAGGAAGAGTGAGAGGAAGAGAGAGGAAAAGAGGAAAAGATAGGGAAAAGAGATTGAGGAAAAGAGAGAGGAAAAGAGACAGACAGACAGACAAACGACTTTATAAGGGCGAAATTGAGACTATGTAGTCCCTTCTTACATTTAACCCTTTCGTCATATAAGTAATTACAATATTTACAAAATAAGAGAAATTAATTACACACAGATTTTAACAAAATACATATTAATTACAAGTTAATATATTTGTTAGTAGATAACAGAGCATTACCAAAGAATGTTAGTTTTGTGGGTCATAAAAAACTGTGTATCAGTTATGTTTTAACACAGAAAAAATTCCCACTGCGGAAAACACCTACAAAGAGAAGAGAGGTGTAAAAAACCGCGAAAATTTCTAAAATAGTTCAGGGGAAGGAAAAAAAATTCAATAATATGTGAAACAGAGAAAAAAACATTCATAAATACAAACATATGTACATACATTTATATCCATATAAGGGAGGGGGGTAAGAGGGGAATAGGGATTGTAGGGTAAGATATGAGGAAAAGAGAGAGAGGAAGAGTGAGAGGAAGAGAGTGGAAAAGATTGGGAAAAGAGAGTGAGGAAAAGAGAGAGAGGAAGAGTGACAGGAAGAGAGAAGAAAAGAGGAAAAGATAGGGAAAATAGAGAGGAAAAGAGAGGAAAGAGGGAGAGGAAAAGAGAGAGAGAAAGAGAGAGAGGAAAAGAGAGAGGGAATGAGAGGAAAGGAGACAAAAAGAGAGGAAAAGAGGGAAAAGAGAGAGGAAAAGAGAGATGAAAGGAGGAGGAAGAGAGATGAAAAGAGAGAGGAGGAAGAGAGGAAAGAGAGAGGAAAAGAGAGGAAAAGAGAGATGAAAGGAGAAAGAAAAGAGGAAAAGAGAGATGAAAATAGAAAGAAAAGAGGAAAAGAGAGGAAAAGTGAGAGGAAAAGAGAGAGGAAAAGAGAGGAAGAAAGAGGAAGAGAGAGAAAAAGAGAGGAAAGAGAGAGGAAAAGAGAGGAAGAAAGAGGAAGAGAGAGAAAAAGAGAGGAAAGAGAGAGGAAGAGAGAGGACAGAGAGAGGAAAAGAGAGATTGGCGCTGAGGTTGTTGATCTGATCATCCCGGGCGTGGTCATCTTCGGCGCTACGGAGCGGGTTTTGGGGAGGCCTTTCAGTCTATATCATCAACTAGGAGGCGGCAGCTGAGGCGACCTTTCGAGGATTACCATGCAGACTCCGTTTTACATGCGGTGTATGGTGCAGCGATGCGAGAATGCTGAGTCATGTGATGCGTTTCGGATTTGGAATGAAGTGGATGGAGATGCAAGTGAATGAGGATGTGAGAGAGTGGCGACTGTAGATGCTGGCAATGTTTGGATGCAGGAAATTTTTGAATGTGTGGATGATGCGAATGTGTGGATGATGGGAGTGTGTGGATGATGGGAATGTGTGGATGATGGGAATGTGTGGATGATGGAAAGTGCGGATGAAGCGAATGGGTTGATAAGGCGAAGGTAGATGAGAAAAACGTGTGGATTAGGAGAATATGTGGATGAGGAGAAAGCGTGAATAGAATGTATGGATAATGGGAAACTGTGGATGAGGGGAATGCGTGGATGACGGGGGGAATGCGTGGATGACGGGGGGAATGCGTGGATGACGGGGGGAATGCGTGGTTGACGGGGGGAATGCGTGGATGACGGGGGGAATACGTGGATGACTAGAAGAATGTGTGAATAACGGGTATGTGAGAGTATGGGGAATGAAAGGATGAGGGGAATTTCGTGGAAGAGGGAATCCGTGGATGAGGGGAATGCATGGATGAAAGGAATGTGTGGATGACAAGAAAAATGTGTGGATGAGGGGTATGTTCGAATATGGAGAATGTAAGGATGAGGGGAATGTCAGGATGAGGGGAATGCGTGGATGAGGGGAATGCGTAGATGAGGGGAAGACGTGGATGAGGGGAATGCGTGGATGAGGAGAATGTGTGGATGAGGGTAATGCGTGGATGAGGGTAATGCGTGGATGAGGGGAATGCGTGGATGAGGGGAATGCGTGGATGAGGGGAATGCGTGGATGAGGGGAACGCGTGGATGAGAGGAATGTGTAGATGAGGGAAATAAGTGGGCGCGAGGGTTTTCTGCAGAATTCTAGTCTGTGGTAAAGATGGATTTGTAATGAATGGATGTGGATGATGAAGTGGGTGGATGGGAGGTATATTTGGATGAGAGATACTTACAATTGTGAAATAATTTGATTAGAAAGAGACGTGGATGAGGAGCATCAGTTAGAGGTTGAAACTCGGAGGAAAGTGAAATTACGTGAGGATGCATTGAAGGGTGAGTTGAGTAAGTGGCTCCATTGTAGATGGGGAATTTATGAGGTTGAGTCGCTCCAGAGGTGTCGACGATACAGGACAGAGAATTGTTAATCATCTTCCCCGTTCTGTTCGAGTTCAAAAGAAATAAAATGAATGCTGCATCTCAGTGCGTTCTAATAAAGAGTTTTCATATTTTCACGAATGAATAGCCTCCTTAATTCGGGGATTAATACCATGGATAACACAATATTCATGGAACGTGCCACATGCGGTTCCTCCATTCATTGCGTTTTACCTCTTGACAGAGACAAGACCGTTTTCTGTTTTATGACCGAACATTAATTTCACGATAATATAAAATTCTTAGCGCCATTCACCGGCCACGTCGTTTCCAATTTTTTCTGTCATAACTTTCGACCACATTCAACACTTTAACAATCTCCTCGTCCATTCTTATAAGAGTGGTACTTCTTTTATAGCCAGAATTTGAACCCCAAACCCCACCCAAAAGGACCGACCGACCCAACGCCAAACCCACACGTCAACCCGTGTGAAAAAAGAGGAGGAACCAGCCGACCCAAAACCGAATGATTGCTACGCGGCTACAGTTATCGTCCCAGCCAAGGTAGAGACGAAAGGTGAGGAGCGACCTGACTCCTCCAACCTCGTGATTCCCGTTCTCAAAAGTCGACCCTATACGAGACGCGCTGAATCAGGGGTTCCCAACCTGATGCTCGCGAGCACCTCTGGGCTCTTCGATAGCCTGCCCGTCCTCTTTGGTAACCTGACTGTGACCTACTACTGAGGTTAAAATCGCCCTTAATATCACCAATAATTTAATTTGTTCGGTTTCTTTCTTTTTGAAAGTATTTAAGAACATTAAAAAAATCATTTGCGTTGGTTTCATTTACGATCGTTCTAATTTTTTTGCGACAGCATAGCGGTACTCGATATTCTAGTACGCAACTTGGTGCTCGCCACGTGGAGAAGGTTGGCAACCCATTCGGTAGAATTAACGAGAAAGGGAAGAATGGCAGAGCAGATTGATTACACGGGGCGCTTCTTTTCATTCTTCCACAAAAACCAGCGTAAATAAATATTACTTAGCTCTGCCAAATAACGAAAAAAAATTCGAGAATAAACAATTCGATATTAAAAAACAAGTGCTTCTGGAAAGAACTAATTCGCCTAGGTTCATTTCAATACAATTTTGATATATAAAAATTCAAGACCAACAAAAGCCAAAAACAAAATTCTCTCACCAAAGATGCCGTAAGAATTACACAAGAAGAAGCGCCGTTTTGTTAACAGGGTCGGTATTGTTACTGACAACAATATGTAATATTGGTGCGAAGACTTTCGCGGCGTTCTGCTGTAGGCTGCATGGCTTTCGGTTGCACCGCGTTGTTCGGCTGTTTTAAGACGACGTTTCGCCGGCGTTGCAGTCGGCGTCCTCAGGTCAGATCTCAACTCATCTGACCCGAGGACGCCGAAACGTCGTCTTAAAACAGCCGAGCAACGCGGTGCAACCGAAAGCCATGCAGCCTACAATATGTAGTATTCATATTTTTCGCCGCGATTTCGATAGCTATGAATCGACCTAGGGTCGATTGTTACCTCGATAGCTATGAATTGAAACACGGTTGGAATGTGCACTCGGCTATACTCCAGCCGAGCTCAGCAATAATCATCACCATAGCAACAAATCGAAAAAATTGCTTTCAAAACGCCGAAACGAAAGTCTTTGAGAGAAACTCAAACAAATGCGATCGAAAATGAAAATTGTCTGATAAGAATAAGAATCCTCACTTTTTCGCCTTTGAACAGTAGTAATCCCACTCCGATATCATAATTCTAAACTATATTAAAATGTAAAAGAATAACTGTCTGCGCGACGGTTTTTAGATTAACTCGTAACCACAGGCATCGGTCTCTCAGACCACACGAAAAATTTCAATAGTCTAATTTAGGGTTCGTGAATAATCTACGCCTTGTAGATTTTATTTACCTCTGTATCCTACAAGTGGCTTTGCTTAATGTACGACAGTTGCTTTCTATAATTTCTGAAGATAAGTCGCAGTAAAACCGTCCTGGAACATCGCACGTCCGAAAAATAAATCCAAAACTGCCTTCCAATGTTTTATTTGTAGCAGCTCAATATGTCTGAAATGTTCAGCACCCGCTTGAGGAGCATTCGCCGGAGTAAAAATTGACGAAGTTTAGGGTCCTCATTTATTAAAAAGTTTTTCTTTTTTTAAATTCTTTTATAATCGTGTGTTTAAACAAACCCTCTGCAAAAGTCTAAAACAAATACTAAAGTTTTCGTATGAAATTTTAAAAAAGTCACCTATCAAAACTTAGAGCCTTACTTTTTTGTGTTAAAAAATTTTCATTTTCATATTTACTAAGAATATATTGCATACTATGAGTTCATATTTTTGTGTTTGTTCACCAAGACCCTATTTCAAATATGAACTTAAGAAAAATTTGTACAGTTTGTTCCTTCTCACATAATTATTTATTTTAGGCGTGGGATCTGAGAGACCGCATGCCTGTGTTTGCGCGTCAATTTCTGATGCCTGTGGTTACGGGCAAGAACTCACCTGGTATCGAACGCGGGACCTGTAAATTCATAATGTAAATTATGGCCCGGTGGTAGTCTCTGAGAGCACTAGCCTTACACCAAGTTTCATGGAAATCGGTCCATTCATGAAGAAGATGTTGGGACACACACACACACACGGACAGAGAGGCGATCTCATAAGACTACTTTCCTTTTTTAGAAAGTATGCTAATAAACCCACGTGGAATCGAACCCCAGTAATAGAGTTTTACATCCGAAGCGTTATCAGTTACATCAAAGTTTGATCCGATGCTCTCCTGCAAAAATCATCTTTTTCTAAAGTGAATTCTTCTCGTTCCCAGCAAAGTTCTGATGTACACACCAATTCCTCCCTAGCAGCTGATCCTAGATCCACCAAAGTTTTACCATACATGGCTCTCATATAGATCGACGTATTCTGAAAATGACCAGGTCGCAGCAATCCAGAGGTGTAGCCCATACAGACGGAAGGGCAGACAAACCGAACAAACGGCAGATTTTGATAAGCAAAAGAGCAACCTCGAGCGTGTATTATCATTGTCTATATTTCGCCCCGCTTTCAATCCGATAAACGCAACACCTCGCCTATCCCCCCGAAAAAAATCGACCAAATATAAATCTTCGCCCCCCCTTTTACTCGTTCCTAAATACCCAATTAAAAGATAATTAACCCGAAAAAAATGAACCGTTCGAGGGCGATCAAAAACTGGTGTCGCGACGTGCAGACGGATAACCCCCTACCCCTTCGAGAGGCCGCACAACGCGACATGAATACCAACGCTTTCTCAAATTGGAGAAAAACGATTTTGGGATAGAGAGAGAGAGAGACAGCGAGATGAAGAAAGGGTGAGGAAGATAGGGAGAGCGAGAGGAAGAACAGGGAAAGAAGAAGAGAGAGAGAGAGATGGTAGGAATAGGATGGAGGAGTGACTGGACCCCTTTTCCCTCGCGACCTTGAGTGAACGAGTATCATTTTTACTTGGCAACACCAGCGCAAGACGGGATCTCTCAAACCTGTGTAGTGGACGACACACGCTCCCAACCTCTCCCTCTCGCGCAGATTCCTCTTCTACTGAGGCGATTCCCGAAAGGCCCGCCGCGATTTCGTCTCCCTCCTCCTCCCCCTCTCCCCCAGAGTGCACTGAACCCGAAAGTTACGTTCCGGGTTAAGATCCAGAAACGCGAGACTTGCGACGCGCGTCCTACCGAATAATCCGCGATTTCTACAAACGTCGTAAAAACGCTCCCGGGTAGCGACCCGCGGTACGCCCCTCTAAAAGAAAACGTGCAGTACATTAAACTCTTCTTTCGCCAGGCGCGTTAAAAATTTCTTCCCCTCCCTCGGATTCAATTTACTCGAAAATTCCTTCCCGTTTTTCATGCCGCCGGAGTCGAGGGTGGGAGGATAGGGAAAAAGAAAAACCCTTCCAGACGGAGAGAGAAAAAAGGACCATCCGTTCGATCAGAATGCGATCAAATATGCAATCGTCCAAATGGTACTTACCATTACAATGGGATATAATAAGGAAACTTCCCTCTTTCCCCCACCATGGTTTCGCCCATTCGCTCCCATAGGCAAAAACCTTCCTCCGGTTTAAAAAGGAACCCAACGAGACGAGTTTTCCGCTCCTCGCCTCATTCAAAAGGACCGAAAACGCATGGATAGTCGGAAAGGACGCACGCCCACGAGGCAAAGGATTCCCTTGTTATGCGAGAGTCCCAGCACGGCCACCAGTCATCCTAACACACAAGACTTCCAAGAGTTATCTCTAGCACACCCCACGACCCACGGCGACCGTCTTTCCTCTTTCTCACTCGGCCCAACACCCAGACAACACCCAAAAAAGAACTCGAGATAGAAAGAACCAAGCGAACCGAAACTGAGGGAGGCCATTTTTACAAAATCTCCAAGCCATGTAGAGGTTATATGGGTGGATTTTGTAAGGACCCGAAGCCTCTCCTTGACGCTTCACAATGCCATGATCTAAGTGGGCACCTGGCGGACAGAAGTAACCGCGAGGATTTATGTGTGGGGGAAGGTATTGGGCAAAGGAGAGAGAGAGAAAGAGGGAGACGGAGGGAAGATAGGAGGAGAGGGGTCGCCACCAGTATCTGGTACCTCGAGAGAGTTAGTCAATGGACGCCGACATTTCAATGGGAAGCACTCGAGGGGATATAATGAGAGGAAGTAGGTGGACACGAGCTTGGAAATGAAGTAGGGTGAAAAGAAGCAAGCGGGGGATGAGCGAGGATTGAGTGGGAGGGTTAAGGAACCATGGGAGGAATGCGAGAGTGGGACGGAGCGAAAGGGGAAGGGAGGGAGCGAGGGGGGAAGGGAGGGAGCGAGGGGGGAAGGGAGGGAGCGAGGGGGGAAGGGAGGGAGCGAGGGGGGAAGGGAGGGAGCGAGGGGGGAAGGGAGGGAGCGAGGGGGGAAGGGAGGGAGCGAGGGGGGAAGGGAGGGAGCGAGGGGGGAAGGGAGGGAGCGAGGGGGGAAGGGAGGGAGCGAGGGGGAAGGGAGGGAGCGAGGGGGAAGGGAGGGAGCGAGGGGGGAAGGGAGGGATAGATAGATAATCGTCTTTATTCGGGCGAAAGGGAGGGAGAGAGGAGGAATGGAGGGGGAGGGAGGGAAGGAAGAGGGGGAGGGAGGGAAGGAAGAGGGGGAGGGAGGGAAGGAAGGGGGAAAGGGAGGGTAGGGGCGAGGGAGGGTAGGGGGCGAGGGAGGGTAGGGGGCGAGAGAGGGGCGGGGAAGGGGGCGAGGGAGGGGTGGGGGAGGGGTGGGGGAGGGGTGGGGGAGGTGAGTGGGAACAGGGAGAGTGAAAGAAGGAAAAAGTAGAGGGGAAGGGAAATTTGTAATGAAATGTACAAGTGGAGGGAAGAGAAAAGTGGAGGGGAAAAGAAAAGTGGAGGGGAAGAGAAAAGTGGAGGGGAAGAGAAAAGTGGAGGGGAAGAAAAAAGTGGAGGGGGAGAGAAAATTGGGGGAGGAAAAAAGTGGAGGGGAGGGGAAAAGTGGAGGGGATGGAAAAAGTGGAGGGGATGAGAAAAGTGGAGGGGAGGGGAAAAGTGGAGGGGAGGCGAAAAGGGAGGAGGGAAGGGGAATGTGGAAATTGGGGGAGGGGAGGTAAATAGGGAGATTAGGGGATTGGGAAGTGGGAGGGGGCATGTTGAGGGGAAAGGAGTGGGGAAAAGAGAGGAGGGTACGGGAGGCTGGGAGGGAGCGAGTGGAGCGAGAAGGGGAGGGAGAATGGGAGGGTGTGTGGGAGGGGGTGAGGGGAGGTAAGATGGGAGGAAGGAAGAATTGGGATTAAGAGAGCCAAATACACTCGAAAGAGATTATAAGAATTCGAACGTTCGCGGAAACGAATTTAATTCCCACTAACGGCCGATTCCGCCATTCTCGCTAATAATCTCGTCCGAAAACCTCTCTAACAGCTTCGAACTGATCGTCAATTTGTTTTTTATCGCTCTCGATACATTGGGAGAGGATCTTATTTGCCGGTATGCCGGCGTATCTACGTAAATGTTAGCCGTTTCCGATCGTGCGCTGTGCGCTCGAAGTAGAATTTGGTCTCGTTAACTTTTTCATATCACGGCGTGAGAATGTTATCTATTCCTTTTTACGTTAGTTGGAGAAATAATGAGCGACTGACCAAAGAGCGCCGACTTTATAGTTTGATCAAGATTTGGAAGAATTACGTCCCATTTCCTCCAACGCTAGCGATGAGAAACAAAATCTACACCCGGTCGAACCCGTTTGGACTATGGACTATGATCATTTTTTTAGTATAACAGGTATATCTGTTCGTAAAATACTTCTGAATAATGACAAATTCCTGGCCTAGCAGCTGGCGGAAGTCGGAACGAAACGTATCACAAATTAGACGAGATTAAAACTGGGGCCGCAGCTGATATTAATCGGCGATAAATTCCTTCCCACCTCCTTCTTCCGCCTCCCCGTCAAAAGGGAAGACGACAGCATAGGTGTCCTAGGCGAGCTATTCGACTGTTCTTCGCCTTTAAACGTCGGGTTCGAATTCATCTCGTGGTAAATACACTTTTCATCGCTCGTTATCACCAGGTCCATCTTCCCTTTAATAGCTAGATGAGGCGAAAAAGACGTTAACATAAAATAATCAATCAATCACGAAAGAAAACGACCTCGGCGAGACCGAGAGAGTGAAAAGTTGCGAGGAATTATCTTCGAAGCGTGGTGAGGGAATTTAAAAGTTAGGCGCCACCGGCTGATTGCGTCCCTCTTTAAAGTCAGTACGTAAAAGGAAGGATGAAGGGAGGAAGGGAAAAGGAGGGAGGAAGAGAAAGGGAGGGAGGAAGAAAAAGGGAGGGAGGAAGAGAAAGGGAGGGAGGAAGAGAAACGGAGGGAGGAAGAGAAAGGGAGGGAGGAAGAGAAAGGGAGAAAGAGAAAGGGTGGAAGAGGGGGGAGATAGAGGGTGGAAAATGGGGGAGATAAGAGGGCGGAAGAGGGGGGAGAGAGAGGGAAAAAGTGGGGGAGAGAGGAATGAAGAGGGCGAAGAGAGAGGGAGTAAGAGGGAGGAGAGAGGGAGAAAAAGAGGAAGGGAAAGAGAGAGGGGGAGAAAAAGAGGGGGAGGGAGTGAAAGAGGGGGGAGGGAGGGAAAGCGGGGAGGAAGGGAAGGATACAGGTGAGAGGGAGTGAAAGAGATGGAGGAGATAGAGAGCGGAAGAGGGATGAAATGAAAAGGGAAGAAAGTTATAGTGGAGAAAGGAGGAAATGGCAGGAGAAGAGGCGGAGGTGAAAATGACGGACAAAAAAGTGAGGAGGCTGGGGAAAGGAGAAAGGGGAGGGGGGGTAAAAGAGGATGGAGAGTGTGAAAGGAGGCCAGGGGCTGTGGGAGGCCTTGTGGGGAAGAGGAGCGGGTGTTCCTTCGGGACTTGCGTCTCGCCTCGTTGCCGTGTCTGTGGCCGCTTGTATCAATGCTCGGAACCGGTAAGGCTGCAGATGGCGAAGAGGGAGGAAGAGGAAGGTGCTGGAGGATAAGAGGATGTGGGAGGAATGGACGGAGGGAGGGAAGGGGAGAGTGAGAGGGAGGGATGGAGCAAGGGAGAGGATGGAGAGAGATGTGGGAGCGGGTTAAGAGCGGACAAGAGACGTGGTGGAAAGTTGAGGTGAGATGAAACAAGTGGGATACTGAATGAAATAACAGGGATGGTTGAAGTGAGATGTGGAATGAAAGTGGTGTAGCGAGGAATAAAAAGTTGGAATGCGGGATGTTGGATGAAAAATGCTGAATGAAAGAAGTTGGATAAAAGAAATTGGAAGAAAGAAGTTGGACCTGCGACGAAAAAAGTGGGAATGCGAGATGAAAGAAGCAGGAAACGACGAAAAACGTGGGATGTGGAATGTGGGACGTAAGGAGTGGTATACGGGATGAGACAAGCGTGGATTGGATAAGGAATATGGAGATGGGATGTGAGACGAAAAGGTTAGATAAGGACTGAAAAGAGCGGAATGGTGGATAAAAAGGGTTGGGAGGGGAGTAGCGCGTGGACGAGGAGTGCGGGTGGGATGGAATGGGATGTGGGTTTGATGGGGGAGAGCGGAATGGAATGGTAGTCTGGGGAGGAGGTTGGAAGGGCGATTCGCTGTAGTCACTGAGATATGACCGCTGGACGGTTAAAGGTTCCGGAGGAGGAGAATGGGGGAGTGTTAGAGGAAGAGGGAGTCTGGAGAGCAGCCCTTATAGAGGAGAGAGGTCCGCCATGGATAGCCAAGAATAAAAGGGCTAGAAGGGTCGTAGAGTGAGTGGGCAAAATAATTGAAGGAGAAAGAAGAAATCTTGAGAGTGAGAAAGGAAAAGGATACTGTGGGATACGTCTTTGAAGTCGGTCACAGAGCGACTCCTTTAACACGTAGGTAAAAAGCTTTCTTTCGGTCACCTGGCGGGAGTAAACAACGTCACACACAGGCAAGTCCCAAAAGACACTTTTAACGCCTTGGAAACCTATAAAGGAAATGGGAAAAAACCATACGAATGGGAAAATATCAACGACGCAGATATTTTTCATAGACATTCACATTTTTATTACGTGTGGACATTACGTAAAAAAAGGAGTACATAGCTCCTGAAAAAGATGCCGCTTAATAAGACGACCTTAAAATTTTGGTCCAAAAGCAAACACACTCGTTTTTTATTCGATTTCGAAAGATTCTTTCATTTCTACAAAAATACTGAATCGTGAAACTTTCTGTGGAAGACATGGATGCAACGAAATTATAAATCACAAATTGCATAAAATCGCAGTATATCGAAGAAGTGTTGTACGCAACGTAGTATCTAGGCGTATTTATATGAATATAATTATTTTTGAGGTGAATTATAGTGATATTTTCAGTGAAAGTCTTTGACGTACCGAAATGAAAAACAGTAGATTCAATAAAAGAGCAGTGCATCGGGGAAGCGTTGCATGCAACGCAGTATCTAGTCGTATTTATTAGGAATATATGTAATTATTTGCGTCACGAGTCGTACCGCAACGCGCTGAAAATACATTCCTCGGTTCATCGACGCTGTGACGCGTCGTCTTGTCGCACCGACCCTTCGAAATCCATTATCCTCGCAAAGGCAAATCAATAGCTTCCAAAGGGAAATGTATTTTACTTTTCCCAAACGAATCCTGTCCGCCGTGGCACATTGCAGGAATCTGTTCCAAGATGTACAGCACACGCAAATACGCCCTCTCGAAGTGATACGGTACAAGACCATCGGCGCCATCATAGATCACCGAGGGACTCCATGGGAATACATCGCAGATACACGCACGGGACTACAGAGACGAGCTCGTTCGGGGAAAAGTATTTTTATGAGCTAGGCGAGTAAGGGAGCGAAACCGACTTAATCTCTCCTCCGACATCCATCTCGAATGCAAGCCGTGACATGGCTGCGTAGGAGTAACGCATGGATCTTCAGGTAAATTCGCCGTGAATGTTGTACGGACTTTTGCAGCGACGCGGACCGAGACTCGACTACGATTTTGAGAGCGTGGATCGAGATGGATGCGTCTCTCTCTCTCTGGAGAAATCTGATTGTACCGCATAGTCGCGAGTCCTTTTTTTCCCCGCCATGTTTGCATGTTGGCTAAACGAAAATATTTCCCTGCGAGAGAGTAAAGGTTATCCGTCGTGTTCGCGAGTAAAAAAACTCAATTAAGCGAGAGAAAATAATACCGCCGAGAAGAATTTTATCGCGTCACTTAGTACGACGCAGTACACGTGGCGTTGGTTGCAATGATGCGAATAAACAAATCCGGAGATGCTTCGTGTCGCCAACGATTAAAAACACGCTTTAACCTGTGCCACGCCATAAATTAACGAGCGAAGATTAAGGAATATGAATTCGCCCACTACAGAAGTGCCGTTCAAACTTGTTTTTCCGCGTACCCTTTACATAGTTGGATAAACTCCTTGGGTGCCATCGCTCCTTTTCTTTATATAATACACCTGCCTTCATACAAGCAATATCAATTTTGTTGGTACAATTTGAATGTCCGTATGGTAAAGCACATCTGGGGTAAATAAAATAATCCTAAGAACTGATTTGAGGTCCCCGCGTGTTATCGGCAAATAGAAACGAGCACAACGAAACCCGCGCCGTAAATTACCAAGAAAGGTTTATCGGAGACGAATAACGACGGATAAGCGAGAATGAAGACATCAGCCGAAATTGACGTTTTTATTTCGGTTACGGTCCGTGACCTTAAAGTCGGTCGTCGACACACCTAAGTTTCTCAAACGCAAAACGTACTGTATAATCCGGCATAGTTTGTCGTAAAACCCTAAATAATCCAATTTTTATCGTCATTTCTGCGCTTTTTCTCTCGACAGCATAAACAAAATCATTTCGCCCTCGAAACTTGACGTGAGCCAAACAAATCCCTCCCTCCCACTCATCCCACTTTTCAACGTTTCCTCTTCGATGATCCCCGCTCTTTAAGCAAAGCTCTAAATACCCTCTCATCCTATACATGAACGAGGGTCATTGGTCCCCGCGCTATAAACGACATCGTGTTATGACTTAGGAGGGGTGGAGAGACAACGGAATTCGATGTCAAAATGCATAGCTGAAGGGTGGAGGGGGGGGGAGGAAAGGAGGAAAGAAGAAAATGAGACAGAAGGTGATCAAGACGGATTATGACGCAGGTAACGCCGCCAGGCGGGAAGAGGGATAGAGAGTGAGAGGTCCGTGGTAAGAGGGGGAGGAAGCGGGATCATTATTACGGTACAAATAAAAAATATATAATTCTCCATCAGTTAGCGTTATAAGTAGAATAGGGTACATAAAATTTTTAAACTGCAAATTAACCTACCTTAGGATATGTGTCAACATGAGTTCACT
Organism: Tanypteryx hageni; assembly: GCA_028673005.1. Classification (NCBI taxonomy): domain Eukaryota; kingdom Metazoa; phylum Arthropoda; class Insecta; order Odonata; family Petaluridae; genus Tanypteryx; species Tanypteryx hageni. The sequence continues at coordinate 54,442,234 of CM054120.1, read as the reverse complement.
ACTCCGTTCATTGCAGTATGAAGAAAGAAATGAGTATGTGTATGTATGTATGTGTGTATATGTCTCTCTCTCTCTCTCTCTCTCTCTCTCTCTCTATATATATATATATATATATATATATATATATATATATATATATATATATATATATATATATATATATATATATTCATTCATTCATTCATTCGTGTTCTGTCTTGCGACAGGTCCTACCAATTAATTAATTAATTGGTTTTGACTAGGGAATATACATACACGGTGTGGTGGTTTCCCGTTGCCTTCCACACCGGACTCACACACAGAAGGGAGGAGGGAAACCCGGTGCCGGCATTTGCCTGCTCTTACGAAGAACACCAGGGGGGCCAACGGCTTAACGTCCCTTCCGAAGGACGGAACAGCTGAATTTGCGCGGTCTCCTCAAACCACGCAAACAGGGGGCCGGATGACCTTGAGAAAAATCCTACTCGCGCAGGATTCGTACCCGATGACTTTTTCAATCATCGGGCGAGTAGCAGCCAGCGTCCTAACCACTACACCACCATTTATAGCTTACGTGTTTTTGTGTGCGTGTTTTCTGTGTGTCTCTTCGACGGCCCCAGCATCCTGCCAACTTGGTAAGTGTCCGCTGGGCTTCCTTCAACACCTTGTTGCCACCCTCATCACTACCTTTCCTTTTCCTTAAGTTTATATATACATATATATATATATATATATATATATATATATATATATATATATATATATATATATATATATATATATATATATATATATATACACTGTATAGATACCGTCGGACTCGATCATTACGACCTCTCCTAATCGGAAGAGGATAAATTTGCTTGCAATAACCGTGAGAATGGGGACTACATAGATGGAAGTTCACGTCGAATAGTTGCTGTTCAAAATCCTGGGCTTTTTTTAATGCTCGGTGGATCCGTTATTTCGCCGTGACCGTTCTTACTAGAACCGATTCCCACCGCAAATATACCCTCGGTGCATATCAAGGCAAGCTCGAACAACCGCACGAAGACACAGATATACAGTTGAAACTTCAATAAGTCGAGTTTATATTTGCCATACATATACATAAATGTGTATGTATGTTTGTTTACATGGCAACTTGGTGCTGTGGGAAGCCTAGCGGGCACTCATCGTTCGGAGAGCAGCCGGGGGCGTCGGTGAAAACGTATTATGGAAAGCTTTTCGACTAAGACCATTCTTCAGTCATGGAGAGATGGCTAACCCGTTAACTGCGGGTTAATTTGATGTAATATGTACATATTTTTCAAATTTCCCTAAGGTTCAGGTTAATATTACTACGCGTTTTTTAAAATATCCCCTAAAACAACTATAATTTTATTTATTTAAAAATGGGACGTCGTGAGGGAGTTTCATACAAGAAACTAAATTAAACCGTCGATAAAGAATTTAACCGTCTGGTTTTACGTCGTACCTCAGCGAGTAATATAAAAGCATTTTAATTTTTAAAAGACATTTTTTATATTTCTGGCGGATTGACGCCTCCCGTCCGGCTTATTCCGTCAGGTCGTCTCGAGAATGGGAAATAATTTTCCGCGGTGCTTAATACGCAATAGAAACACATCGAGTGACCACTTCCCGCGACGGGATATAGATTTGGGTCTCCGAGGCGAAGATTAAGGAAGATGAGTTTTTTGGAATGGAGAAGAGGTAAATCGGCGAGGTAAAAAAGATTGGATGAAGCGGATAACGGGAGGTTTAAAGACGCCTAATATCGAGTGGAGGTGAAAAAGGGCGAGGGACACTATAGCGATGGAAGAGGCAATAGGAGAAAGGCGCACAGACAGTAAGGATTAAGAGAAGGAGATACGGAAGGAAGTTGAATTTCGGGGATTTGAGGTAAGGGAGAAGTAGGGTGGAAAGGCTACGGGGATTAGGGGGTAAAGTTGAGAGGATGCATGAGATTGGGAAATGGTGAATGAGAAGGAAAATGGAGAATGGATTGAAAGGGGGAATGAATTAAATAGGATTCGAGAAAAGAAGATGAGGAGGAAGTGAGAAGAGGAATGTGGTGCGGAAGGGGAACAAATTGTAAAGGACAATGAGATGGGAAGGGGAATGAGATGGGAAGGGGAATGAGATGGGAAGTGGAATGAGATGGGAAAGGGAATGATTATGTGAAGAGGAATGAAGAGGGAAGGTGGATGAGGAGGGAAGGGGAATGAGATGGGATGAGGAATGAAGAGGAAAGGGGGATGAGGTGGGAAGAGTTGATTTGGGAAAGAGAATGAGGAGGAAAGGGGAATGAAGATGGGAAGGGTTGATTTGGGAAGAGGAAGGAAGAGGGAAGGGAAATGAGGTGAGAAGGGTAATGAGGTGGGTAGGGGAATGAGGTGGGTAGGGAAATGAGGTGGGTAGGGAAATGAGGTGGGTAGGGCAATGAGGTGGGTAGGGGAATGAGGTGGGTAGGGAGGTGATGTGAGAGGGGGAATTAGGTAAGAAGGAGAATGAGGTGAGAAGGGGAATGAGGATAATTGAATAAAATGAGATATTGTAGAAAGTGGGGAAAAGAGGAATAAAGTGAGACGGGGAGGAAATGATGTGGAAATCGGGCAGAGAGTAAGTGTGTGGTGTTGTGTGGAATGTGATTAGAAGAAGAATGGCGAAAAAATAAGTAAAAAGAGAGCATTAAAAATTTGTCCACTTGCATTCGAGAATTGTAAAGGGAAACATCGACCAGTATTGGAGGTTAGGAGTGAAAAGAAGTGGGGAAAAGGACAAAATAAGGGAACGGGTACAAGAACGAAAAGGGAGAAGTCCCAAAAGGGACATTTACATATGCGGCGTGCCAAGGGATTTGAGAGAGGACTAATAATGAGATTATGGAGTTCACTCTGAGCGAGTTATTCATTTCTTAAACGACGAAATTGGTGTTTTAGGGAGCGCACACTAGGGACATACGAGGGCTTTCGTACATAATTAAATAATTTGAAAATGGATTGAAAAAATAGAGCTAAGTTGAGATCGAAGTGGAATGCAAGGGAGAAACATGGGAATATAAATATTTCTCAGCGATGACGGCCAAGTATTAAGCCTTGAAAGGCTCGAAGGCAAATTAGAATAGTGTTGGTTTGTAGTGGTAAAATAAATAACGAAATAGTCAAATAGTTCATTGTTATATTTAGACGATGCATCGATACACAAAAATACTGAGCATAACTCCAGTAACCGACAAATCAAATTTTATGTACCCACAATTATCATTTGAAATAAGATTGCTGAATCATTGCCATTTAAAGGCGTTTTTTCGTAAAAACTTCGGGAAATCCACATAAATTCATTAATGACAGGTACATCTTGGGGTAACAACAGTTAACTAAAATCATAACATTATCATCTATACCAAAACAGCCACCATATTTAAAATATAATAAATGATTTTCAACCGATTTACGAGAAGACCAAAAAACACATTTCAGATCTAACTCATAAGTTTCTAACACACTCGACTTTTACCTTCCGCTGCCCATTCCATCGCCCCGCCATCTATTTCGATCCCCCCTCCCTCCGATCACCATCCTCATCACCGATCACCATCCTCATCACCGACCCCCCTCCACTCTCCCACCTTCCGGCTCATCTCCTCCACCCCTCCGCTCACCATTCCACGCACATCCTCCTCTCCTCTTCCGGAGGCCCCCTCTTCGCATCCCCCCGCACGCCAAACATTCTCCCAAACCCAACAGACATCCGTCACATAGGTTCCCCTCTCCCCCACCCCGTTCTTCCTCTCACCTTTTTAAACTATTCACTGTTCTTTTTTTCGAGAGGCCGCGTCAAGGGATTTTTCGACGAATGCGTCGAATAGTCTCCTTCACCTGCCAATCCTACCTCACGTGGCCTGGCGCGGGGTTGCCAAATCTCCCCGCCACCGCAACCCGGTCCGCGTTATTTCGAACCCCCGGGAAGGGCGGATTTTTTCCCCGCCGTGGAGACGGCCGTGAGTCGAATGTGATTACGTTTGGCGACCGTAACCCCATCGGAGGAGGGATTGGGGAGGTGGAGGCGGCGGAGGTAGTGCATCCCCGCGGATGGCGGCCACAAGGGTGGAGGACACGTGGCAACGGCGGAAAGAGCCGCCGCTGCGAAGGTGAAGAGCGGAGTTGCAGCGGTGGGAGGTGTCGAAGGAGTGGAATGGGAGAGGGGAGAGTGAAATGGAGTGGGGGGGGAGGAGTGGTGAGGCGGCGTGGGATAGAGACTTCACCTGGAATTCCTTCCTCTCCTCTCGTTGGGATCGCACTGCCCCTCCCCCCTCCAAAAACTCCCCGCCCCCGGTGGGGCGGCAAGAGGGAGGGGGCAGGTGAGGCGGCCCATTGGGGAGGTAGGAGAATAATGAGCTGGAGGCGCACTTGCCACCAACAATGAAAGCTCTCGAAAAAGTTCCCTAAGAAAACGTTGATCCGTAGAGGGCGCCTCTTGGTGGGCTTGCGGCCACGTTGCCACGTTTACTCCGTGTCCGGTCTACCGAAGAGCGCGCCGCGGCGCCAATGAGGGCTAGGCGGTGGGTGGAAAGGACGGGTGAGATGTATCGGAGTGGGTAGAAAGGACGAAAGGGAGGCATTGCGGCAAAAAGGGTATGGTCACGTCTCCGAAAAGGTGTGAGCAGCGACGCGACAGAGTGTCAATTCCTCTTGTCCGACACGCCATTCCGCCCTTAAATATAACCCCAGACGCCACACCCTCGGAAATACCACGAGCCAGTTAAGTTATTCGCCAACGTTCATTTACATCTCGCACATAAATACAGACCGATGATCCCGAAGAGTATTTATCCCCCCGTCAACTCCCCCTCCCCCTACGGGAAGAAACTCATCAGCGGCACAAATAAGTAATACCGGTGCAACAAATCGAGAGTTAATTACGGTTTTTAATGCGTCTTCGTGGCCCCGAGGGGGAAGGGAAAAAGAGATCGGAGTGATCGATTATCGAGACTTTTGACATCTTGTCGCTGGTGAGATAGGAGTCTTTTCAAGGGCGATGATTGGACGGCGTGGAGAAGGAGTTATTCAAAAACGCATCGCCGACATCCTTCGCTGAGGGACGAATCGAACTTGGGACTTCGCGGTCAAGGAGAGATTGAGGAGGAGAGTGGGGAGGAGGGTGGGGCAGCTCGAAAAGTGTTGATTGGAAAATGAGAACGGGAAAAAAGAAAAAAATTAAACGAGGCGAAATAAAGACAAACGACATGCTAGTTGAGCATAACCTGCGATATGAAGTGTGAAAGTGCTGCTTCACCAGGTAATTGGGTAGCGTGGTGACTCGCCAATCCGATCGCCGGGCGGCGGCGCGAGTTGGGAGGGGGGGGGGGAGAATGTATCGAGGGAGGGAGAATATATCGAGGGAGGGATGATAGGAGTCGCCACCTCCTTCGCCCCCTCCTCATCCTCACAACCACCACCTCCACCAATCAAACCTTCCCGTTCCGGCCAAATCTCCTCCCCGTACCACCCCACAAAGAAATCCATCTTAAAGATACCATGCAAGACACAAAGGGGATGGCGTCTTGCAGGGGTGATATAACCGACGACTTCTAAAACTTTTTAACATCTTCCAGATGCGTTCGCGGGTACAGTAGTCACCCGCCAACCGTGGCCTTGTCGGAATGTGGAGGTTCGAGGAATTTTATTTGAGGAATTGGAATCATTAGGTCAGGTCGGGAGGGGCAGCTCTATCATTATGTTATTAATGTACAGTACTTCTATGTACTTTGGACGTATTTTCTTTTGCATTTGTATATAATAAACATGTGTTTTTGAAGTATAGCAAATTTGTTTTTAACACTGAATTGTGCATTATAGAATCACTAACAATAAGCCCCAATTACTGTATCTCTTTTATTTTCCGAGTAAGACGAGTTTTTAATTAACTAACTTTTCCCCTTCGTTATCGACTACCAGGATCTCTTAAAAAGTTTACATCTAGAGATAAAAATCCTCCCTTCTTAATTTATACTAGTAATGCTTAGATCTGGCCTATAACGATTTCCGCCCTAGTTCGTTAGGGTTAAGAGTAATAACGGGGCAAAACCCCAATTATCATATCGGAGCTTTGGGATGGGGAGGAGAATCATTCAAGACGTGGTCATTAATGGCGTTTTCAGACTGCGTAAAGTCAGCTATAAAATAGAGGAAATTGTTCAAGGACAAGCGGCGTGGCCGTGGGGGAGGTTACAGGGGTCATAACACTCCTCCAAGACGGGTTGGATGATGCACACTCGCCAAAGCGCCGACGAAAAGCAATGAATTTTTTTATCGGAGTTGGCGACGCATAAATTTTAAGGACGTTTTTTCCGTAAACAGAGAAGGTACCGGAAAACAAGGGGAGTGGATGGGGGCGGTCAGTCCAGTCATGTGTCAACCCTTCGTAGGAATTTCCTGGCCACGCCAGCGTTCAAGAACGACCTTTTCCCGAAGTTTTTGAAAGTACGGCGATGACTAATGAAAATTCTGATTATTACCGTAGAGAGGGTTTTTTCACAAATTTGGTCTCACGACACCGATTCACAGATCGACGTAATTTTCAATCAGAATGTCCATAATTTCTGAATAAAAGGCAGCCGATGCGAGGAGAAAACCGTTTGCCATTTCTACAAGAAGCAAATATTAGAAACGTTACTTGAAAAAGTCATGGTAGATACAAAGTAACGAATAAAAATACCCAATTGGGAGAATCGTCCTTTTAAAAATACTGCCCCAGATAATAAGATGTGTCGCAAAATTATGATTTTCTTCGCCATCTGGAAACTAAATTTCGTACAATTTTATATGGGCGGTAGGAATTGAAGGCGTGAAAAAACATACAAAACTAAACCAATCCCAATAATTTTAAGTTCAAGGAAGCGTTTGAAAAGCTTAAACTTGTATGAAAAATATTTTTCAATGCTCGAGAAAAAAACTAAATAGCATAATGAATGAAGTGGTCTTGGGAAAAACGTTTGAGGGTAACGGGTTTTACCAGCCATAATTTGACCTCGTTCTTTAACAGTTCAAAGATTAATTTCCAATATTATAAAGCGATGCGTAAGTGGATTAGAAAAGATTCAGATCATCGAAATCTAGGAAACAAACGGATATCACATAGACATATTAACTAATGGTTAATCGATTGAGACTTTTTTATCCATATGTTCGATTATCCGAAACAGATTTTTACAAAACCACAGCATGAAGTCGCGTCACAAACACATCAAAAGTAAAATTAAATACATGATTCCAAAAATAATCAAATAATACGAATCTCATTTTCTCCCACTTTTTGTAAACAAATTTGAAATGATGACATACAGCTCCCAAATTTTCCGAGTTATTGAGACATGAAATAATTACAAAAGGAAACGCATCGACAAATAATAATGAGGATTAATCGTACGAATTAAAGTTTCTCGCTCACAGTGAATCTAATATATAAAAATGACTTCGTCGTCGTCGGTGGGTGGGAAAGCGGAACTTTAATGCGATTTTTAACAAACATTCCGGTAGCTAGAAGATTGACATTTATTGGGTATGTTTGATTCTTAATGAAAAAGCCATTTACGAAAAAAAATTCCAAAATCGACCCGGGTTCGATTCTTGAGAATGATTTCCATTCCCCATAAAATAACATGGAGAAATCGATATTTCGACCTGCAATCTTTTCGTTTGCTTATTAAAATTCACATATTTGACCTTCGATATCCGGATTAGGACTGCATTAAAGAAAAATGAGAATAGTTTTTTATTATTATCGTCTTTTATCGCCTTCGAATCGAAATCTCTCGAATACGTTATAATATCATATTTTGACAAAATATAGCGTTTTTAAGGAGAAGTCGCCTTGCCAACCGATTGCATTGTTGAACTCGAAATCCTATTACTCTCACATATGCTCCCGTTCCCTTCGGACCTCCATGGACCCTCCCGGCCCAATCCATAGGTATCAGAGATATCACGAAATGAGTTTTTACTTTCTCCATATACGTAGTATAGAGAAAGTATTGTTTTCATGAAAAAATTTGAATTCGAGATTTCAATGGAAATACACGTTTTGAGATCTCCTGAACACGTTTTGGCTATTTTCGCGATGATGTCTGTGTCTGTCGGTCTGTCTGTATGTGATAGGATTTTTACTTTCTCCATATGTAGTATAAGGGAAAGTATTGTTTTTATGAACATGAAAAAATGCGCAAAAGTTGAAATGATTGTGTTACCATATGACATAATTTTATTCACCGAAGACGTCTGGCGTAGCCCGGGCATCGCCGGGTACTTTCAGCTAGTGCTATATAAAATAAACGGCGCAATATACATTGCACAAACTTTCTCATAAACGTTTGGTCTCGCTACACTCTTTGCCCCGAAATTAACTCTGTCTGCTTAGCAATTCACTACCTTGGCTTGATGATCATAACTTTTTGATCAGGATTTGTATACACTCTTCTAGCAGTTTTCCCTACTGCCGTAGTTTAGCGTATATTTTAATGCCACTGAACGATACACAATAATTTTTTGGGGTATATATGGCTTAGTTAGTATCATTTGTGACATCAGGCTGTACGATTGGATGGATTTTTATCAAAATCCTTATAGCCATTTTTGAGTGAATCGAATTTTGTTTCAGAATATCCTAGAATAAAGTACACTTAATTGTTGCTCAATATCGTTCAACTCTTTAGAGTGTCTATTATGAATGATATTATCAAAAAATATGAGATATCATTCGACTTAGTTAAACCGTCTAGGCTGCAGTAAGATTTTGAGTGGATCGCAGCGGAGGCGTGACGTCATAGGGCTTAGGTAAGGTAGCTTAGCGTACATTGCAACGTTACTGGATGACATGTAGTAATTTTTTTAGTCATATGGCTTACGTAATATTATTTGTAACACCAAGATCTACAATTGGATTGATACTAATCAATTCTCTGTAGCAATTTTTCAGTCAATCAAATTTGTCTAAAAATCGCCAAGAATAAACTACCCTTTATTTTTGTGCAATACCATTTTTATGAAAAAAGGGTCTGCAAAAGAAGATATATTTCATAAACACGAGATATAATTCGATTTTATGTAAGCTTTTGGGTCCTAGAATTGCGAACAGACCGACAGACAGACAGACGGCATGGCGAAAACCAATTTTATGGACTCAAGGACACCTAAAACGTGTATATCCATCAAAATTTCGAAGTCGAATTTTTTCCGATTACAATACTTTCGCTATATACTACGTATATGAGAAAGTAAAAATATTGGGCGAATTTCAAAACGATTTATCAATGGCTACGTTGACTAAGAACTGTTTAAAAGGTCGACAAGGAACGAGTATCTAGAGATTCGTGGAAGCTATATTCAAATTCGTTTCACAGCATTTAATGGACACGAGGTCCTTTATTCTGTTACAATGTGTTCTCTAACAATAAGCTCTAAAGGGGCGGATACCTTATCTCCGAAATATCTCCTCAGTAAGGTGATCTTCCATTTAGGGTCGGTGCCGCTCTATGTCAAAATGTATAATGGGAACATTATCAGCTCTGAGCAATACCATATTTTCAAAAAGAAAAAAAATTGAAATGCAGTCGAGCATTGACGCAACTTGAGGTATTTTCATAGCTTTGGTCCTCATTTCATTTCAAAGGTTCAAAAATTCCTTAAGTAAATACAACGGCGCCAGATTAACTCGAATAACATGAGAAACATAATTGTTGTAAATATATCGATATGCAGATAGTTTATTTAACGCGGTAATCACTAGCGAATATTTAAGGATTAAAATAAATGAATGTCTAAAGTGACAACTATAATGTTTTCACGATCTACGCACCTAATGCACTCTTTACACTACGAAGAAGATACTTCGGGATATCATTCGACTATTTTCACTCGTGTCATTTCCCAAAGTCGTATATAATAGAGTCTTCTTTGTTAATGACGTGCTCGATTTTCTAACATTGGACTTTTTACACACTAATAAAGGAACCATCCTGCAATTCAACATGGTGAACGCATTAAATACTCAAAATAATTAACCGAAGCGAGTGACCCAATGAAAGAACGACCTGCAACCATAGCAGGATCCAAAAATCGTCAACATTTCATACATCCAGATTCCCCGACTGCATTCAAGACATTTGGCAACGCTGGAGCCCATTCTTGAGACGTTCTTTCCAAAAGAATTTCAAGCGACTTCTGAAAACGGAAACATGCGAGTTTTTCAGCAGGTAAGGATTACGACAGACGACCAATTTTGGAATATAAAGGAGGGAATAGTGTAGCTAGAGGCGTAATATCTTATTCTCCGATCTCGCTGCCATAAAAATAAAACGAAATGTTCCAAATAACTTTGCTCATCTCAAAAGATGCAGCAATTTATCGGAATTCTTCCTACTACCTTATATAGACGGTAGGGTAAGAGCAAGAAAGGTTTTGACATCAGGCATGCAGACGACTGCCTCTACAGCAGAGACTTGTAATGAAAAAAATAACGAATTAATCTTAATGGATGCGTAAACAAAACTTTAAGGCATGAACGGAGCGAAGATATCTGGGACGAAAAAAATAACTATAAAATTTCATACAAAAACCTCTTAATGCGAGCTTCAATAGCAAATACTTTTACAATAGGAATAAAAACTTCTACATCTTATAGTAGCCATTAGCGGAATTAAAACGCGATTCTAGTGGGGTTCTTCACGTAGGTTCAATATCAAACCTTTTACATTTAAATGTCGTTGCATTTGTAAAATCTCTTTCGCGCAAAAACTCGATCAACTTCCATAATTCGGGACTAAGAGAGAGGATAACCGTTACCTAAAATAATGTCATTGTTGCCGAAGCCATATTTTATAACAAGTCGAACATCCGAATACATTCTTCGACCGACAAAAAAATATTATCCTTTAAACGTTATTTTCTTTCGGCGAGGTAACAGGATACAGATCCGACATCTTCTCGGAACACAACTCACTTCACTCGCCCGAGACACAAATTCTGTTTTATTTACGTCATTCCACGAATTAACAGAGACCTACAACACGCTCTCCCGCCACCCCTTTTTCGACAGCGCGACAAGGCGGGGGGAGGGGAAATAATCGCCCAACAAATCCTAGCCATAAAAAAAATTCCTAGGAATGCTCGTCGCGTACGGCGTCGAAACGGATGACAAGCGCCTCGGTAACAAATGACAAACGGGCGTAGTCGTTACAAAGCGATTAATAAAGTCGCATGCCACCGCATGCGTTCCAGCTTGCCTTGGGAACGAAACTTTTTAACAGTGACTGCATTTCACGACTGGAAAGAGTATCGTTACATATAAAGCGACGGCGATATTTTCCCTACCCGTGATGCATTGGGCGCTGTTTAAGACGGAGGTGGGCGAGAAGAAAAGCATAGCCCTAGGGGTAAGGGGAAAGGTTGAGGGGGGCAGTATTAGAGGAGTTCGTGCTGTGGCCAGGAAGGATGCGGAATAGGATAGGCAACGCCAGTGAGTGGTTCCGCTGAAACAGGCCCCTCTCTCCTTTTTCCCTTTCTCTCCCTTTCTCCCTCCCTCTCTCTCTATCTCCCTCTCACTCTCTACCTCCCTCTCACTGGTGATGCTTCTCTCTCTCTCGCTCTCCTCCGATAAGATCTCACGGCTTGGGATGTGGCCTTGCTGGGCAGGATAGGAGGGAGTAAAAAAAGGAGGGAGTGGGAGTGAGGAGGGAAGGAGAGTGATGCAGAGAGGGTAGAGAGAGAATGGTGTACGTTCAAGAGTGAGAAAAGTTAGTCGGTGAGAGGGGTGGTGAAGGAGGGTCGAGGATGGAAGATAAGGGAGGGTAAAGAAGGGGGTGGGGAGGGGGAGGATGGCGGGGAGGGAAGAATGGTGGGGTGGGAAGGAAGAAAGGTGGGGAGGGAAGAATGGTGGGGTGGGAAGGAAGAAAGGTGGGGAGGGAGAATGGTGGGGAGGGAGAATGGTGGGGAGGGAGAATGGTGGGGAGGGAGAATAGTGGGGAGGGAGAGTAGTGGGGAGGGGGAGAATGGTGGGGAGGGGGGCAGAGAACGGAAGACAAAAGGGGAATAAGAGGGAACTGAGGTTAAAGTGAATAGAAAAGGGATGCGTGAAAAGGGAAGAGAAGTGCAGGTAGAGAGGTGTGAAGGAGGGATGGAGGGAGGTGATGAGTGAGGGAGAGAAGAGATACTTTAAGAAAATGGAGGGAGGGAGATTGGGGAGAAAGAGAGGCGAATGTGGAGGGGAGAAAGTGGAGTGAAGGAAATGGGAGGTAGTGAGAGGGCGGTGAGGGTTAGGGAGGAATGAGGGGGAGTGAGTAGGGAGAGAGACGGACAAGAGACGGGAGAGATGAGATGCAGGGGGAGATAGTGAGAGGGAGTGAGTGAGACGGAGAAAGTGAGACGGAGGTGGTGAGAGAGAAGTAGTGAGAAAGAGGCATTGGAGGAGTTGGTGAGAGGGAGGTGATAGAGAGGCAATGCGAGACAGACAGACAAACGACTATATTTAGGTCGAAATTGAGATTATATACATAGTCCCTTCTTACATTTAAACCTTTTGTCATACAATTGCCATATTTACATATTTAAAACAAATTAATTGCATATGAATTACATTAAAATACATATTAATTATATATTGGTTAATGGATCATGGATCAGAATATTGTTGGTTTTGTGGTTCGAAATAAACTGTGTATCAATTTTGTTTAAACACAGAAAAAATGTTCCACTGCGGAAAACACCTACGAAGAGAAGAGAGGTGTAAAAAACAGCGAAAAATCCTAAACAGTTAAGAGGAAAAAATAATAAATTGAAAGAAAAAAAATCATTTACATACATTAATATCCATATGAGGGAGGGGGTGAGAGAGAAATACAGTTTGTAGGATACCTGAGAGGGAGTGAGAAAGATGCAGTGAGAGAGAGAGGCGGTGAGTGAGGCGATATGGGGTTATGAGGGAGGTGGTGAAAGAAAGGTGGGAGTGAGGAAGACGGCGAGAAAGTCAAGAGAGGGAAAGAGGGAGGAGGCGGGTAGGAGTGGTCGGAGAGAGCGAGAACGACAGAAAGAAGATGGTCGGAAGAGAGCGAGACCGGAGGGAGAGGTAGCGAGAGGAGAGGGAAGGAAGCGGCATTCGGGAGGTATTCAGGAGGTGATTGGGAGGAGTTTTAGGAACGAGAGGTGAGAGGAAAATTGCGAGAGTAAGGGAAGAGGGTAGAGACGGAGGGAGAAGGCGAGAGATAGGTGAGAGGAGTGAGGCTGCGCGAGAGTAGGCGTGGGAGTGATCAAGGAGTGGAGGGTGACACCTCCGCATCGGTCGAGGTGAGTCCATGTGGAAGGAACATCTCCCCCTCGTCCCGCAGTCGACCTCCGACGACCTTAAATTGAGCCGGCGAGGTGGCAAGTATTCTGCGGACTGACGGATGAGATTGAGAGGGGGAGTCAACGGGGGGAGGGGAGTGTATGGGAGTGGCCGTTCACGAGGGGGAGGGGTCGGGACACAAAGGGGCCGGACAGCTGCCGCCGTCGCCTCTCCACCCGTCCACGATGGACTGATCTCGACGTAACATAAGTGAATGAGACACTTCGCTACCTACTCTTTGCTACGCATTCCTGCCCTTCCCGTCCTTGCTATGCCGACCTACTCGACACCTTCCGCCGGGCACCACTTGCTATTTAATTTGGTATTCAAGCTGCACACGAAGACCTTGCGCGATGTTTCCGACACATTCGACTCGCTATAAAAATCACCGTTCGTGAGCAACGAAGGTTTTCTCGGCGTTGAGGGAATAATTGACGCGGTCGAACTTCGATAAATCGAACGTCTAGATAAGTCGAGAAGGACATTTTTTTACCGATTGCACTGATATACGCTAAAGTGTTCCATGGTTCGACGTATCGGTGAGACGAATTCTTTTCGTGTTTCCTTGAGGTTCCGGTTATCTTGTTTTGACTGTTTTGCCATAAAATATACTTCAATTAAATCCATTTAAAAGCCGTCATCTTAATGCAGCTTGGGCAAAATGCGAAATTTTCAATGTTTAACTATGTATTAACATCGACTGCTAACAGTTCTTAAATACCAAATATAACGATATCCAGTTTATCAGGACTAAAGCGTACGTAAAACATGCATAAGAACTTAATATGCTTTTATTTTCATATCGGAGGTATAGCGTTCGCCACAATTCAACAGCCTTGGTAAAGCTATACAAAGAAGACGGGATTCTTGGGGTTTGAAATACCGTCAAGGGAAGCGTTGTTACTGCAACGAACACATCATAACACGCTTAATTGGGAGAAAGCCGTCGAAAAAATCTCAATTTCCTCGGCGACTCACCCTCGCAACACCTTTTCCACTAAGTTACAATCAAAGGAAGTAATATTTTGGCAAATAGGACCCATCTTGTCTCGAAGAAAAAAAAACGTGGACGAGAGGAAAAAAACAGTCTGGCCGGATGAGAATTTGGAAGACGATATAGTGGAGAAAAGCACGAGGACGAAAGGCCCTAATTTAAGAAGCCCCCCCTTAGCCTCTCCCTCTCTCGGACTCCTTTCGCACTACTCTCCCCCTCTCTTTCTCGCTTCTCCCCACACCCTCCTGCTTCACAAACACTTCCCACCCCACATTTCGAGGCGACGAAATCTTTTTCTTCATCTTCTTCGGCTCCCCTTAGCGCTAAGGAACTCGTGTTACGTTCGCAGTCCGCTGCATCCATCACTATCCACCAAAATTTACCGTATTGGCCCGAAGATGGGGGCGTGCTTATTTTTTTCCCTTAAAGTAAGCCGAAAAAAACCCATACTCGCCTTATAATAGCGCCGCCGAGGACATCCTCCAAACGATACGTTCGATTCCGTGGGTGCTAACAAGACGGCAAGCTCAGGAATATCGGCTGCGAAATCGAGCGTTATTTTTCTGAATTAACATGTTAGTTTTCTTTTTAACCGCGTGGAATTTACAATCGAACCATAGTTACCGATCGGGAATTTTTTCAACATGGTTTTAATCCTTCTTCCGAAATTAGAGGTCGTTCTTTAACCCTTCAGGCATGTACGCAACATGCTCACTTACGCAAACAAAGGATGTCGGTACACGCGTACTGATCGCGACTTCTCTTTACTCAAAATCGCTTACGTTTTTATCCAACAAGTCTCCACACATCTGTAATGCTTGAACGAGGCTATCCTCTATTATCGATACCCTAAACCGCAAGGACGGATCTCGTCTTCATCTTTGGTGGGTGTAATCAAAGACGAAAAATAAACTATTTGAAAATATCTTCAAAATAAAACAGATTTTAATATGTAACAAGTACGGAAAGAATTAATTCAACAGGAAACTATCGAGTTCGGCTTGTGGCTGAAAAAAATCAAGAACAAACAATTTAAAAAATGTACTTGCTTCAGGGTATCTCCAATAGCCACAAGGTTAAAAAACCATATGCGCATTTCTGCTACAAAGCAGCCGTCTTCAGTGATAATTCACCAAATATAGATTCTAGGAAGGCAAGAACTGACGAATCAGGAATTAAGGGCGTTTTTTTAATTAAAAAATATAGGTATAAAACGGACAGACGGACGAACCACAAAACCAACAGAATTCATGACTGTCGCCAACAAAAATTATTCTAACGCTAACTTGAACGTTGTGGCAGTAGTGCAATAATTTAATATTTTATTGTTCTTTTTGCTCCCCACTACACCCCTAGATTGCTCCTGGAGTCTCCAAATATCAATCACGGGAAGAACTTACGGCTTTGAGCAATCCCTCAAAATTTGGTTGCTCTAACTTAATGGTGTAGTAGTAGTTTACCGGACAGAATTGTGACGGAAAGCACGATTAAATTATCGGATTAAAAAAAACGGTAAACAGGAAACGGAGAGCATTTCGTGCAACAAAATAAATGCAGTAAAAGTATCTTTGACGTGTTATTTTTTCAGTGTTCTATGATATAGGGGGGGTGTCATTACCCCCTTTACTCTCCTTCCCTGGATCCGCCTTTGCTAAACCAGTGGTTACCAAACATTTTGCAGGAGTGGCACCCCTTCGCAGATAAACAGAATTTCGCGCCATCCCAACCTTCAAATAAGACTTGTGTTTTTTACATACGGGTATGTACCCACTGGACGCATTCATTCGGTGGTACTACACCAAAATCAATTTGTTCGAGGAAAAATTACTCTCCGAATTACCTATCAACACATCCAAATCGTTTATTTATTTACTAGATCGAGTTTTCCGCGGCACCCCTAAAATCACATGCGGCACTCCTAAAATCACGTGCGGCACCCCTCAAATCAAATTCGGCACCCAGTTTTGGGAACCACTACCCTAAAATAATTACCACCTTGAAGGATTAATCTGGTCAATAATACGAATTCCTTCGTGTCTCGCCTCAGATAAATGACCGCAGATTCCAGAACAGAAAGTTAGAAATCACTTATAAATAATGTATAAGGCGAAATATTTCCGCGTGCAATACCAGATGACTCAAAAGTTCAAGATTATTAATAGAGAAAACGCACTTAACGTAATTTCCCCCAAGAATAAAATCGGAAGTTTTCAGCTACCACGACGATTATTTTCGAAGGGGTACGGAACGCCGTTATTATGAATAAAAAATAAATCGCAGCAGGGCTTTTTAACCGGGAAAAACATTGAGTTTCCCACGCATGACCCGAGAATAAAAGTAACGAAAAAAACACTCCCAATTTCAACTTCAAAAATTGTTTTTTTGCGCTTCGTTTCACAATCCGAGTTTCATTTTTTTCTTTATTCTTCCTCTCGCTACGAGCACTAAAAATTAAATCACGCACCGGGTGTTTTTCTGTCGTTTCGAAGAAGCCGAACAAAACCCACCGGAAAAAGACACGCTAAAGAAATGAACAAGAGCTGGGTGAAAAGGTAATCAATTTTTACGATCGACGAAGCTCGTATAAACAGTCTTCGAGATTGGTACGACGAGGAATAAAATTTCGTCTATTCTTTCATTTTTTCGAAAGTAATAGTTCCCCCGTCGGCCGCTGGATAGCGCTCCCATCGCGCACAAGAGCCTCCACTCGGCCGCGCACGTGCGTAACGTAATTGCTCTGAAATGTCGCGTTTTTTCCTCTCTCTCTATCTTTTTCCGCAATTCCCGAAAGGAGAAAGGGAAAAAAACCTTCGTTTTTGACGTGATACCGACATGATAGACGAGCAATCTCGGAGAAAGGAGTTTTTTTTCCTTTAATGTATGTCAGTGGAACGCTTGTAAAAAAAATTGGTACCTTCGCAAAAGAATCCCTTTCATTGTTTGGAGAAATGGAGCTGAGGCCTGGTTGGTTAAGGGACCTCTATGAGTGCGACGTTGCCATTCGCCACGGATGAGCGAGAAGGTAAAGGCGGGTCGGGTGTGGAATAATTGGGGAGAAGTGATGAGGTAGTAGGAGGTTGAGAGAAGGTGGAGGAAGGAGTAAGGATGCAAAGCCATGCCGCTGGTAGGTATTAACGACCAAAGATAACAGTCGTACCCGCGCAAGACGCCAGAAGCAAATGCTAGGGAGCGATATCGTCCGAGTGAGCGGCAGACTTGGAATTCTAAGAGGTAAGAATATGCGATTACGACGACCCGCAACGCATTGTGGACGGGCAATTGCGGCGTACGCTCGCTAAATCCGTATTGTGCTTCGTTCCACCACCGAGAGCGTCGGAGGTTTGAGATAAATCTTGCGGCTGAACCAATAATAAGGAAACAAACACCTCGGATTTAACAGAACTGACGCATCAGCCGCCATTTTGAATGCAGCAAGCCATTAGGCGTTGCAATGGGACAAGAAAACGCTGCAGAGAACGAATAGATTAGCGAGAACGAGAAGGGAAAAATCTCAGACTCTTTTGATTTTTGGCGAAGAAGAATTTGCTGTATATAAAACTACAAAAAACGACATGGGATCGCAATCAAATGGTATTCGTTCAACAAAATAGGCGGGAAAATATATGCACCCAATGACGAGGATACATTTTCTAGGAAACTGTTATGTAAATATTGATATTGAAGAAATATAAGTCATTCGCACTCCGCACTGTAACCAAATTTGATTTTATAATCGCATACTAGTTAATTACGTACGCATATCACGCCAATGAAATTTTAATGTCGTTTTATAACAACGGTTTCCAAACTTTTCCAAGCTACATACCACACGATAATCAATTTATCAGAGGAAATGCCATTGCCTTATTCACCTGTCAACACATCCAAATCGTTGATTTATTTGCCGGAGAAATTTTTTCGCGGAACCCCTAAATATCATCTGCGGCACCCTCAGGAGCTGCTGCACCCAGTTAAGAAACCACTGTTTTATAGTATGAGAGACCGCAAAGCACACTTTAACGGTCCTTTCATGGCCATAAATGTAAGAATAGCCGATGATATTTTTTTAACGAGTGTGACCATTCTGGATTGAGTTGGTATCCGACCGGAGCGAGCTTCCCCAAAATTTCGCTACTAACCTCCCATTCTTAACGACTCTTTCGTGAAAACTCCTACTCTCACAGCAGCGAGAAGAAGGGAAGCTTTTCACGCTTCGTAACGGAAACTCAGTAAGGCCCAACGCGGCCTAGAATTTAGAAACGAATTCCCGGCTAATTAAAAAATAAACAATGAACACCGGATGGCCCTTTTTTCGAAGGGAAGGCGATGGGTATGACGTCATTTTTCGACACGCAATTTTCAAAACATCCAGCCGACCTTTACGTTCAGACACTTAAGACATGGTTGATTGCATAAACTTCGAGTAGGATTTTTATTATTAATTCCATGAGTAAAAGCAACACACAAACACATTTGAGTTATGATCAATAAAATAGGCCATAATTCACTTTCGTACTTATCTTTTACGAACTTTCATAATGGAAATAACAAAAATACTAAGATTTCGCATTCATGTGAACAACAAGATCTATTTGTACGGATAAAAACTAAATTTTTCGCGTTATTAAAATATTTTGCATCTGGTATTGTCCGAATTCCGACAACTATGTGCTAATTGCGCATCCTTACTTAGCTTTACCTTTAGCTTAGCAAACGTCCCGTTTTCGCCGGAGAAGTCCCCCTTTCCAGCTATTTCCAGACCGTGCTGTCGTTTTTGCGAAATAAGCTCGTTTGTCCCGTTTGGAATCCGATCGCGGTAAAAAAGAACCTCCATTTCTGACATCTCTCGGCAGAAAATGACATTAGAAATATGGGATTACCGTAATTTTGTAGCTTGTCAATTACACGGCATTCTATTAATACAGAAACTTCCTTGTTTCCTTACGTTAATTAGTAGGTTTGTGGAATTTTTTCGTTTGTTGTTCAATATCGTAAATTAAAATAATATTATTATTAACTTTATTTCGTTAAAAACTTTAACGAAATGTTAATTTTAATGACAATCACAGCTGAGCTACAAAGTTGGTCTAAGTGACCAACCATACTGATTTATTCAGTACTGTACTGAAATTGGAAACTTGGTATCGATTACATTTTTATTCTGGCTCTCCAATATCATGACTTCTAACTTCAAAAAATTTTTATTTCGGTCACTGAACGCATCTTGAAATTTGCCCCAAATTTAGACTTTCTGTCTATGGAAGTAGTTTCAAAGTTGGCTGAACTTTAATCGTCGAGTGTTCGAAAAGAACTAACACGACAATTTTGCTGAATTGTTAATCGTATACTCTAACATGTAACTAAAGAAATTTTTAACGATTTTAACATTTATCGTTGCATTATTCCAAATTTTGTTGTTTTTTACAAGAAAAATATGCCACCTTACCAATATGAGTCCGAAAATGTTCGTCACTTAAAAATTTCAGTCTTTGAAGTAGTGCGTGTTTTGTTTTCAATTTAAATCCCCACGCAGATACAAAATCGATAATTTTATTGCTTCGTACCACTCCTAGCAATGCATTAAAATGGTCAATAAATGTTCGTTTCGCTAATATTCACCTACAGCATTATTTTCATTCGTTTTCGTCATTTGAGTCACGCGAAATGTCCCGTTTTTATCTCGATAGAATCTGGCCGCCTGAACATTCAAATATCTAGCGGTTTTTTACAAATCGTGTCTTTACAACGTACAGGAACGTGAGAAACACTCATGAAAACACTCGTTAAGGTGCATTAATGAAATTCACGCGGGTCGCTCGGGAATAGGAAGGAGTTTAAGGACATGATTTAGGGAGCTCTAGCTGGAGCAGTAGACAACGAGGGAGGGGAAGGGGGATGTTGTTGCGAGGTGGGGACGGAAGTAAAGCTAAGGCTTGAGAAGTAAAATGGATGAGCAAGGAGCGGAGGTGTTAGGTAGAGATAATCATAAGCGACGGATTGGCGGGGGGTAAACGACGACTTAGACGGATGTTAAATGAGGGTTTAAAGGCGTTAGCTATGTCACCGCGAGAAATAGCGACCAATTAGTCGTGAAACGCGACGTAGTAATTCTTCTGTAAGCGCACTCGAAACAATTCCACGACGTAGGATAATTGAACAAGCTGTTCCCAAACTTGGGTTAGAGAAGACGGAAGGCAGTCTATACGTAAAATTATCAATACATTCATTTTCATTAATTTTATTAAATGGTTGTATTTCATTATTAATGGTAAAAAAATTCAAAAATTCAATATTTTAAATTTGGGTTAATTTTAATTGCATAATGGTACTCCATTATTAATATAAACAAAAAGAACAAAGACGGAAGACAGTGTATATGTTATTGTTTCAATATTTTGAATATCGTTTAATTTTAATCACGTAATTGTATTTCGTTATCAATATCATAAAAAAAATCCAGATTTCTCGGAATATTCCAATAACATTTTATATTTATTGGTAGATGGATGGGGTTAAAGGGGTCTCGTTAAGTTCGGCTGTCATAATAAGGGGTCGCAATAAGGCCGGCTGCCATAATAGGAGTCGTGGCAACATCGAGTGCCGTAAGAGTTTGGAAACGGCTCACGTGTCCAGTAAGATGATATTCGAATGGAACGGTGAACGGACGAGTTGGGACGAATATTGGCGTAGAGAAATTTCACGCACGAGTAATTGAAACAATTCACTTACTTTGCCTCTTATTATGCGGCCGATTAAAACAAAACAATAACGCTCGAGACGCACCCTCTTCGCGGCAATTCCCTCCTCGAGACGGGTGCTAAATCATTTTGGCCACGGTCACACGCGCTCGCCGGAAAAATAAAATTTAAACTTCAACGAAGCGCAAAAAGAATACTATCCTCTTGGAAAAAAATAAACAAAATCGCGTAAAAAAGGGAGTGCGGCGCTGAACCCGCACCTCTCTGTAAAAAACCTTTTCGCTCGCTTTCCTAGAAAATAAAAAGTGAATGAAGTCGAAAAACGAGAGCGGAAAAAAAGAGGACGGGAAGAAAACAAAATTAAAAAAACCTCTGGTCGCCTTCCCTTTCCGTCTCCAAAAAATATAACGGATAAACTCCGCTACGCCCGGACGCGGAGAGAGAGAGAGGGGAACGCGAGGAACGAGCGGGGGTGTCAGCGGGGAGAGGGGGGAGAGTGGAGGGAGGTAGAGGCGGCCCCTGAGAGGATGGAGGCGGCCGTGTCCAATGTGTCCGAAGATGATGGGAAGAGGTGGGGCGGGGGATAATCACAGACCGGGTTCAAGCCTCCGGCCCCAACGGGCCCAAGAGTGAACACCTCTCTCTAATATTCACTTCCGAGGGCGGGTGACCCTAAGAATGAGCGGGGTGAAGAAGGCGGGGGGAGGAATACGGAGGGGGTGGGGGGAAAGGGGCGAGGCAGATTGATAGCGGAAAGGGGGAGGGCGGAGATGATTGGAGAAGAGAGGAACGAGGAAAATATGGAGAGTATAGATATTGGTGGAGGAGGAGTGGTACGCGTGGAGGAAGATGTGTTGGAGAAAATTGTCTTATGCCGGAGGGGGAGGGGCGGGTGGGGAAGAAGGGGGGGGGGGGAGATGCGAGGAGGATGAGGAAACTAGTGTGGAGGATGAGGTGCAAGAGAGATCGGGAGAAAGATTGTACGAGAGAAGGAGGGCATAGAAGAGATTAAAAGCGAGGTGTATGGGGAGGGGTGGTATGGGAGTGAGGGGGGAGAATGAGGAAGACGGATGAGGGGGGGCGAGTGTTGAGGAAAATGAGGTAGTGAGGGGAAGGGGAGAGTGAGGAAAATAAATGAGGAGAAGGAGTGAGTAGGAGTGAGGAGAATAAGAAATGAGGAATAAGGAGGAATGAGGAGGAGGAATGAGGAGGAGGAATGAGGAGGAGGACTGACGAGGAGGAATGAGGAGGAGGAATAAGAAGGAGGGGTGATGAGGAGGGAGGAGTAGGAGTGAGGAGAAGGAGTGAGGAGGAGGAGTGAGAAGAAGGTGTGAGGAGGAGTGAGGAGAAGGAGGGGTGATGAGAAGGAGGGAGGAGTAGGAGTGAGATGGAGTGAGGAGGAGGAATGAGAAAAAGGAATAAGGAGGGGTGATGAGGAGGAGAAGGGAGGGGTAGGAGTGAGGAGGAGGGAGGGGTAGGAGTGAGGAGGAGGGAGGGGTAGGAGTGAGGAGGAGTGAGAAGGAGGAATGAGAAGTAAGGAGGAATGAAAAGGAGTGAGTAGAAGGAATAAGAAGGAGTGAGGAGTAGGAGGAATGAGGAGGAGTTAGAAGGGAGAATGAGAAGTGGGAGTGAAGAGATGGGGGAGTGAAGAGAAGGTGGAATAGAGAGAAGGTGGAATAAAGAGAAGGTGGAGTGAAGAGAAGGGGTAGTGATGAGAAGGGGGAGTGATGAGAAGGGGGAGTGAAGAGAAGGGGGAGTGAAGAGAAGGGGGAGTGAAGAGAAGGGGGAGTGAAGAGAAGGGGGAGTGAAGAGATGGGGAGTGAAGAGATGGGGGAGTGAAGAGATGGGGGAGTGAAGAGAAGGTGGAATAAAGAGAAGGTGGAATAAAGAGAAGGGGGAGTGAAGAGAAGGGGGAGTGAGAATGGGAGGTGGGAGAAGGGGGGAGGTTGGATAAGGGGGAGGTAGGTGAAGGGGAAAGTGAGGGAGGAGGGAAATGAGTAGTAGGGGGAGCGAGGAGAAAGGGCGCGTGAGATAGGGGAGTGAGGAGAAATTGGGAGTAGTCAGGAGGGAAGAACTAGA
The DNA here is from genome assembly GCA_028673005.1 of Tanypteryx hageni. Classification (NCBI taxonomy): domain Eukaryota; kingdom Metazoa; phylum Arthropoda; class Insecta; order Odonata; family Petaluridae; genus Tanypteryx; species Tanypteryx hageni. The sequence continues at coordinate 54,419,107 of CM054120.1, read as the reverse complement.
CGGCAAGGGACGGGGATGCGAGAGTGACGGGGGAAGGGTGTGGAGGAGGGGGCGGCGTGTCGGGGGGGGGGGGATGGGGGTGTCGGTGTCGGCGCAGACGGGAGAAGAGGTGTGTGGGAGGGGGTGGCGTTTTGGGGCGTGCGAGACCTCTCTCTCTCTCTCTGATCCAGACGTCGGGAGACGTGTATTCTCCTCCGCTTATGCGCACGCGTGCCTAGGATAAATCGACGCCACCGTCTCCTATAATTCCTTCACGGTACCCGTTCGAACCCAGACGCCGCCACCCATCCCATCGACCCCTTCCTCTCCACCTTCCTCTCCCCCTTTCCCTTTCCGTTCCGTCCTCGACATACGCGTTCGCGACGTTTGGCGATGATAAAACGATTTTCAAATGCGTCGCTGGCGGTTTCATAGCCGTGTACGGGGAGCGGCATAGACTCTTTGAAGCTGCAAATGGTAGAAATAATTCGCCACTGAATTTTAAGTAACTTAACCCTAGAACTACCAAGGGGGAGGGGCTCCGAGGTCCACAACTTGTTTTTTCGTATTTTTCTCTTTTATAAACAAAGGAAAAGTCTGGATATTTTATTACGTTGTGCAGAGACTTATTTAAAATAATAACAGAAAGTTTCTAATCAATGTATGCATATTTCAATTTTCTGCAAATTATTTAGTCATTGGCGGCATGCCTTGACACGTGGGTAGCCTAACTTATAGGGCACCATATGCGTAGAAAGCACAGTATGAAGCGCGCTATTTGTTTAAACTGTTGTGTCAGACGAATCAGATTAAATCATTTTTCTGATCAATTTGTTATTATTTCTGTAAATAAAATCTTACTGCAATATTAATTTGATCTTGAAAACATAATGAGGAAGATTGTAAAAGCATTGTTCTAATGTAAATACTTGTCTTTATGTACATATAATTTCAAATAAGTTACTGAAATTGTATATCTGTATTTCTATGATGTTTTTAAATATATAATAATAGATTTGAACCGTTACTATGACTTTTATTGAATTTTACATGGTGGGCCTCTGAGCCCCCCCTGGTAGTCCATGGTAGTGAAAATCGCTTGGTAGTTCTAGGGTTAATAAGACGGCGCTCATCAACCCGCTTCTCCAGCTTGTTTGCGGCCATGGCTAATGGTGTCGCAGCTCGCGTTATGCAATTTTTTTAAAGGTGCAGCTCGAAATAACTCTTAAAGAAAAACACAAAACTGATTTAGCAATTCAATGATACCCACGGCTCGAAATATTGCGAAATACATCGATTAAATACTCGATAGCTAGGCATATCTATTATGTATGTTCGATATCAAAATGTATCGATTTATATTCGACATTTTTCATAGAAATGAGGAAGTAGCAATTTTGTCGTCATCCTTACGAAGTTAATTAACATCCGCTCAGGGTATTCCTCGGAAGACACATCAAATGCTTTGCTGTGAACAATCTCACGTCCATCTCTTCACGTCCGCGTCGTTCTCTCGTCTTTGCATAATTATGCGAATAAAAATTCCCAGAATTACACCGGAAGCTTTGTAAAATGGTGTTAGTATGCGACGAGAACAAATCTAATCTTCAACAAGATAATCCCGTCTTAAATATGTCACTGCAATACCTATCCTACAGACTATCTAAGTACGAAAGATTAATCCCGTTTACATCTTTGCACCAACATCATTAAAGCGATATCATTTACCTCCATGCTAGCTGTTACTACGATCTCGAACAAATTGAATAACATTCATAAAGAACTAGATCGTCGACAACTTTTATAAGAACTCTTTACTTGTTTACTCACAACAAACAAATTATAATTCCGATCTCGACAATACCGTTAAAGCTTAAAAATAACTTTCAAAAATGAACAATATATCATGGAGTTTAAAAATAAACATCTGGACCTCAAGTTTCAATTGACTCCATCGCTGAATTCTCCCACGAATCCTCGGTGTGGCCACAAACCACGCATGGGAAACTGCGCGAATAGATTCCTCTTCATTTCGTCTTATCTTCGATCGACAAAAAAAACATCTCCCCTTTCCTCCTTGCTATGTGAATCATAAGATAAGCGAAAGAGTTCCTGGAATATCTTCTAAGAAAAATCCCGATCCAACATCTGGTCGACGACGCAGTAACAGGATATCACCACCTTCATCTTAAGATACCAAAAAAAATTCCTTGGATACTTCCTCTCGATCGCCGATTAGATATAACTTCCTCTCCAACGCACACGAGGGCCAGGAGGGAAAAAAATCGAACGACTAGGAATGGAATCCGTGCAGAAAAATGGGAGCGACGCACGCCGCGCTCCTATTAAAAGGCCACGCGAGATATGAGGGGTAAACTACACGTCAAAGATGTTTACAAGCATGTTTACAAGGAAAGAACTAGTTCGATACTGATGAAACTTGAGTGGCCATGCAGGAGAAGAAACCTTATAAAGCATAGAGGCGCTTGTCTTCCTAGCTAATCTGGAAAATCCACGAAGAATATTGGAAAAACCCTGAGGTGCAGAGAAATATCCCACTCGAACATGCCCTTTTTAAACCCTTAGTTTCACATTGCCTCCAGGATAGGTTTCCAATGGCAAGTGAGGAGGGAACATACAAAACTAAGTGTCTTATCGTGATCACGCATCAAAATATCATCGAATGGGAATAAATTCCATAAGTTGAATCACACTGCCGTCGTAAGGATCTCAGCTTAGATACCCTACGATTTCCAGCTTGTGGTATTTCGTGAAACATTCGAGATCCCGTTTATCACAAGATAATTACTCTTATACTCAATGTATTTGTAGAATATCACGCGTAAATTTGATCTTTATAGAGATTCGATGTCTACTAGAAGTTTGACATAAGCCAAACCTGCGAAGATACATGAAAACAAAAAATAGTATAACCCCTCCTTTACCCCTTTCTGGAAGTAAACATAGCAAATAGAATAAATGCATAACTCGATGGAAATCATAACATTATCTTCTAACATTAATATCATTATATATTTATAAGCATTTCATATTTATTTCTAAGCATGATGCCTGCAAAATGCATTGGTTAAATTAAAGAAAAGAAAAATTGTGGCAAATACATTTTTTCGTTGTGTTTTTGCGGAATTTGATAAGACTCGAACAATGAGAAAATCTAGGCGAGTGAGAGAAAAAAGGTGGGAATAACGCAAGTTCCGGTACATATAAAAGATTGACATGCGGATACATTTTAAACCAGGATTTCGGTTGAGAACTTCCACCATGATTTACGTAAAAAGGATTCCGTACAGCAAAAAACGTTATTTTAGAATATAATTTCTAAATAGGAAGAAAAATTAACTGTTGGAGAGCACGTATGGAGAGCGGAAAAATCACTAAACAAAGTCAACTAGTCCTCGAAATAAGTCGTTGCGAAGGATAATGTTAAAAGCGAAAGACGAAAAAAATTAGAGAGTTCAGGGAAGGCTACAAAACTCCCACTTTCCATTTGTTTCGGCGATAGAATTTTTTACAGTTCATGAGGTCGATTAGGAAGTGTCTAAATCATTCTAAACACCTGACCAAATTCATTCAATTGAACAGCATAAATTCTAGATACATAATGCCTAAAAATAACTTTTGATCAACTACAAATAATTTTGATGGCACTTTTTTAGCTGAAATACCCTTTTCGTTTCTAACCACCCTCCAGTCGCTATTATTTCAATCTGTTTCTATCCAAAAAACCAATGCGTAAAAAACCTCGATAACCGATGACCGAGTTTTAATAGTCGCGGAAATTTGTCTATCATCAGAACTGAGCAGAGAAGGATGAAAGATATGTTGCTTTTGAAAATATTGTCGCAAATAATGAGCTCGGTTACCCACACATCGATATTTCTTTTTATTCAAGCTATACATCTGCTGAGCTATTTAATCAGACAATATTATTAAAGTTGGGCAAAAATTAAAACATTTAAACAATGTTTAAATTGAACTTTAAGTAAGCATTCAAAATTATATATATATATATATATATATATATATATATATATATATATATATATATATATATATGTATATATGTATGTATGTATGCATACACATACATACAAGGTTTAAATACAAATCGATTAAAGAAGGAAATTGAGGGCATTTCAAACAAATTACTGAAATGCGCGAATGCACTCTGAAATACACACAGAGCGCATATTTGTTTGACAGATGTCGACTGCTCGTTAATATGTTGAAGTAAAACATGATTTTATGAAAATCTAACATAAAATCTAAAAATTAAACTACAACGAAAATGAAAACATTATTTGTTTCCATAAAAACCGATTATCATTTTTAAATGAGATATACAAACCTGGGCAGAAACTTTTTATCAATCCTCACACATTAACTACAAATACAAATTTGTACACGATCCAAATACAGCCAGTTTTTCAGAATGCAGAGAATGAATTCCATGCGCTCGATTCGCATTTACCCACTGAAAAATGAAACCATGAATTGCATTTCTTTTTGAAGAACGCACGTCCAAAAATGTTGACGATATGCACTCACAGATCTTTTCCCAACTTCAACCGCCATTAAAATATTACAACATGCAACCATAACCCTAAGTATTGGCTCGATAAATTCCGTGGAATTCATATGACTGATCTCGTGCCATGCAGGATCTTATTTTTATAATCACAATCGCATTCGATGGGAAAACGGGGTTCTATCTGGTTTAAACATCGGCTAAAGTGTTTCAGTTGAGTACAATGAGGGGAGCAAAAGGTACGTTAGGATTGACGGAAGCCAAAAACAATCAAATATTTTCTTGCGTTGATCATTTTTCCACATTTAACCTAAATTTCATGATTCCACATTAGTGTGATGGGTTTACCCGATGATATTATTCAATTTATAACACTAATATATTACTTAATATGAAAATTTATTTACGATCGTTTCATCAAATGGATGTTTCCGATGTTGACGACCTTCGCAGTTCCAGAATAACCAAATCCTCAAAGCGTTTTAAGCGAAAAGCTCTTAAACAAGAATAATTAATAACAAGAATTATAGGAATTAAACTGAAAATTACAAATAAAATAAAAAGAATAATTCATACAATTCATGGGTGTAAACCTAACTTTACAGCAATGTGCAACAAAGTAAAAAATAATAGCCTGCCTTCATTTTCCGTCCGCGGCCGAAAACAAGATCGTACAGCCGCTAACCCTTTCATTTTCGCGTGAATTGGCGCCCGAGTCTTCGGCCGGTTTCTTTATCTCGACAGGAAAATTACCAAAACACCTATTCCGACGTTAATTAATTAAGACAGGGATGTTAATACGTCGGAGGGCACGTCATAAGTCCGTTGTCACACGTCCTCGAAACTTACAAGTTCTCGGATGACCAATAACGGACCTTGTTTTCTCACCCGTAGGGCAGCAAAGGACAGCCGCGATCCTCCGACGTAATCAACCACCGTTTCCCAAACGATAAAACCCGCGTGAAATACCTCGTCACCAAAACATTCTTACGCACGTACATACCCCGGGAAAAAACAAAGCACTCGATCGAAGGACGCGAATGTTACAATGAAAAATCTCCCACGTACCTCCCGGTGTAATGGGAAAATCGGTATGCATTTGTCAAGCGTTATAAAAACGCCTTTTCTAATAACCAGGCTCATAAATTAACCTATAAATATTTATCGCCCCGCTCCTTTCTTTTTGAGCCGGCTTATTTATCCCCTCGCAGCGCAAACGTCAACGGAGGCAAAAACCAATTCTTTTTCGTTTCTGGAATTAACTTTCACCACGCCGAACCAATATACAACCGTTGCGAAAGAGAGGAACTACGGGAACGAACTGACGTAACCGGCAAATATGAACTGACCTCAGCCGAAGCGGAAGTGAGCGCTATTTGCGAAGGGATGGAAATATATATACATAAGAACACAAGGATGTTTACTCCAAGTCCCGCACCGAATCAAACTCCCACAACCCTAACTCGTCTTATCCTCTCACTTTCGCTGTTCTTGCTGAAACTTTTCCTATCCTTCCTCACGCTCACGCCATTTGAATTAAATCATATCCTGGTCAATAGGGAAGTCTTTCCCGGAGAGCCAAGCGCGTTTGTTTCATAAAATTGGACGAGAAATGCGCCGGCGTATCTCGCCGAGTTAGCGTGATGGACAACAAATTGACAAATTATATATATATATAGTTTGTCAATATATATTTTTCAGAGAAATATTTCATTATTAGAAATATTTTTTTAATTCAATATTTTTTACCTCTGCATCGATTTTCGTTCTTTTCTTAAGGAACAATAATGGAGTAAAACAATCCCTAAAATTTTCAACTTTAAGAATATTATATTTTTTCCACAGTAGGGTTCTAAAGCCACACAGTTCTGCCAAATTTTAAAGTTGTAGCTTACCTAGAACTGAAATAACATTTATCTAATTGTTTAAAATTTTTAACTTTTTAACGGCAGCAATAATGTATTCATTGAGAATTTCAAATGTTCATTTGGGCTTATGCATAATCACTAAATATCTAAAAATTTAAGCTCCCTAGCTCGCCCCGTAGCACCTAAGCATTTACCTATTTGTTTAAACATTAAAAATTTTAATAGCCAAACAAATTAAAATATCAAAATTTCTATAATCCCTATTTCGTTGTTACAAATTCTACCTATAAAAAATTTCAGATTCGTAGCGCATTCAGAAATACTTAAATCTTAGAAATCTGTTTAAACGTGTATTTTTAGCGGCCGCATTGTTGAAGTTTTCAAGATTTTCGTTTTTTCTAGTTGGTTTTGCACGAAAAAAAATTCGAATCTCCTACTGATCTGGAAGTGCCAAAACATTATATCCTACTATATATATATGACAACTTACGGAAAAGGAAAGGTAAAATGAATATATGGATGTCAACAAGGTGTTGGGATGAGGAAACCCAGTGAGCACTCACCAATCAGACGACTTCAGGTTGGCGAGGCCCCGGGGATGTCGAAGCGACACACGTAAAATAACACAAAAACACAGAAACATCACAAACGTAAAGCTTTCGGAACTACTCCTTCTTCAGCTACAGAGAGAGAACTCTTCCTCATCCCAACATCTTGTTGACATCCATATATATATATATATATATATATATATATATATATATATATATATATATATATATATATATGATATTATATACAAGTAGTTTGGTGATTGCATTCTGCAAGCATTTCATTTCACCATAAAAACCCTTACTTTTTCCATTGTAGGTTACAAATGCCACACATTTCTGCCAAATTTTAAAGTAATAGCACATTTAGAAGTGAAATTATATTTTACTAATTGTTTAAATTAAAAAAAATTATAATGGCCGCAATAACAATTTCAAGGAAATATTCAAATGTTTATTTGTACATATACACGTACCACTAAATAACATTAAAATTTCAGCTCACTAGCTTGTCTCTAAGTACGTAAACATACCTGTTCCTTAGCTCTTTTTAGGTTTTTGAGATTATATATGCAGACCTAACGGTGGGATATTCCACGAGCCTTTCTATACAGATAGGGTCATGGATATGCTCTGCTGAGAATGCCTGTTAAACAAGGTTCGGAAGAAAGGAGTTTCGGTGGTCGTTTGAAGAATCGTTTTCTACCACTTCCACTAATCAACCCCGTGGAGTGTATTCCGGAAACAAATGTTTCTCGATCCTTTCTAGGATTTTTCCTATAGATGACCTTGTTGTTTGCACTTTCACCCGTTCTCCCTATGCACAACGCAATCTTTTGGCAGTCTTTTTCTTCAAGTTATCCAGGAGGGATCGTTCCTCGTGCTTTTGGCTCCTTCGTCTTTTGCTACAGGTTGGTAAATTTCAATTTATATATAATGGTTTAAAAAGGTGCACATAAATTAGCAATCGTTACTAAAAATTGAAGAGAGTTTAGATATTAATATGTGTTTGCAATTTGTTGTAAAATATTTTGCCGATTGGAAAAGCACAGTTTAATCAGGATTTGAGGTAAGACTGTTGATCGAGCGCTCAATAATAAAGTCTAATTTTTCTCATTATATATTTTGTTACATAAAGAGAATATGTAGTGCAGTGATGAAATATATCAAATTATACAAAGTATTAGATCTTTTTTGACGTCTAAAATATTATTGTGATAATTATATCGTCAATTCTTTTCCTTAACTGGCGTCGACGATTGTCTAAAACCTTTACGCTGAACTCACAAATTATTTTCCTCGGAAAAAGCAACATCATATTGCTCGAATTTCATAGATGAATCGTTTTCCAGTTTTCATCATACAATTTAAAGAGGTAAATCATAATTTACAATCTACATTTGCGATCAATGCCGGATTCACCGGGGTGCTGTGGCGCAGTTGCACCAGAGCCCCGTAAGTAGAGGGGCCCCGCGGAGCCCCTGAACACTGTGTGTGGGATTGTGTGGGGGTAGTCTACGAATAAATTGTGCTCCAGGGCCCCCTATTTTCTTAATCAGGCCTTGTTCGCGATATAATATATTTGTCAACGACACGATAAGAATTATACGAAATCAAAAATATATATATTTGAAAATACCAGCTTATGATATTTGATATTAAAAATATAATAAGTTTCAGTATGGTAAAACAACAATAATATTATCGTGACCGATATGTAAGGTGATAATTTGGTTTAATCATCAAGATTCAGTTAGTAGAAGGCGTGAATTAACTATTACTACTAGAAGAGAAAGACAGACTTGAGAACTAGAAAAACTGCAAGAAAAGCAGTATGTAGTCAGCATGAAGTTGGAAGTTCGCCTAAAAAATTAGTAAAACAAACCAAAGACCGTGGATATAGAATGGAAAGAAATTAAAACCAGTATCAATCAAGGATACCTTGGATAAAAAGATATTGGAAAACAAGAGAAGAAAATCAGAAAACCATGGATAACTAAGGAAATGCTGAAGAAAATGGATGAGAGACGAAAACGGAAAAACGTTAACAGTGAAGAAGGTAGAGCCAACTATAGACGTATAAACAATGTATTGTGAAGGGTAACAGATAAAGCTTGAGAAAATTGGATAAAAGAAAAATGTGATGAAATACAACAAATGGTTAGGACGGTTCAATATGATGTATGCATTAGAATTAGAAGATAAGAAGTCGAATGGAATTCGTGGTAAAGGAAATATGAATACGGATGGGAAGATAGTCTCAGAAACAAAGGATGTAGCACAGTTATGGGAAAAATACACTAAGGTACTATACAGCAAGCAGGCAGGATCGGCAAAAATAGAAATGGAAGATGAGGAAAACATTGAAGAAGACAATTTAGGACCAAGTATTATGGAGAGCGAAGTAGAAAAAGCGATATTGGAACTAAAGAAAGGAAAAGCCAAAGGCAGCGATGAAATACCGGCTGGGGTACTTAAAAGTCATGGGATCAGAAGGGCTAAAAGCGATAACGAAATTAATTAATAAGATTTACGACACGGGAGAGTGGTCTCGGGATTTCCTAGAAGTAACAATGATCACTCTAAAGAAGAAGCCAAAGGCAATGCAGTGTAAAGACTACAGAACAATAAGCCTTCTGTCACACGCTTCAAAGATCATCACGAGGATTCTTAATAAAAGGCTGGAGAAAAGGGCAGAAGAAATGCTAGGGGAAGATCAATTTGTTTTCAGAAAAGGACGAGGAACTAGAGATGCGATAGGGGTAGTTAGAATAATATCAGAAAGGGCAAAAGAGTACAGTCAAGATATCTGCGTATGTTTCGTAGATTGGCAGAAGGCCTTTGGTAGAGTAAATTGGGTAATGTTGATGAAGATATTAAAGGATATAGGTGTAGACTGGAAAGACAGGAGACTGATTAGGAATCTATATGAGAATCAAGTTGTAAAGGTCAGGTTTGAGAATGTGGACACCTGCGGAATAAATATCGGTAGAGGAGTAAGAAAAGCTGCTGCATCTTGCCAACCCTATTCAATATACTTATATGGAGAAAGTGTAATGCAAGAAGCGTTAGAAGGCGCAGGAGACTTCAAAATTGGAGGAAGGATTATAAAAACACTAAAATACGCGGATGATCAAGTACTTGTAGCAACAAAGGAAGTGGAACTCCAGAAAATGATAAACAGACTAGTAATAACAGGTAGAAAATACGGTATGGAAATAAATACAGAAAAATCCAAGGTCATTCGAATATCGGACAAAGAATAGAATCTGAACATAAGTATTGGAGGAAAGCCTTTAGAACAAGTTTCAGACTATAAATACCTTGTAAGCATTATAACAAGAGAAGCAAAATGTACGGATGAGATCAGGACTAGAATAGAAAAAGCAAAAGCTGCTTTCCGAAGAAAAAAACACCTACTTACGTGGAATATAAGGGAAGATATCCGCAAGAAGTTCATAAAATGCTATGTATGGAGTATAGCATTGTACGGGGCAAAAACATGGACGCTAAGAAAAAATGACACCAAATAATTGGAAAGCTTTGAAATGTGGACTTGGAGGAGAATGCTGAAGATAAAATGGACAGATAGGATGAAAAACGATGAAGTGCTACGAGTAGGAGAGAAGCAAATGATTATACAGACTATTAGAAAGAGGATGGCAAACTGGGTTGGGCATTACCTGAGGAGAGAGAGTATGATTAAAGACGTGCTAGAAGGAAAACTAGACGGAAAAAGGGAAAGAGGTAGGAAAAGGTTTCAGCTGATGGACGATTTGAAAGGGAAAGAGAATTATCAAGATATGAAGAAGACAGCGGAAAATAGGAGTATATGGATAACCAGGTTTAACCATGAATAATCACGGACCTATCTACGGACAGACTACCTATGATGGTGACTAGTACAAAATCCCGTCAATATGACGGGTATGCGTGAATTAAAAATTAAATTTAATGCGCTTCCAATTCTTCTTCCTTATCTCTCTTCCACTCTCCTCCCTCATATATTAAGTTTATATTGGATTTTTTTCCGATTTTTCGACATTTCATAAAGAGGTTGCAATGAAACAAAATCATGAAGGACAAAAACAGATTGAAAATTTATGTAAAAAGTTTCATGTAAATTTAAAACAAATAAACACGTAGCGTAAAAACTTTAAGTCAGAAAGGACTCCAATGCATTGTAATGATGGTCAACTCAACATTTCAAATAGGAAGACACTTCACACGCACATTGAAAATATCTTTACGTTTGCAAATTTTATTGGGCAGTTTAAAGCAAATTTCTATATTGACAATGATTATTATTGATTTCTTTCTATAATTAAGCAAGATATATGACGTATAAATCCAAAAAACACCCGCGAAATCTCGTGGCCGGCTCAAATGGAATTTTCTTGGTTTAAAGTTACGATTTAATTAGTAAAAGACCAAATTAAATGTACTTTTTACGTTGCTGAAAGTGAATATTAGAAATTTACCGCCATGTAGAGCCAAAACGATTTAATTTTCGAAGAAATTAATTTTCAGGAACTTATATAATATAAAAATTTAAATATATAATCCGAGTGTTGTAAAATAAACGTAAATTTTACGTAGAATTTCAACATAAAAAGTAAATTTAAATGATCGAATTGAAGGGCCGGAAACTGCCAGCCCTATATTTAAGTAGTAATTTTAAGCGTCGATATTAGTTGAAAATCTCTCGGGAAAATAAACGTCGATTTTCAAAAAATAAACGTCGAATTCTACCAAGTAGCAATAGGAATAGGAAATATTTTTTTTTAATTCAAAAGATTTCTTCTCTGCGCGGATTTTTGTATTTTCCTTATGAAACATTCATTGGAAAAACAATCACTAAAATTTACAATTTTAAGAACGTTTTTAATAATGTGACACATTTCTGCCAAATTTTGAAGTTGTAGCACCTTTAAAAGTTAAATAATATGTATCTAATTGTTTAAATTTTTAAAAAATTTAACGGCCGCAATAACAATTTCATGAAGATATTAAAATGTTTATTCGTTCACATACACTAAGCACTAAATAATTTTAAAATTTCAGCTCCCTAGCTTGCACCGTATTAATTAAATATTTACCTATTTGTTTAAACTTTAAGAATTTTTAACTGACAAACAAATTAAAATATCATTTCTATAATCCCTATTTCGTTTTTTTACAAATTCCACCTATAAAAAAATGTCAGCTCTGTAACACATTCGGAAATACATATACCTTGAAAATTTGTTTAAGCAATTGCAAATTTTTAGCGGCCGCATTGTTGAACTTTTTCAAGATTCTCGTTTTTTCTAATCGGTTTTGCACATAATTCTATAGACAAAAAAAGTTTCGAGTCTGCTGCTTATTTGTAAGTGCCTAAACATTAGTATCCTCCTATGTATATGTTATCATTATATAGACGTGTTATGCAAGTAGTTTGTGCTTGCATTTTAAAGTATTTCATCTCACCTTTTTATTCGGGTAGAGAATAACATTAGCTACAATAAAGTCCAAACACTTTGTATCTACTATTAATAGTTTTCGAGGTAAAAATTGTTAATACGTAATAATCGTTAAAAATACGTATAGCGATCGGAAATTCTATTCCCTTACCCTTATATGATATGTAAGGTATGGATTTAAAAAAATATTCATACGGAGGATAAAATTTGCTACAATATGATTGCAAAAGCTCGTTCCTTCAACTTATAGTTTCCGTGATAAAAATTATTTAACTCTTATGTACAAATGGGGTAAAAAAAACCTAAAAGTTAGCAATTTTGAAATTTTTGATTTTTTTGGTTGGTTGTGACCAAATCCTACAGTCGCGCAAAATTTCAGTACCCTATTCCTGTTAGATTGGTCAACACACTGGAATAACTTTTTCCAATGCTTACTTAGGGGAGATTTTCCGGGACATCTGGAGTCAAACTCAGGACACTGTAAGCAAAAATGATATTAATTCTTAATATATATTGCTCAAAATTTCATTTTTCTAGATTATCGGCAAGTGCCCGAAATTAATTAACAAAAATGGCACAATGCTTTTCTTATGGGAAAAAACGCAACTTTCGGAATTTCTGGAGTTGAACCCATGTGTCTTAGGCGAGAGGTCCCATTTATTCTGGAGGTTTCTCTAATACCTCTGCAAACACTGAATAGTTCAGCTCTCTAGCTGTTGTAGTTTGGGCTGGACATTGGTGTGGTTTCTAATGATCTTCAGAATTCTCCTCAATGACACCAGGCACACCGCCGTTAGTCGAGTCATTTTTTAAGTGCCTACTATCAAATTGTTCGTGGGCTGAGGACAAAGCTATCCTCAATTGCTACTTTTATTATAGAAGATTATGATGTTATTGCCTTGACGGAAACTTGGCTTGGGTGTGATGTTATGTGCTGTGAAATCCCGTTAATTGGGTATAATATTTTTAGAAAGGACCGTGATTCTACGACAAGTTCCAAGACTAAGGGAGGTGGTGTACTGCTTGCAGTTCGCTCTGATATACCTGCTAAGCAGCTCCTTTCCCCACACAGTGACTTAGAGCAGTTATTGGTTAAAATTTCCCTATGTAATTCCAAATTATTATTATGTGTTGTGTATTTGCCTCCAAGCTCTCCTAATGAAAGATTGGAGCAGTTTTGCTCATCAGTTGCATATATAACGTCAGTTCATGATTTCTCCGATATTTTAATATTTGGCGATTTCAATGTTCCGGATTTCAACTGGTGTAGTTGGGATAATGTTGTTTTAGGATCCTCCTTCCCTTGCTGTGCTAGAATTCTATGAAATTGTTTTAATTTTTTACAATTAAAACAGGTAAATACCATTAAAAACGTTAAAAATAAAATGCTTGACTTAGCTTTTGCCAACTGTAAGTCTGTGATCAGCAGGACTATAGATTTTCCGTTAGTTCCTTGTGATAATTACCATCATGCCATCCAGTATGAAGTAATTTTAAATGCAGATATTCAATTGATAGGATATGTAACTTTTAAATACAATTTTAAGAAATGTGATTACAATACTATTAGTAATTATCTTGATAAAATTGATTGGGCTGGTCTTTTGTGCCCTTTGTCATTGAATGAAGCCTTTAAGATGTTTTATGCTGTGTTATATGAGGCAATAGATTTACATACTCCTATGCGTAGAATCGCATCATCATCTTATCCAAAATGGTTCTCTGAGGACTTGAAAAAACTTACTGCATTGATGCAGAAATGTCACAAACAATATAAAATATCACACTCATTGCAGGACTATACATTATTTTCAGAATATAGGAAACCATGCAAACCTTTATCCAAAACCTGTTACGAAACATACATGAGTAATCTGGCCTTAGGCATTCATGATTATATCAAGCGTTTCTGGTCACACGTAAACAGTACTCGTAAAACTAACAAGGTGCCTAGTCATATGTACTTAGATGATTGCCATATTGATAATTACCAAGACATAGCCAACTCATTTGCTGATTATTTCTCTAAGGTCTATTGTGATAAGCAACCTAACCATATTCTTGATTATCAGTCACCTTTTAATATAGACTTTGGGCACATGATAGTTTCAGTGAAAGATATAACAAATAAAATATTATCACTTGATTTTTCTAAAGGCTGTGGGCCAGATGAGATCCCACCAAGCTTATTAAAGAATTGTTGCCATTCTTTATCATACCCTTTGTTTCTTTTATGTAATGAATCCTTGAGATCTGGATTTTTTCCTGAGGTATTAAAGCTAGGATATATTGTCCCAATTTATAAAGCGGAAGATAGGAATGATGTAAATAATTATTGACCAATCGTAATTCAATCTTGTATTGAAAAACTTTTAGAGAGCTTAGTAGAGATGAAATTAACTACATTGTTGAAATCTGTGATTGTTCCTGAACAGCATGGCTTCAGGCAGGGTTTGTCCATTGGGACTAACCTCCTTGTTTTTAATAATTTCATAATGAATGCCATGGAACAAGGCTTACAAGTTGATGCTGTGTATATTGACTTTGCCAAAGCCTTCGATAAGGTTAACCATACTCTTTTAATCAATACATTAATGGCAGTTGGTATACACAGCTTTAGGCTTGATAGGTTTAAAAGTTATATTTCTGGTCGGATGCAAATGGTTAAATTGCAGTCTGTTAAATCCTACAAATTTCATGTTCCCTCTGGAGTTCCCCAAGGCTCCCACCTTGGGCAACTCTTATTCCTTATTTTCATTAATGATATTGGTACATCAATACACCCCACCTCATATTTAATGTATGCAGATGATATTAAAATCTACCAAAGTGTAAAATAAGTAAAAGATTGTATGTTATTAAATGGCTGTCTTGATAGAATTTCTGACTGGTGTCAATTATATTTGATGTCACTCAATCTAAAAAATGCTCTGCAATAAGTTTTCATTGTAAGAAGACTCCAGTTATTCACGTTTATTCTACATGTAATGAAATTATCTCCAGTGTAAGTTGTATCAAGGATTTGGGGGTAGTTTTTGATTTTGCACTCACCTTTCTGAATCACATTGAGTATATCACTGCAAAAGCCACTAAAACTCTTGGTTTTGTCTACAGATATTCCAAAGATTTTGACAGCATTGACGTGCTTAAGATTTTGTTCTGTGCAATAGTTCGCCCCATCCTTGAATATAATTCTTATGTTTGGAGTCCCCTTCATAAGAATCATATTCCTTACATTGAAAAGGTGCAGCATAAGTTTCTTAGGTTAATTAATTTTAAAATTCTGGGTTTCACATCATATGATGTTCAGTATGATGATATTATGCTGCTGCTGGACATTGTGCATTTGTCCCATTGCCGGATAGTGACTGACTTAATATTTTTATATAGTTTGTAATAATGGTATCAACTGCCCAGATTTAGTTAAGTTGCTTACCTTCAATGTTCCCAGTGTAAACACCAGAAACATTAAGTGTTTCAATGTTACATTCTGAGGAAAGAATTATATAATTCATTCTCCACTAGTGAGAATGATGAGGCAGTTTAACAATATGCCCTCATCTGTAGATTTACATAATATATCTATATCAGTATTTAGAAACCAGGCAATTAATTATGTATTGTAGTCAATATTAGCATTACACCTGTTTATGTGCAATTTAATTTATTATGATATGACTGCAATTTTATATAATTTCGATATGTATTGTAGTTCTCAACATGTATTGAAGAAATTTTTAACATTATATCTGTTTATGTGCAATTTAACTTTATGATATGACTATGCAATATTATTTGCAGTACAAATATGGATATTTTCTTTTTGTAAAGAGGGTTAAGCCCGATAATAATAATAATAAATAGTATCCTCCTATATTATATATATATATATATATATATATATCCTCCTCTGTAAGGAACGTCTATATATAATGATGCATATAGGTTAATTTTCCTCTGCTGGGGACGTTTATATATAATGATATGTTATATCCCCCTCCTCTGTAAGGAACGTCTATATATAATGATATTCAAATACAAAACTGAAATGAACCTAATAAAAAATATAAAAATAATAGGACCAACCCCTAAAACGTTTTTTTAATAATAATACCGAAATATTTTCCTTTATTTCGAACCTAATATATGAAGATCGACACCGATGACGGCCGTTTAGCAGCAGAGATGCGCATCTTGTTTTTCCACCCTTTCTTACGACGGAAAAACAGATTTCCAATTTGATATCTCGCACGAGTAAAATAAATCGTCTCAAAAATCGCCGAATCCTTCCTCGTTATATTAAAAGAGGAATTTGAACGCAACATCGCTTACATTTCTAATAACTTTGTCCCTTTATAAAATTTCCAAACGAAATATTTTCTTTCCCCATCCCCACTCGCAAATATCTTTAAGAAGTCGCCATAAATATCAGAATCAACAGCCATAAAATTAGATCGCGGTGGATAACAACGCGGCGCTAGCGGCATTAATGCTGTACTTCATTTAAATGCCGGTGGTAATTTCAAAGTAATCAGCGAAATCGCGCGAAAAGTTATCCCGCACGTTGATATTGACTTTTAAATTACATCGCCGCTCATAAGTAATAACACATTAGAACGTCCTAATAAATATGGCACGTGCTAACGCGAAAGGCATGCAGCTAGGCGTTTTAAAAAAGGAACAAATTGCTGAGCGCGAACAAAAAATTTCCGTATCAATCAAGCATTATGATACTCGGGTATAAAATTTGGCATATTATTCCACAAGTTTATAACACAAGCGCTTACATTACTGCAGTCAGATTTGAGAACTAATTCCCTATAATTTTATAATGCAACATTTTTCACTTTAGACCGGTTTTGTACCAATTGGGGTGTATAGAACCGTTATTGGGGAGAACCGGTACCAAACACGAAACGGCTTAAGCTACAGATGGCTCCCCAGAACAGAAACATTTGCCGTTCCGAAACCATGAACTACTTGTTTTCCATTAGGATGTTACGTATTGCCCAATCATCGCCATTATAACGGGAGCAATCAAAAGGGATGTTTTTCATCGAAAAAATTACGCGGTCATTTCAATTTATAAACCCCAACCCCTACGATAACAGGATTATAACGACTATGTATTCTAACTTTAAAAATTGTTCAGAAATTTAGCACTTACTACCAGACCTTATTAAGCAGTTACAAAATCCCGGTGAAAATTTTTTAATCTGTCGACCTATCGGCATTCATAGTAATAGCATTGCGACTCGTATTTACAAGATTAACATCGCGTATTATGTTCATATATACTTGCTTGCGCGCCAATAGACCGCGAAGAATAAAATTCATTAAATTTGGTAAAATAATATTTTTTACGCTAAACTCCTACATAATTTACCATAGTTTCTTTCCCAAATCACTCCAAGTTCGATATACTATAAAAATCCAAGTAGATAGAAAGCGAGACCCAAATATGCTTTAAAGAATACTACGGTAAGACCACGCTACAATAATCTACAAGACACGTAGAGGGATCTAATATTTTTTAGCAAGTTTATTGTAGTACACTCCCTAAAATTTCCAATTCCGCGAGACCGATGAAACAGCACAACAGCACAAACGACAAAATATTATCCTCAAAATAATCGATAGGATCGATTGTTATTTATGTTATTCTATGACAGTAACCCAAATCAAAACAATTCGATTCTCAAAACAAAAACGACACTCAATAGAATACATAATAAGTTGTCAATTAGAGATATTTACGTTCATTTGCAAAATAAAAACTAATTATAACGCGATCGAAGTAGCTCATTTTTCGAGCATTCACAAATAATAAAGTTAACGTTCTTTGAATGCCCTTATGAATTTTCAGGGCTGGAAACCAGAAGCTCAAGGCCATCTATATAGGAGAACCTTGAGGGAATGTTAACATTTCCTCAAAAATCGACTTATTGGAAAGGAAAATACACGGCCGTAGAAAGTTCACGCTGCCGATCGGCCTATAGATCCTATTCAGTTTTGAAAGAATCTCCGGGAGAGCAGTTGTGAGACAACTTTCACCATCGTTATATAGTCTTAAGGTGCCGGACACTGGAATGGAATTTCCGCATCCTGGGCCCGAAATTCCTCCAAAGTGATTACATAATAGATTCTCTGCCAACTTGAATATATAGGAAAACCAACTAATCTCTTCTAACGATTGAATGTAATGCCTTATTATTTTTATATGGAATGAACGTTGACACAAAATATTTTGAAAGCATATTCCCCTTTTTATTATGACTTCTGGAGAAATATAGTTAGGAATGCCTAAAAGACGAGGTTGTAAGAGTAATTAAAGCACCAATGTATATAGGTAGAAACGACCGTGACGATAAGATACGTGAGATCGATTGTAGGACGGAGCGTTATCTAGGCTCGTTCTTTCCGATGACAAATCACAATAGAAAATTTCAACCTGCGATAGACAACCTTTAGGTAGGTTTTGGTGCATTGCACCCCCTGCCATCCACCAATTAGGTGAATTGCAGGGTAACATGTAGATGTGCATAAAATTAAGACATTCTCGGCAAGTTGGTTGTTCAAATTTGCCATTGTAACAGACTTCTATCTGGCATGCGTGAACTCACCCTTTTCACAACTCATATTATCACTAAAATCCAGTTTATGTAAATTAGGTACCAACATGCGCTCCATTCGATTCACCACCGCGGTTAGATACCAATATTGTTATACAGAACTAAGATATGCATACCGACCCGGTGAAATACTTGGACCTTACCGAAAACTATATTTGCGGCCACAAAAACCGTTCCAATTTATGCCAAATGTTGATTAAAAATACAATCAAGTAGATATGACCTTCCCCTTTTGACTGCCACATATGTCATCACATTACATTTGGTCTTGTCATTTAAATAAATCTTTAAAATGTGCATGAACGTACAATTTCAGACAAGGACGTGCCTCAAAAACGATCTGGAGTGTGAATTATTAACGAGAATATTACTCCAATTGTTCTGCGAAACCAGACGCAGGAGATGTAATTAACCTCATTTTCCCAAGGGCATGTTCGGTTAGAAATCTACAACGGTAAAAAATCTACCTACCAGCAGACGTCGATATTTTACATTTTCCAGGTGGCATGCTTTCACCCTCGGAAATTAATTTAATCAAGCCATTAAGAAGTGCACGCTAATTATTTCGAAATGACGTACAGAGCGGTTATACCAACTGATTTGTAGCGTACCGATACGAAAGATCTCACCCTTTTACGGGCAAGCTCCAGAAAACCGCAATTAATTTTGGTGCATCTCCTTCGAAGTATCTTGGGAATGTTTGCTCATTAATTTTGATCGGAGCTCTCTCTTATTTCGACCAAACCTGCTTCTTTGCTTAGGGAAAAAAGCACAAAAGTGCAAGCAATGCGTTTATAATTGACAGCAGGCGTAGTAAACGAACATTTACGAGATTTTATCTTTCTCAGGTTTAATATAGGTAACATATTATGTGTGAGATTATATATACATGTATATATATAAAATGTGTAATGCATATATTATCTATGTATATATATACACATATATTATTTGCTGCTGGAGTTTAAAAACAAAAGTAGACTTTCAGCGGCTCAGATAAAAGCGAAAAGCAACGTTTCGTTCGCGCACTGAAAACATCCTAATGGTGACCTCTGACCTATGGTATCCAGATAATATAACTTGACTCAGTGCAACTTCCCTCGCCTTCAATTTGTCTCTTTAATGGTTGTGCGCAGTGGGGGCTACCATCCCAATAATTGGCCGGTTCCGTAATTTGAGGTGGAATTTCTTACCGCGACTATAAAAGTGACACCGACTATAATTTGATGCCATCAATTAGCAGATGGGAAACATAAGAGATGTTCTCTCCCTGGCCTTATGGGCGACGGATGGAAATTTCGCACGAAGACAAAAAAAAATCCAGGCGGACGAGAATTAAACGACTTACTCCTTCAGTGTGACACACGAATACGACTCGCTTTCAAAATGGCTGCCGAGTTAACTGCTCAGGTTAATACCGCCCCAGTAATAAAAACTCCTTCAGCGATTTACGGCATCGAAAAGACAAATTTTCAGATATGTTAAAACAGTCGTCAACATTTTAATCGTTCGTGCTTTCGAGAATTGATGTATTGAACTAAGACCGGCGATATGGAAAACAACGAGTAAATGCCGAATAAACAAACCTTCTTTCTCATATTTTACCCGCACATTCCCATTCATATGAAAAGGGCGTTATTAATTTACTCAAAACACTTTCGGGGCGCGAGGTATGGGTTTGAAATTTATTTATAAGCAAATATAAATTAACTTTAATTAGAGCGTAAACATTTCGAGAGCCGATAACAGCGTAGGTTCTCGGTCTGGAATGTTTACATAGCCATCCATCGCGGTCTAAAACAGGAATCGCGGGACGTTAACTAATGCGCGTGATGAAAGGATTAGGCATGGCGATTTCATCACGCTACAGACCTGGAAATCCAAACATTTTATATCTATTTCTATCGCGGAGATATTGATGAGAAGTTCCTATCCGACGAATTCAATGAGAAATCTTAGAAAGTGTGGAAACGGATGACCTTTGACAAATGCTGGAACGTAAAGACACCTAAATTTAATATTTGACCGATGTAATATTTCATCCACTGCTGTTCTCAGCGGCACATGTGTATGCCTTTCCCTAAAAACTTATTAATTTACCCTTGATAAATGATGGAAGAATACTGAAGTAGTCAAGTGTAGGCTCTCTTCCTCGCAAGTATAAATGATTATCTATAACCACCACAAGCTTCATTCTCAAGTAAATGACACGAGGAACTATAAAACGACATGTAATTTAAAGATTAGCAACTGAACATCACATGACACTTCAATAATACGTAATAAAAACTTACATAACGTAATCCAATTACAGGCGTAAGCTCTAGTAACAAAATGTTCCATCGTGAAGTGCGAAGAATTCCATTGCCACCCGAGGCTCGAGAGACAAAAAAATGCGTTTTTCTTCCGACCGAAACAGGAAAAAAGTGACGAAGGGCTTCGTAATGAATCGTTCCTAGAGAACAACATCTGTGTCCGTAATGCTTTTAAGCGAAGATGTGTTTTTGTAAGAGTCTTCTACCATTACCGACGGTGATATGAATTCCAATAAGTAAACGACGCAAGCCCATAACAGAATTTAGCGTAAAAGATAGACGAGAAATATGATATAACCTAAATCTATGCAGCACGCAGGACTAATAACGAAATAAAGTATAATTTGAATCCAATTTGCATCGTGTCCGGATGCTGCAGATGACCAGCACAACGACTGGTGAGGACGATGAAGGGTTAAAGCCCTTCCCCCTCCCATTCCCACAATCCGACCCGGTCAAGGTCATTCGGAATCGCTGGCTTCGTTTTTTTTTAATGCAATGCGTTTTATCGTCTGCGAGAAATTATCTACCATATTGTACATCCCGTTCCCTCCTCTTCGTCCGTTTAACCGATGTATCAAAACGTTTCTACGGCTATTTTGCTTTCGTGCACGAACTTTTGCGCGAAACATCTACCGCGAAAAAACTCCGACGACGAATCGAAACCGCAACATGGGATACGCGTAGTGCGATGGGTCTTCTCCCCCTTGACGTCAACCAAACACGAAGTTCGGATGCACGTAAAATACGCCTCTACTTCCCTTTCAAAATGCGAGTTGAAACTAATAAGTCGTTAAATAAAAAGATCCGACCCCGTGTTGTAATAGGCGACAGTGATGTACGCGCGACGGTAGCTTAAGAGGGGCACAGCGCGAGCACCTTGGCGTCCGTTGTCTGCACGGAGCATCGGACAACGCCTAAAAGAACAGGGCACCTTTCTTAAAACGGCAATGTTTACTCTCTCCTCTCTCTCTCTCAACAATCTCGCTTCCGAATCCGTGCGTAATACAAGGCAGCTCAATAATTCTAAGAGACTCAGACTCGACGCCTCCGACGAAATAAAAATAAAAAAAAAGAATCAAGTTATTCCCGGAGGTCGATGACCTTTTAAGCCCGAGTCGAAAAGATGTAAGATTCTAGGGACATGCAGCGATGGAGACTGGAAGGTGTGGCTAGCGTTTTAACAAGTCATACGGCAAGAGCGAACGGCGAGATTCAACGCATCGACGATATGCAATTAAAGAACATTAGAAAAAGGACCCCTCCACAAGCGCGCAATATGTGGCACTCTTTGGAACAAGTGATGGATATACCGCGAGACGACGAAGTTAACGATAAACCGAGTTGATTAATGCGCCATTTTACGACTCCTCGTCACACCCTGAAGAAAACTTTTGCCATAAAGCGAGGGAGTTCCCTTTCTCAAACCGAATCTCAATAAAGAAAACTTAACAGGTTTTTTTATTCGCGCAATAAGCTCATAAAATTCCAATATACTGTTAACGCAGGTAAAATTAAAGTCTCTTGAGAGCCGCATCGTGTAAGATCCACTGCGGATAAAATCCAAACAGCGCAATCAGGCAAAAGATATCGACAAATAACGGGCTACGTGAAAACCATGTTCATGCGATTCCGACACATCAAACCACCATTATATTGGCAATTATTTATAGTGCTACTGATAACATCACCCTACCACCGACATTTCCCTTACTGCCAGACACATCGAAAACACTATATATTCTGCTCCGATTAACGAATATGACGTCCGTCATTCACTAGCTTTTTTCCACTACATTTGTGGGGGAACCCTAATTATTTTCGGCCTTCTTCAGGGGACAGGCACATTGGCTTCGCTAAATTCCACGTGCCCGAGGCGTTCGACTCCGCCTCGAAGAAAACACGGCGTTATAATAATTCACCGAGAGATGGCTTTCGCTCCCAAATGTCGACTCCGAACGCCTCTTTAGATGGCCGACCACCTCGCCTCGCCGCCATAGGGGGAAATATGCGTCTTTTTGATACACTTTGTAAAAGCCTTAACAAGGGCGTACGTCACTTGCTAGGTGGAGACAGGGAAATTACCCGAGTATCCATGAATTAACGTGCCATCACATTCCCCGACAGTTTCTTTTCTCCAAGGTCTTCGCACACGGAACAGGATCTAAAAAAGAAATCTCCCTCCCTTTTTCCCCCGCCGCAAAAAAATTGTAATTCGTTCGGAATAGCCGTCAGTGCTCGGAGCTTGAGTGTGTTAGCCATTCGTCTTCTGGTGGTAGCCAAAGGGGGGCAATGCTTGGATGCCGTGGACGGCGTTATTCGGCGCCTACACAGGACTCGAGGGAATAAGGTCCTTTCCTCCCTTCTGGCTATGAAATGGTAGGACGCCGCGGCGTACCCGTATAGGGATGGTCGCGACCATCTTGTCACGCATCCCCGCCATGTTAAACGTGATCGGGGTGCGTTAAACTATCAATCAGCAATGTATAAGGGTCGAGAGAGCGATGGAGGATAGCCGCAAATCCCCCACGAGGTTGAGGTTTCTACTCTTTATAAGCTGCTGAGGCATATCTCCAACTTCATCGCTGAAGGATGAGGGTGCTTCGGTCCCATGGACCTGGAAGACCCCGTTATCTCGGCGCCTGCTTGGAAAGGATGAGAGAGAGAGAAAGAGGGACATCGCTGCACGGAACACGTGAATGAGGCACGGGAGAAAGAACCTCGGATGACTTCGGTTTCTTGTGGACGACGAAGCGATACCGCACGTCTACAAAAAAGACGGTGTCCAGGGTTGAATCGAAAAAATATTAAGGCAGTTTCGTTTTGGTCCAGTCACGTAAGGAGAACGTGTCGAGATAGGACGATGTTTGACGGTAAAACACTACAGTGACGTTAATTTTTTAACATAAAAGATTAAGGGAATCAAAAACTTTAACACAGAAGCGATGTTCCTAGAGAAATATACCATTTGTATCTTGAATTAATTCGAGTGAGAATAAAAGTTTTCGCGTAAAAACCTTGAGGCCTACAACACGGAATCGTAATTACGGCGTTAAACCCAAAACTCCCGTCCCTTTGTCCAACCGACAGCGCGAAAAATGACCATTGCCTCGCGCATCCGTAAAACACGCCCAAAAAAAGAAAAAAGATAACTGTTGTGGAGATGAAGAAGGTGAGGAGGACCTTCAGTGCGGGTAGGCCGCCAGGCAGCCTAATCAAGGCAGCATAAATACGGATGACCGTGGTTAAAATGAGTCGCCAGCTCGAGTTCGTGCATCATTCCCGTGTAACTACACCAACTTCAAGAGTTGACACGAAATACAATGTATAGGTAACATAAATTTGGATTCTATTGTCAGGGAAAGGCAGACAAATCCTTAATCTGACGTGCGGACATCTCTATGGATACGGTCTCGGCCACGAAGACATTTGCAGCTTTGAACCTTAACGAAATGATCCATGGTCTAACGTCAGAGATCTGAGTATACTTTAGAGAAGTCCACAGTGTTAATATCCGAGACTTTGCATGAAATATTCCAGCCACGGTATCCCCACTAACTTATTTAAGACCTTTGTAAATTATTGCTCTCGCTCTGCTCGCCGCAATGGTTACAGGGCTTTCGTCGCTTCACCATGGTGAAAAATACGTTGGACCCAGACAGACAGCAAAGCACTGGTATTATTTATATGGAGAGAGACATTCATTCAACAAACGACCCCTAAGGTATGTGGAAAATTTCGTCGTATAAAAACTTTGGAAGGAACTGGCCCTTTCGGAGAAACTTATGAAAACCAGTTTGCAGAAAGGTTTTTTAATCAATGCTCATTGTCTCCCGAATTGAACGAACGACTATAAAACACACCCGGAGAGCGGATACACTATATCAATTCGATAAAGCTGGATTAAATCGCTAGATAAATCTTTTAAACGGACTTCATTATAAAAAAAGAAACAATGAGACGCGGCCCGAAAAATATAAAGATAAGCAACTACAAGGCACGGCCGAATGGTGCTTACAGTGCCTGGGCAGTGAAATGTTTCTTTCACTCCCCTCTTTTGGTGGCGAGCGACGAGGTATGAATTTTCAAGTTTTCATTGTTTGAAGTGATACAACTTTCTCAAGAATCTCCAGCAATCAACACGTTTTGTTGAGCAAAAGTACGGATTCGTCATAAAGATCTCATTTACCGAGGTAAAGAAGCGACGAAACATCGCAATAAATTAAATTTCAATTTTATATAAAACTCCAGATGGTATCTCGCGTGAGAAATGCAGTCTTTTATCTCCCCGAGGAGATAATTGCGATATTGTCATTACTCGGAAGCCTTCGTGCTTGGAAGGCATAAAGCAGCCTTTTCTTTGTCTCGAGCGGAAAAAAATTCATCTTCCTCCCCCTTCCGCTCCCCCCCCCCCCCCCCCCGAGATTGCAGTCCCTGAAAATTCATACGCGATACGCAATTTGCGTTTTAAATCGAACTCCCACCACACAAAACATGACTGATGCATTGAAAAGAAAATTTTCGCAGATTCGGATTGGAATTTCTTTATATCTAACATTTAATAGGCCTAGTGTTCCGAAAAAATGTTATATGGACAATTAGTCCGACTTTTATCTATTCGCTGGGAGCTATAGAAAGACCCAAGAACACAATATACCTGTATCAACGGTTGAGATTACCAAACGTTTGGCTCTCCTTTTTGACAACCCCATTTTATGATATATATATATATATATATACACACACACATATTCCTATGTTTAATAAAATATCACCATCAAACGTGGATGCAAACCAGACCGGGGGCGTTATCCGTGTTAAATCGACCTTTCAATCCACGACTTGTCACTATGCGTTCCACTGCCTCAGCAGAGCAACCGATCTCGTCCCCATCCTCAAACCTCGCGGCATTCCCTAAAAACCTCATAAAGAGATTTATAGGGCGATCGCATTTTTATCATTTTCATTGACCCGAGAGGATGGGAATGGGTGAGAGAGAGAGAGAGACGGTGCGGATAGCGAGAGAGAAAGAGGTAGAAAAGCAGGCAACATCGCTTCGTCCAGCTAGCATCAGCATCGCCAACAACCACCCGGCGCCGCCGGTTCGACCCCCGCTCCGTCCACCAATCCAACCCAGCCCCGTTCCATCTATCATACCACGTAATCAACTATTCATCGTTTCGATTAGTGGGCAGGAGGGAATGAGGAGAGCGAGAAAGAAAGAAGAGAGAGATTTCCCCCCCTTCCCCCCAACAGCGGGTCGAAGTTAACAAAAATTAAAAAAAATTATAAAATAAACCGGACCGCGGAGGAACTACGGTTATAAAATATAAAATCGGGCAGAGAAGATTTTGGACGCCGGCCGTCTACTCTTTCTTTCTCTCTCTCTCCTCATCTCTCCTCTCCTTCTCAAACGAACCACAGCGCAGAACGGAGGAGAGAGAGAGAGAGAGAACTCCTATGCCTCCTCCTCGCCAACCTTTCAGCTCACCTCACATTCCACCTTCACAGAGTCACTCCCACCCGCCCACTCCCTGCCCTGCTACCCGCTCCCTCCCTCCCTCTTCCCCTCTCTCTCTCTCTCTCCGCCCTCCGCCAAGCAACCGGGCGGCTGGGAGGTCGGTGGCCCTCCACCGACGGTAACTCAACGGCTTTGTCCTGGCCACGGTTCTCTCTCCTTCTATCTCTCTCTTCTTTTCCTCTTATCCTTGGAACGAAAAGGCGAGCCACCACAACGCCTCGGATTCCTAGCCAATGTCGCACTGCACTGGACTATCTCTTTCACCTCTTCGGCCACGCGTGAATCTCAGAGGAATCGAGGCACGAAGGGCGTCCTGCAGACGGGACGGGAAGCGCCCGCCGCCATAATGAAACCGCCTCTCCCCGCCCGATCCGACCGGGGAAAACAATTCGACCGGCCGCCTTTTCGAAGCTATCGATGGGACCACGTTTCGATTGCGAGGTCGTAAATAGGGGAAGGCGACGAATTCGGGAAAAAAACCAAAAGGTATCGTTCCGTGCCATCCGGTAGAGGCGTGACGTCCGCGGAGGTTTCCCAGATGACTTTCGTTGAAGGGTGGTATCACATCGCGAGACGCGGGAGGACGTGGTTTTTCCATACTCGACCATCGACCGTCGCTCGATTTCCTTCCTTCCTCGCTGCAACGGCGAGCGAATGCAATCCGGGCCCACGGAATGTCCGGGACGAGGATGAGTTAGTGGAAGTGGGAGGAACTGGAAGATGGCGGAGGGAGACGCATGGCAACCGCTTCGGGGCCCACGGATCGGTTCATTCGAATTCATTCCTGCTTGTTGTTAACGGACGAGGAGACGAAGACGCATGCAAAAGATAATTTGCGCCGAAGTTGAAAAGAACAAGACGCCACGTCGTTAATGACGGCATAACGAGTGTCCACCTCGACGATTATGATGGCGGCAATGGTTGTAAAAGGTTGGGAAAACCAGATGCGCATTCGGCTACCGAGCAGCCACCTTCAGTGGCGTTTCACCGAGCGTGGACTCTTAGAGGAGACCTTTTTTTACGGCATTCCGAACTCAAAATTTACGTCTGTTTTCCATCCGTATGGGCAGCTCGACGATTCTTTTTAGAAGTGCCTAGCTTCCCACACGAAGGTCGCGGATTCGATGCCCGCCACGGGAATGAATATCAGCATGTTCTTCTCAATTTATAATTGGGTTCGGCGTTACGCGTTGAAACGAATCGTTAATATTAAACGGAAATATAAATTTACGTCTCATGGGACGGAGACTTCAACGGCGAAAGATATTTTGCTTTTCGGTACGGTAAACGTTACCGTTGTTAACCAGAAAACCCTAGCAAATCAAAGCAAAAACTAGAGTGATTTGCGCCGTCTGGTTATGAATTTACGCGGATCTTCCGCTCGTTGTACGGTACTCGCGGGACCATGCAATACATCCGCAGAAGAGAGACTGATAACTATAAATTATCAAAGTAAAATCGTTTTTTTGAAATTCGCCATTAAAAAGAAACTGTTTAAAGAAGTTTTTCAAAATTGTGGCCTGGTATCCGAAGACGCTCTTAAAAATTAAAAGGAATGCACAAATCCGTTGAACGGAGTATTTCGTACCGATTTGAGTGTCAGATCACGCGGGAATATTTCCGCAGGACTGAAAATCTCCTCATCGGTAAACATTGTCCTCGATTCAACGGTTAAAGAGCTAAGCCATTGATCGTCTATTCGTACTAGAGGACAACTCTCATCGGTCAGGAATTTATACGAACTCGGCTGTTACCGATTAAAAAAAAATCATCAACATCCACTTTCGAGTTTAACTTCCCAACACATTAGCGAACGATGCAAAACTAAAACATCTCTTGGATACAAAATTCCTTCCTCCGGATCGCTGCGCTAAAAACATATCCGGGATACATCATACGACCGAGTTAATTGACCGCCGCTGGCAGAAAAGTAATAAGCGTTAAAAACGATCACCGCAAATGACTTGGCGATTGGAGCAATATCGATTGTTTGAAGAAAAAAGAAAACGATAAAACGTAATTAAAATTACTTTTGCTACTGTTCGATCATCATCGGAGGTGACGGAATGTTCGCGAGGAGGAAGCATTTACCGCATCGGGCAGAAAAAGTTCAAATTATTTCCTTCTTTCGTACTGTCGCGATGAACTCACGCGGGTCGCTGAGTCTATGACCCTTGCGAGTTCACTTATTTTATATTGAAAATAAAAATAGTTTCGTTCCTGTCGATAAACTTTACCAAATCGTTCGATCAAACAACTACACATACTTCGCAAGAAAAAAAAACGTTGTGATTCATCGCGAGTGGTTACTGAATTGATAAACTATGTCCCTCCAATAGTCACAAAAGGGTTATTAGTTCGATCGCACACAAAAAATTGGTTCCACTATATTTGCGGATTATTGCAATTGTAATTTATTGTTATTCTTACTATTGAAAGCAACACTGGGAAACTTTCCCTATACGTGTTGTGAAGGAAATTTTAGGATGTGTCGATTCCCTGAAGTGTGAGGCACGTTTCAAGGATTAACTGGAGAATATTTATAATATTAACCAAGATTATGGGGGAAAAATTGTGCTAAATTATCGGTTACAAATATGCCCTGATAACAATGTTATATTTTCATCCACGGAAAAAACACGGGGTGTGGCGAAACCCTAGTGGGACCGAAACACGGCTCCCGAGTCTAACCGGCAAATGCTCAGAAAATTTGCACACGGGGAATGTATAGGATCCCGAGCCATGGCACGGGAGTAATACACTCCTCCGTTTGCGCAATGAAATAACTTATGTTTCACTTTCAAATTTTGTCGCGCATCTAAATTCCCAGGGTATCTATTGCGAGTACACGATTTTACCGTTATTATCCCGGCTTGCTAAATTTTCTTCTAGACTTTAACGCAGACTAAAGACGAATCATAAATGAATGCGTCTATGGCAGCCTTTATGATTACACCGTCGAAATAAAATGACTTTTTTAAAGATCGTAACCTCGATTTTCCAAATCTGTAACACGTTCCATACGGCCAGTTAACAAACGCGCTTACAAGTAACGGTTCTGAAAACATCAGAAAAAACCTTTCGAGGATAGGTTCATTCGGTAAATAGAATTTCTGTCAAAATCCATCAAACGAAAAAACAAAACCGCAGGAAACATTGTAGACAATAGGTAGCATTCTTGCGTTTGTCGAAGATTATTGCATCTCTCACCGATTGAAAAAAAAGACGAATCAGGAGTTGATTTACGTCGGGAAAAGTCGCCGAACATTTCCTTCTGAAATGACAATTACAACTCCCTTAATCGGCTAAAGATGCGTAACGACACATCAGCCTTCTTCACGCCTGCTTCACCGTGAGATATTTTCCTAAACCTATTATCTCTCAGAAGAATATTCAATGATGTTTCCCACAAAAAACTTATTCTATTGTACGTATACTAATACATCTTAGATTGATACAGATAGTCTACTCTTTGTATAACGACGGTTACCTAATCCACAAGATGAACCAAGCAAGAATTATGGGAAAACGAACAAAAATTCTTCGTCATAAAAAACAGACAGAATCACGAAAATACACGTATATTATAAATGATCAAAATACATTATCGATGAATCACAAAACGTGGAGAATTGGGAACGACTAATTCTAATTTTTAAACATCGAGTAGACAACGGCAAATTTGCCACTGAGGATGCCCTCCATATGGATGAAATACGCGCCTGGTTACTCGACCGTTTTATTTCTTCGGGAGTTACGTAAATCATTCTCGGGATTAACAAATGACGGGCGACCACCTTGGATTCCATTCCTTTAAAATTCTGCATTCACAAGCATTGTCGAGCCTCATTGATTACCATTTTTCTCCAGAAATCCAAATGGGTAAAAAAATTTTCTCCTTGAATGCACCATTCCAATCAATAGAGGCACTCGGATGTCATAGCCACGAGAATTACGGTCTTGAATCTCGCCTAGACGAGATGGCTTTCCTCCCGAGGAGGAAGAAAAAGCCCGTTTTCGCTTAACTGTGAAATGCATTTCCCGATTTCTGTCAAAGAAGCAGTCGAAATAATTTTCCAGTTCAGCTGCGGGGGAATCGCAAAGTACATACGGAGAAAAGCCACGGCAAGAATGGCGAGCTATAACAAGTGTCCACACGTCAACTACCGGACAAAGAATCGTCCATAAGAAACGTACATCTTTCTCTCCCTCTCTCTCTATCTTTCTCTCCCCAGTCACTCGACTACCTGGGCAATACAGCCGTTATTCCTTTTTCAAACCACTCGTGTTGACCCCAAGGAGGAGAATTCTTCGGCGCAGGAAAGACGGCGGCCTCTCACACAAAAACGGAGAGGTAGGAGGCGCTGCTGATACTGGACGGCGAGAAGAAGTCGGGAGATGCCTCCTGTTTACAAAATGGTGGGCCAGCCACTTGGGTCTGAATGGAAATCCCAATAGAGGGTCGAGGAGGCATTCTTGGGACCGAAACAATCGGGGACCGGTGGGAAAAAAATAACTCGATATTTAAACTCCGACTAAGACGTTTAAAAACGACCGCCATCTTGGACGGGGAATTCGGGAACTAAACCCATCGTCGTGGTCGGAATATCGTCAACATATTCCTCACGCGAGAGGGCGACCATCGAAAATTCCGCGGCGAAACTCGCGACTGCATATCGAACGACGGGGAACGGAACGAGAAGGAAAAACCGATTTGAAAAAAAAAATTGGTTAAACAAATGACGCGGCGAATATTAATAGCGGTTGTCGTTTTTCATGCGAAGTTTTTTTCCTTTCTCCTCATTCGTCTCGCGTAAACAATGGAAGAGAGGCGGAGAGAAGAACGAAGAGAGAGAGGGAATTGGAAGACATCGGAGGTGGGAGATGGCGAATTGAACGAACGGGGAGAGAGAGAGAGAGAAGGGAATGGAAACGAGAGAGTGGCGCCACAAAGATTCGAAGGCAGGACGTCTGCAACGAGACGCGCTCCTCTCCCATTCAGAGCGAACGCGGGGAGGGGAAAAAACCTTTGAAGCGTGCACGAGACGGGAGACAATGGCATCCAAAGGATGGTTTTTTGATCATGCGGATCGTACGGCGGCGCACGGATACAGCCTCATTGTCGGTTCCTACCTGTTCACGTAAAAATCGCATCGATATCTGGATCCGACGGGGAGTAAACAAACCATGCGAGATTTCAAAAGAGACCGAAATTTTTAAAAATGAGAAGGTTGGGAGAAATTAATTTGAAACACCGTTAAGGACACGCGTCCCGTAGCTTCGAAGGAATATCTCTTTTTCTTTCGATCGTGCAAGAGGTCTAACCCTCCCCCGTTGTTGGAAACAACCGAACAATTCGCCGAATGATAGTTTTCCCAGGGAATCGAACCTTAAGAGTCGTCTTGCGTGAAAACGAAGCTTCCGCTTAAACAACCTTCCTCGGTTTCCACTCAATTATTTTCGGCTACGTATCTTTTTTCGCGTGGAATTCAAAAGGAAAAAAACGCTAAACCGCGACTTTCACTCGCTACGCCAAAAACCGATTCTTCCCGCATATTCCGGTTTGTCTGAATGGATGAACGAATGCCAGAAACGACGAGGAAAATTGCCGCGGTTATTTTTACGTCCGTGCAAAAAAGCGACTGTAGGAACGACGATTTCTCCAAAAAAATTTCCATCGACGAGCCAAATTAAAATAAACGACAATCGAATATAGTACGGAGTAACTGCTCCTTCTGCACTCCGACAAAATAAATTTGAAGGACGTAAAATTTATATTTCATGGCGGTAATTTAAAGATCTGACAAAATTACCATCACTTTGCCGCGCATACGAAACCATTTTGCGGGAATAATCCAGAAACCGTCATGGTCACAAAAATAATACGACATGTTTAAAAAATATTCCGCAAAAATCTGACAACATGAGCTTTCCAAAACAACGTATAACTACCTACTTATATGGTACCGTATAAATCAGTGAAAAACTCAAAAACTGCGATAAAACGCGCTTCCGTCCATCGAAGGCACGCGTTGAGTAGATTTCGTTCCCAGACCCATGGCGACATTTTCGAATCGGTAGGCGAACAAAACCGCAAATTAATTTAATCATCGTTGCGAATTACCTCGCAATGCGGTCGAATTTTGACGAAATTCGATCACGTTCGGGAACGTCGGATACGAAAGCAGTCCGCTGAGCGTTAAATGTATCGTCCCACAGGTGCCGCAATTGTCGAGAAGTCGGGCTATTTGCACCGGGCAGAGAATGGGGGAGACAGGGAGTCACACGGTGAAGACAAAGGCCATAGCTAAACCCGGGGACCAAGAGCGGGCGATAAAATTACCTGAGATCCGTAACCCCTCATAAAACCCTTCTCGGCCCTAGGAACAACGGCGTCCAGGAAGTTCCTCAGTCATAATCGCGTACACCAATGCATTTAGACACCAATAAGGGAATCTGCCATAAACACGGGTGTGATAATTACGCTTTTCAGGGGCGTGACCAACAATGACGATATCAAATCTATCGACGGTCATTTCATGAGGTGTTCTTGTTTTAAATCGTTGACCGAATGTTAGCCAAAACCACGACGAACATTTGCGATTTGGAAAAATACGCGATCCAATGTTGGTACGTAAAATCGTGTTGGAGGTGGAACAACAATTTTGGACGGGGCTCTAAAATCATTTAACTGAAAATTTCGGCGTTGGCCATACGTCATAGTATTACCGGGACAGTCGCGGATCTTGGTGGGCCGTTCCGGCGACCCCTCAGTTGGTAACAGTTCGTATTTTGCGAAACACAATTTAATAGCACCGAACAGCATTAAAACTGCGCATAGTTTCTTCCCTTTGCATATAAGCACACACATGTGGCAACCGTTGTGAGAAATAGGTAACTTTATTTTTCTTGACTAGAAAATTTCCTGTCTCGGTTTTTATTCAGCATAATATGGCCACACTAGCGTAGACATGTTATAAAAATCAAAACATAAGACTTAAGGAGACCCGATTTAAAGACATTCTGAAATAAATTTATCCAACCAAACTCTCTCAAATATATTGATGATGGATCACTGAAAGGACTACGGAATTATCATAGCCGAGGACGCGATAGTTAGCAATCTTATCAAAATATCCCTCACAATATGCAGTCGCATTTGCGTTATCATAATTCTTACGAATTCTAATCTTGAATGGTAGCTTAACACTTGAACGCATATCTAACCCGGATTTTCGCCATCACAGACGAACACCTGAAAACTCACACGACCATCTTTGTTGAGTATTTTCTATTAACTGATTCCAAATAAAATACAAAATAAACGAATCGTAATTACGCATCCAAGCAAAATTTTCCCCATCGAGCTCCCGCTTATGGGACAATTTAGCAAATTTAAGAGGTAAAAAACGTCGACACCAAGCCATTTACGACCGAAAACACCTGCGAAACACGAAAAATGTTTCGCGTTTCTCCACCCTATAAATATTAATAGGTGGGGGAAGAGAGGCGACAGAATTCACATCATGGAGCAAGTTTAAATGGCCTCACGTCCAGATTCCCAAACATATAGCCAGATGACCGTGTCATAGGCTGTTAGGGAGCCGAGGAACATGCAAGGGTCAATTTGCAACAAATTAACCGAAAGATCGGATCTTGCTGACACAAAAAAATGGATACAAGATAGAGCCGTACACATTGTCGTATATAATTTTTATTAGACGTTTAATTGACCGTGAACTGTACTGCGGAGTTATAGAAAAAGCCAAGAGTTAATTAAGGAGCACTACAGAGCAAAAAATGGTAAGTTCGATGGCTACACACCTTCAGGAGGACTCCGTGAACATAAAAAATACGGAAAATCTCCCAAGGAAGTCAGTAGCGTTCCAAGGCAGCAAAAATACCGCTCTGACCCAAGGTCTGGTGCGAGCCACAAATTTCTAAAAAAAGGAGGGAATAGTCGACAATTTACCGGATAACTCAAAAAGGAAATGGGTTATAGGTTACGCAATAAGTTCCATCGATTTAATTATACGAGGGAAATCGTAATTATACGCTCGAAAGCTCTCGTAGGTTATAACTCCTACCGAGGAAATGGTACGGTACGGGATGCTCGAGGAAGCAAGGGGCATTAAGGGAAGAAACAGAAAATTGCTCGGGATGACCAAAATGATTTATTATTTATCGCCGTCGTAATGTGAATCATTTTCTAATGGTATATAATATCCGAGTCGGGCATTTTCGGTACCCGAGGGTTTCGCTCGGGCAGACCGAGCCTTCTTAAGATGGACACTGACCGCTGTCATACCAGTTGGAAACAAGGCAATGCCAACCTCCGGGGCAAGGCGTGTGATTGGTGAGCCGGGCGGAGAAGGCGATACGATGTGACTCATAATTGGCGGGTTTCGGGCATAACTGCACCCTTCGACCGACCACCCTTTCCCGTGAAAACACCAAAACCCCAAAAATACGAACCCCCGAAAACCCGCAGGAAGAAAAGATTACGGGTATTCCGTGATACCCGCAATTATGAGTCCGAAAGAACGGGAGAATATCGCTCATTTTACTGCGGTAACTAATACGGCGCGGGAAAATTTCTTCTTTTTTCGGGAAAGAGGGATTTGAAAGAAATAACGACCCAAATCGTAAGTTACGACGAGAGGATGACACGACGGAGAATTTTTCCTCCCGGATGAGAAATTTTTCCGAAAGCGAAGAACATGACGTTCTTTTCTGTGCCCCCTCTCCCCCATAATCGCGATTAGCGCTGTATTTTTCGGATCGCGGCGAAAATCACGAGCGGATTATCTGACGGTCAACATCAGCCGGAAGCGAAAACATGGCCGAGGAGTACAAGAGGATAAAGGAGAGGGCAAGGTCACACACGCACCGAGGAGCGAAGTCTTCTTCTCTATCGCGTCGCAGTCTCGCATTCGGATTAAATCAAACAAAAGAACAAAATTAACCTAAAATAAAAACTTACATGGAGTTTGTCGTGTTCCAATGCACGTGGAATGGAGGCTTGCAATAGCTCACTGTAGAAAGGAGTATAGTTTCCAAAGTAATGATCATGACGAGTGTGAGGAGGGATGTTGGGGCGGCGCGGGGCTTTAGCCGCTCGTGGTGGACCCTGAGGCCCCGGGGCGGTACTGCCGCGTGGGCCATGGCCGCCTCGAACACACTTGAGATCCCGCACTCGCTAACACTGCACTTCCCCGCACAAACCGCGGTCCGACGCCGCGCGGGACGCCGGCTTAGCCCGGCCTCTCCCACGCCGCCTCCGTCACACGGGCCCCGACCCCCTCTGCATCATCCCCAAGGCGGCGGGCAGAGCGCAGCGCCGCAAGGGTCCACGGAGGAATTCATGATCCGGGACCGAATTGGAAGACACCGGGTATAGGGGTCTCTCACTCGGGGCTTTTTTGGGGGGGATGTAAATTGATGTAAAAGGGGGGGCGTGGGTGGGAAGGCCCCGTAAAAAAAATAAATGATAACACGACGGGAAAAATAAAAACTTTCCTTTGTGAATCGTGCAACTTTCACACTTTTAGGCAAACGCGGGACACGTACGCGCGGGGCAATGAGTTCTTACGAGATGGTAGGCAAAACACTCGAGACGTTTTGTGGTGACACGTTCCCTCTGTACCGAGAGGTCACTCGCTTAGCGGTCCGACGAAGACTAACAGCCGCGTCTCTAACACTCGCTTCGGTGTATGCGACTTCTCTGGAGTGGTGGGAGCGCGAGGCAGGCGCGCAAGCCCACTAGCGCCTGTGACGTAGCTCGGCCGTGCGAGTCTCCACGTTACCAGTTCGCTGAAACAGAGGTGGCTGTCCGGCCGGCCTGACGACAAACATGCATGCATATGAAAGGGGAAGGCGAGCAAGGTAGGAGCCAAATGTTTATTTATGTTCTCTTACGGACTCTCCCTCGGTTTCCCACAGTTTCCGATCCGACTGAGACAGGAGGAAAAAAACGTGCACAACACATAGAAGGATGAGAATTTCGCGCCTTGATTGTCGGGCCATGTAATAGACGTGATTTGACGCTAAGGCAAAAAAAACCTGACGATGACAGGCGTATTTGCTAAGAGTTATCTATGCATACGGAATAAGTTGCAGGGAATTTAGAACTAAACTCCAGTTGAGGGCATGCCGTACTATTAACCACTTTTTCGAAGTCCCGGATTAATGAATGACATTTTGGGTTGCGTTTCCATAAAAATTGTCCATTGCGACGATTCGATGCCATGAAAATACAAGTTTGAGACGAATTCGCATCAAATTTTGGCTGAAAACGACAAGATTTCGGGAAAAATACAAATTTATTTTTATAAATGAGCTACTTACCTCTTTGTTATTACAGCCATCTGCAAAGCGTTCCGAGATAAAGGGGAACATTTTTCACCGCAATTATCATTAAAAAACGATAAAATGTCAAAAAAATCAAAGATTATCCTTATCTTTAAAAATAAAATTACCGTGACAAGCCAAATTTCATAAAATTGTCAATAGGTAATTCACCGTCTAGATATCTCCCTTTTAACTACAGCTCAAATGATCATCCGTCACGAAGTGTAATCATAAACAAACATTAAATAAGCGCGAAAACCTGAGTGACTACATTCATTTACACCGATGGCTACCCTATGATATGCGTTTGTGATCGCCATAACTATTCTTTTCAACTTGGTCCGAAATGCCTGAATAAAATTGGCGGCGGTTTCTGAGACCATTAAAAACCTTTTAGCGCAAATAAGAGAAGGAAATAACTTGCATTGATTAACATTTAAGTATTCAATTGGTTTCCCAATACTAATGCGTGAAATCCTTTGTACTTGAGGATGAAAGCGAAATAAAATGTAAAGCAAGTCCGTTATGTCGCGTGTCTGGATGGAGGACGGCACTTGAGTTATAGTCCATCATCGTTATTAGGAAATGTCATGGGAAAGATTTCCGAATCAAAATTTATAAACCTTACGTAATATACGCGAACGAAAGATCGGCGAAAATGGCGCCGCGGGTACTTTTAATAAATTGTGAAAACGTATTAATAAATGATGCTATATCGTCCAATTATAGCTCGATTCTCTTTACAGTTTACTTAGCTGAAAGGATGTTCTCCGATAGCATCGGGCACGATTAGTCGATGGCGTTCTTCTTTTCATCTCGTAAGTGACTGATTCGCTTACGGTCATTTTGACGTTCCAGTGGCGTCGTTATTTTCTCAGTGTTTGGCGAAAATTAGCTCCTTTTGTGAAATCACATGGATCACTTTCTTTCGCAAAACGTGATGTGAATCCGTGGTAAAATGGCTCGCGTCATAACGATATTTCACTGCATTTGGAAAAATGAATAATGTCCTAAATCATTAGACTGGTCCAAACAGTCAATTCCATCAATTTCTATTTTTCAATTGATAAATCTTTAACCAAAATCCAATGAAAAATTATCATGTCAAATATTGTTTAGAATCGGTTTTTGTAACTACCGAAGGATTTGAACTTATATCGCTGTTGTAGTCCAATACCGTCAAGCACTACTCCACCTAAAATTCCCTGTTATAACGCATACCCGTTTGGATCGAGTCGTTTTATATCCTATAAAATCCGTTGGCTGTGCCAAAATCATTAAAATCATTTGCCTGCGATTTCTTTCATTAATGTCAATTATTTCACGAGGAAACTGCTCATATGAGCCAATCAGGAATAACATATGGAATAATAGCATACACGAAGTCGGCAAAAGACACTAACTTAGAGTAGCTAGTAAGCCAGTATTTATGGCAAAAACATAACACTAGGAATTTGCGGCATACATTGAAATGTATATCAATTATCAATTTTATATTTCTCGGGAAATATTAGAAACTTGACAGATGCACTAGTTAGGAGTTTTTATTCGACTTTTGCCAAAACTCTTAAAAGGTAAGGATTTTTATCTATACTGATATATACTTCCTTGAGTTGGGTAAGGTTATTTAGAAATAATTATATTTTACCAATCCATATTTTTTTAAATTGGATGGTGTTAAACGTTGATCTTGATCAAGTTTGAATTTAAGAATACCTATCTGAAGGTAGACAAAGGAGATTAATTGCAATTTCAATTGGATGTAAGCCTTTGTTATGATTAAATGTAAATTGGTATTACCTATAAGAATTGCTCCCAACCGCTAGAAAACTTTCAAAAGTTTGTTAGCGATATCAAAATGTTTTGGTGATATTTTTGCAAGTAACTTTAATATTTAATCAATTATTGGTGGCTTTTTGATCACTCTAAATATACGGGCCATTATATAATCATCAATCGGAAAGCTACCTGAAATATCAATGCGTTGGCGGTTAAAATCCTTGAATAGTTTATATCCGCGATCATTTCACTTTTCTCCAGATTGCGATATTTCACAAAAATACCTTCATTATAGGGAGGATTTTCGCACCAGTGCTTTCAAATCTCGGTTCTCTCACGAATTACCTCCAAAATGCAAAGACTCGATTCCAGAGACGAGTCTCTTGCCCATAAAGATAAACAAGAGTCGGTGTAAGACACAATGAGGCTCTTTTCCAAATAGCATCGGATTAAGATACAAACTAGGCACGTGGACAAACGTAAAGCTAAAAAGATCGCCGATATCGTTTAATTAAATCATTTTCTACCAATACGCCACAAATTGTGTTCGAAACCGAAAAAGAACAGGTTTTTACGTCTTCAGCACCAGGAAATGCCACGAGTACTCGACAAGTTATTAACGAACTTGAACAGTGGTGCAGCAAACCGTTTGAGGGCCCCAATGCAAAATCTTTTTTGGTGTGTCATATAATTATTTTTCATTTAAAGGATACCAACCTTTCAATGAGAAAGAAACTCGTTATCCAATGATGAGAGCAAACAGCTTTAAATATGATACGGTGGTAGCAGAAATGATTTTCAATTATTATGACGAGTATCGCCAGAAATAGTGCGATAATTGACAACAATTGCATGCTGCGCTCTCCCGTGAAACAGAAAAATAACGATGCCAGAGTAACCCCGACCTACGAGTTGGAATGATTAAAAATAATTTGCAGAAAATGGCGAGTGAAAATATTAATATGGCAAAACACGAATAATTTTTGATGAAATACTTCTTTGTTACAGGGGTCCCTTGATTGGGGCCCCGGCTCACTGCACCGGTTCGCTATTAGTACGATACGCCACTAAACGTGACATCTTCAGCAAAATTAGCAAACAATTTATCGCATTTATGAATCTTACTCCCACACCGATTTGAATGACACAAATTACCACACGTGACAACAGAAAGATTAACGTTATCGTTTCTCGGATCATTGTGCCAGTAGTAATATTTCTGGGAACGGCTGGGCCGAGCTACGGGCGTTCCGGGCGGCCGCCCGGGGCGCCAAAGTTTTGGGGGCGCTATCCCGATCATTTATTTATGCATCACTTGCAAGTGAATAATTATTGAATATCAATTTATATCGAGGAATGGGCTAGAATCTTGACGACATTCCTTTTAATTTTTCATTATCAATAATTTTTACAAAGCGATGAATAAAGTAACATTTACTTTGTATATATCTCAACAAACATTAACGAATGGGGGAGCTGGAGCTCTATCTCGCCCGGGGCGCAAAAATTCCACGGGCCGCCCTTGTTTCTGGGTATAACGCACGGACAAGAAACTTCGACGAACTCCCGAAAATAAAAAGATGACACCCGCCATCAGGCCGATTTTCTCAATTCCCTTGAGGTGTCGGGTTTGCCCAGGTTTCCCTGTAATTTTGAATCGAAATTTGAATGCATCGACATGATTTCGCATTGGGACGCATTTCGCCTATCCCCTCGGATACAGGACATACACAATGCTCATTTCCGTTCAAATCTAAATTTGGTATCGCGATCAACTGATCGCATTCCGAAAAACATTGAAAATTTTGAGCTTTTTTGCACTTTGCCAGTGGTTGATCGTATATCGGAACGTTGGAAGGAGAGTAAATTAAAGTAACACGCAGCAAAAATCAGACCGCTGAACAACGTAGAATTTTGGTTATCTAATCTCCGATAACGTTTTATTTCGTCTTTGTCATTAAAATTTTTAAACGTTATAAGAAATAATCCTAATACTATTTATCTTGTGGAAATGTTAAGATAAATAGCAATTATATTATTACTCACGACTTTTAAATAGTTTATTTTCAGTTTACACTTATCTGTATCTGGAAAGGAATTTTCCACAGTTTGACTAAATTTGCGATTTTTTTGCGCAAGAGCTTCGCCAATGTTTACTCCTTGCAGAAAATTTTACTCGTTTTAAATTCGGCAGATAGTTTTTGTATCTACTCTCTTGAGGACCTAGCTCACTCAGGAATACATTTTCAAAAAACCTTGATTCAATGCAAAGCATAGAAAAAATTGCCCTAACAAACTAGCAATCTCGTATTCGTGGTACTTTTATCAATTATTACTAATTGGCAATTAATTTTTGAGGGAATTAATCTCTCCATTTAATTGGTACGAGGAAAAAACTTCACCATAAACTCCAATTATTAGCTTGAGGGTTATTTTTAACTGTTATTGATTATCCGGACCGACTTCGAGTTTCAGGGCCATGGATGACAATGGAACATCGATTGTATTCATGGACGAAAAATTATAAGTTACCATCGCTATCAGATTCTATGAGGGGAATAAATAATAGAATTACGTCTTGTCGAATTCATTAACCGTATGTATACAAATTTTTATCGCAGTAGTGGACGAGTAATCACACGCCATAAAACACGGTAGATACTGCCCCTTTTAATTCATATTTTACTAAATCCAAGTTGGAGTTGCATAAAACTATGCGTACAAAATGTAACGCGCGGATTTGAAAATTTAGACGGCCTCCTTTGCCCTAATGTAATTAATCGATCCCCGAATTTTTTCGCTTACATTCGTTCGCATAATCTTCCATTTCGATTTTACGCTTCGCGAAAATATTTCCTAACGCAGATTAAACTAAACCTTTCGCTTACTTTTTAATCTCGAAAAAAATTTCAGCGTACTTTTCCTCACGCGAATTCAAAAGAGCGAAATTTTCCTCTCGTTTCGCAAAACTGCCGTGTCTCCGTCCCTGGCCGTTGGCACGACGGAATCGAACCTCG
The DNA here is from genome assembly GCA_028673005.1 of Tanypteryx hageni. Classification (NCBI taxonomy): domain Eukaryota; kingdom Metazoa; phylum Arthropoda; class Insecta; order Odonata; family Petaluridae; genus Tanypteryx; species Tanypteryx hageni. The sequence continues at coordinate 54,377,084 of CM054120.1, read as the reverse complement.
CCGCAGGCATCGATGTTGCGATCTGCATTTCATCACCCATTCCCCGTCATCTCTCCGCCTTCAATGGAGAGCAACACTTTTAGAGAAGGACATCGAACCGAAATCATCCACCTGACATACGATCAATGACTCGACTGTGCATGTCAATACGTAGACGGTGAAATTGTCGCCAAGAATATGCGATGCGCTTCCTCTTCTGATTAAACGCAAAGTCCCACTTTCCTAAGCTTAGTTCAACGCACGTCTCATTCACGTCACATCAGGTCTAAATTTAAGATTGTTCAGGAGGAAATATTTCGTACCCATGCAATATTCCATCAGACAGGAATCAAAATATTAAGACAAATATTAATTTTGGTAGTCAATGAGAGTTGATCCTATAAATCGGACGTAGAGTTAGATTTGGGTGTGAAGGATTATAACCAGGACTTAATGTATTAGGTGGCGCTCTGGATCGGCGTTACGGTACTATTTTGGAGAATAAAAAGCCTGATTTCCTATAAAAGTATTTCTGGCACTGAAAAATATGGCATTTTTTTAAACGGAGTTTTTGTGTGTGGCAACATGTGAAATATTTATTTCAGATATGCATATGTTATTTAGTAAGCAAAATTATAAGAAATTTCAGTAAAATATGAACGTTATATTTATTAAATTTTTCATAAAAACATGTACCAACCCCATCAAACTTCCTCTTCATCTACAAATTAAGCACTGGTTATAACAACTTTTCTTTCGATTCAGTTTCAAATTCGCTGGAGTAATATTGATTTACCAGGATGTAAAACTTCTAATATATGATTTAAAATGAACGGAAAATGGTATACAGCTACTGAATACGAACGCCCCCTACAAAGATTAATCTAGATCAGCGGTCCACAACCTTCTGTATCTTGCGTCCCATTGCCAACCATTTTATCATAAAAAACTCTGGTTTCACCATGATACAAACGAAACCCCATATTTTCCAAGAAGTGGATATTTACGTCATATGAATTTGGGTATCAGATTAATCATTGATGGACATTTTTAAGAACCTTAAAATTTGCAGTATTTTGTTGAGAAAAAATTTTATAATAATTATTTTTAAAACTTCTCGTCCCACCGGTCGAGAAACACTAGTCCAGGTAACTTCTATAACCACGAAACGGTTGAGTAAACAACTAGAGAATGCTGCAAAGTAGCTCTCCTCACTGAGGAAATGAGTAATTCGTTCCCGAATTTTTCATTTTTGAACGTCTCCGCCAACTTCCTTCCTCTTATCGTCTCTTTATGAAACGCCAACACTTTACCAATGATATCACCTTTAAAAAATATATTATAAGATTTGTAATCTTTTAAAATTATCGGCACGAATTCGTGGAGATGTTTTAAGTTGATGAGAAAGCAATTAGCACTTGTACTTTCCTCGTTCCGGCAAGGTTAGATATTTTGCGTCGGAAATTCTAATTGAATGAGCAATCGATGAATATAAAAATACTAATGGTTTCGTTATCGTGTCTATATAAGGAAAATGTCGTCGGGGTAAAAGCCATGAGCGAAGAAGGAAAAATTCTAATTGCGCAAATGTTACGAACTTCCGCTTCGGCCCAATTCATTACAGTCGGCAATTCTCAACAACAGTTCTTTTATAAAGATTTTTTTCCTTCAAAACACCTCGCCATTCCACCTTCATTACACTATTATATCAATTTCCTCTACAAATTGGCAGCTCAAATTTATCATTTTTCGCATATAGCATGCAACCTCGTTACCAATCTCGTTTCGTTTCTCTAATTTTCCTCTCTCATGTCCTCATTATTCCACTCCCTTTCATCTGCCTCCATTACATCCTCATTTACCGCTATTCTCTTCTCCTTTTTCGTCGTCTCTTCCTCTTCTTTATTCAGTTACCCCCACCCATCTCTAGACCTCTCTCTCTTCTCCAGTTACGATTCCTCTTTGGTTATTTCAAATTCCCTCAAGTCCGCTTCAAATGTTTCCCTACAGAACGCTTCCATGCAACGCATGCTTTGTTAGCCTGGGAATTTTTTCCGGATAAAAAAGTTGTGTGAAATGTGATATTGTTGAAAGAATTTTCGACACCTTAAAATGATCCACACTACGATGACTATATGTTAGCGGAAGTCGGGTGTCTAAACGGAATTGCCCTAGCTGAAAACTGAATAAAAATTGCAATGTATTTTATTTTAGGACTTCTTTGTTAAATTTATTTATTTCACCTATCCAACTAAAAGTTAGGATTTACTATATCCTTCTTTCTTATCTCTTTTCTAGGTTTAAATCCTCTTACCTTGAACTCCCTAAAAATGTGCCTTTGTCGAATTTTAATTAATTGTGATTCCGCAGTAGATGTGGTCATAAATTTTAATAATGCAAGGAACCTTTATGGATTATGATTCTGCATGATAACTGTAATTCCCCACACAATTAAAAACAAACCGTTTGACATAATAGTATGGTATTTAGTTTTTCACATTTTTCATATTGTCTCCTAATTTTGTCCAGATCCTAAAAACACGAGCTCAGGAAATCACTGAAGGTAAACACAGCATTGAATAAGATAATGTCATTAATAGACTCAAATAGTATTTCGTTATGAATTCGTGGAGATTAAATATCCTCCACACTCCTTTTCTAGATTTTCAATTACGTTCACTTCGAATCCAAACGAAACATGTTTATCTATTTCATCTATTCTAGCTTCTTCACGATCATCCTGACACAGTTTTCTCTCTATACGTGTCTTCCTCTGTCGCTATTTACCTTCCATGGTTAGTGTTCTCTCAACAAATCGTTATTCCTCTGTTTCTCGATACAGGAAGTCCTCGATTTACGTCGTTTTGGTATAAAGTCGCTAACATGTTAGGGAACAAATACTCGAATATGTTACGTCGTTCCGATATGAAGTCGTTTTTGAAAAAAGAACGTCCAGGTGTCTCTTCCTTCTTTTTTTTAAGATAAGAAGTTAAGATACTAGCCGATCGCCTTAAGGTGAGTGGCAGACAGTCCCGATTCTTTTTTCAATTAATTCCTACCCTCCTCATCCTCCACCTCAAAATCTCCGTTATTTTTTATGAACACAGGGTAGCTTTTGTTTATTGTTAGTATCAATCTATTTATTTATTATTGTCGTAATTAACAGTGTCTTTTGGTACATACTTGTGAAATGTTTTTTTTCAACGTTTTATGAGCAAAAAATATCCCTGTGTACCATATCCTCATCGTACGGAAAAATCGTTTTTGAATTTACAACTTTGCGTTTAACGTTGCGTTATCAGGAAACGTATCCATGCCGTAGATTGAGAACTTCCTGTACATCATCCACATCTCTTTCCGTCTATTTCGCTCTCATTCTTAAAATCTTCCAGCAAATTTCGTTTTATTACTACGCAAAATTGTAGAATATTTTCTATCGCGATTGGGATAAATCATATATAATTACAAGACAGACTATATACTTAAGTAAATATGAATCAATCTTTAGTTTAAAACAATTCAGTTTCACAGGTAGTCCGAAGTGATTCTGATTCAGGTTTGGCTTCAATGTGCGTTAATTGTTGTTTCTTTGCAAGTTAATGTTCGTTATTTATTTCATTTCATGCGACTTTTAAGGGAAAGCGTTATTAATTCACTGCTCTATGACCCAATGACCTATTTTAGCACCATGCGAAACTAGAATATTGAATGGATTCATGTCCCTGCTGGAAATAATCAAGAGAGTGTTAATAGTAGACATACGTATCTGGCAATATCAATCAAAGGTGCAAAAATATAACATCGAGTTTCCTTTGGAAGTTTGTGCGAGCGGAATGAAGCTAGAGGCGATCTTGTTTATATACACATATTCAATGATTGCGTTTTTTATTTCAAGGAAAGTAGGCGGAAAAAATACTAAACATTTGTTAAATCCTTTTTGTATATACGCGCGAAATTATAATGTAGATTTCCGAAAACGCTAGAGTTGACGGGACCTTCCCAACTCGCGCTAAACGAGATATTTTCGCAACTTTCAATCGCTTGAAGTATTTCGCCGCTTGGTTTGAGCAAACGCGTCCCGCCTTTTTAAAAGAGTTTTCGGATAATATTTCAACTTTTATTGAAAACAACCCCATTTTTCACTGAGTATCAGTCACGTCAGTATTATGCGAAAGATTTTGCTGAAAAGTCTGTTCCCAGTACTATACCGGTTACTAGTTATGTTGCTGTAGATAATTCTAAATATACCAAGAAATTTAACTTAAAGTTTAAACATTCACGATTCACAGATAATTTATTTCGCACGAGAAAATAAACACGCCCCACCCCTTCCCCCGTATGATTCCCCAAACATATTCATGTTCCGCGCATTCAAAACCCTCGGAAAAGGAAGACGGGCGGATCGCTGGACACGACGCGCTGACATTTTTGCGTATACCTACGCGAGGAATTTTTTTCTCCGCCGTCCGCGTGAAAATCGAAGCCGGGAGAAGAAAGAAGACCCGCATTTTTGACGCATGCTGTTCTTAATTAGCAAGTGCAATGGATTTTTCGAGAGAAAAAACACCCAAATCAGGAATTTGACCTACTAAAGCTCAGAGTGACATCCTGAATAGCGTTTGACCACCGCACTCCTACATGTCCCATCTCCCTCCCACCTTCTCTTCTCTCTCTATCTCACACTCCTTCCTCCGCCCGCTCCTCTCTCCTCTTCACCCCTAATCCCCCCACTCCTGCCGCCTCATTCCCCCTCCCCTGCCAGTCAATAAAACAAAGAACCCCTCGCGACCAATCCGGAAGACTCCTCTCAAACCTCTCCCATCATCCCCACACCCCTCTCACTGCTGACATGAACGTCATCCCCCGAAGTGGCACAGCATATGAACTCTGCAGATGGCGAAAGCGCAATATCCACGGTGCAACGGAGAACATTTCTCTCTTTTTCGGTCTCTGGATTCCTCGATGACGTCAAGATCGACTCTTCCGCGGCGCGGGATTAGTTCGTCGCAGATTTGGATACCTTCGCCGTCGGGGAACTAGGGGAACATTTTCGGGAATCAGCGAAAATCGGGCGTCGTCGTAGTTGGTTGGACGATTTAAAAAAAAATGCGGCGTCGAGGTGCCGGAATTTAGTCAATTTAGAACGCTATTCATTGGATCGTTCGACATATTAAATATTAATCATACCCACAAAAGACTGGGCATGATTTAAAAAATTTAACCATTTATAGAAATTATAGATTGTCGTGATATTGCTCCCGTCGCCGTTTTGTCAAGTCACTGTATTACAGAGCACGTGCCGTGGCTCACAATTTAAACAAGAGTATAATGGAATTGAGAATTGGGAGATGGGATTTAAAAGTTCGCAAGGGAAGAAAAAGGGAAGCTTATCCGGTGGCCTTTAAACAAGCCTTAGAAAATGCTGGGAGGCAGGCGATTGTTGAGGCCCATTGGGAGGATACGAAAACGTATCACAGTATCGCGGATAAAACGATAAAAAAGATAACCTTGAAGAAAATAAAAAAGCCGTGGGTTGCAGAAGAGATGATTAAAAAGACGGAAGAGAGGAGGAGGTGAAGCAGGTTAATACTGAATATGGGGGAGAATGTATCGGGAATTAAACAACAAAACTATGAAGGGAACTACAAAAGCGAGAGAGCTGTGGCGAAAAAGATAATTTGAGGGCATAAAAGAACTACAGATTCGGGGAATAATATACTTTCTGTTTGGAAAAATTAAGGAAATAAGAGTAAACAAGAAGGGACTTACGTCAGTCACAAACGGCAAACTATTGACTGAGTCGGAAGATGCGAGGAAAAGATGAAAAGAGTACTTTGAGGAATTATATGGGAAATTTTAAACCCACAATCTAATGGGGTGAAAAGGAGGAAGATTCAGAATGTGTGGCCCCGGAAAATTGGATTGTGAGATCAAAAGGCCTCTTAGGGACACGAACCCAATGAAAGCAGTGAGAGTTGATCACCTCACAGTAGAAATGTTAAAGCAATTAGAAAAAGATGGGAAAGTGAGCTTTTATAACTCGTGTCGTAAAAGATATGAGGAGGAAGATTGGCCAAAGGACATCACTAGATAAATTTTTATTTCTTTGAAGAAGAAGAATAAAGCAGTTTTTGTGAGGATTATAGAACAATCAGTTTAATTTCGCATTTCGCGAGTTATTCTCAGGATTTTGAGCGGTAGGCTGGAAGCTAAAGCAAATAACTGTATAGATATACCGAGAGGTAGATAACAAAATTATATATATATATGTGTGTGTAATAGCCTTCTTATATCCATTGCTTTCCATTGCAATATTATGAAAAACTAATCAGAAATTACCTCTTTTTATAGTAGGAGGCCAAAGAGATATTTGTACTCCATCCATTGGGTTACGAGACAAGATGTTTTTTTAAACGCTCGTTAAAACTAATGTAATATACATTCTGAATAGACTCTCCGTTAAGTTTCACAGAAAGTGAAGCATTTCATCACCGGTTACCAAATACATTGCAGTTGCTGCGTTTACTTCATATGTAGCGGAAGTTTCGCTATTATCCGTCATCTACTTCAAGACGTGACGCCGCGCCAAGTTCCTGTTTTAATGCAATTATCTTCAATCAATTACCAATTTGGAGCCGCCAACAACTTTCATAAAATATCGCGTGACCGCATCCCGCGTCGGCGAAAAAGGTGGATGTAGTAAATGCCTTATTAAAAATTCAAGTTTGATCCCGAATTTTTTTCTTTTTATTAAACGAACCCTAACCCAAAATATCCGAAGGATATCTCTTAATGTTTTTGCGCCATGGCGAAGGATACAAATGTCAATTCCGTAGATTCCAGCGACCGCAGAATGTGACCTGCGAGGTTATCCGCTCTTGACATAAGCAGTCATGTTTGATACAACACGTACATCTCGACGGGTTGGATGTGGCGCAAAATTTACGTCATGGAAAGCGATTTCCGCTCTGAAACCTTACGTTTTTTATCCCTCTCGCTTTGCGGCCTTCTCACTTCCCGTTACGCTACCGACAGATGAGTGATCAACTTTTTCAAGGATTTTCAAATGTTTACTTCATAACACGATTCGAGTTTATGTGCATAGTTTTTCGTTGATGTCTTGCCGGAAACGTTCGGATATTTGCGAGGAATGTTACGGGAACCGATGGAGATACAAATTGGAAATTAATTTTCACTTTCAGGCACCGCGAGGATTTTATTAGAGATATTATAAAAGATAATGTTTATTCTGACATAAAGACGACATTTAGTCAGTGGCGTAACTAGGAGATGGGCACGCGGCCAAATATTGGTGGCCCCTCCCCTCCTCACCTCACACATCTTCAATTAAAAATTAAACACACTGTAAAGCCTATGAAGCTGCACTTATGAATCAATTATCAGGAATATGCTGAAGTTAAGTTTTTAAAATTACTCTGTCCAAAAATAATGATAAATTGGAAGGTAATTCAGAAATTCAAATAAAAAGAGAAATTGCTAAAAAATCTTAATTTTTTCCACATTCCCTCAGGGCCCTTGGCATTTGGCGACCCACTCCACTATATTTTCAGACCACTGCAAGTTTGATGGCTCTTACCATTTACATGCGCTGACATTCGGAAGTTGTAACCGAGTGAGTAGTGTGTATGGCACTCGAGGCTTACGTACACGGGTTCGACTCAATCAATGGGCATGCGCATCGAACTCGTTCTCATTGAGGATAGATAAAATGTTATTTTCCTCGCTTCCGCTATTACCCCTACCTTTGAACTATTGGTGAACGAACAACAAGAAAACATGGGAAACTTAAGCAAATGTTTGCATCCGTGGGCTTGCGTATGCATAACTTTTGGGAAAACGTGCATTTCCGTAATTGAATGCATGTATACTACTGAATGGCATGTTTGTTAGGGTATGGGTTCACGTGTATTTCCACAGGTGTACATATGCGGACATGTATATTTCTTTTGTCGTATTTATTTGTCTGTTCTCGTTGCGTGCGCGCATGAATGCGTGCGACGTCTGCATCCACATGTGGGCGAGCGAAGCACTAGGGAGGCAATTCATATACGGCACTTTCAAAATGAAGCGATCGTATCACTCCACCGGAATCACATTCTTTGCCTCGATCGCTCGCCGCTTCAGGTAAACCATATGAAGAGAAAGAGGAGAGTATAGAAAAAGGTAACGTTTCCCAACGCGCTCGTTTCATATCGAGGTACGCTACGCGCAGGGAATAAAAGTGTAGCCATTGTTGTCACCGACATCATCGGCGACGAAAGGCTTCTTGGAGAATCGTGAGGAGCGAGCGAGACGGGAAAGAGAATGGAGGCGGGGCGGGGGTTTAGAGGGGGCAGCGGGGGCCGCGACAGCGGAGGGAAAAAGGGTCGGCCAAAGGGGGAGTTCGCCTCACGAGAGAGCGACTACTCTTGCCTCCGTGCCGAGGGAACTAGAACGCTGAGATACGACCGTGTCTTACCCGAAAGAAGTCTCTCCCTAACCGGAGGGAGATGGAGAGAGGACACGGGTGCCATAGTGCGACATCCGCGTGGTTCGTTGAGGAGAGAGAGAAGGAAGGGTGAGAGAGAGGGGTGGAGAGAGAGATAGGGGCAGAGTGAGAGAGAGAGACGAAGAGGTATGCAGAGAGAAAGAGAGCAGGAGGAAGAAAAAGGGGGAAAAAGAAAAAGAGGGAGAAAGAAAAAGAGGGAGAAAGAAAATGAGGGAGATGGCGAAAGAGAGGGAGGACGAGAGGAGGGAGGGAGAGAGAAAGAGAGGGGGAGAAAGAGAGAGGGAGAACGATTGAAGGAGAAAGAGGGGTAAAGAGAAAAAGGGGTAGGAAGAGATAGATTGAGAGAGGGAGAGAAGACGGAGAAGGAAGATATAAGGAGTAGTCAGGGAAACAGCACGACTGAGAGGAACAGAAAGAGGTGTACAGTAGGGTGACCAGATGCTGATGGTCACAACCGGGATAAATTGAGTTTTGAAAGAGAAAATCCGGGACATTTTCCAAAAAAGCCGGGACAACGCGAATTTTGATATTATTTTATTGTATACCCTAAATTTCAATTAAAAATGTTTACAAAAGAAAAAAAACAAGCTATTATTTATTGTAATAACAAATAAATTTATATATTTCGTGAATATATAAGCAGTGTTACAATAAAACATTTTTGAGGAACCAATGGTGTTTTCAGTTATATTTTAAAGTACTTCTGCCTGCCTTGATCAAATTTTCTTCATTTTTAATCTTCACATAAAAATCTTTACCGGTCATATTTAAGTTGTATTTACAAAGGAAGGGAAAAGCATGACCAACCATTATTATTTTCTTTGAACTTTCTTGGTAAACATCCATGGGTCTTAGGTTTTTCCAGCACTTGAAATGCGAATGCTTTTCACGAAATCGTATTTGGAAGATCGAGTTTAATGTTAAAATTGGTTTCTTATAAACGGAAGTAAAATAACTGCTGGATAGATCATCACGCTTACAGGAAAAACAACAGCGACATTTATGCGTCCCGAAAAAACATTCGGGACACCGGGACAAAACACTAAAAACCGGGACAATTCCCGGGAAACCGGGACGCCTGGTCACCCTAGTGTAGAGAGGTAGTGGGCAGGGATAAGAAGAGAGTACCTATGTTACAGGAAGAGAGGAGAGCGAGGACACGGGTGCTATAGTGCGACAACCGTGTCTTGTGTTGACGAGTGAGAGAGAGAGGGAGAGGTAGAGGGTACAGAGATGGAGAAGGAGCGAGAGGGAGAGACGAATAGAGAAAGAGGGAGAGACGAATGGAGAAAGATAGAGAGCGAAAGAGAAAAAATGGAAAAATATAGAGAAAGAAGGACGTTGAGTGAGTTAGATAAGATAGAAAGAGGTACATAGAAGGATAAAATGGGATAGAGGGATGATACGAGTGCGACAGTGAGACAGCCGCGGAATCCATGGAGAAGAGAGGAAGGAAGAGAGAAGGGATGAAGAGAGGAGATAAGGAGAAAGAAAGAAGAGGGACAAGGGAGACGCAAGGGAAGAATGAGGATGAAAAGGAGGGAATATAAAGTCAAAGAGAGAATGAGCGGGAGAATGAAGGGGAGAAATAGAAGAGCAAGATGAGAGGGATATGGTGAGAGAAGAAAAGGTAGGGGAAAGAGGGAGAAGGGGAGACAATGATAAGAAGAGAGGGAGAGAAAAAAATAAAAAAAAGGGGGAGAAAGGTGGAGAGGAAGGGAGAAGGATGGAGAAGAGGGGAAGAAAATAGATAGGGAGAGAGAAGTATAAAGAGGGAGAGAGAGAGAATGGCTAGAGATGGAGAAAAAGAGAGGGAGAGAGGAGGATAGAGAGTGGGAAAGATAAGGGATGGAGTGGGTGAGAGAAGAGTTAAAGAGAGAGAAGGGATAAAGAGGGAGCAAGAGAATGTATAGAGAACGAGAGAGAGAATGGCTCGAGATGTAGAAAAAGAAAGGGAGAGAGGAGGATACTGAGGGATAACGGATGGAAAGGGTGAGAGAAAGGTTAAAGGGGAGAGAGAGAGAGAAGGGACAAAGAGGAAGCGAGAGAATGTATAGAGAGCGAGAGAGAATGGCTAGAGATGGAGAAAAAGAGAGGGAGAAAGGAGGATAGAGGGGGAGAAAGATAAGGGATGGAGAGGGTGAGAGAAGGGTTAAAGAGGGAGAGAGAAAGAAGGGATAAAGAGGAAGCGAGAGAATGTATAGAGAGAGAGAGAAGCTAGAGAGTGAGAAAAAGAGAGGAGAGAAAAGGACAAAGAGAGATAGAGAGAGAAGGATAGGTGGACAGAGAGAAAGAGGGAATAGAGAGCGAGAGATAGAAAGGAGAGATAAGGATGGGGAGGGATAGAGAAGGGATAGAGAAGAAAGTGACAGAATGTGAGAGACAATGATAGAGAGGAAGAGAGAAGGGATATAAAGAGAGAGACAAGGATAGAGGGAGAAAAAGCTAGAAGTAGGGAGAGGTCAGACCTCAGGGAGATGTGATCTCTCGTGGACCACGGCTCGCTTTGCGCATCACGGCCGCGGCCATAAATCCAAGGGGCATCGAGTCGGGGAGATAAGGGAAAAGGGAGAGAGAGAAAGAGAGAGGCGGAGGATGCAGTCAGGGTGGCCGCGGCGAAGGAGGAGCGGCGGATGAAGACTTCGTAATGGCATCGGAAAGAGTAGCCGCACCCGTCGGAACTACGGACGCTCTCTTATCGGGCAGCCAGGGCACGGATCTCCCCCTCCCTCCCCCGCAGCAGGCAGCACCCCTTTCTTCCGCACCCCTAACCTTTCTTCCGACTCTCCCCCTCCCCACTCCTCCCGCGCCTCCGAAGCCCGCCCACCTAGCCCTACCCTCTCCGGGAGACTGCATCCACACATGTGCTGCCATTACACTGCGTGTCTAACGCCCACCTCTGCCTCCCCCCGCTACTCGCCCCGCCCCGTCTCCGCCCCCGTCCACCCGCCGCTTCCTCCGCCTACTTTCTTCCACCCTTTCCTTCCTCTCTCCCTTCCCCCTCTCTCTCCCTCTCCCTTCCCACTCTCTCTCCCTCTTCTTCTCCCCCTCTCTATCCCTCTCCCTTCCTCCCTTTCTCTCCCTCTCCCTTCCTCCCTCTCTCTCCCTCTCCCTTTCCCCTCTCTCTCTCCCTTCCTCTCTCTCCCTTCCTCTCTCTCCCTTCCTCTCTCTCCCTCTTCCTCCCCCCCTCTCTCTCCCTATTCCTCTCCCCCTCTCTCTCCCGCACCCTTCACCCCTCTCTCTCCCACACCCTCCCCCCTCTCTCGCCCACTCCCTTCTCCCCTCTCTTTCCCACTCCCTTCCCCCCTCTCTTTCCCTCTCCCTTCCTCCCTCTCTCTCCCTTCACCCCCTCTCTCTCCCTTCACCCCCTCTCTCTCTCCCACTCCCTTCCCCCTCTCTCTCCACCTCCTTTTTCCTCCGTTTCCTCTCCGCACCTTCGCTCATTCCGACCGACACGCTCTTACCTCCTTCCTCCCTTTAAAGAGTCTCACGACATCCATTTAAGAAAGAAACGACGCGGACTCGAAAATTTGCCCCGGTGTTTTTTTTTAAGAAGAGGTTCGATTAACGGACTTGCGCGGTTCGCGCAAACAAATGCATGGTTTAGGATACACCGCCGAATCGTTTTGCAAAATTATTTTAATCGTGGAATCGTTCGTTTAGGTGTAATAGCGCGAGAAGATCCGAGGCGTGGAAGCGCAAAGGAAAGGTCCGTTTACGTTAGTTGGATGGAGGTCTCTCCAATAAATTTCTCCGCTCGTTTTGTTTGATGCAATAGCTGTATACACGTCGGCTAGGATTGCTACTTGCGATATTTTGCATACGGATGATTATGAATTTTCTGAGATTTCCATCAACGAGAGAAAGTTCACGTGACTTGCTATATATTAAACATTTCTATTGAGAGACGATTGTGAACATTTAGATAATCCGAGAAGGTAAGTTTCTGGAGTTTCCGGAAAACGTTGTGTTGTTTACAACTTAAAGGAAATATTTAAATCTAGCCTGGGACTGAAACTAATTATAACCTGAGCTCCAAAACCCAAGAAAGATATCTCAAATGCACAATGCGTTTCGATTTATATTTGAAAATAGTGATATTTTAAAATCCTATTTGGTATTTTCGTGTACGTGTATCAATCACCTGTAAAGACTGTTGCTCGAATAGATTTCCCATTTGATTTGAAGTATTTTTAAAAAACTTTCCGAATCAATTACAATAGTAACGGTTTAAAAATTTCAAGCGCCATCTACCGTGTTTCATATTTGAGGGTAAACTCGTATTCAGGTTCACTCTATTTTGCAGTACCTTTCAGCAAGATATTGGAACCCCCACCTAAAGATGCACATTATTGAGCTCTTTTATAACGTTAACCCTCGATTGCATAGTGTTTATAATTGGTATAATATCTTGTGTTTTACTTTCAGATTTCTTTCACAGCCAACCTGAACTTGGCGAGCGTATTACTTCCTCCTGGAAATTCTGCACTAATACGTAGTTGCTCCTATATTATTATGTATTGTTTCATGGAGAATATTTCATTTCTTTTGAAGTTAAAAAAGGTCATGCGGCAGAAGGTAGAATAGCACCATTCTATCAAAACTCAAGGGTCAAAACTTAATTTCTTTCTTTCAAAGTTTACTTTTTTTATCATTCCCGGTTTAATCACTATCCAATCCTCTTTCGTCCTTCATGAAAACTCCCACAATTCACCAAGTTCCATTAAAAATCCATCGAGACAGTTGCGATGCAATTATTATATATATATATTCTCAGACGTGTTTCACCTAAAAAAGCACGTTGTGAGCAATTAGGCTCCGCAAACACGGCTACCAACACTTCCGGAGTGAGTGGTTTCTCACTAAATGGCTTACTTCCTCGAGCGACATTCAGCAACAATTTTTTTTTCGATATCTTTATTTTTTCAAAGAAGGCCAATTACTTGCTATTATGACGCAATATGGAAAGCGTACGTCCCTCCGATAACCACAAAAAAGGTTGCGAAAACCAGATGAGCATTTTGCCTACTATCACCGATATTGGATTATTCAAAAGAATTGAGAATCCACGATCGGGGAAATGCCACTGATGACGGATGTTTTGTAGCCTACATGACCTTCTGGTTTTTCTCTGCCAGTTTTTTTCGGCTCTCGGAGTAACTGTTCTTAGATCTGGTTTAAGCCGTAAGGTGCGATCGCTAATTCTATTCTGTTGCAAAAAGAAAGAGAATTGAAAATGGAAGACAACAAACATCAAATAAATGTTCGATTAAAATCGGCGCGTTTCGCAAAGAGCGTTTCTTTGCGCGCATCCGCTTAGGTTGAATACCGAAGAGAAGATGAGAGTCGTTAGAATTTCGGATCTAAAATATTCGATAAAATTCCCGTGAAATAAAACTGTTAGATTGATCACGTGATCGCGTTGAAAATCCGTCACAGATATATGGAAACCATCTCGATTCACCGTTCTTCATTATTACGTGGCCCCGCTATGAGAAATCTCACACCCTTAAGCGAGTCGAAACGTATATTGTCAGGAAATCGTCCGCAGTTTACTTAACCCATCTTAGCTTCCTAGGGATGGATGAACAGCACGCAACAAACGATTTTTTCTCTCTCTCTCCTAAGAATAAGCTCGGTGCTGTAAGGAAACCACTTCATCTCGAGGCAAGAAAAGGCCGGGTGCACTACAGAGCCGTGAACTAAAAAAAAGTAACGACGGCGTGTGGGGTTTTCCGCATTGCTAAATATTTACTCAATTAAAACACTCTCAAGGCAGTCCTTTCATCGCTCAAAAATTTTCTCTTAGCTCAACGGTTTCGCTGAGAAGACGTGTGACGATGGCTTTAGAGTCGCTTTGCGGGTATCTTTTGTTTCGAACAGACGCCCTCTCTCGCGAAGATTCCCAAACAGCGGTGCATACAAAGACGCGTTTGTGGAAACCTCTCTCTCTCTCTGTCTCTCTCCCTCCCTCGAATACACACGCACGCAAAACGCACTCTCATACACACACACATACATTGCGCCTTCTCTCATGCTATCTCCATCTACCCCCAAACTTCCATATTTTCCTCCCGAAGTTTCCTCCCTCAAAACTGTCATTCTCCCCCTCTCTCCTTCGCACTCTATCTTCTCCCTACCTCTCTCTTTTTCCCTCTCTCCTCTGTCACTATCTCTCTCACTCCATCTCTCCCACTCTTTCTCCCTCTCTCTCTATCCTATGTAAGTATGTATTTATATATGAATATCTGTTATTCGAAATCCTTATCTATGCAAAAATTACATTGTATTTATAAATGACTAATGGTTACATTAATTTCTTTGTACATTCATTTGTTTTTTTTTGTCCTATCAAATGTCACGATAAATATTTATTGATGTATATGCAGATGTCTATGTATGTGTTCATATATGTATATGTGTGCGTCAAAATCATTATCTATGTAACATACTCGTATATACTGTATTTATAAATGACAAGGAGTTAGATGGAAGAAGAAACTGACTCAGTCTCGATCTCGTCCCAATAAATCCGTAATTCAATTCGATTCTCTCCCTGTCTCTCACTCTCTCTCTTCCTCCCTCTCCCTCTTTCTCCCTCTCTCTCACTCACTCTCTCCCTCCCTCTTTCTCTATCCTATGTATGTATGAACATCTGTGATTCAAAATCATTATCTATGAGAAAATCATATTGTATTTATAAATGACTAATGGTTAGATGAATTTCTTTGTACATTCATTTGTTTTTTTTGTCCTGTCAAATGTCACGATAAATATTTATTTATGTATATGCAGATGTCTATGTATGTATATGTGTGCGTCAAAATCATTATCTATGCAACATATATATTGTATTTATAAATGACAAGGGGTTAGATGGAAGAGGAAACTGACTCAGTCTCGATCTCATCCCAATGAATCCGTAATTCAATTCAATTCTCTCCCTGTCTCTCTCACTCTCTCTCATACTCACTCACTCTCCTTCATACTCACTCACTCTCTCTTCCTCCTTCTCCCTCTTTCTCCCTCCTTCTCAGTCACTCTCTCTCCCCCTCTTTCTCTATCTCCATCTCTCCACCCCCACTCCCACCCTCTCTTTTTTATCTTCTCCCTCTCTTCTTCTTCTCTCTCCTCTCTTTAACCCCTCTCTCTTTCCATTTTGTTCAGACACACCAATGTTAATATCTATACATTTTGATATTTTTATATGTTTATTTTATCAATGATCTATTCGTGTTGTGCCAATTTATTTTTCTTTATCTCTTTATGATTTAACATTTAACATTATGTGATGTCTTTAGTGAATCTTAGTAGGTTTCTCAGATTTTTCACACCCCCCTTCTTGTGTGGGTGTTTTCCTGCAGTGGGTTTTTAAAAAATGGATTCCATTATTCAGCAGTCCATAATTTTTCCACAAAATCACATATTTTCTTTCCAAATACTTGTATTTTTATTGTTACCTGTATTTACATTGTTAATGTATTATGTATTACTCTATGTTTCACGACGAGGGGTTAGGTGGAAGATAGGGCTTCCTAGTCTCAATCTCGCCCCAAATAAAGACCAAATCAATCAATCAATCATTCTCCCTCTTTCTGTCCCTCCCTCACTCTCCTCTCTCTCTCTCTTCCTCAGTGTTTATGTTCTTCTCACCTTTTAACTTTTAGCATCTCTCATTCACTTCCTCTTTATGCCTTAATCACACAATTTCCGTCTGCGTCTCGTCTCTCTCTCTCTTTCTCTCTCACTCCGTTCATGTTTTCGCTTCCCATTTCTTCCCCCGCCTCCACTCCTTGTTTTCTACCCTCGTTAGCTCATTCTCTTTCTTTCCTTCTCCCACTCCCCTCCAACCTCTCCCTCTGGCTCACCTTCCATTCACCTCTTTCTTCCTCCCTTTCTCTCACTTCCTCCTAACCTTTAAACTCCCTCCCGCCTCTATACTCCGTTTTATCTTTTTCTCACTCCGTTTCTGTCCTCCCTCTTCAATTCCCACCTCTAGCCCTCTTTTCCCTCTCTCTCTCCTCTTTCCCTCGTCACTCACTCTTTCTCAACCTCTTAATCTCTTCTTCTGCACTCCTTCTCTAACTCGCGCAAAATCTCTTCTCTCTTTCTTTCTTCCCTCCCTTTTCTCCCTATTGCACACTATAACAAGCCTCTAATGTTCCCTGAAAGCAAAATACCCAGGTGAGAATTAAGAGGTGTCCATTATATTTTTATCGTCTCGTAAGCGCATTGACTGGAATTGGGTAACGTTTTTTTCAGGTCGTAATCCGCAAGACATTTAAAAAACGGCATGACGCTTTCATAAATACGGATTTTAACTTTACCTAGGGATCATTTCCGTTTATCCGGCACCGATTCTGACGACTCCCATTCGTTGTAACGTCGTCTATTCGTTGAAATTTGTACACGAGTCAAATTATTGAACACAGAGCGCAATTTTCCTTGCAATAACTTCGAATATATCTGTATATGCAGAGGAGAGGGAAAGCTTCAAGATGGGCTCTCGAGAGGGAGAATGGTTCACAATAACCCTGAAATATTAACGGTGCGTCAAATTGTAACACTAGTTGGAATCCGAAAAAAATACTCTTCGTTTGGTTTTTAAAAATCTTTCGGTACTAGAAAAATGAATTAATTGAGGAAGTTGAGCTTATAAAATTTCACTATTCCTTTCTATTCGTTTAATACTCTTGTTGGGGTGACGTTATTTTAAATAATAAGAAGTGTTGTAATCATACATTGCTTTTCAATCTTTCTTTTCCGCCCGTTAAACAATGATAACCAAACATTTTAAAAGTGAAGCTTATTCCTATTTTGATATCATATGCTTCATCTTAGGAGCCGATATAGAAGTTTTTATAAACACTGTGTTACTTTTTAAGGAAAAAGTTAACAACTGAGGAAGTGGCCAACCGTTTTGAATGTAAATATACCAATAGAGACTTAAACAATCACAGAAAATTAAAGGAATTACGTTTGACGCGTTATTTACAGAAATTCAATCGAATGTATTTTGCTATTTTGTAGAAATGTTTACTACTTAGCAGCAGTTCCTCAAATATTGTGGGAATGTCGATTTTAAACTACTACGAATGCTACTTGCAACACTACTTGTATAGTGATTTTCTTTGAAAAGGAGGTTCTATTACAAGCTCTGCGGTGAATATGTATTATTCCGAAAATTAAATGTTATTTTCCAATATATACGACGAGTACGGATTTAAAATAATTAGAAGGCTTTAGGAATTCGAACCACCTCCGTGCCATTCTTGTAATGCATTTTAAATAAAATTCCAATTATTTTATGAGATAAATCCAAAGTTAGAAGTTTTTCAAACGGTCAAAAGATATGTTAGCCTCCATAAATGTTGTCAGTGTGTGTTTAGAGGGCAATAAATAGGCAATAATACGAGGTGTTATAATTTAGAAGCGGCTGCGTTTTAAAAACAGAGATACTGTGTGACAAAGAAAATATCACAAATTCAGACGGAATATAACCATTTAAACATAAAACAAAGATTTCAATCTCATCAATGATGGCTTTGAAGCGAACAAAATTATTTGGACTCAACGAGCGTTACGGCGGGCTATCGCTTAGGATTAGGTAGTATCTTACAAGGAGGGTTTACGCCCTGCCCCTCAGGGATTCGAACGAAATTTGGAGAGTAGAAAGTATGCATGAAATAAGAGATCACTTGTAACAAAATTCATTCCCTTGGCCCTTAGCTTGCAAGTTATAACCGTTCCAAATGTCGCGGAAATACGCAAACGTGATAAAAGTCCATTTGGAGTACGACTAATAAAACATGTTTGGTGGCCCAATCCCCCACCACCTACGCCCTCGGGACGGATGGCCAAAGAAGAAAAGGAGAGGAAGGCAATAAACTATATATATAATTGCTTATTTATATAAATTCTAATATACTACCATGTTAAGTTTTGAACATATATTTCTGTTATATATTTTATAATTTTGTTATATTTTGTTACTCTCTCTTATATCATTTATTACAAATTATTACTATTTAAATTGTGAAATCCAGTCATGCCAATCAGGCTGCCTACGGAAGGTTTTGCCGGGTTTTCTTTCCGTCTCGGGCGAATGCCAGGCAAATAGCCACCCCCGGAGAAAACAGAATTACCAATGAACTACCAATGGTTAAACTGAAAGTCTGTCATTTTGCACCTGCATCAACCCTGAAGAGGCCTTCTGCCTATACCAGGGTCTTTCTGATCAGTCCATGTATAAAGCAAAGAAATGAATGTAAACTTTGATGTAAATGAATGAAATGTATATGGCTTATCAAAAATAGAAACCTTTGAATTGAATTGAATTGGTGGCCGCTTTTTTGTATAATTTTTGGGTTTTCGCGTTCGAACCCCGATTGGAGAATATTTTTTATATTTATCATTATTAAATACGTATTATTATTATTATAAAAAATATAATTATACCAAATTTTATTGTTTATAATAATATTTATTTAATAATAATTTAAAAACAATATTTATAAAATATTATTATGCCTAAATTATTGCCGTTATAATTTGCACTTATTCATATAGTATATGAAGCACGGTATGAATTAATAAAATGATTTCCTGTCCTAAATAATAGTTATTTCTGCGAATAGAAAATGTATTACGTGGAAGCCAAAAACCCAAAAAATTTACGAAAAAGGGGCTACCGCCTAAACTGCCGCGGCCACCGAATATGTTTGATTTTTTATACTCCAAATGGACTTTTATCACTTTTGCGTATTTCCGCGACATTTGGAACGGTTATTACTCGGAAGCTAAGGGCCATTGGAAAGAATTTTGATGCAAGGCATCTCTTATTTCATGTATACTTTCTACTCTCCATATTTCGACCGAATCCCTGAGGGGCTTGTTGGTGCAAAAAAGGCATATTCACGGGTAGTAAATTCTACCGTCACAGATTTTGCAGCAAATTTGAAGGACAAAAAAAAAAACAGATAAAGCCGTTTCCGTGACAAATAATATATTAAACAGTTACGAAACAACTGTCATTCATGGAGCGTTATCAAAAATCTTATAGAGAAATTCTCTTTGTTGTAAAAGAATCGATCGGCTGATGAGTTCACTATCTCCAGAAATAATGCCAAATTATGAGCAAATCCGAATATCACCGATGATGCAAATAACATATGTTATGGAAGTAATTATTCCTTAGCAACAATTTCTGTTATCTAGAAAATAACATAAAATTCAAGAATGCTTACTAGGAAGGTGTAAAAAATACAGGGGAAAATAAAATATATATTTTTGTTATAATAACATCAAATTCTTAATTATTTAACACATTTCATCAAATAGCTGACAGATGATTGTCAATGTATGTACACTGTTGCTTCTTGGAAAAGGGCAGTTTTCTTGGTGGTAAATTTTAAGAATACCTACCATCTGAAATACAACGTAAATCATTTGAAATGATATAATACTGACACCAAATTTTATGACGGCTGTGTGAAAAATTGATACCAATATTATAAACTTCCTGGTCAAGTTCCGCTTTCAATTGGGAGGTGAAGAATGAAAAATCTTATATAAATGATTTTTTCCTGAATTTTATGAACTTCAAAAACCGCATCATGGAAATTTAAACAACTCATGCGCAGTCAATAGATTATGACTCACGCCAAAAGTACAGGTCGCGAGTCCTAAACCAGTGTTTTTCAACCTTTTATAACTTCATGCACCCCTAGGCCATGTTTTGAGAACCCCATGCACCACAAAAGGTAAATTACCACAAATTTGTATGTTTACTTAACCTTTGTGCTTTATTTTCAGAATTAACACATTCACGTACTGTGAATACCAAACTTGATTTGCAACCACAATTTATATTTAAATGTAATCATTTAGAGGCAAAAATATAATACAAGTAATAGCACACATTTCATACATAAAATAAAACAGCTACTCCTTATAATAGTGTAGGAAATAAAGATAAATAACAATATAATCAGACTTTTAAAGCTAAACAAAAAATCTTAATGAAACAAATTTTTGTCGAACACCATTCAATGAACACTATTCATTGAACATCTTTCAATGAATGCACATCACTCATGCCATGCATCTCCTCATGCACCCTGTCAGCTCCTTGTACCCTTGGAAAAATCTCATTCACCTCGGGATGCATCATGCACCCTGGTTGACTATCACTGCCCTAAACGTTACCTCTAGGGACAGCGAAGTTACAAGCATTTAGGAGATGGGTCCATTTTTGTACTTTTTAATTAATCATTTTAGTTAAACTAAAAGCCATTGACCCGAAATTCCGAAAAGGTATTCGTGTGTTGACCTAAACTCTCCACTGGCAAAATATGAACCGAATATGTGAGTTACAGTTCGTAGCTTCACCTTGTCAGGGCGGTTTTTGTAATCTTTAATGGCTGCCAAGCACTTGAGGATATTATCTTTAAGGGTTACTGAAAGTAAGACCTATGATGTCACTTGAATTATTTTAAACATTCCTGGCATGTTAAGTTTTAATCAGTTGTTTTTGTTTATGAATAAAAACTCATATTATTATTCAAATAAATAATCATTGTCTCCGATCACCATTTTTACATGAAATACATGGACATTCTAAATACCATTCCTTAGATCCATGGTTATCCAAAGCCCAATCCTCTACACCAGGGGATTTCATCCTTCCCTTGGTGACGCGCCCCTTACAGCATTTTGTTAACGGTCGTGAATCTCTTTGCCATTTAAAGTGACAATGAAATGATTAACACATAGATAACTCATGTTTATAACGTTAAAATTCACCGTTTTGACGTATTTTCTGCTTAGATACTTTATTTTTAGTCGTAACACCGCAAATTTTGATACCAAAGTAGAGCATGAAAGACGAAGTAAGAAGAAAAGTTATAATCTACAACACAACCGCGTACCCCTTCAAAACTTTTGACGTACCCCCGGTTGAAAAACCTTTTTCACAACTAAGAAGAAAAATCTATACTCGCTTACTTCTCATTTCTTACTACTGAGCCTTCGATTAAATCATTTATAATTCATTTTCCTCAAAAACTCGAAAAAACTCCCCTTGCGTTTCATTTTATGCACTATGGATGTTCCCTCTTTTTCACTGTTATGTAGAATGCTACATTTGTTTTCTTTATGTTCTCTCTAAATTATGTTTTTGCCAAAGCCACCTTCGAAAACCTTTTCGTGGCATATGTAAGAATAGGTTTCTTGAAATTATCTTCGATGTAATAAAACTATTGTAAAGATCGAATAATTTGTACGGAAGTATAGAACATCGGGATGAGCGAATGAAGATTAAAAAATCGAAGTTCACGAGCCTGGTGAGCGAAACCTAATTTGTACCATCAATAAATCTTGTTAAGTGAGATTTTACATGTTTTCACGATTTATTCGTCTAGCTCACCTTATGCCCCGTAGCCAATAAATGATATAGCTCATTAAACTGTAGAATGACGAGGAAAACCAGCGGTAGCTCACCGGCAGTTCCTTCTAATAAATCACCATAGTGTACGGCTGCTACGTAGCCGAAATATTCATGTTTCAATCAAACCTTTTATGGCTGTAGGAAAGGCATAAATTTAGTAGCCAAAGATTACAGAGATTATTTTCATCAACTTTTCCTGTGTTGTTTTCTACATTTTTCAAGAACGTTTCTAATAAACTAGGAAAGTAAAGCGTAACGTATCTTGCCCAAAGAGGCAAGAATCTGCTTGGGAAACCCTTCACACTATAGCAAGCAGTATTTTCAAAATTTTTAATGCGAATCATTTTAAAGAAAACTTCAAAACTGATAACAGCGACCGTGATATACACGAAATCAGACACAAGACAAAACATAAGGTGATACGAGGGCTGATTGGATGACGGCGTCATACGCACTTGGCAAAAAGGCAGCTGTCTCCCACGGCGCTTCCGAAAAAATGAAGCCATGGCTATTAAAAAACAAACAAAATCGATTAAAATTCCCTTTTTGACTAACAAACGAACGAGGAAAATGAAAATTCTTTCCATTACATTTTTGACGTTTACGACACTCGAGAGTAAAGTGATTCGCCATCATTTTAAACTATGGCCGGCATTATTTCAAGGCACGTTTAACTCGTCGACACATCACGAAATAGATTAAGGCGAAAACAGACATTCTCCTGGCTGGTTAAAAGAGTTTTTGAGCGAGTGAGTGGGCAGATGGAATGCGAAGCTTGGAATTTTCGGTTCGCGAAACGTAAAGCAGTGCATACGAACAGCGAAATGAACCCCAGAGGAGAGATGGTGATGAAGGGAGAGAGAGAGACGGCGAAAGGGTTAAAGAGTGCTCTGGGAAGTACACTTCTCCGAGCAAAAGGAAAACCCAAGGGGGTGAGGAAGATGCAGACGACGGGTACATATAGAGAAGGGTCGGTGAGAAGGTGTAAAAGAGTCGGGATTGTAAGAAAGGGGGAAGAGAAGGGGGTGACAAGGAGCTGGAGAAAGGAAAAATAAGTGTAAAGCGTTGGGAAATAAGAAGAAAAAGGGGAAAATAGGAGGAAAGAGGGAGATAGAGACGGAAGGATAGAAGAGGAAAGGAGAGAAGAAAGAGGATAGAGGAGATAGAGGGAGAAAGAGGGAGGGATAGAGACAGGGAGAAATAGAGACAGGGAGAGATAGAGATAGGGAGGGATATGAGAGGGATTGAGAGAAGAGAGGAGAGGGAGAGAGAGAGAGGAGAGGGAGAGAGGAGAGCGAGGGAGAGGAGAGAGGAAGAAAGAGGGGGAGGAGAAAGAGGGAGTGAGTGAATAAAAGGGAGAGAGAGAGAGACAAGGAGTGAGAGAAGAAATTGCAAGAGGAGTGAGAGAGGGTGAGAAATAAATATGGGGAAAGCAGACAAGTTAGAAGAACTCATAAGATGTTAAACAGGTAGAAAAATGAGACGCAAATGGCAGCGTAAGTGGGAAACGAGTGAGAAGAGGAAGGATGAAGAAAGAAAAGCAAACAGCATTAGAGCATATGAACATACGAGGAAAGAGGCAAAAGAAGCGTCGAGTGAGAACGAATAAAGAGGAAAAACAAAAAACGAAAACCGCTGATATGGGCATTAGGAAGAAAAGTGGTGGAGGAAGTTGCGTGCGAGAAAGACGAAAGATAGAGAGTCTATGGAGGAGTGGATGGGGGAGGAAGGGTGTAGTGGGAGAATGACGGAGAAGCGGGCGTGGAAGAAAGAGACGGGAGCGTCTGGGGAGGACGGCGAAGAGAGGGAGGAGGGAGAGGCGTGGGTGGACGAGGAAAAAGGGGGGCGCCCGGAGCCATAGACTCGAATGCAATACTCTGAGATGGAAACGGAGCGAGAGGCAGAGAGAGGGGGGGGGCGAGAGGTTGGGGGGAGGAGGGAGAATAAGTATGAGAGGCGGAGGATATAGTAGGGGAAGGGAGGACCACGAGGGTGGGGCAGACGGGAATGGGAGAGAGAGAGAGGGAGAGAGAGAGGGAGAGAGAGAGGGAGGCGGCTTCTTCATCTACCTCTTTCTCACGCCTTTCCTGCATAGACCGTGCCCGAGACGAGGTGAAGCAGCATCGGTGCCTCCGCCGCCCTCATGCGTGCAAGCGGTGCTAAAACTACCACCTCGTTGGACAGCCGCGGCTGCTGAATGGGGGGGCGCATGAAGAGAGCGGGGGCGGGGGGAGAGGGGTCTGGCCCCCACAAAAGCGACGTAAAACAAAACCGGGGGACACGGAGTAAGAGAGAGAAGGGGGGGGCGAAGGGTGTCGCGAGATAGAGAGCTCCCCCTCCTCCAGCCTGGTATAACTTCCCCCCCCCCATACTCCCCTACCCTTCCCTCGACATCTGCTTCTTCGTTCTCGATACCAACATCTCCCCCCAAGTCCCACCCCCCTCGTCTTGCTTAGTCCACCTCCTGCTCCTTATAACCCACCTAGTCCCCACCCCTTAATCAAATATGTTCTCCCTCACACGCCCTCTATCACCTACCTCTCAACGCTTTTCCCTCTCTTCCTCTCTCTATCTCTCTCCCTATTCTACCGCATTCCACTCCCATGCTTCTCTCTCTCTCTCTCTCTTTCCTCCTTCCTACCCCTTTCTCCCTTTTGTTCTCCCTCTCAGCGCTCATATCTATGGCAATCGTTGAATCCGTATCGCCGTCTACGGCAGCCGTTGGATGGGTTGTCCATCCGGCGTAGCTCGGGAGCCATTTCCAGCGCTCGTCCCCTTTCCCCCTCCCTCCCTCAACTCTCTCCTCAACTCTCCCCCTCAATTCCCACCTCCACTCCCTTCTCCTCCACCCGCCGCCCTCTCAAACGCCTCCCCCCCTCCCTCCCTTACCCCTCCGTCCAGATTGCCCCTAGGGCATTAAGTGGATGTCAAGCCCGATTAATCTAGCGCTGATTCACGAGAAAAATAGAGGAAGGGTCTTTTTACTTTTTTGGGAATTAATTGTTGCCGACGAAAATTCACGGAGCGGGGGAGCGTGACGTTTCAATCGTCGAGGAGTGAGCCGTCGTCTTGGAGGAAAATAAATGGAGCGTTTTAAAAGAGGGATCGGTTGAAAAAGTCTAAAATATAACTCTCCGCGTTTTTTTGTCTCGTGGGACAAAAATAGCGAAATATTGGGAATTAGTTGACTTCACGTTCGGGTTTCGAAAGATGGAAAAATCTACCGCGTTTCTGCTTTCAGTTGTTGCTAAATATGATTGTCAAAGCAATGATACGATGAAAATGTAAATAACAATATAACTGCAATGCGAGAAAAATTATTTCGTTTGGCTGAACTCCAGTATTTGGACAAAAATGTTACTCTTTATCAATTAAACTAAAGAAAGGTATCCAACAGAACACGGATTGCGAATGATCTTCTAGTTAAAGACCATGGTCGAGTAATGAGTCCAGATTGAAACCTATAAGTTTTTACGTGATTTATTCATAGGATGCTCATTTGTCAACCATATGTCTAAAATACAAAAACGGTCAAATATTAATTTAAATATCCAGATCTCATGACAGAAATAAGCCAATAGCCAAAGGGTTTCTGATTGATAATATTATGACTAAGTAACAGTAATTTTTCCTCCAATACTCTTTTTAGTCCTTCTCAATGGATAAAAATGAAAGAAAACTGTGTTATTCATTTCCCAAATTTATATATTTTACTTCGACGAAATATAATGAAGGCCCATGACATTATTGATCATGAAAGGAGATATTGATTAAGGCTCGAGTAACACGATGAGACCGCTTTCACGTCCAGCCCTATAAAGAATTATGAAAGAGAAAAAAGAAAAGGTCAAAGACTTGGCTAGAAATTCAATCATCGTTAATCAGACCGAAAAAGATCGGCGAATAAATGTTTCTTCGGAGAGAAACACCGCAATTTATTTTGATATGAAATCGATTAGATTTACCTCAAAAAATATACCTCCTTTGGTAGAAATGGTAAATGAAAGTTCTTTCATAAAGAAAAACGCAATGAAATAAGTAAAAGTAGGTATGCTTTCGGCCTAATTCCATTTCAAAAGAAACGTCTGAACAAATTAGAAGTTACTGTCCTCATACAACGAAGATCAAAGGCAAAAGTATGGAAAGAGTAGAGGGAATTTTTTTAATCCCCGTCTGAAGAGAAGTGAAAGAAGTTCGTAAAAAAGAAGAAAACATGAAATTACTGCCACATTACACGGGTTGCAAATGGCGTAGATTTCGAAGATTGCGCTACTCCGTAGAAGCGATGAATAGGTCTCTTTCTATCGCTATCAACAAATTCCTACTCGAACGATTTCACGAGCTGGCTGGATCGATAGGACTATTTGCGGCATCGCTAATCGGTCGAAATATAGCGATATAAAAGTGGCAATCGAGGCGCTAAAATCGCCATGCCAATATACCTCGTCAACATCCCTCAAATTCTTTTAAATACTCGGAAAAATAACGAAGTGGCTTTTCTCTATTTTCTACCGAGTGACTCTCGAGTCTCGTTCAGTAAGTCTGAATTTCTCAATTGCCATTTACTCAAAACGTCCCCAGTCGCAACCGCGGAAGTTTCTAGATTAAGATGTCTGTAAAAATATAATTAAATTCCCCCAAGATTTCAAAAATTGAAAACCTCGATTGGCGTTGTCTCATTTTTTTATCCCCGTATGTCTACCATCGGTGAGTAGTTTAGGTCGCACTATGATAAAAACATTCCTCCGTCTGGGTTAAGAAAATTCATTCCCGAGAGCCCTCGGGAAAGGAAACATCACACTCCGGAGAAGCAGGTCACACGACTCTTAAAAACTGTTGAAAACACGTATTCGCGGAGTATGTCTCGCGAACGAAAAAGAATCACATATGGTCTAAATGTGTTTGCCACCTTGCGGCACATGCAACTCGAGTCCAAGAATATCGCATGATTTATTTCCGTCGCGCGGAAGCATTCTCGGATTTCTCTGTTACTGAAGAGGTCCAGTTGACCTCTGCATTTATGCGGTTATTTAAAAACAAAATGTCACTGAACCCGTGGGAGACACACACAAGGCATTACAACCTCATGATCCCATCTACGAGCGATTTTTTAATTGTTACGATGGCACGGCATCGACGTGGAACACCTTTCAAGGGTCTAATGATGTAACAGTTATTTTAATTCATTAGAGAATCGCCGAGCTCGTCTAATGGATGGAAAAAATCTAAGAATAAGCAGTTCATTGTCAAAAACTGATAAATCGAGTACTTGCCCTAGGTATCTCAAACAGCAATACGAATGCTACAGGAGACACCTAAGTGCTAGATTTTTCAAATTTTGATGCGTCAACGCTAAATTGATTATTATTGATTTCAAAATTAACCCCTAATGTTGATGCATAACAACATTAGGTGTTATACAATATGTATATTATGAAATAGACAAAGTGTAAGACGGAGAAATGTGCAATGGTTTATATCGGGACGTGATTGGCACA
The DNA here is from genome assembly GCA_028673005.1 of Tanypteryx hageni. Classification (NCBI taxonomy): domain Eukaryota; kingdom Metazoa; phylum Arthropoda; class Insecta; order Odonata; family Petaluridae; genus Tanypteryx; species Tanypteryx hageni. The sequence goes on along the minus strand of CM054120.1, from coordinate 54,349,651 downwards.
GGGATGTAGATCAGTATTCCTCAACCGGTGGACCGCTCAAGGATTTGAGCTGGGCCAGAAAAATTTGAAAATATTAAATACCGGTTAAGGATATTTTAAAACTGTTGCAAAAGTATTGGGGACACTTAATATTTTGTAAAAAACAAACGAAATAGTTAACTGGTGAAAATTTTCATAAACTGCATATATTTTTTTTAACCCGCTATTTTGAGTCAATAACATAATTTTTTCTTGTTTATATATAAACTTATGATATATAGGTGGCCCGCGAAAAATTAATTGTAGTTCAGGAGAGTCGTGAATAACTTCCTGTAGCTTAGGTACCATATTACCCATAAGGTTGAGAAACGCTGGTGTAGTTTATACAACTGGTGGATCAATTCAATTTACGGAGAACAGAGTAGCAAAAGCAACATAAGTGCAGAAATTCAATAAAAAGATATTAATAATTAATAATAATTAATATTCTTCAACATTCGCTTAATCTTGTGTTATTTAATTTTCTCTCTTATGAACAACTTAAATCAATGTATAATGATGACACCAGCTTTCTGTAGTACTGTTAAACTTGCTCGGCAAATACTGATATATGTAGGCATATAAAATGCAATCCATCCTCCTTATAGCAAACCTTTCTTTGTTACGAAAGCGTTGCCAACTTACAACTTAAAATAATATTTCAAAGATTATTTTTTTCGATAAAACCTAGAGGCGAATCTTGATTTCTCAATTTCTCAACTTCAAATATTCTCTTAGAGTGAAGCATAAAATGCGACACTATAGCAAATAATTTTAGGGCGTTTTCAATAACAAGAAATGAACGTTCGAACAGCCGTTTCTGAAAAAATCCAAAATACGAAGCAAAAAAACAACTTCCATTGTTTTGATTCACATAAAATTGTATATAAATAATAAAATTCTCGAGGGGCAATTTTTAGGAATAAATGAGTTGAAAGTTATTTTTACCCGAGAAAAATTTAGAACAAATTCTCAAATTAAAAAAAAAAAAAACAGTAAAATCACGAGGGAGAAAAGCGACGGATTATCTTTTCAGCATTTTCGCATCTTCCCGACAGACCTAAAGTGAACACTAATAAACAAAATACGCCTTAGTATTCATGATGAATGCATTAGAGTGAATACGAAACTGTGACCTAATAGTCTACAAAATGTTTGCTTTTACACGGAAAGAGGAGACCGTGGCAAAACAGCTAATAGCAGTTTTTTTCTTTCAAAGGCCGGAAACGACCCAACCATTCTTCTCGGAGGTAGTCACATAGCTGGAGCCGAGAAATTGAAGACTCTAGGAACTCATTATATTACGAACCTAAAACATGTATTTTGCCCCTATATTTCTCCGAAGAATTAAGGAACTATTACAGCCAGCAGGTATCATAAAAATTAACATAAAGGTTGCCGAATTAACTCCAGAGGCTATAAAGAACATTTAATAATAGATATAAAATGTACTCCACCCATCAAGGCACAGCCGGCGAATAAATACATCATCCAACCTTTCCCGAAAGAAGATATATAGGTGAAAGTTATAACAGTAGTATAAAACCCACGCAATGCAAATCGGAATAAAAACTGAGAGAAGGAAGGAAGGTAAAGGAGGAGAGCGATGGTATAAAGCTTAAAAATAAGAAAACATAAGAAGTTAAGACGGGAGAGTAAAAAGAACGCATAATTTGCGATGTAAAAACTAAGTACCTCGTTAGTCATGCGAGAATATCATTCTTGTTGCGCATGTTCCTGCCATTAAAACGTACACGTAGGTACACGTAATATTACAACCAAAGGCAAAGTAGAGTCGAACCTTCAAAACTCGAATCTTAATGGAGGACACAAAATACAATCGAGTTATCGAATCATCGAGCTATCGAAATATTCACTTATCGAAATATCAAGCTATCGAAACATCGAGTTGAGGAACTTTGATGTTTTATGAAAATGAACGAAAACATACATGTATTTACTTCGAATTACTGAAAATTCCAATTACAGACTTTGGAGTTATCGAGGTTCGACTGTAGACATAATACTTGCGGGGGCCACATGAAAAGGCATGCATCTGATGGACTAAAAATATCAGCACATAGGTTTGTTATATCAAAAAGATTTAAAAAAGACGGACGACAGATAATTTCCAAAATAGTTACATAAAATTCAGCTGAAAATATAAATTTTGGGAACTAGAAAAATTGACAACTGTCTATCAAATAATACAAAAATCTTCGATTATATTTAATTTTTCGCCTCCCGTAAAAATACGTTAAGATGACGAATTGGTACGATTATCGCTGGGGAAAAGTTCGAGTTAAAAAATGTTGTATACAATAGGCGCAGAGAGAGAGAGAGAGAGGAAAAAGGAAAAGTCCCATAATTGGTTGATATATAAACCTTAATAACCGCAACATCTAGCGAAAACCTCATTCTCGACGCCTTACTCCTTAAGAGGAAATCCGCAACAGACTCATACATTTCCAAGACATTGCGAGGCTAACACGTGGCTTCCAAGATAAAGCCGTATACGGTTGCATGGAATGTTAAGAACACAAAAAAAATTCTGGCCGAACAATTTCCGCGAAGAAATGAACGTATTTTGATCGATCTTTTTTATTTTAATAGCGAGCTTTTACTGTGGGGGACACGTTCTTAATTCCGTGAATTATTTAATTTCTCTTATTTTTAGCCATATATATGCAGGTGGTTGAGTGCCATTAACAGCCCTTAACAATCGAATCAGCCAAACCGTACACTAACATTCGACACACTATCTGCGATTCCAAGAAACATTCCTTTGCGTCATTTTCCTTACTAACAAATAAGCGACGTTTCCCACCAATGCCTCAATGCTTAATATACACTGTCTTACGCCTTAAAAAAATATGATCACTCATGGAGGTTCTCTACACCCACAGAAAGTTACCGCGAACTATTTAAAATAGGTATGTGGTTTCTCCCAGGCCTTCTCTTCTGATAAAACACCCCTATGTAAACATGTATTTCAATAATAATTTATCCAAATATAATCCCTAATAATAAGCAACATAAATTCTTTATTCTCCGATATTACTCGTTTTTGGGCTTTAAGAAATGCCTGATATAATAATTTATTTCCACATTAATTTATCCAAGCAGAGTACCAAATAATCTGCAGCATGAATTCCTAATTCATTACTTCTGCCTGAATCGTCAACAAAGGTCGTTTTAAATCACAAATATATCGTTAGTTTATCGATTCTTATTGATAATCGACCGTATCTTTCAGCCTGAGTCATGACTGGAGCCATAATGGTCGAATAATACCTTCAAATTAGTTTTTTCGATGCATATGACAGTTGTCCTCGAAAGCGAGGCGGAAAAGATAAAATGCAACTGTCAGTCATATGTTAGGCGTGGCAAGCGGATTTGTCATGCGCGCTAAACGTTAGTCATCGACGCCATTCAATGATTGGGAATGCAGTGGAAAGACCGGGGTTGCAAAGGATTGGACGCCAAAGAGAATGGCGTCTATAATAGCAGAGGGACTGATATACCTCGTATACTCATGCAGATTGCTTGAATTCCGCTATATGCGTTTGTATGGCGTTTAAATCGCTGAACCCACGATATAAAATTTTAATTTAACAAACGTTGCTTGAAACCCTCCATGACGTTTGAAAGGAGGGTTGCAAGAATCAAACACGCTCTGTTCTAGCTACATACTTCAAAGAGTGTGTCTCAAGTTTCCTCTCCTAATTACGTCCCGGAAGAATTACGTAAAATCTCTTCCAGTCCCAGTTCTAATCCCATGAAGAATAAAAAAATTTTTGGACGACTTTATAGAAAACAATAAATGATAGAAAGCTGTCTGCAGCGCCACACCAATGAACCGTCACATATAAATCTATTGAAAAGCTTTATTTTTATAGCAAACTCCGCCCCCGCCGACTTAATACATCTACATCTACAAGTTACCCTGCAATTCACCAAGTTGGTGGGTGGCAGGGGGTGCAATGCACCAAATCCTACCTAAAGATTGTCTAACGCAATTCGAAATTTCCTATTGTGATCTCGTATTGTCCTCGGAAAGAACGAGCCTAGATAACGCTCCGTCCTACAATCGATCTCACGTATTTTATCGTCTCGATCATTTCTACCCATATACGTTGGTGCCACAATTATTCCCACTACCTCCTTTTTTAGACTTTACGACCTATATTTCTCCAGAAGTTTCAACCTTGAGTCCAATCTACGGTCCTCCAGTGATACCCAGTTCAAATCGCTCAATAAAGAGGTGACGCTTTCCTTATGTTCGTACTTTTGTTTTACAAATCTGGCTGCTCTACGCTGTACTCTTTCTAGTTGAATTATGTGTCCCTTTTCGTACGGATCCCATATGCTCGCTGCGTATTCTACTTGCGGTCTTACCAGTGATAAGTAGCATGTTTTACGTACTTTCTCTGTAGTGTTTCGTACTATTCTACCTATGAATGCCAGTTTCTTGTTGGCCGCGCCTATAACTCGACGAATGTGCATGTCCCACGAAAGATCTCGACAAATGGTTACTCCTAAATATTTTACATACTCAGCTTGTCGAATGCTCATTTCATCTATTTTATATTCGAAATCTAAATCTTTGTTCTAACTTTTCCAAAACGTGACTGCGGCACATTTAGTATAATTAATTTCAATTTGCCATTCTTTTGCACCACGCTGAAATGGCTCTTAACTCTTCACGCAGTGACTGATAATCCTCATGGTTTTTTATTTCTTTATATAGAACAGTCTCATCGGCGAAAAGCCTAATTTTACTACGAACAACCGAGCACATATCATTTACATAGATTAAGAAGAGCAGAGGGCCCAATACACTTCCCTGAGGAACACCCGAAGCAACTTTAACGGGGGACGAGTATTTCCCATCGATGACAACTATCTGTTCCCTATTCGAGAGGAAGTCTCTCACCCAACCGACAACTTTCGAATTGATATCACATTGTCCTAACTTCGCAATTAATTTCCTATGAGATACTTTATCGAACGCCTTCCTGAAATCAATGAATATGGCATCGACCTGAGTATTTTTCTCTCCGCATCGCAACAAATCGTCCACGAACAGGCCGAGCTGCGTTTCGCATGATCTACCTCTCCGGAATCCGTGTTGGCATCCGCTAAGCAATGAAAGACTATCTAAATAGCGCATTACAGAGCTGAAGACTATGTGCTCAAGTATCTTGCACGATAATGAAGTTAAGGATATCGGCCTATAATTTTCGGGGTTCTCTTTGTCGCCACCCTTATGGATGGGCGTAACGTGTGCCACCTTCCAATCTTTAGGAACTACTCCTTCCCTAATGGATTTCTCGAATATAATTTTCAAATACTGCGCGATTTCAGCAGATAATTCTTTCATTACACGCGCGGGAATATCCTCCGGTCCAGGAGATTTATTTGGCTTAATCGAATGAAGTTGGAGCGCGATACCATTTTCCGAAAATACAAAATCTTCCATCGAATCGCCCTGATCCAAAGGAATAGGGGTTTCACATTCATCGTCATCACGAGTAAAAGCTTTCTGAAAGTGATGGTTTAATAGGTTTGCTTTATCCGTACTATCGTGAACTACGTTTCCCGTTTCCGATCGCAGTGACGCAATAGTGGGGCCCCTACCTCGAACTTCCCTGACGTAAGACCAAAATGCTTTCGGGTTCTCTTTCAAGTTATCCTGTAAAACCTTATTTTTATAATTGTTAAACGCATTACGCATTGCTACTCTGGCTATGGAGCGCGTCTCCTTGTATTGCTGCCTTATTATTGCAATCTGTTCGACCGTAGCTGTTGAGGATGTGTTATTTACGCGAGAGTGGAGTTTTCTTTGCCGTCGGAGAGCGCTTCTTACTTCCTGGTTGTACCATCTAGGTTCTGCACTATCACGCTTCAGTTTGCTCGGAATAAATCTATCTGTACACTCTCGCATCATATCTCTGAACATGCACCAGGATTCCTCCGCGTCTGCACTATCGGTTAAATCGCTGAAATTATTATATTTATTTCGCAGAAAAGACCTAAATCTTGTGAAATCGGCTTTGGCGAATACATAAAGTTTTCTTTTAGCCTTAACCTGTTTCTCAATATTTAACTGAAATTCCACGTACACTGCCTTGTGATGGCTTATTCCCTCAGCAACAGATACTCTAGTCATACGCTCAGGAAGATTAGTAACAAATAAATCTAATATATTATTAAATCTCGTAGGAAATCTCACTAACTGATACAATGAGTGCTTACCGAAAGTTTCTAGTAAAGCCTCGCACGATTCACGCTCTCTACCTCCGAGATAAAAGCAATTATGGCTCCAATCAATTGACGGAAGATTGAAATCGCCCCCGATTATAATGGCTTTATCATTATTAGACGAATTTAGCGTCGCCACTTGTTTCTCCAGAGAATGAATAGTTTCCACGCTCGCATTTGGGGGTCTATAAAAAGCGCATATATTTATAGTTTTTGAGTCGCTTCCTTTCACACGACACCAAACACTTTCGACTTCGTCGTCGTTAATCTGTATTGGGTAACTTTCGTATTTATTGCTAACTGCTATAAAGACTCCACCTCCCAACCGGATACAGCGATATTTTCTGAAGACACTATAGTCACGAGAAAAGATCTCCTGACTGCCGTAAGCCATCTTTCTGTGCCTATAACTACATCAGCACGCAGACTACGAATAAGATGTTCAAATTCGGCCTCCTTCCTGCGAACGCTGCGACAATTAACCGTAATGATATTTAGTTTTTCGCTAAGACTACGTAACGATTCCTCGCGCTCTACTGAGCTATTATTATTGTTATTATTATTAGTATTATAATTATTATCATTATTTACTGCCTCCTTATCCTTCCTACTATGTCGACTACTGTTACTTAACGTCGGGTTTATAGTGCTATTAAGGTCGCACGCATTATCTACGGAACTGTTGCATCGAAAATCGTTTATCCCCATACCTTCGATAATTCTGTTACCGCACGGATTTCTTACATTTTCCTCTATTGTGCACTCAATTAATCCCGTACCTGTAAGCTGCCTACATCCTAACCTACCATCTGATCTACTACTGACGTGCATCTCAACGCTTGCTGAAAAATTACAATTGCTTAAATCTAACCTAAAAAAGCCCTAGAATGCTCAAACACCCTACGCGCTACCGCCTCCGCAGCCTCGGCAGTGTAGGGCACACCAGAACCGTTTAGGGATGCCCTACATGAGTCCAGGACCGGCCTCAGGTCAAAGAAGTCCACTCCATTGCCCCTACAGAAGTCCCACAGCCTACGGTTCAGCCCGACCACTCGGCTCCAAACCATAGAACCGCAGTCCCTCCGAGGAACAATGCTACAGATGGAAAGCCGCACATCAGCACCAGACTCCTCTCGGACACGAGCAACCTCAGCGGCCAAGTCCTTAAAAGAGCATAAGACCTCCTCGGAGCCGCGCTTCGAAGCGTCATTGGTACCAACATGGGCCACCACCCGCAGCGAGGAGCAACCCAATCCCGATACCGACACCCTGAACTCCTTCGTCACCTGGGGCACCGCACCTCCTGGTATACACCTGGAGAACACCCGCTCGTGAACTCCCTCCCGGCGGGCCCGTGACAGTAAAGGCGCTACCACACGCCGGACATTGGAGCTCCCTATCACTAACAGCCCCCTCTTTTCCCCCAAGCTCTCCTTGGGCCCGGCCTCCACCGAGGAGACGGGAGCGGGCACGGGCGTAACGGCAGTGGAGTCGTCCTCCGACAACACCGCAAACCGATTACTAACAGGAAGAGGGGCCACCGAGGCGTTCCCAACTCCCTGTCTCCGCAACACCACCCCACGATCCCTCCGAGTGGACACCACAACCACTCATCGGGCTTCCGGACCGAAGGACCCTCGACCCGCGAAGAGGAGCCAGGAGCCTCGCCGATCGCTCTGCCGGCTTCCGCACCCAGGCGAGCCCGAGCCGCCATTTTGGCGCGGTTTGCTTTCAGGGAAGAACCCGCACCCCTCCCACGCGCCAAGGCTGCCTCCGATCTTTCCACCCTCTGAAGGAGGTCAGCAACCACCCTCTCCAGCTCCGTGATCCGAGACCTCATGGCCTCGCAACCAGCGTCGCGCAAGAAGGAGGAAACAGAAGTTCTCGGAGAAGCCATCCTATCCTCTTAACTAATCTGTACTATCTATATAAATATACTAGAACTGACGTAAGTACGCGGTTGGCTGTCTTCAAGGTTAAATTAGGGTCGAGCGCAGGTAAAAAGTGAAAGGGAAAGTGCTTCACTACACCAACAACGTTAGTAAATAAACAAGAAAGTTTAGCACAAGAGCAATGTAGATTTAGAAGCTAAAGAAATGCTAAGGTAAAAGGAAATAATTAAGAACGAGTAAGGTAATACGCTACTATAAATAAAATTACAAAGATTACGGATTTAGTGGCTGAGAGACGCAATTAACTACTATGATACGGCAAGAGAAGAACGAGTAAGCTTTCCGCTCAAAGATGAGTTAAACTACAATTACAACAATACAATTAACGTGAGAAGATGAAAAAATAAGTAAATAGGAATAAATAAAGAAAAATTCCATCCCTAAGGACTGCATAACCTTACAAAGGTGGGAGGGTTTGTGTACTCTTATGAACCAAAGAGCTATGCCGGCGGGAGATAATTCTCCTGGTAGGACCATCCAAGCCGGAAAGGTCTGAGGGGAAGAGTCAGACTAAGAATCAGTCTTGGGGAATTTACATCCCCCTGTGCAAGGGCAGCAGCTTGCTCAGTATCTCTGTAGGTGGTGATCATGTGGATCTGAACAGCTACAGATGGGTAATCACTCTGTGAAACTGCGATGAGGAAAGCAAGGGGAAACTACCTCATTATATTTCCCATAATAGGCTGAAAAGCTGCAAATACCTCTAAGGATCTCTCTGGGGTAAAATATTCCGGAGGTAAAATAGTCCCCGAATCGGATCTCCGGGTGGGGACTACCCTAGGGGATGCACAGAGTAAATGGAACATTAATAAGAAAGCAAGTAGTGAGAAATTAAGAATAGGCACATGGAATGTTAGGACTATGAATTCAGGGGGTGAACTAGAGAACTTAAAAAGGGAAATGAGAAGGAATAATGCAGGTATAGTAGGTCTTAGTGAAGATCGGTGGGAAGGAGAAGGCGAGATAAATTCAGACGAATTTCAGATTATTTACTCGGGAGGGGAGAAATGGAAAGGGGAGTGGGGATTATAATGAGAAAAGAGATAGCTGAAAGAATTAGCAAGGTAGTGACAGTTAATGATAGATTAATAACCGTAAAACTTCAGATGGAGCCAATGGAAATGCTTATAATTCAAGTGTATATGCCAACAACTAATGCTGGCGACGACGAAGTAGATGAAATCTATGAACAGATTATGGAGATATTGGAGGAGGAGGGAAAAGGAAGGATCACCACCTTAGTAATGGGAGACTGGAACAGTGTAGTCGGAGAGGGACAGGAGGATATCATAGTGGGAAAATATGGACTAGGGAAGAGAAATGAAAGAGGGGATAAACTTGTGGAATTCTGCCATAGAAATAGATTGATTGTAACTAATACATGGTTTAAGCATCACCAGCGGAGACTTTACACATGGAGAAGCCCAGGAGACCAGAGACGATACCAGATAGATTACATACTAGTCAATGTAAGATTTAGAAATAGCATTAAAAATGTGAAAACATAACCAGGAGCAGATATCGATTCCGACCACAACCTTTTGGTGGCAAATACACAATGTCGACTGAAGAGCGTTAAAAGAAACATAAGAGTTAACAAGAAATGGAACTTAGAGGAACTCCTTAATAACAAGGAGGCTACCATGACTGAGCTGGAGGAAAGGTTGGGGGAGAGATCTGAAGAAAATAGGAAGAGTGTAGATGAGGAGTGGAGATACATCCATAGCAACATTAAAGATGTAATGGAAAAGAAGGTAGGAAAGACAACGGGTCAAAGAAACAAAAAACCCTGGATCACAGCAGCCATGCTGCAAAAAATGGAAGAGAGGAGAAAGTGGAAGAACATAAACACTGAAGAAGGCCAAAGAAAGTACAAGGAGTTAAATAATGCTTTAAGATGGGAAACAGATAAAGCCAGAGAACAGTGGATAAATGAGAAATGCGAGGAGATTGTCGAGTGTGAAAGAATTTGTAGAACAGACCTCATGTATAGCAAAGCAAGGGAACTATTCAAGAAAAAGGCAAGAAAGATAGGAATCATGAACAAAAGCGGTAAAATAGTCTCGGAGCCAGACAATGTAAAGAATGTCTGGAAAGAATACATTGAGGTGCTGTATGACAAAGAAGGAAAGCCAAGAAATATTGAATTAAATGAAAAAGAGGATGTGGAAAAAGATCAGCTAGGACCAAGTATTCTCGAGTCTGAAGTTGAAAGGGCAATTGATGACATGAAAAGAAGGAAGGCTGTTGGGAGTGATGATATACCAGTGGACGTTCTTAAGGTTTTGGGGTCGAAAGCAGTTAAGAAACTAACAAAAAATTTAACCAAGTATATGATACTGGCATATGGCCTGAAGATTTTTTAGATGTTGTTATGGTACCACTGGGGAAAAAGAACAATGCAAAAAGTTGTAAGGATCACAAAACTATTATTTTAATTTCTCATACAGCTAAAGTTCTAACCAGAATAATAACCAAAAGAATTGAAGGTAAAATAGAAAAGGAGCTGCAAGATAATCAGTTTGGTTTCAGAAGAGAAAGAGGAACTAGTGATGCTATAGGATGTATGAGGATGATGATAGAAAGAGCGCTAGAAGTCAATAAAGGTGTGTATTTTTGTTTTGTAGATTGGGAGAAAGCTTTTGACCGAGTGAAATGGGATAAAATGATGGGTATTTTAAACAAAATAGGAATAGATTGAAAAGATAAAAGACTGCTTAAAAACCTTTGCTTTGATCAAAAGATTAGAGACAGGGTTGAAGGAGAAGAAACAGAAAGTACTTCAATAGGGAGGGGAGTGCGGCAGGGATGTCCTATTTCACCAGCAATATTTAATATTTATGCAGAAATAATAACAGAAGAAGCGTTGATGGAAGAGAAAGGATTTAAGATAGGAGGTGAAAATATTACCACCATTAAATATGCAGATGATCAGGGCTTAATAGCAGAAGACGAGAAAGAGCTTCAGATGATGACAGACAGACTAGCCAACAATATGGAATGAAGATCAATGCAGAAAAAACGAAAGTCATGGTGGTTTCAAAGGAACATAAAGAATTAAATATAATGGTAAATGGCCAAAAATTGGAACCAGTAAGTAGTTTCAAATATCTTGGCAGTATTTTAGCGCAGAATGGAAGTAGTTCACAGGACATAAGAAGTAGGATTGCAATGGCAAAAGCTGCATTTAACGAGAAGAAGGAGCTTCTCACAAGGAAGAAAATAAATTTAGAAACAAGGAAGAAATTAGCAAAATGCTACATATGGAGCATAGCTCTTTATGGCGCAGAGACGTGGACGGTAAGGAGAAAGGAGGAAAAATATTTAGAAAGTTTTGAGATGTGGGTATGGAGGAGAATGATGAAAGTGAAATGGACAGAGAGAAAGAGAAATGAAGAAGTATTAGAAATGGTGGGAGAAGAAAGGAGGCTAATAAAAACAATCAGGAGAAGAAAAGCAAATTGGATAGGGCACATATTGAGAAGACAGTGTTTACAAAGGACGATCTTAGAAGGAAAAATTAGTGGAAGAAGAGGAAGAAAGAATAGGAATATTAGAGAATATAAAGCAGGGATATAATACTTACAGATGTATAAAAGAGGCTTCTAGGGAGAGAGAGAAATGGAGGCAGCGATTCAGTTAAAACCTGTCTTTGGACAGAAGCATGATGATGATGAAAGAAAAATACTAGTTCTACTTAACACAACAATACGGCTACAACTAAAATACAGCTACTGCTACTACTACAGGTGTCGCTCGCAAGCAGGACGGCGGTAAAGTTCCATCGACTTTAAATTAATCTAATCGTTCACTCTCGATACTCGATAGCCAGACTGATTAGTCTATTCTGACTACTCCGAAAAAATAATACAGATAAGCAGATGGTGGGACATAATACGTCCTACTCAATTAAAGGATTTTTATCCCTAGAATAATAATTTCTTGATCGCGTTGGTGTCCAGTGATTCCTAGATCCAATAGAACCGCTGCGATTTCATTGCCACGTTACTTGTAGGTTATAAAGTGATGTGCACTCCGCCGTTTGCAAATTTTTAAATGCGGCTGATGTATCCTACGACAGGGCTTCTCATACTTTATCGCGACCCAGTGGAAGAGTAGGTGATGTAAAAAAATATTTTCGACTTGAATTTCCATTAACTCGCAATAAAGGACGATAAATACGACTAGAACGCCATTTATATAATAGAAGGATTTCGCTTGATGTCATATTCGATAGATTTCAGTTGGTTATGCGTTGAGTGTTCTCAATTTCCTTATGAACGCCGCGATCCAGTACTGGGTCGCTGCACGTGCTTTGAAGAACATTGTCCTACAACACATTTTCGTATGCAAACGATATATTACAAGCTGATTTGCCACTAAAATAATTGAGTAATAAGCTGGGGCTGAGCGTCAATTCGAAAATTATGAAAGATTTAAATAATAAATCGTATGCATTATTTGTATAAACTTAAAGTTGATGGATCGATCTAAATGCAGACAGGCATAAGCTGCATTGTTGAGAATAATTTTTAAACGAGGATAATTATTCCCTGTGTAAACTAACTTAATGAGAGCAAAAATTTATCTACGGAAATATATATGAAAAAGAAAACTTGATGAAAACAGGTAGCCAAATGAGGAGGACGAAGAGGAATGGGCAATTGAGATAGAAAAAATTTGATTTATAGAAACTTCGAAATATACAGCTTTATTCGAATGCATGCAAAGAAAATATCCTCGATTGCTTACGTTTAAAATATATTAATATAATAACTGTCATCTCTCTGTCGTTGAAGGACTGTGGAAGAAAAGCTTCCATCTCATCTCTAGCCCCTTCTAGAGACAGAAAGCGCCCAATGGATCTTTCTCCAATCTTCCTGAAATTGTTTTTAACTTTACTCTTCAAAATGTGTGCATGTGTATAATGGGGACGGTGTTCTAACACTTAATTCACGCGGAGAATGAGGAGAAACTGAAATGAAGGGAGAGTTACATGAGAAGGGCGGAAGAAGAGGATAGACAGATAAGATGTGTACAGGATGGAGAAAGAGCTCGCGGGAGGAATAAAAAATGAGCCGTTCTCAGTCAGGACAGAAGGGGCGAAAAAGCGGAGTATGATGAAGGGATTGGGAGGAGGTGAAAATGAGTCAAGCATTGGATCGGGGTGCGGATGGAGTATAGTGGATATAAAATTGGGGAGAGAGAGAGATGAAGAGAGGTAGAGAGGTAAAGGAAGGGAGCAAGGGGAGAGGAAAAGAGATAGGGAGAGAAAAATAGAGGGAGAGGATGAGTGGGTGGAAAGGAGAGGAAGAGATAGGGTCGGAGAGGGAGGAGTGAGGAGTGAGAGAGAGAGGGATGGAGGGGGATAAAGTTGAGAGGAGGGAGGGAGGGACAGAGAGGCGTAGAGGGGTAGAAAAGGAGAGGAGGGTCAGAGGAAGTGAGAGGAGAAAGGGTGGGAGAGAAGAGAAGGAGAGAGCGGAGAGAGGAATGGAGAGAAGAAAGGGAGAGAGAAGGGAGAGAGGGATGGAGAGGAGAGGAGGGAGGGAGATGGATAGCGAAGGAAAGGAAACAGAGGGATGGAGAGAGAGAAGAGATGTAAGGAGAGAAGAAAGAGAGGGGGAGGAGAGAGAGGAGAGGAGGGATAGGAAAAAGGAGGGAAGAGATAGGAGAGAGGGAGAAAGCGAGAGAGGGAAGTGGAGAGCGAAAGAAAGAGTAGAGAGGGAGGGAAGGAGAGGCGAGAGGGAGGTAGAGAGAGGAGAGAGGGAAGGAGAGAGAAGAGATATGAGAGAGGGAGAGAGGAGGGATGGAGGGAGAGGAAAAAGGGAGGTAAGGATAGGAGATAGGAAAGGAGGGAGAGAGGGAGGGAGAAAAAAAGGGAGGGAAAGATAGGAGAAGAAAAAGGGAGGGAGAGAAAGGAGAGAGGGAGGGAATGTGCGCGTGCTCCATCCGTTTGTCATTCCATCCAACGCTCCTCTCATCGTGAGCGTCGGGGAGTAACAGAGATGAAAGGAGAGAGTGAAAAAGGGAAGTAGGGAAGGAGAGAGAGAGAGGGGGGGGAGAAACTGGAGGGAGAAGGGCATTTACTGGCCCAAGGCGATGATTGCCTTCAATCTACTCCGCCCTCCAACGGGAGAAATTTCCGGCCGCACGGCTCAAACCCGGATTGCGTACACCGTGCTAGCAAATCAAACGTGTTAATAAAAACGGATATGTTTTTTCTGTAATATGCTTCGAGATACTCGTCAGATAAGTCGCGAAGAATACACGTTGGCCATAATATGATCGTGTTTCTCTCGAATCAGTTTCGTTTTACAGGAGTTCTGACACGCATTAACTGGATTGTAATTGGCTAAACGTGTACGTTAATTACTCGGTAGCTTATAGATAAGCGGGATTTTCACCATTAAGGTGAATGAAATTAAATCATGGGTTCTTCGGACATTATATAAATATGTTTTCATGGATTTTTTATTATAAAAAGAAAATTACCATTATATCTTCTATAATAATAAAGCTACTTGTGCCTCACTGACTGACATAAAACTCTTAGGTACTTCTAGAAGGGTTAGAAATCTGACATTTGGCATGTAGGTAGGTCGATTGGCAAAACCGACGAGAAAAATCGAAATCACAAAACCAGGATGCAAATAAATATATCTAAGATTCGAATATGTTAGTAGGCGTTTAGGGAGATAGTTTTTCCTATGACATATTGACAATGGCGTAATATCAACAAATGAATGCGTCCAAAAGTCGCTGTGCGTATAAATATACAACCATGTTTCAATGAAGACGCCTGGAAGCTTCCTTCATATTTGTAAAGGTGCCGTGCCTACAAAAATCAAGGATACCGCTGGTCTGAATCGTTGACTGATGGAGAATCAACAAAGGAATCGAAAAATAAAATCTGTCTTTAAGGGATCAACCTTACCGAGAGCCGATATTGTTGCCACCGAGGCTGGCTACTCTGTAGCTGAAGTAAATACCTGATTTACCTAACCGTTAAATGGCAGCAGGATTTACTGTTAAAACCTAACGGACTCAAGGTACGATCAGAGCGCGGAAATTAATTTCGTAAACCTCGATTTCCGAAAAGATCAGACGAAATCGTCACGATCGAACGCGAAATCTGTGAGAAATTTCACCCTCTGCCACCCACCACTTTGGTGAACTGCAAGGTAACAGCAGACGAAAAAAACTCCTATCCAATAATTCCGAGAACCGTAAAAAAAAAAGTAATTAAAATCTGACATTATCACTCGGTACGCGTCACGCCGTTAATTCATCGGGATATAAATCGGTTTCCTTCGCCCGATATCACCACTAATCTCTCCCCATAACCCGCTCTTAATGAGAAAGCAGCTTTCAATATCTCCCTTAACCTCACCTTTCCCTCATGCATCGTCCTCTTTTCACTGGGTTACCACACCACATTCCAAAGCCATTAAATTCACCACAGCCCTGAGGAAACCACACGGTGACAGGTCTCTCTCCTCGCCCCATCCCCTCAGACCCTCTGAGCAACATAACCTTCCCAGGTTCAACCAAGTTGAAGATTACAGGGGAATGATTGACTTAGGGAAGGTTTTGGAGGCGGTTTTCGGGAGGGATTTTGCCTCGTTCCCGAATTCGAAGGAGAGCCGAGGGGTGAGGAACGGGGGTGGGACGGGGGCGGGAAGGGTGGAGGGGCGAGAGGTTAAGGGCTAAAAGGGGGCGCAATGGGAATTTTCGTGCGCTTCTAGGTGAGGGAACGGAGGGAGGAAACTCGGGGAGATAGACTTTCGGCTCATGCGGAAAAATGAGGAAATGAAAAACGCCGCTAAGAACCGGAATGGAGGAGAAAATATCAGAGGGGAGAAAAAAAGTCTCGCGGACGAAATATCTTGCGGGAGATTCTACCAAGACGATACGGGGGAGAGAAAAAAATTATTCGATTGCACCCGACGTGATGGGCTCCTTTTATTTTTTCGGTTTACGCTCTATATGAATGCAATACACACCAATTTAGAGGTCAGGTCGGGCCTGTCGTTTAGGATAAATGTTTCTCAAACTAGGGTGCCACAACTGATTTTTAGGGGTGCCGCGTTAAAACGTTTCCGAGTAAATAAATCAAACATTATATGGAAATGTTGACGGGTCATCCGCGCGATAATCTTTACTCTAATAAATGAATTATGTGGTAGTAACGACAAATGGACGCATCCAAATATTCTCATACAGTACAACACAAAATACAATTCTGTTTATCTTCGAAAGGGTGCCGCGCCTACAAAAAGGTTGGGAAACACTGGTTTTGTAGTTGATGTCGTTAGTTATTCGGTAGATCACTCAAAAAAAGCAGTCGTCAAACTCAGACGCTATATTTTTGTTTTGAAGCCATCTCGCACTTTCACGATCATTTATCGAGTTTCTGTAATTTCAGTTAAAACAGCGCATTTCAAACGTTTAAGGTGATCGATTATAACGAACCTCCGTGCATTTTATTTTTTAAGCTATGGCAGTGGCGCCCAAACTTTTCTAATGGCGGGCCACATCAGTGGTTGCGAATCCCTTGGCGGGCCGCATTGGAAGTTGCCAATCCTTCGGCGGGCTGGGTTAGAGTTTAAATCGGAAGTTTTCTATATATTCTGAGATGTAAACCAAGTCTAAATAAGGTTTTCATGACTAAAATTTCAATATTTAAAGTTTAATTATAAAAATTTTCAAAAAAAGGTATGAATTTGTCTGTTAAATTTCTCGAATTTCTTTTTCGCCTTAGCTTCGCGGGCCGCACAAAAACACTTTGCGAGCCGTAGTTTGGGCATCACTGAGCTATGGTATGCAAGTAGAATTTTCATATTAAAATATGCGGGTTAAGCGCATTGGTTTTTTAATGATCATATAAGAACTTACTATTTTATAACTGATATTTATACCTTACTATATTGCAATCTCGAAACAAATAATTATTAGAGGAAAAATAAAAAATGGCATGGGGAATCGAATGTTTCTATGCTCGTATGCCATGATTTTTCACTTGCCATGGACGAGAATATGACCGTTTTTGTTCATCTCTGCTTGTCACCCATCTGATGATGCCTTTTTGGAGTCAACGTATAAATCTAAGCTTTAACTTGCAACCGTGTCATTGGTGTTTTACACCGAGCGACTGCAAGGAATCTTCACTTTCATAGGGTGAATTGACCTACACCGCGTAAATTATCCCACAAAAGTGAGGAATCCGCCGGACAAACAGTTACGAGTAATGTAAATTGGACCGAAATTAACGCACGATCGTAAGATTTTGATATTTAAAACGCTTATCTTGTACGTGGTTCCGACCGTTTTTCACACGTAGCGCACGGACGGCGATAATCCGAACTAAAATTTACGAAGCCAACAAGAGACAATCGAAACTACTCTTAGTGGCATTCTTTCCCGTTCCTGGCCCTAGGAATTTCCTTTCCGTTTGTGACCCGAACCTGCTAATTGCAGTGGGGGCTTTCACCGTTTCAGAAACCCTTGCTTTCCCTTGCTACCCCCTCTCCCCCAAAACCCCCTTCTCACTCCTTCCCACCCCGTTCCGCTCCTTCCTCGCGCCCCTTTCCCACCGTCCCTTCAGCTACATCCCTTTAGGAAACGTAAATGCGAACGTAGTTCACAGGAGGAAAACCATTCTCCCGAGGAATTTATGAGCCCACCTACGAAGACGGCCGAAGGGAATGACTGACTGAAAATTAAGACCGGAGGAACGGACTGTGGGAATCGCGAAAAGAAATGGATTGACTTTTATACAACCAAACCACGATGAAGAGTACTTAAAACATCTCGATTTCCTTAACATTAAGACTTCTCCGCACCTCTCTTCTACTCTACATGGCTTCCTCCATGGACGCTCCTGTCTGTCTAACCTTGCTGTCTTTCGGAATCATGTAATTAACACTTTTAGAGAAAAATCTCAGCTCGACATCGTTTTTCTTGGCTATTCAAAAGCATTCCACTCGCTAAACCATGACCTTTTACTTTTAAAACTTAGTTACCGTTTTGGAATACACGGTAACTTTTTAACGCTAATTTACAGCTTCCAGGCTGAAAGAACTCAACGGGTAGTTCTCTCCGGAAATTCTTCCCGTTGGGCACCAGTTACTTCTGGTGTTCCTCAAGGTAGTGTCCTTGGGCCCTATCTATTCAATCTTTTTATTGATGAATTACCTGATTTGATACCTTCTGACTGGTCCCATACCATTCTGATTCTGAAAATTTTCAGAAGGCTTTGGATACAATATCCAGTTGGTGCGTTATTTGGGATCTTAAATTAAATCCTCCAAAGTGTAAGACCCTAACCTTTTCTCTTCAAAAAAATTCGTTGATAGTCAACTACAAATTAAATGGCTGTGATTTATCGAGGGTTGATAGTCACAAAGATTTTGGCGTTATTGTTGACGCGAAGCTCAATTTCTCCCCTCATATTACAAAAAAAATAAGGCGATGTCTCTTTTAGGTCTGCTTTATAGATCCACAGATATAATAGACTCCCACGCCCTGCGTACCTATTTCTGCAGCATCGTCCTACAGACTACTTCTTACTGTTCTCCCGTATGGGCAATGTCAGCCTCATCGAATCAATCTTCTCTTGATAGGGTGCTTAATTTCTTTCTTCAAATTATCAGAGTCCGAATCTCTTCTCTCCGTAACGTCTCCAATAACGATGTTTTGTCTTCACTTTCCCTCGAGTCTCTTACTGTTCTTAGAGAAAAAAGTGATCTTTCATTACTTTACAATGTACTGAATGCAAACATTGACTGTCCTGTACTTCTCTCCCTGTTTAACTTACGCGTCCCAAACAGATCTACTCGTATTTCCTGCCTCCTTAATCTCAGTATACCTAGGCTGTCGGTTATCAAACGCTTACTTTCCTTCCGCCTCCCTGCTCTTCTTAGCTCATTACCTCCAAACACAGATGTATTCAATCAACCTTTAAAAACCTTTATCTCCTCTCTGTCTTCTTCACTTTAGTTTATTTTATTTCCCTTTTGATTGTTATTAATTTATTTTATTTTGTGTCTCGTGAGTTATGTACTTATGGATTTATGGTTATAGATTTCACTGTAAATTTGCCTTTGTGCTGTATATGAAATATTTATAAATAAATAAATAACTCAGCAAAGAGCTTGAAATCAGAGGATCGATCTAAGTGATGAAAATACTACGCAAAATTAGCCCAAAAATCGAACTCAGAACTTGATAGTTTGATGTAACCCAAAACCCAGCGCAGACGTTACTTAACTTTGGCGAATATATTTTATCATCGTCGGGAAAATAAACGTATAATAATTTGGACATGAATTTGCAGCAATAATTAAGACATGCGCATTTATTTCTCCAACATTATGTAGCAAAACATTATAAAATGAACCTTATGCATCTGAAAAAGTCTAATGATATTCTGAAAACATGTAATTTACGTAAAAGAATATAAATTTGCGCTATTATTTTCAGGAACTTGAATGCTTCCGAAAGATGTATAATCTTTTGCTGCTGCTCCTGCTCAGCCCGAAAATACAATACAATTAAAGTATAACCAAAACCTAACTACAGCTCGCATATACAATCTCTAAGCGCCAGCATGGATTTATTAGGCTCCATGGCAATATGCTGCCCGAGGTGCCGAGCCCTGCGCTAGATGGCTCTGTCGAATTAGAATCCTACCCCATTTACCTCTGGTGAAATTCTTTCTCAACTTTTAAGAAAAGTCTCGGCGATAGATGAGATTAATGCTTCTTTATAAGGTGTTTAACTATTTATTCCAATTTAAAAATCGAGCGTTGATTTATTTCGTTTTATCACTCGAATAAACGTCATAGAAAACTTTATGTGCGCCGATGATTTTTTCATTAAAACCCCATGGCCCCATGGCCCATTATCAAATTTTTTTTTTTTAGGGGTGCCGGTGGTGTAGTGGTTAGGACGCTGGCTGCTACTCGCCCGATGCTTGAAAAAGTCATCGGGTACGAATCCTGCGCGAGTAGGATTTTTCTCAAGGTCACCCGGCCCCCTGTTTGCGTAGTTTGAGGAGACCGCGCAAATTCAGCTGTTCCGTCCTTCGGAAGGGACGTTAAGCTGTTGGCCCCCCTGGTGTTCTTCGTAAGAGCAGGCAAATGCCGGCACCTGGTTTCCCTCCTCCCTCCCCGGTTATTCATTGCACTACCTCTGAGATACCCATTTGTGCTGTAAGAGAGGCGAATTGACTGGGCATACATACATACATTATCAAATTTTGACAAATTATCATCGTCATCATCATCATCATTGTCATAACTAACATTTTAAATGACTGTTAAATTAAAAATTAACAAAATTACCATTAACTCGCTGTGTAAATTTTTTGTCAGAAATTTCAGAGCTGTTGAGTATTTTCGATGGTTTACCATTTGTCAGTTATTCTAATATAAATACTACATAGAAGGAATTCGGATTGCAAATCGCCATTTTTTATAGTCGGACTCAGTCGCATTCGTCATATTGTTCGTCTGAGCTCCAAAGATGTAATATATCACCGCATTGGCACTTGTAAATTTAATTAAAACAACTACCTAATTTTTATAACGATTAAAGATATTGTGAGAGGAAATGCATTTTGTTAATATTTAATTTAATAATCATTTTAAATGTTAGTTATGACGATTAGCTATCACGATTCTAGCATATTTAAAACTGTGGTCATGATGATGAATAATCATATTTAGAATCAGAATGCATTTGTTTGAAAACTGAACTTGGTCAATTATAAAAACATTCCATTATATGTGTTTAAATTGTGCGAAATTAACGCACTGTGAATCGTCATATAAATTTCTCTTCAGAAATTGCAAAGCTGTTGAGTATTGTTGATGGTTTACCATTGTCGCTTGTTCTAATTTAAATGGAATTAATAGGAGCAATGGTTAAAAACTGTTGCAAAAGTATAGCGAAGCCGTAATATTTTGCACAATGTAAGCGTAATAAATAACTAATAAAAACTTTTAATAAATTGCTACTTTCAGTGAATTATATAGAATTTCTCCACCCTATATATAAATCGATTGATATATTTCTTGTAGTTTAGACCACCCGTATTATCAAAAAGGTTGAGAAACGCTGGTGTAGATGATTTGAATATATTTTCTGTTGAAGTCCGAATGTGACAATTGACGCATAGCTACTAACGTATAAACTCCCAATTTTTGTAAAATTTGATTCATCTACAATGCGAACATTTGCTTAAAATCCATTCAGTATCACTTTAATACCATTTATACGCGTCCATCTTACAAAATGGACCGCCTAAGGAGGGATCATTATTAGGTTCCGCTACATGACCTCTTCGAACAGATGGCGCCGCTGTACTCAATTAAGACCTCAGATTGCAAGATACCAGAAGAGCATGAGTTAAAAATCAAGGAAATTAAGAGAAGAAGGGATAGTGTAGATTTTTGTAAGGAGCTTATACTAAAAATACAGATTTTTTTCGAAATATAAAGTTTGACTGCAGTAGTTCCTTGCTTATAGTTCATAATGGAATATTTATTGGTACAACATAAGACGTTCATAGTATACTTCGGAAAGTAATTGTAATACCAAAAATCTCTTTAGTCATATATATTTAGTCAAACTCGGTTAGAGCAAAAACTCAAGGACGGAAAAATTTTGCACATTATATTTTAGAACTGGTGCAAATTAAGGAGAAACTCTATGTAAGATAGATATTCATAATTGTACAGTAAATGCTATGGATTTTTGTGGAAAGTTTTATTATTTGCTTTCTTATATGTATATATAACATTCCTTTACATTGATATAACGAGCTAATAGTTATATCCATGTAAAGGAATGTTTTATCCGTGAAATTTTACATTGAATTTATACTCTCCTAAGCAACCGGCGTTAAAGCGCTTTTTATATCCATTATTTGACTATGGCGGAGATAGCTATGAGAGAGGTCCACTGTAGATACTTATATTTTTTTGTAATTCTATCCCTAAGCTAATTTTAACGAGCAAAATCACACCAAAAATGACAAACACGAATGCCAAAGCTCATGTATGTTACACTAACATGTGTAACTCTGCTCTTCGCCTGTGCCGCGGATTTCCCAGTTTCCAATTAATTTTTACTTGTGAAAAAATCTTTCATATTTTTATACTCCTTACATTGATGAAAATGGTGGATATATGGCCAAATTTGATGAGCTGTTCTAGTGTTAAGAGCGCAAAACACGACCGCACATTCTCTATTTTAAGTATCTGGATTATACAGAAATAATTCGGTGAATTTTTAATTTCTATCGCTAAGCTAATTTCAACGAGCGAAATAGCACCACAAATGACAAAAACGAATGTAAAACCTCATACATATACGTTACACTAGCAGGTCTAACTGCTCTTCACCTGTGCCATGGATTTCCTGGTTTTTATTTATTTTTTACAGGTGAAATAAGTCGTCCATATTTTTATACTCGTTACATTAAATTGGTCAAATGGTGAATGTTTGTTCAAAATCCGATGACCTGTTCCGGAGTAATGAACACAAAACACGGCCACACATTGTCTATTTCAGGTATCTGGATTGTAAGGAAACGATTCGGCGAATTTAAGATTATTTTTATAAATACAAAATATACGAAGTGTAACCTGAACAGGTGAAAATTAGAGTATGATTGATCTCAATTCTGATGCCGCTAAAGAATTTTAAGGGCCAAGTTAAATTGTGACAATTCTGCCAACCTTAAATATAAATCAATAATTTTTCAAGGCACGCATCTTCATTAGTAGGGCATTAATTTGAACGAATGAGGATATATAATCCGGATAGTCCTCGAGATATACGTATAATAGGTTTCCCAGGCAACCGTGTCGCAACGCGGATAATTATCGAATCATAATTACAGTTACGCGTCATTAATTCAATTTTAATTCTAGCAACCGATATAGCGGTATACGTAAACTGCATCACGATATCTTTATATGAAAGTCAATTTTCCAAACGGTTGATGATAATCAAAGCGACTCCTCCTGCAGCCATAAAACTGTTTCAGACTACAGACTGTAAGAGTCACCTTGATCATGATTTTAATGAATGTAATCATGCGAGCTCGATAATTTATTTTTTAATTATTCATTTCCGAATAATTCATTTTTGGAATAAACGAATGACGAATTTTATCACAGGCGCTTCAAATATAGAAACGCCACGTACAAATTTTAAATCAACCTGTAGTAATTGGGAGGCAGAAATAGGATACATAGCGAAAACTCGGGGATAATTATTCGACCAATGACATCAATCGTGGCGCTTAAAGAATATTAGTCTCAAATGCCAATTATAAGGGTATCTGAACAAATTATATTATACGATAACAGGACATCGGACATAATTTTAACCTACCGTACTCGGAAAAGTATTCAATACGCATTCGAACATTTTGTAGCATCCACGGAAAGAGGGGCGAAATATCGCATAATGATAATACCCACAAAATACAATGAAACATTAAAATAAATGATGATTACTGCGAAGTACTCAAAATCGAGTGCTATGCACATGCAATAAAAATATTCAACATTTTAGTGAACTCATACAGGAGATTCACATGATATTACCCTTACGCGAGAGTCTTGTCTTGGATAACTAGTTGGGATTGTTGCTTCTTTAACTTACATGGAATTTGAATTATTGGCCTACTCTTTATGAAGAACACTGATTAACGTCCCTTCCGAAGAACGGAGAGCTGACTTGCGCGGCCTCCTCATATCACGCACGTTGGGGATGAATGACTCCAGATTGAAAAATCCGACCTCCGCCTGATTCGAACCTGGCCTCCCTGCGTGGAAGGCCAACGTTCTAAGCCCTCCGCCATCGCCAATTTGTTTCCTGCCGATATTGCTCTCAAATACCTTACAGAAAATGAATTTTCCTGTCATTTATCTTTAATTTACTCTTAGTTTAGTTATTGTTTCGCGAAGCGGCGCGATATAAGCTATTTTCCATAGTAATGGAACTGCCTATATCACCATCAACTTGTCAGAGGTAGTTTATGCGACCGTGATGCAGTCCTTATTTCTCCAGTAAGACCTTCATTTGTTCTGCGATTTCATTTTGAAAACTTATAATTTTCCTTTAACGAAGACTACACCTGTTGGCTTAGCAATTTTCGCAGGGTGCGATGTGAAATCTACAATTGCTACTATGTGGTCGCCAACACTAACGCCGAGATGCAGTTTTCCATTCAATTGCGGGTTGGCCATGGTTAAAAAATCAAGGATATTTCCTATAGCCCTCGGTATGGAACTGCGTCGGTGCCTTAATGATTTGTTCCAGAGAGTTTAGGATAAATGTTTTGATTGATTCCCGACTAGATTCTCCGTATATGCCGCCACCAAAGTAAGTTACAGATTCCCAGTAAATGGTTTGAAGGTTAATATCTCCTACATGGACGATTACAGGATCGCCTTTGCGTCAGGTGACCGTTTTCCACGTTATACTGGATTCTACAATGCCGTCGATTCCCAAGTCGGGAAGACCGTAAAAGGAGAAAAAAATTCCTTATTACAATTTTGCTTAAGAACTGAAAACCAAACCATTTCGCGACATTCTCTGACGTTCAGTTCCACGAATTGGCTTAATAAAATATTTCTAAAGGCGTTAAAATTCCACCTCCGATTCTTTACCTCCTATCATTGCGATATATTACGTAATCTGGCGGGAAAATCTAGTTCGAAATGATTTCATCAGACGGCCAGCTTTCTGTTATAAACACGTGTGCAGAATGACTTTTAACTAAATGGTAAAAAACGAGCTTGTTACTTTACAATACTTCAACCATTTATACCGATCATTTTTATCATCTTTAAGGTATTGGCGGCGGACTCTTTTCCTTGCAACCACTGTGATCACAAATTGCGATCCCTCCAACAATTTTTACTTACCCATATCTTCACGATCATCGGATATAAGTATTTCTCAAAAGCGAAGAATTTTTCGACGATAACATCGCTAATTCCACGCTTCTTGCGTAATGTTAAGTTTCCAATTAGATTTCAAAATATTAGCAACCCATTTTTTGCGATCGACCCCCATTGTAGTTACATACAATAAACATACTAGGTAAGCCGTTTTTTAAAAAGGTACAGTTGTCACATTTTTCCCCTCAGACTTCAAGATAAATAAATGGAAATTCGTAAAAAAATTCTGTCAACGCCTCGTAACGAGGACGAGCTTTTATTATGTAAATGGACAAGCTACTGGAAGGATGGGCGTCTTTCAGAACAATAGCGCAGTTCCATTCTTCCTCCGATTCTCCATTCCTCCCTCTCCTCTCCTCTCTCCCTCTCCCTTTCTCCCTCACCTTCAAACCTTCTCCTCCTCCCTCGTGCACTCAGGTGTTCCGAGGTGTGCAACGGCCTCTCCGAATCGGGAAAGTAGTGGCCTGGGATATCCGATGACCCGAGTTGAATGAGAACTCGCACGGAACTATATGAGAGATTGATATTCTGAGAGTTTGGAGAGTAGGGAGGAAGGAGGAGGAGAGAAAAAGGGAGCGAAGGGAGAGACGGAGGAGGATCACGTAGGGAGGGATGAGGAGAGAGGTAGCGAGGAAGGAAGATTTGCCGTCTGAGAGATGCTCCACCTAATTGATCGTGAGAATGGAGGAGGAAGAAGGATGGGAGGGAAGGGGTTGGGTAGGTACGAGGCAACCCCATGTGAGGCTAAGTGTTTGGCTTGAAGCGTGGAAGAGGGTTGTACGTGTCGCTACGAGATTCCTCATTCGTCCTCCGATCTCTCGCTTCCTTCTCCTGACTCCCTCCCTCTCTCTCTCTCACCCTCCGTCCCAAACTTCTTACGCTTCGCATTCGTCCTCCATATTCAGCCCGGCAGATTCCCGGCGCATACGGTGTGAATCACGGTGTGAGGCTGTCAAGGGAAATTTCGCCGCGGCATCCGGAAATCGGTTTACGATTTTTATTTCTGCAATTCGACGCGTGCGGTACGGGGGATGATTTGATGCAAAACTACGCCTAGAAGTCCATGGTGAACGGGGAAAGTTTCTCGACATACTCGGACGATAGCTCGTGGGAAGTGGGAGGAATGATATACCGCTGTCCAGGATATGACCCAACTTGCGCTTGAGTGAGAATAGTTTGGACATTCGGACCAGAATTCTGATTAGGTCGATTCATTTTGCCAGTTGGTTAATGTGAAGGTCCACGAAAAACTACTTTTATGTCGACGAAGAAGTGCTGCCACCACGTCATTAATCGGAGTGAAATGATAGGAAATAAAATATTTCAATAATCTTATTATTTTCCTCAACTGAAAATTATGCGGGTGTCGTACTCCATTTGCTCAAATTCTCCAATTTCGGAAACGCCCGCGATTTGTTCCCACAGATTCTCTTAAATACAAACCCATCGCTTTTCCTCTCCTCACAAATAACAGTAATATGTGTTCGAATATTGGAAAGGTGAGTTCCCGAAAATGGTTCCGTGAGTTTAGAGACAGGACCGTTACTTTTATAACGTCATTTTCGCCGATTGCTATTAGGCGCGATAATAGTGAACACTTATCAAATAACTAACGATTACGGATTGTAGGATTAATGCTCCCAATTCACTCCTACGAGCTACTCGCGGAAATTCGTTCTAACAAATGTCAACTCTTATTATACCATAAGATCGATTATTCATTAAGTTCCATTACATTTTCTAACAAAAGAAGTGGTAATTTTCTTTTTACTGAACCGAAGTATCGAGTTTAACATTAATAACACGGCAAAGAATAACTTGGCTTCTCCTACTACAGTAGGTATAAGTATGCAGAGCCATAGAGAGATTGAAATTATTTTAGTCATGGAGATATTTTCATTATAGTCGTTGCTATTACAGCAAAGCTTCGCAGTGCAAATGTGTGTGTGTGTGTATATATATATATATATATATATATATATATATATATATATATATATATATATATATATATATATATATATGGATGTCAACAAGGTGTTGGGATGAGGAAGAGTTCTCTCTCTCTCTCTGTAGCTAATGAAGGAATAATTCCGAAAGTTTCTACGTTTGTGATGTTTCTGTGTTTTAGTGTTCTTTTACGTGTGTCGCTTCGACATCCCCGGGGCCTCGCCAACCTGAAGTCGTCTGATTGGTGGGTGTTCACTGGGATTCCTCATCCCAACACCTTGTTGACATCCATATATCCATTTTACCTTTCCTTTTCCGTAAGCTGTTATATATATATATATATATATATATATATATATATATATATATATATATATATATATATATACATATAACGCGTATATAAATAATAAATTAATATATACGGATACATTTTTACAACTCGGCGACATACTCAGTAACGCGATTATCGAGTATTATCTCGGAATGAGACCGAAAACATGTCTATACCGCTATAAAACTGCTTCCGCATCGCATTTCAAGTGACATAGGGTCGAAACCGCTTTTTGGTAGGCGAATGTAGCGAGGCTAAAAAGGCGTTCTCTATAGGGGATGCGTCGTTCGGTGACCTCATACGGTGCATTGCCCCGAGGTGAGCGAAAGGAACAGCGTATGTGCCTCGTCTAAAAACTCAACATCCCCGCACCGAGAGATTTCGTTTCGTTTGAGTCCAGGAATGGATATAACAAACAACGCAGGATGGAAAATTGTGCATGCACGGTTTGATTTTTTTATAGGCGTACGGGTTAGCTATCATTCCCTGGGTAGAAAATCCGTACGGTCCCTCTCTATACTACCTAGCCACCACCTGCCTCGCGCCGTGGATGGCTACCTATAATATTTCGCGTAATAACAGTCGCATATCGGACTGATGTCAACTGTAAAAATAGTATGTGAATCTCCTACGGAATTTAATTTGAACGCGATATTTCCGAAATGATTAGATAGGCGAACAGGTTATCGACGAAGGTCATTTAGATTAACGCTTGATATATTATCATTAAGATATGAGAGGGTGACAGATTTTTTGATAAACCTGGGAAAAGGAGAAATGCTTCTCCTGAGTTAATGGATTAAAGTAATTCATTTACAAGACGTTGCTAACCAAAGCGTATCAGAAAGATTTAGAGGAGAGATACGGGATACATCTTCATCGGTCGATGACGAAGCGAAGAAAAATGCAGGAAAATAGATAATTCAATCCACAATTTCCTTTCCTCGGCGACAGTGTTCATGTTATGCGATAAGATTCTGATTGAGTGCTTGGACTATGGCTAAAGGAGAGTTCATCAAAGCTGTGTATTTAGAAGCAGTGATAATATGAATGTTTCAAAATATGGAATGTAATAGGAATATTTAAAGGTAGTATTTAATACAAAAAAGCGGTATTGTAGCAACAAGCATTCAAGTAATCTGGCAGACGCAACCTATTTCCGTAACTGTGCTGCAAAAACATAATAGAAGTTCGTAAAAAAATCCACTTGAGTCAATGAAAGATTAGCATGACGTTAATAGGGAAAAATTAGGATTGTTTCATTATTCATTGAGTGGAGAAACGGCATCCGAATTTCTAGGTGTCAGAATGAGGGAAAATGTTTAATTTGTTAGCACCCCTCAGCAAAATTACATAGAATAGAACAGTCCCACGCGAAAAGTAACCACGTAGAGGAAAATGAAAGCTTCTGGAACGAGAGTAAAATTCCGCGATTGTTCATCTGTACAGAAGAGCATCTCCAATATTTTTTGAGCATTTGTCCCCCTTTTTTTTAAATACGTCCAACTTCCAGAATCGTCTGATCAAAGTTAGAGAGACACAAAATACCTGATGCGGCCATCAATTCTTTAAATTATAAGTCTATTCCGTAATCGTTAATGGAATAATATAACGTTGAAGCGAAAAAAAACGAAGAATCGGCAGCCGCGCTGCAAAACAGCGCAACCCTCGTTATGTCGAATTCACGCGCATTTCTTTTTTTCCGTCGGAACGCCGCGTTCGACCGCCGTCCGCCGACCCATCGCGTTTGCCAACATCGGGGTCGAGAACCATTGGTATGCAGACACGTAAGAGCGAAGGTATCACAACACGTCAATTATTGTCGCATCCGCCATCGATTCAGTCGGCAGGATCTCTTTTTTTCCTTCTCGCGCTATCGATAAGGCCGGCTCGAGAATATTGCGTGCGATCGAATCCACTGACAAATTATTCCGGAGTGAATCGTCTGGTGGTGCGGATCTCCCTGATATCATTCCACCACCACCCCAAACTCCACCTCGAACTCCCCGAACACCAGTACCCTTTATAAACTCGACCTTCCGAGCAGATTCCCTTCGAACCCATCCCTACGGTCCCGATTACGCCCTACCAACCTTCCCCCCCCCCCCCCCCTCCACGCTCCGCAACTCTTTCACACTCCGCTAGACCTCCACAATTTACTCCTTACCCACCCCCCTCCACCCCTTAACGCCGTCGAATATCCCTTCAACATCATCCCCTCCCTTTCCACACCACCGAATCTCTTTCTCTCTATCTTTCCCTCTTTCTTTCTCCCTCTTCTTCCCATCCCGTCATTCCTAGCGCGGTGCGGAGGTGCGTCTGGAGGGGTAGTGGGTGGAGACTGCGCTCCCTCGTGGCCCTGCGGCTGATTACCATGCTGAACACATCTCCGACCTTCACACGCTCTCCGCCGGTAATTACAGCGGGCGACGGTGTTGCCACGTCACCACGTCCGAAGCGTGTGATTGTGTGCGTGAGGGAGGGAGAGAAGAGGGTGAGAGCGTGTGTGTGGGATGGGCGGAGACGGGGGTGGCAACGCGAGGGGGGGAAAGGGTTGAGGGAGATGGGGCGGAGGTATGTTGGCTGCGGCGTTGCCACGCTTCGCCTCTTGACCTGACGTAGATTGGCGGGGCGGGAGAGGGAGAAGGCAGTGGCGAGGCGTCGGAATGGTGTGAGGGGGAGGGATGATGTAGATTGAGAGATTGAAGGCGGGAGAGGGGTGAAAGGGAGGGGAGAGGAACGGCGGCGGCGGCGGTGGAAGTGCGTAGCGGGGGTCGGGGGGAGGGAGGGGGTAGAGAGTGTCTCGGGAGGCGCGAAGAGGGCCCTGGCGCCGGTGAGGACCAGGTCCCGCCTAGTGTTCGCTCTTAACTGGAACGTCACGGGCGTAGACGTGGCCTAATGCACCCCCACGCCCTTTTTGTCCCTCACCCCATTCCCCAACCCCAGCGCCTCTTTCTCCCCCTCCATCCCTCGCCTAATCACTTCCGCCACCCAAACCATTTTTGCGGAGAGAGGCGGCGGACTTACCCAGGTACACATACGCGCTCTCAGCCGCAGAGGGGAAAAAATTGTATTTTTTCCCTCCCTCTCGCTCACTTCCCCCCACTCCCTCCCGCTCACTCTCCCCCCACCCACGTTCACTCCCCCTCTCTTTCCAGACACCCCCACCCCTCAGGGGGTTCGCATCGGGGACCATCGCCAGGTAAAATGAACGATAAAATTGAAAGCGTTGTGGAAGGAGTGAAGAGGGTGATAGCCGCGTCGGGAGAGAATCATGGGTGTAAAAAAAGAGGGAGAGAAAGGAGTGTGTGTGTGTGTGTGTGTGTGTGTGTGAGAGAGAGGAGGAAGGCAAGAGCGGAGGGAGAGATTTTTTGAAGGATCACGCGTAAAGGTGTAGTATATACGCGCGCATAATTTTTTTTGCCGCGGCGAGAAATTAAGGCGACCAGAGAATGATCCTCCATCCGTTTGGGAGGGTGTGTTTTAAAGGGAAAAAGGTTTGTGCTTTGGAGTCGTGTGAGAGAGATTGGAGAGAGGAGACGGAGGGAGAAACGGGAGAGGCGTAGTTGGAATGAGGGATGCATGTGCGTGAGTTATGAGGGAAGTGGAGAGGTATATGTGAAGGGAGGAGGCAAAGCTTCCACGTCGTGGCAGTATTAGTGCTTGAGGGCGTGTCAGCCACATTGGTCATTAACGCCCGGGAGAAAAAAAAACGCCATCCAGAACGCTAATGATAGAAACCGCGTTTAATTGTGGGCGTTGAAATTTTTAAATTTTGCCAAAAAAACGGACGCGAGTTTTTTTAGGAGGGGGAAACGTTTGCGGAGTTTGCGAAACTAACGCGAATGTTTTCTCTATGCGACATCCGACCTTAATTACGCCCGGTATTATTTTTTTGGGGGAGGTTTATTCGAGCTCGTCTCGTTCCGATCGATGAAGGAAAAGGCGCGCGTCGGTATTTTGAAAAGTTGCCGATGCGTGGCTGAATATTTCGGCGGTTTATTGGAGCGCGTCCCCTATAGCATAGCTCCGAAGCCGACCGATGTCCAACTAATAACACCACCCAATACGGCTGGGGAATCCGTAGTTAACGTGGCCGACGCATTGGCGCCACCGTCGGATAACCACGTTTTTATTATACGTCCGTTTTACGACCCATATTTTACTCCTTTGATCGATTGCGCGAGTCTTGCTCGGAACGCGCGAAGTTATATTGTTTTCTCTATCTGGAGGCAAAAAGGAGATTAACGAGGGACTTGAAATGCTGCTTCAGAACAACGGATGTCGTTACCGATGTAAACAGTAAATATGGCGGAATGTTTAATGCAGCGTGAAGCTCTGAAGGGTCTACAGTAGAATAATCGCGTATAATAAGGGGTGCCAAGGATTGAGAAGAGGGAAGAGCACGAATATACATCGTGCGGGAAACGTTTAAGCGCGGATGCACGCATTGACTTTAGTCGTCTCCCTTTTTTTTAATAAAAGATGCGGGGAGGATAGCTACAATGTTTTATCCACGTGACTGCACACTTGCATTGTTTCGAGATTCCACATTCCTTTAATGAAGCTGTAATTGCAGGATGCCGGCGTAATTGTTTTAGAATCGATCGATACGTTAAGCTCGGTATTCATGGGCTACATGAAGCGCGGCCATTAATTTCAGCTAAATATTCCAGAAATAATCTTCTCTTCATTTGTGAGACAAACCGGAACGCGTCCAACGTTTATGAAACTGATTTACCGCGTTCTTTAACGATTGTTGTGTTTCAACAAGAACTTCTCTTCTAGATGGGGGATAGGTGGTGTTAAATTTTAATATCCGAGTTTTTAATAAGTTAGAATTATATCGACAGAATTAATCGGGGTAAATATGGCGAGAGTTCGCTAAATCTCAAATCGTTCGCGTTGCACTTTTCATCTGTTTTTTATTCAATTAACGGCCGCCACAACGCTGGCACCAGCATAACGAGCCTTCCGCGGCGAAATTCCTGCCATTGGTTTAGCGAGCGATTCTTTCGTGAGCTGCTAGCGCTCGTCCTTTCTCACTCACGTAAAAGGCCTCCTTCACTCGACCATCCTCCCCAAACCCTTCAAATCCCACGGAATTCCAGGGTTAATGAGGGTAAACCGCGAGTTGAGCCTGCTTGCATTTCCACCCAGCTAGCAATTTAGCTTTGGGTTTCAACTGTAAGGGGACATAAAAACCGGTGGACGTGTTTTATCTAAAAAATATGATCCGAAAATTTCACACGTGCACCGGGTACAATACTTGATATACGAAGCTTTTTCTTTCTGCCTACTAGCTTTTATCAACGGACAATAGGATCACTTTAACTTCTTAGAAGATATAGAGCGTGCCCTGATTGTGAGCCGCCGTAAAGAGCGACGTTTTTCTTGGGATATCCGAGTACCGTGAATGCAAATGGGGCAGAAGACTTGCAATGCGACGCCCCTCTCAGTTGTCACCGCGAGACATCCAGCGCATCGCACGCGCAGAATTATAAATGGAACGCTTAAACGTCCATTACGCAGACAGGAGGGCACAAAGGACAATGTCAAAACTACACCCAAGCTTGACCTTTCGTAGTTTATCAATTCGCTTTCAACTCAATGGACGTTTCAGAAGATTATTTTGGGCGGTCAAATCGGGGAGGGGTGAGAAGAAATTATCTCTAGACTCGATATTTCGAAAATAAAATCGGAAGATAATTTATTTTTACGCGACGCAATCCCGCTATATTATCGTGGAACAGCTAAACAAAAAAATCGCCGTCAAAAGGATATGAATGACGGAACTGCTTGCCGGGAGGAGAGGCCGGCACGACCTATTAGGATGCAATTAAACATCGCCGAGCTCTGTATTCACGCAGAACTTATATGCAGGTAGCCGCGGAGTTTGATGAGCTGCGCATGCGTAAAAACAAGCGGCGACCTTGTGACAAAGGCGTGTTTGTGCACTGGGGTGGTGGAGGCCAGGGGTGGTCCGATGGGGAAAAAAAACACGGCTGGACCAAATTGAGACGAGGGTTGAATAATATGGAGCGTGGGAGTATGAAAAGAAGTGAGTTGCTAGGGCGTGGGGAGTTGACTCGTTTTTTTTTAAAGCGCAAAGCAGTCTTACGAAATCTTTTGATACAGCCCGAACCATTTGTGAGAGAATTCGCCGCGCCTCCTAACTACAGGGACCAAGTTAAATGCAATGATTTATGGTTTTTCTGTCACGTAAAAAATAGCTATAAAATAGTATATATATGCACGCTTCCCACCGTTACGCCATTATTACCTCGATCATTATCGAATGCGCGTCAGTAAACGTATAAAAAATCTTAGCTGTGGCTGAAAAGATTGAGGAATTTTTTATCGGAGTCTTAAAATAAAATGTATCGATCAACTTCATTTTCGGTTCCCTACGAATGATTTCGATTAGCGTTTTACGCGAAACACTTTGCCTGGGCAAAACTTAACTCTATCTCTCTGTAAGTTGGGCTATTACACAAATATGGACCTAGAATTACGTATATTCCTGCATAAAAGTGACTCATCCAGGCTAATAAAGTACATTATTTTCCGGATTAAAGGACGACCTCGAATATAAGACGATTCCCCTTTACACGAGCTAATTTTGAGGAAAAATGTTTCATAAGGCATTCCAAAGCAAATGAACTCTAAACAAGATTATTGGAGTTATTTTTTAATTAAATCCCTAAATAATGGCGTCACAACGTGCAGTTTAAAGATAAACGCGATTTAAACCTTGTTATACTAGTCATAATCACTGTCACCATTTCTTATTTATTTATTTCTTTGTTAGCGACTATAGGACGACCCCAAAACTTCGATTGAAAAAAGTAAAAAGACGTCGTCTTATAGCCGAGTAAATACAGTAAAAAGTTACTTGAAGTAACTCTAAGAGTAACCGCCAAAAACTTTGTTTTTTGTATTACTCCGTTGGAAAAAATACAAAATAAAATGTACTACGCAAAACGCATTGTTGGATAAAATCAATTCTTTTTTAAGAGAAACCTGAGACGGAGCAAAAAAATTA
Source organism: Tanypteryx hageni (assembly GCA_028673005.1). Taxonomy (NCBI): domain Eukaryota; kingdom Metazoa; phylum Arthropoda; class Insecta; order Odonata; family Petaluridae; genus Tanypteryx; species Tanypteryx hageni. Next base: position 54,315,106 of record CM054120.1, on the reverse strand, counting down.
CTAATAATTTATCGTATGAAGCGAGAACACACATATCCCACTCTTCGTAAGTTAATGTTCATAGCCTTCCTACAGGCATCTCGCTTAAATGTCTAGCGGGACATCGATTAGACACGAATTAAATGGGAAGGGACAGCAGAAACTCGAGGAAGTGAAGAGTGACTAGAACCGCGGGAAGGGAGGATTAGTAGCTTCATTCTTAAATACAGTTCTTCCAATATTCGGACTCGGTTGGCTTCCCAGTCGCTATGCGGTGGCGTCAACCATCGTTTATAAAGAAAAAAGCGAAAAATCGATGTTTTTAACCAACTTTGATAAAAACCGTATTTCGAAAATATTTATCAGACGTATCCAATAGCGTCTGTCTTAACACAACTCTAAACATTAAGGGGAAGGGGGACGGAAACGTTGATTCAATTAACCTCAGTTGAAAAAAAGAACGAATGAATATGCTCGGTGGAACTTCTCTGCGGGACGGTAAGAATGGATGGATAGATAGATAGATAGATAGATAGATAATCGTCTTGATTCGGGCGAAATTTGGACCATAAGGTCCATTCTTACATTTAACCCTTCGTCAATATCATGAATATTAAAAATTAAAGTATTAAAATAAAGAGTATATAAAATATACAAAACAAAAAGATATAAGTGAAGACAGATTTAAGTTTGTGGGGAAAACCTAGGTAAAAACAGATTTGTTCTTCCTAGTAAAACCGACGCAGGAAAACACCCACAGAGAAGGGAGGTGTGAAAAACCTGCGAAAACCCTACTCTTTCAAAACATTCCTTTTTGGCGAATACTATTCAAATAGTGCTTCAGTTTTATGAAGGACACAGGAAATACATCGTATCCTGCGGTGGTTCCTCTCTTCCTGGGTTCGGCTGGGATTCCGTTAATTTTCGGACATACATCACGCCCATGTTCCTCTTACGTGATGCGGTCCGCGGAGGATGAAGTGATAATTGGCAGAATATTAAAACAGGAAGTCCTTTCTTACAAACCCCTCCTCCCTCTGCCTTTCAATTCCCTGCAAAAATCCATACGTTTCTTCCCCTTCGTTCTCTCATCACGAATTTCGTCCCTCAAAATACATCCCACACCTTTAACTTTGCCTGCGCTCCTAAAATTCCAACTAAAAACTCCCTAACGCGCTACATTCTCTTCCTCTCCTCTTTATTTCTACATCTTTCTCCGTATCCGTCATTTTCCCATTTACCCTCTTCCATTCTCTCCATTTTACTTTCTTTTTAACCGCTAATATGGCGCTATGGTATTAACTTCAATGTTGTGAGTTGGACGAGAGATATCCTCTCAAATAGAAGACAAATAGTTGCTGTAGAAGTGCTCACACCACGTTAAAGTGGAGTCCGGTGTTCCACAGGGAAATGCCTTAGGCCCTTTGCTATTCTTGATACGCGTCAACTATATCTGCTAATTAGTTGGCAGCAAAATTACCCTCTAGGAGGACGGCGCCGTCCTGTGTAGAGATATAAACGTTCAGGATTACCATCTGCATCTGAAAATCACTTAAAAGCTATTTTTGCGTGGTGCAAAGAATGGCAACTAAAAATTAACCTTCGTAAATTCTGTCATAAATTTCTGGAAAGGCAAAAAAGTGATAGATATCAGGTTTAAAATCGATGGATTACATATTCCAGCAGCTCACTCTGTTAAATATCTCGGAGTCACTATTTTTCATCTTATGGTTATCGGCCTAGTCTTCATAGGCAAAAGAGTATGGGACAGTACCAATCATTGGTTATACCACTAGTCGAATACGCTTCAAGTACGTGGGAAAGGAAGGAAGGCCACATCCTTGAGTTAGTAGAAGTCCATCGCAGAGCAGCTATATTCGAGAAACATGTATATTAATGCAAACAAAGCGTTACCTCAATATTAAAGAACTTGAATTGTGTATCGCTGGAAAAGACGCGATAGAATGCCAGGTTGAGGCATTTTGAAAAGTATAGGTCGGAAAATGAAGCTGAGGAGGTTGTAGGAATAGTTGAAACACCATCATACAAATTCGAGACACGATCACGACGTTAAAATACGTGAGATAGGATGCTGGGCAGAGCGATACAGACATGAGACTTGTTTTTTTTCCTAAGGAAATTACAGATAACAATAGGAGTCAAACCTGAATGCGGAAACTGTTAGGGACATATCGCAACATTGCACCCTCTGCCATTCATTTTTTTGGCGAATTGTATGGTATCATGTCGATGCAGTTAACGAGCACTTTATAAAAACTGCTTGAGTTAATTATTTTCAATAGATTCTTTGACTACTGGCTGATGGCTAAATTGTGACGGCTTTTTCATACCTATCGTTCCAGATTCTATAAATTGATTTTTTTTCATATCCTCTTAATCAATCCATTTATGTCACATTATTTTTTCAATAACGGGAAATTATATACTTGAAATCATCAATTTTTTGGACTAAATTGTTTCCTCTTCAGGAGCTAGGTTTATTTTTCTGGTTCACATCCTCACTAGTTTCTCTCATTCACCCTCCCATGTCTGTTTCGTCGGTTCTTTCTCTGCCATTAAATTACTACCCATATCTGTCCTTTTTCCCGTCTTTATCACCACTTCAACATTTCCTGACAGCTATTTACGCTCGTTTTGGCCTTTGTTTTACAACCATTCCTCAATAGACCTGCCCCGGCTATCATTCCCTACTCTTACATTCTGGCACTGGTCGTAATCCTTACTTTTTCATCTTCTATTTCTTATTTCTCATCTCTTTTCTCTCTCTTTCTCTCCATCATTTTCCCCTCACGTCCTCATTTGAACGTTTTCATCGCTTTACCGGTTTTTTCTCTTTACTTCTCAGCCGTCCTGTTTATTTCATCCCTTTACGTTCCTTCCCCTTATCAATGTCTTCATCTATCCAACTCGCGCAGTTTCCTCCCTTGTAAAAGTAGTCTGGAAAAACCTTTTTGAAGAAATACATTCGGATTAAACATATTCCTTCCTCCGCCTTTGACTCTCTTCTTCCCGCCCCCTCTCCTTTCCGCGCGTCTTTCCCTCTTAACCTCCGCCCAACATCTTGAATGCAGATGAAGCCTCTTTTGAAACGTCTTACTTTCAACCAGCTACTCTAAATTGACTTCCATCGTAAACTTAACGCTGATCAAGCGAGTTTGTAATGTTAATCTCAGTCGAGGGATGGGACTATGATGGCCTGTTCCTCTGAGAGAGCCACCTCACGACGTCTCTGTGAACTCGTTGCATGCCAAAGTGTAGATACAATATTTCTCGAAGGGTGTGTGCGCGTGTGTGATTGCGTGGGGTGGGGGGTGTCTTTTGCCAATACCTACCACTCCCACATTCCTCTTTTATTGCCAGCAAGGTCTCAACACGCCCATTCCACCTTCAGCGGAAGAACAACCGCATTCAGGTAGCCGCTCACATCCATCGGAGTCTTAAATCGGTCGGAATAGAATTAGCCGATGTCCGGAATAAAATTGAAGCATTTCGCTTCTCGTTTGCGGCGGAACTCGTCGAAGGGATCGGTGAACTAAAGTTATCCGAGTTCGCCGACGTGCGTTAGTGTTTCGAAGGGACTTGTATTTAAAAGAGAAGGAAAGTAAAGCGCGCGCTTTTCGAGACATTATAATATATCGGGCTGCATTTACGAATAACGACTCGCACGGTACGAAAGCGCTTCGGAAATGCAATGAATCCACTATATAAAAGCGACTTGGTGGTGGTGGTCGGTGGGTGAGACGATAGCCTTGGCACTAGAGCGGGCAAGAAATTCAGTTATTTGGTGGTGGTGGGTGGGATAAAATTTGATTCGCCGAAAGCGTCCGATTTAGCCCGGGAAACGCTGGGTAACCTTTTCTAGTATGAAATACAAGTTATTGGTTGGAATTATTCGAGGAATATTTATGTAAATTCTATCTCACTCATCATGGTAATTAGATTACATATATTTCGGAGCGCCGAAATGTCCAAACTGAATTCAGTCTTGTGCATTTTATGAACGATTATTGTCCTATTGCTATTCCTACAGATCTTACCATTTTATTATTATTCTAGCTCCTGCATTGCCAAATAATTCACGAAAGAGGAGATAAATTATCAGTCTATAAAGTGGGATAAAATTAACAATTGACATTCGTACATTGTCACGATACGGAGAAGCAATTTAATTATTATTTCGGCAAATTTATTAAAGGAAACATAGGTCTTAAATTGCTTGCAAATATTTCAACGCTTCATAAATGGAATTTAAATACATTTCGCGACTTAAATTATAAAATGTACTATATTCGATTAAAAATTTTTTAAAAATTATCCTTGGGCATATTCTTAAGACTATGCAAACTACTACTATTTTCACGAAATGAATGTTGACAAGACTAATACTGAAATCGCTTAATTTGAAATATCAGACGGTTCAACGCAACGACACATCTGTAGTAAAAGCTAATTTAAAGTTATCGATTTCCATAAAACAGGCAAAAAAGAATATATAGTAGGCTCCTTATTTCGACGCTCGTGGAATATTTTATACGTCAAAGTATACACTTCATTTTGCTGATTCCACAAAGGGATCACTGAAGCTTCGCGTGCGTCTAAAAAATATACTAGGCAATTCCATGGAAACGTAAGTGGCAGAGGGTTTTATCTCTTACTATCAAGCTAAAGCATGTGTTGACAGGCTATGTAATGAATGTATGATACGGATAACTCTTAAAGTCATTAAGCGGACGTGGAATGCGTGTTTCAGCAATTAACCTACCGATCTTTCAAATAAAACATGTTAAAATTTAGTACGTAACCGTCGCATACATATATTAGTAAACTGTTATCTATATTATGCTTTTTTAAAATCCATATATTTATTTACAAATACGGTAGCAAAATAATAACATGCGACTAAGTTGATACATTCCTGTTAAAGTGATATCCAATAGCTCTTTGTTTTTGCAACACTGGGCAAATTAATTTACCAAAAATTACAAATTTTCGTTGCGCTTTATTACGTGATATGCTTCCGAAAGAATTTTAAAGATCGAGAGATATATGCGTCCATTTAAAAGCGCACAACAAGTGATAATTACACTTCAAGTGACAATTAATTCTCGCTTATAATGACATATTATTGGTATTTTTGCATCCCAAGGATGGAATTGGCCAAAGAGACATTAGTGGCACAATGATAAGCTATGTCATTAGCGTTCCCGCTTGGCAATTGCCTAAACACGTCTTCAAACACCGTAGATTAACTAACCACGATCCACGTGGATAATATTAAACGTCACCGTTTGCTGTTAAATGCTAAAAGGGAGAAATGTCATGCGAAATATATACAATTGTGCGTAAAAATTGATTCAAACGATAGTTATTTGTAAATAATTCATTAATTCACTGAATTATATTTTTCTATTCAATGACGACTACATATATTTCTCATGGTAGGAAAAATACGATATCACGAGCAAAATCATAAATTTCAGAACGATTTTTATTACTTATTTATTAGCTTTTAACTAAAATTCTGGATAAAAATATGAACGATGAAATATTTCAACAGGAAAAAAAAAAAAATTCATTTGAAAGATCATTACCAGGTAAACTAACAGTAACTTAGCGCAGACACGCACGTAATTATTTATGATTTTGTGGGAAAACAATAAATAAAACAGCCACCAATATTTGATTAAGCTCTCAATGAAAATCAAATATTAAAACGAAAACATTTGCATAATACGAACATATGTAATTTGCAAAGCTAAACTAAGAATTTGTCACCTTCAGGTAATGTCAAATTTCTTGATATTTCCACAGTTTCAAAAAGCGCGTTGAAACCTATTTCGCTACGTATAGTCACGTGTTAAGCACTGGAGTAAAACAAATTAAAGTCGGATATTGGAATGCTAAGTAGGCTAATCGCATTGGACCGAAAATTAAAATCTTTTGATCCTCGAGGAGTAAAAGCCCAAAGAGACTGACATAATTTCTTGCTGTGTAGCTCGGACGGGAATCGATATTGCGAAAAGTACCGAATAAATCAATCGAAATAATATTATAAAAATTACGTCGATAATAGCTTTTAAAAAATGAATGTTATGTTCTAAGCAATTGGTTCGATTCGCTACTTTTCTATACAAAAAAATACTCCGAGTTGGTGCAAAAATGGTCGCAACAGGGAAAGGGGCGAGAAAGCTATAACGTTTTTCCATCAGCTATTTCTATAGTACGATTTCAACTTACGCTTTTCACCGTCTCTCGTTATGGAATAGACTTTTCAACCAAGATGAATGGCATTCACTTACCTGAAAAGAGAAAGGAGAGAAAAGCAGTGAGAAATGTGGAAAAATTACAATACACTACAGTAGACATAATTATAAAACTCCACAATGGGGTGAAAAAACGGCTTCAAACTAATGGTTCCACTGGTAACAGTCGATGACTTGCAACAAAAGTACACAAACCAATTAACTTTTTCTATCTTTGAAAAGACATAAAAGGATAGAAAATTCGAATTCCACCAGAGAAAGCGAGGCAAAGTTCATACAGCTCTAAATATATTTTTTGGTTGTACGGTCGACTTCGATCTTCTATTAAACTGATATTTTTTTCTTCACCTTACAACTGCAAATGTCAGTCCGTGAAATCGAGATTTTGCAACATATATTTTACGACGCATTGATCAAAAGGGCAAAATAATAAAATTTATACACAGGATTATCGCGAAACTAAATGTTAAAATAAAATGAACACTGCGTTAGTTACAAAAATATTCAGCAGGTTCGCTGATACGAACGTCACATTTCAGCGAATTTTATCAAAGCAGGATCCGAAAGAAGGTAACATTTATCTCTCGTCACCAAGAAATGTTAAAAACTAATAGAAAATTTTTTAAAAAGATTATTATGTGAAAATGTACCGGCTTTATAGCCTACAATTACTCAACGGCCACCTATGTAATTTTGAAGGAATTCTGTTTTTATTTAGCGCGTTAGAACATTGTCATCGCTTTTTGTCGAAGCTAACGTTTGATGATAAAATCAATTATTGCGAAAATTCATATGACTAATGCAACATAACTAAAAGGAGAATGTCCCCTCCAATATTTCAGTTTTTGGCCTAACTTGTCAAAGAATATCGAACCTATGAAACGCAAGCCTTTAGTGAATTTTCTTGGTATGCTACGTGCGAATATTTTACCATTGTAAGCAGTAATTATCCAACGTAAAAAATTTCTAAACGAATGTATGCATTCATAATATAGTATGCCCTTTAACAGAGGTTTTCGAACCGTAACCCGCGATAGCTAGATGAGGTTCCGTGAAAACGAATGAAAGAAAATGAGGTCCGATATGTTTGTTGGTTGGTTGTTGGTTAGGGTTTCGGAAAAAAATATTTTTAATATAAGGGTTCCGTGACTTCAGAAACTTTACCATACTCTACCATAGAAGGGAATTAGAAGTCCTATCGTTTTACTGAAATTAGCGCTAACGAATGTGACTATAATTTACCTCAAAAGTGCCATTTTTCATGTAAGTTCTGTTGTATTTTTCTGACAAAACAGTAGGAATACATATGTTGCTAGGATGATTATCAAATTTAAATTAATCGAAAAATACATTTAAAATTACGTTGCAGCGAGGTTTCCCTCGATAAAACATACATCAAACTCCGTAATCATAGTTTACCGAAGAATGGGTGACTAATATAAGTAAAAGTACATTTTTATATTAATTATACGTTAGAAAAAATTGATTATTGAGGATAAAAATATATTTCGCTGCATTTTTACGACTTGACTGGCAAACGGAATCGTAAAGCCTCCTTATCTCTGCACGAGACTGTTTTTTAAAAATCTCGTGACCGCATAATTCGATTAATATTAATAACGACGCCGAAAAAATTTACCCCATCCTGCTTTTTATAAAAAATCACGAGAAAACCGACTCCGGAAAATGACGAGAATAAGTAGAGCAGATTATTCACGTGTAGAGTATTTCCTACGCGAGCACGACGAGACGAAGGAACCAGGGGTTGCACATTAGATAGATAGGATTGAGTGGTTCGAAGAGGGCGTAGTCGGAGTAAAGGGGTTTTTTATGAGAGGCGAAGGGATAAGAGGGTAGTAGTACACGATGGAGAGAGAGAGAGGATTGAGTCGGCGGAGAGCGTGTAGAGTTCGTGTGAACGTGGAAGGGACGAGAACCGAGGGAGTATGAGCTAAAGCGAAAGGAAGTCTCCCTCTACACCCTTCACATTGTTCTCCTCTACATCACCGACGACGAGGCCATTTTTAAACCGATAATCGGAGCAAAACGAATTCCTTCTTCAAGGAGTGATTCTATAGTGAAAGAAGGGATAGTCTAGGTGAGGCGAGGAGAACAGAGAGGAGGAAGTTAGGAGAGGGAGATAGTGGAGTGGGAGATAAAGCTGGAGAGAGAGTGTGTGGAGGAGATGACGGTGGAGAAACCTGGAGTGGAGAGGAATAGGCGAAGAGAGAGGGGTGAGGGGAGGAAACTATAGTAAGAGGGTTGCGGAGACGGAAGGTGAAGGAGTGATAGGGGGACGTTAGGTTAGGGGAGGAGAGGGAGGAGGCGTAAGTAAGGAGGAGGTTAGGGTGGAGGAGACCATTGAATTAGACCAGGGGTGCACAACATATGGCCCTCCGACACATTTTGTGTGGCCCGGCAGTATTTAATTAAGCTGGTGCTTACCTTTTTTCCGTAAAAATATAAGTAAAATTTGTTATGGATATTTATCGCATGTGTCAAAAAACATTCTCTCTTATGAAAATAAACAAAGCTCCATTACGTTTAGTACTGACAGATCGGAGTTTAAGAGACATTCTAAGAACACCAGCATTACTCCGGATATAAGTGGAATGGCGAGAGAGAAAAACGGTGAAACCTCTCCAATTGTATAGGTAAATTATAGTTGTCCGTCACCTCATTTTTGTCGCATAAAAACTGAATGTAAAAGTTGTTACGGTAATTACTGAATTTATAATAGTGCAGTACTAAAATTTTTTAGGTACAAAACTTTCATAGCGTGGCCCGCCTGGATCCAATCAAGGTCGATTTTCGCCCGTGTTAACTTTTGACATGTGCACCTCTGAAACAGTGTTGCCACCTAATTTTAAGAATTTGGGGGCTAGATATCATCTACTTGGTGGCTAGAAAGTAGCTAGAAAATATAATTACTAAATGATATTCATGACTGCGTAAGGAAGCTAATCAAAAGGTGTCTCCATATAATAAGAGTATTGTTTTTGTGCATTGCATATAACCACGCTATTTTTTAAGCTCTTATTGTCCTTTATACACTAAAAAGAAGATGGAACTTTCATCTGAACCAATTTCTATGAGTAATTAAAAAGACATTTTAAAAGTCATTTTTCCCAATAACTACTCCATTTATCCCCCATAATAATTGCATGGGAGGTGTCTAGCAGGCAGTGACGGATCCAAGGGAGGGGCGATGGGGGCAATCGCCCTCTCCTTGGAGGACCCCATTGCCCTCCACTAGGTGCATTCTTAAATTCATTCCGCGCAACATCCATTGTTTCTACACCGAAGATTAAGACTGTATGACAAGGGAAAGAAAGATTCTGATGGGGTAGGGATTTTCAAAATGTACGGTTGTCGGAAGAGGAGGAATCAAGATGGATCGCCCCCTCCTTGGGAAGGTTCTGGATCCGCCCCTGCTAGTAGGGCATACTCCAAAGTTTAACTCGTAGAAAAATGTCGTAATTATCTGCTATCGCAGACTTTTTTGGTGATTTCCTCTGTCCGAATAAATCTTTTAATCTATAGATACATTACAAGAGTACGACGGTAGTTGATTCATCATCATCATAGGTAGTCTGGCTGTCCTTAGACAGGTCCGTGATTATTCATGGTTAAACCTGGTTCTCCACATACTCCTATTTTCCGCTGTCCTCTTCATATCTTGATAACTCTCTTTCCCTTTCAAATCGTTGATTGTGTACATAATATTAAAAAGGGACGCATTCTTGGGGTTGTCTATAAGGAATGGATGCGGATAAAGAGCATTTTGACGGTTAAATCTAACAAAAATTTATCTTAGATTACATATTTCCATCTTAGACAGAATTATTTTGGGTAGTCGCAATAAATAACTAGACTTTTTTTATCGATTCGCTAGTTTTTTTAGGAAGTCGCTAGGGTCATTTTTTAGGAGCTAGTGTGAATATAAAGTAGCTGGATCTAGCAAACAAATTCGCTAGATTGGCAACACTGCTCTGAATTAGATGATACGAGGAGAGATTGGGTTGAGGAGGCGGACGATGGGAAGGAGGGCGGAAAGAAGGCGGAAGTTCGAGTGGGTGGGACGAGGGTGACGTGCGGCTCCGAAGGGAGGGTCTCGGGGGTGGAGGCGTGGGTCCAGTTCACATGAGCCTAACGAGTAATGATGTACGATTGACGATGATTCACTTCCCGATTGCGAGATACTGTATCCATTCGTTGGCGTCGACGCATTAAGACGACGTCGCCGTCACTGACTTTCCTCGGCGACGTCGGCATTTTCCGTTACGCACTAGTCTGATTTCTATATTCCGGCCATCTACCGAACGGTTTTAAGAACCGCTCGAAAATGAGAAAATATCGATCGAAGTTAATTCTCAACCGTGATCCGATAAATTCTTCACAAATTTGCATCGATCGTAAAATAATAATACATGGATTAAGATGCAAGAAAATAACCGCCATGCGGTCAAAATGGCGGAAAGTAGGAGGGTGCGTACTTTGCAAGATGAAATCTACGCTGAAAAAGCGGTAGATATAGAGGACGATTCTGAAAATTTAATGGTAGAAGTTAATGGTGTTGAAACGATTGGTTTAATGGCAAATCAAATGAGTGAAAATTGATAGAGCCGTGGCGTTGAACATCACTGGCCCAAAATTCCATGACAATTATTATGTTAAAAATAAATGATAAAAATTTCCACTGCCTAGCTCCAATAATTTATTCGCAATGAGTTTTTAAATACAATCTTGCTCTTCAGTGATACTGAACTTGTATAATCTGCCAGAACTAGAACTTTAAACAACCAGCGTGCCGCATAAAACGCTAGTCTTGAGAAAAAGAGGCAAATCGAAGGTATGCGTTAGTGATTATGTGATAACAATAACCTTCGACAGTTCATCTTTTAAATTTGAAAATGGTGTTCCAAGAAATATCCGCACAAATATTTCATTAAACGCAGTTTTGGAGCCTTTGTCCTGAATAAGAGGAATAGGCGCTTCTTTTTTCAAGCACTTATTCTTTAATTTAACAAATACGGTAATCAAATGGCAGGAGGTTAGACGAGCTTCGAAATCACTTTGGACAGAGATGATTTAAATCAGTAATATAAATTACATAATTATATATATATATATATATAATTAATATAACGTATGTGTATTCGGTGATGGACTTAAAATCACCAACTTACCTGAAGATATTCCAATACTGCCCGTGAATCTTATTTATAAATAAGCTATTTAAAAACTTGTCATGCATTCAAGATATGATCCTACACAAAACCCATCTGATAGACCAAATTGCGTAGGCGACCTTCGAGTTTTTTTATTTATCGTTTCAATTTATCGAAACATATAACAGATACAAATCTATAGTCATCTCCTCAGTGTTATTCTTCATCAACAGAACAAAAGAGAATTTTTAAAGGACATGGACGCTAAAATATACGAAGCTTGGACAAACAAAGGAGTCACCATTTGGTAAGCTTGACGCATCCCAACTCTTTGCGCAGAATTACAAGCGACGAAAAGAGGAATTAGCGGGGATTTCTAAAATTCCATCGCATGAAGCAATAAGCGGCTTTCCTCGGATACAATAGCCGAGGAATCCTTCCGATGGCGTCAAAATACGCAAATCGAATCTTAAAACACTTCCTAGAAAAAAACAGAATCGCTTTCCCCTACCCCCACTCATCCCCGTAAATTTTCACTTACGAAACCCTCCCACTTTTATGCCGTGGCAGCCGCTCAATGGCATACTCAATCACGCACCATCAATCCGCTTACTCCGCCAGCATTTTAAATAAGCCCGAGACGTATTCGGTGTACCGCAAGGCTCGGTCTCTGTGCGGCATAGCGGAATCACCCACCTCTTGACCGGGATACGGAGGCATCGCCTCCGGGGGAAAGTCCTCACCGCGGGAAAATTCGTCTCACGGAAAAACTTGTCACAGTGGGAACATTCCTCGCAAATACGTCCCTTACATCTTCCAGGTATAAGGTTCGGTTTTAAGATGAGTGTGCACTTCCGCGACTGATTCTTTCCTTTGCCAGGAAAGATGCGCCTCTCTTTTTCTTTATTTCTGCATTTGGAAAGGCGGTGCGACGCGGATACGGTTTCGGAGCGAAGTTCTTGTCGTCGAAGCGGCATACCGTGTGTTTTCCACCAGGAAATGACTTTTCGCAGATAAGAATCGAAACGGTTGGGATATGAGTCACTTCCAAAGCTCCTCCGATGCGCAAATTTTGCTTCGATGTTCTGGTTAAAGCTTTCAAAAGAACTGACAAGCATGGAAAATTTAGCCTGCGGAAAACCGTCTTAAGTTTCATAGGAAAAGCGTTGAATGTGCCACTTCCTGGGGGGGGGGGCGTTTGAACATCGAACGAAATTATTAGTAACAACGTTTTGAATTAATAATTTGCGTAAGTTTCTGCCGCTTAACCGAAATTTAAGATTGCAAAAAATCGGCTTGCTAGCTCAGTGCTGTCTAAAATTCTAACGGAAATAGTCGTGATTTATATAAATGCTGGGTTCAATCCAAGTACTGTCGCGTTCAGAGCAACTTCGATCGTCATTTATATACATCAAAACACGTAAATTAATTCACTCTTCAATCATTTATGGGCATCTTCTTCTTTAGATATATTTCTTTGAATGCTATTTTTACCTCTTTCATTTCCTCGCCCTTTTTGGCGTAATCAAGTCGACTTGTGACCGTGGCTCCATCTCCTCCCTATCCTCGTGTTTTCAGACCTCTCCTTATCTTCTTCCTCCCTTGTATTCTCTATCCATTTCCACACACCCTGTGTACACTCCTTCCATGTTATTCTCGGCCTCTCTCGTCCAAACTTCACGCACTTCTCCCTTCACTTGTTTTTCTTCCCTATCTTCGGTCGTTCTGCCTACATCGCCCCAACTTTTCGTTGGCCCCCACGCCTATTTTATTTATTTTCTCGATAAATAGTTTATCTTAGCTCGCTCCTTTCATTCATTCATCTGTTCCATTTTCGTTTTCTCCCCCAGATGGATAGAGAGTTTTATGTTCGTGCTGTGATTCGTTCTAATCCAAATTCGACGAACATGAAGACTCCTCTGCTAAAGTGAGATTTGTCTGATTTGTAATATTTCTACATTTGGATTATTTTTGAACAGATACATCTACACGTAACCCAGTAATTAATGAAATTGAGGTGCGATGCACTTAAATATAATTACAGCACAAGAGCTATGCTACAGCTTTTAATACATTTAAATACTTCTCAACTTCTTTTTTATCGAATACAGATTGTAATTGTCTTTTCAGATCTTCTTACGCCCGGAGGTACTATTTAAACTCAATTAATGTGACTTCTACAAATATTTATTTTTATTATTCTGGGGCATGAGTTTCAAATACGAATAATATTACTGAACATGAAGCCCTAATCGGAATGGAAAGGAAGTAACAGATACATATAATTTCCAAGTTAATCAGGCGACTTTGTGCATTTAAACCACCATAATATATGTGTAATTTATGCTAACCACCACGAATAATTTCACGAACAGAAAAAGGCACGTACGATGAATTTACTAATCCCTCACGGTCGTAAGTACGACTATTCTTATCTCGGATGACACATTCACCAAAATTTGGACTGTTGTACGTTGACCCCTCAGGACCGTCCCCTGAAAACGCTGCCAGTGTTATTCCTAAGGACCTGCCAGTGCGTGTAAGCCGGCAACATCCGCGGAAATTCCGACGAAAACTACCTGTAGTCTCCGGAATCGTTATAATGAGCCAGGTTTCCTTTACAGAAATATCCCTCAAAGGGTCGATCTTAACCTTTAGGGACGTACAAAACCAAACATATTTCTATAATTCTCCGGATTAACGGTCGTTATCTTCCCATTAGCATTTACGGGGTTTTCGCCACCACGTCGTGGTTTTTAAAACCGCGCTCCCCGTCGAGAAAAGTAAGTGGCGTCTAGAGGAGTGCGTGGAGGAAGGAAAGAAGGAGTGGGTTTCCCTCTGGGTGGCGGTGGGAAAAATCCTGGGCACCAAAGGCACAATCCGTCAACTACCCGTGCGGGAGAAGGGGTGGGTGGGGCGAGAGGATGGAGGGAGAGCTAAAAATGGGCGGAAAAGGAGACGGATTGCGGTCGGAGGAGGAGGGAGGAGATAAAGGGAAGAGAGAGAGGGGGAGAATGGAGGGAGAGAAAGTGTGAGGCATGGAGATAAACAAAGAGAGGGGAGAAGGGAAAGGGTTAGTGTGAGGGTATTTTTTTAACGGACCCCATCCCCCGATTTACACAGGGGATGCGTTCTCGAAAATCGCCGTGTAAATCAAAACCGTGTAAATAGAAACTAATACTTCATATAAAATTGTGGGTTAGGTTCCTATTTATTTTAAAATAAAGGTAATTTGATTTATGTATATATATATATATATATATATATATATATATATATATATATATATATATACATGTATATATATATACCTGTATATATATATATATACATGTATATATTTATAAGAAATTTGAAATCAGAAGTAATCATAGAGTAAACATTAGAGAAAATATCACTTATATTAAACTAAACAAAAACTTCATACAATCCAAAATTGAAGGAATAAAAAATTGTTTACCAAGGAAATACATTTAATTATAAAATCTAAAAAACTAATTCAACGGAAACTTCCATAAATTTCTCCCCAATCACTGTCATCTTCAGTGCCATAAACAAATTTAACAACAGAGATCCAGTGTAAATCGAGAAATTGTCGCATTTTCTTGACTGTGTAAAACCGAAATCGTGTACATCAGGTACCATGTAAATCGAGGGATGGTGTATATGGTACAATAACAGCTTCCTAGAGCTGTGGGTTTCTCGAGGGGGAGGAACGTGGTTTTGGTGAAAATGCAGCGACATCGGAAGAAATGAAGAGCAAAAACTCCCGTTCCGAAATCGTGTACATCAGGTACCATGTAAATCGAGGGATGGTGTATATGGTACAATAACAGCTTCCTAGAGCTGTGGGTTTCTCGAGGGGGAGGAACGTGGTTTTGGTGAAAATGCAGCGACATCGGAAGAAATGAAGAGCAAAAACTCCCGTTCCTAAATATCTCGAACGGAATTTCGAAAGAGAATTCGTAACTATCGCGATGCGATGCGACAAAAAGGGAATACATAAGCTCCGCGAACGTTTTTATTTCAGGTAATTTCCCAAAAAAGAAAGAGAATACCCAGGAGGATTGACAATCGCTGCATCGTGCCTTCTTCGATGTGAAAGAAGAAAGGAACCAGTTTATGAATTCGAGGGAAATGTGGTCACCGAATAGCTTTCCGATACATCCTCCGGAGTCACTCTTTGCTTAGCGGATGCCAGCACGGATTCCGGAGAGGTAGATCATGCGAAACGCAGCTCGGCCTGTTCGTGGATGATTTGTTGCGATGCGGGGAGAAAAATACATCTACATCTACATATTACCCTGCAAGTCACCTTGACGGTGGATGGCAGGGGGTGCCGCGCCCCCAGGTCATATTCATTGATTTCAGGAAGGCGTTTGATAAAGTATCTCATAAGAAATTAATTGCGAAGTTAGGACAATATGGTATCAAAATTGTCAGTTGGGTGAGAGACTTCCTCTGGAATAGAGAACATATACATCTACATCTACATGTTACCCTGCAAGTCAGCTAATTGGTTGGTGGCAGGGGGTGCAATGCACCACAACCTACCTAAAGATTGTCCATCGCAGGTTGAATTTTTCTATTGTGATCTCGGATTGTCCTCGGAAAGAACGAGCCTAGATAACGCTCCGTCCTACAATCGATCTCACGTATCTTATCGTCACGGTCGTTGTCGTTGATGGGATATACTCGTCCCCCGTTAAGGTTGCGTCGGGTGTTCCTCAGGGAAATGTATTTGGCCCTCTACTTTTCTTAATTTATGTGAATGATATCCACTCGATAGTTTGTAATAAAATGAGACTTCTTGCCGATGATACCGTTCTATATAAAGAAATAAAAAACAATGAGGACCATCAGTCGCTGCGTGATGACTTAAGAGCCATTTCAGCGTGGTGCAAAGAATGGAAAATTGAAATTAATTAGACTAAATGTGCCGTAGTTACGTTCTGGAAAAGTAAGAACATAGAAGTATGTAGGTTTCGAGTATAAAATAGATGGCATAAATATTCAAGCTGCTGAGTCGTATACGACTTCAGCTACTGAAGATGGGAGCATAGCTCCCGAAATACGTATCTAGCAAGTTCCCCAGAGAATTCCAGAGTGATTGTGCGTGTGTGTTTTCCTTTTCTTCTTTTTAGGCTATTTTTTGACAACAGGTCCCTGTAGGCCATCATGGTCCTGCAAACTTGTAAGTATAATTTTAATTTTCCTAATTTCTTATTGACGTGTGAGTGTTCTCTGGGTTCATTTACGGTTCAGGAGTTTCAAATTTTAATTCCAATCTGTACACCGTAGTCTCCAATTCCTTTTTTAACGTGAAATATGCTCTGTTTTCTCCAACCTCTTCATGGCTAGTGGAGAGACATGGATTGATAATCAATTCACGTTTACGATTTATCCTCAAATTAAACCTGTTTTTAAAACATACCTCTATGCAGCAAAAAATATCACTTTCAAAGTACAGAAATTTAGGGAAAGGTTTAATTCAACTTTTCCATGAAAATTCCATAAGTTTTTTAACCGAAAGAGAAAACAAAATGTCACCCCACAACGCAGATATACGTTGGTGACGACAAAGGTTTAAATAAATGCTCCCCGTGGCGGTCGCTTATCTTTCTAAACTTTTGCTACGTTTGTGCATGTGCACACACACACACATATGTGTGTGTGTGTGTATGTTTGTATGTACCTATGCACACACACCGTACACATTCATACTATCTGCATTTCCTCGTTATTCCATTCCTTCCGCCTTTCTCTTTTACTCTATCTGCATCTTCTGTAGTTTTGGCGGTGTTCTCTTTCCTTAACGGTTTATCGGCCTTCCATCGGCCTTTCGTTTCCTTTTCCGCAACACAGGGCTTCCTCGCCAATATTTCTAACTTTCAATCCCAATGATAAACCCAAAAAAATTTCCATTCAGCCCTCAGTTCCCATGTTTCCTCTCACGTTTCTCCTTTATATTTCACTTCCTTTCCTTTTAACACAATTCAAAATTTTTCATATACTTTATTATTGCAGTGTACTTCAAGGATTCCTCGTTATATCGATCCGCCACTTCCTTTAAAGAAAACATCCTTCTTTACGAATTAGTGGTGGCTAAATCCTTCAATAATTTATAGGAACACGTTTTCCGCGCCGAATATTAAAACTCCTATTTAATTGAAAATAGAAAAACGTTTATTTATAGATTAATATATTTGCGACACTCGATAGCTAACATCTCCGTACGATTCTAAATATGAGGTAAAAATCTTATGTGGCTACCACATGACTTTCTCCATACCAGTAATATTTCTAAAAATTACAAATAGATTAAATGATAATAAATATTTTAAGGAACTGCAACAAATATTCAAAGACCTTACTAAGAACAGATATAAACTCATACCGTAGGCTTCTGATATTGATAAAGATAGCCACGAAGCTCCAACAATCAAGCGTAAAAAGGAGCATTACTAACGTAACTAAACGTTAAGTGTTTACAATAGTCGCCGGTAGGTGATGCGGTTGTGGCAGCTAAAAAATATAATTTTTAAGATATCTCTTAAACAATGCATTATATGGGAAAATGTTTCGTACGAAGGTTGTATATAATAAATTATTCTATAACTTTTGTCCCAGTATGTTTTTACATATATCAAATATTAAAGCAAATATTTCAAAATAACAGATAAGTGACAAGAGTAAAACACCACTTCCTGTTGACCGATTTTTCCTAAAAACTAATCAACTCTTGTAACTTTCATAATAATTTTAAATGTAAACTTTCACGTTGATTTGATTAATTGTTTTTGAGTTAGAACACCCACAAAAAACTGTCACACCACAAAATCGAGAAAATGGTCAAAACGTGGTCATGGGACCTCAAAACGTGTCTCCATTGAAATCTCGAAATCAATTTTGTAATGAATACAATACTTTTCCCAATACTACGTATGGTGAAAGTAAAAATGATAAAATTTTGGCTATATGTAAAAAACAAGTCGAAAAAATAATATTCGTTACTATACTAATGTAATTTCCTTGGAAATTTTCTTATTTTACAATGGTTAAGTGCAGTATTATAAATAATTTACAACTAATTATGTGGACGGTTCACTCTCTTACGACAAGTTGCAAAATAATCGACATTATCCTTTAATTCTACATCCACATATTACCCTGCAATTCACCTAAGTGGCGGGCGGCAGGGTAAATTGACACTATATCTCTCAAAGAGTTATAAATATGTTTTAAAACCTGATGCGCGTTCCGGCTACAAAGCAGCCGTCATCAGTGGAGATTCGCCAACGATAGCTTCTAACAAGGAACCTCAATTTGTTTTCCCATAACTTTTACGTATATTGGAGACACGTAACTCGCCAATTTCATTTAAGTTTGAAAAAGAAATTTTTGAACAATCCTTCGACTTTAAAATAACCTCGGATAGAAAAATAGTTATTTTTTTAAAACATGAGTTGTGATTAAGGGAAGAGAGTTCCAAAAATAAACGAAGACTAAAAATAAGCCAATATAAACCACAGCAGGGGGGAGAAACGTCCAACGCTCGCTCGATCGTGACTGGATAGTGAAACCCACGGTGTCGCTCGACTTCACCGTGCGGATGTTTGAAGACGCTCATACAAGGGAAAAGATCAAGGGTCAGTCATTTATGAAGGGCATGCATTATTTACATATACCGAGGAAAAATATTCCAGAGCGTGTGCAAGTGCCGTAGGTCTCAGGGTAACAAACCCTAGAGGTACTTGGACGCGATACTTGGTGTGATAATGTCTACTCGAATGAAGTCAACCTATGCACAGTGTAAAGGGGTGACTGACATATTGCGTATATCGCTGGAGTGCTACCGCGGAAATATGGTTCGCGTTTTTTTAATCAAGCTAGAACTTTGGTAAGTCTTTTTTTACATAAAAATAACTTTTGCGTAGTGAGTAAATCGATGAATCATTGTTAGATTTGTGATTTAAATCCGTGCATCATCCCTATGCACAAAAAAGATCCTTTTAAAAGCGTATCTTCTTAAAACAATATAACGCTTTTTATGCATGGTACGCACTCGTGAATATTTTAGGCTTTCAACCGGTTGGCGCCTTTCAATGTAATTTGGTATATAGTATATAAATATAGCTGATAAATATTATATATAATGTATGTGTGTGTAAGACGAAAATGACGTATACGTGGTACACAATCAGGTATTTCACTGAAGCCAAAGAACGAGCTTTTTCCTTACACGATATACATAATAGGCAAGTAAGCGTCACGATCCTGGTTGGAGCCTCGGAAGAAACGGGTTGAAAAGTCCAGGCATCGGCTATTGCAGAGATTGAGATAAGAAGAATTTAAAAATGAATTATTAGACGTAATTAAGATCCCATCTTACGTAGGACGACACGACCACACTGACAAAATATGAGAAATTGATTGTAGGACGGACAAGGGATCCTTTTTGCCTAAGACAGAGTTTCCCAAACATTTTTCGTCGCGTACCTCTATGAGGCTTATCAATCAAATGAAGCACCCCTTTAAAAATTCCTACAAGTTATATACAGCAATTTAATGTTATTTTTCATATTTAATATCTGTTCTTTTACTGGAATAAGGGGAAAAGATTGAAAACAACTCTTGCCCTGCATAATAACATAATTAGACAAAAGGTATCTAAGTGTCACACATTTCCACTTTTCATGATAATTTGCAGTAGAACTCTTTTCCCAGTTTCATATACTGTGTGACTATTCTGTAGTTGAGTGTTAGTTTTTGCCAAGTATTTAGCATTTTGACATATTTCACAACTCCATTTATTGATGGATGGTGAAGTTTATTCGCCATATGCTCTTAAGTTGAGGTTTATGTTGTGCATCGTTAATAGCAATATTTTATATTTTGAGCCTTGTGTTTACGAATGATGTCGTCATATATAGGTTTGGTTGTTGTTGTGCTGTTTCCTTACTTCTATAACAAATACGTTACCAAGAATTACTGTCAACTTTACTAAGTACTTCCTAAATGTAGAAATAATAGAGCATAAATTGCAATTTGGACAATTTAAAACGTCTGTGAGAAGAAAACAAGGTTCAAGAGTGCTAAATGTTTATTATACAGGTTTCTATGAGTGAGTGGGATTCTTACCCACAAAAAAACTGATTTTTAATAATAAAAAATAAACCATCACCATTACGTACATTTTTTGAAGTACCCCCTCTTACCCCCAGGGTTACGCGTACCCCAGTTTGAGAAACCCTGGCCTAAGACAATAGGAGAGCATAACAGGAGAATAACATGATAGTTCGGTGATATTCTCATGCCACACACCAATTGCGGTGGCTTGCAGGATATTCATTCAGATTCAGAGTACTCGTCTTAGTAAATAATCATAGGCAATTGCTATAGAACAAAAAAATGTTTAATCATAAAAACTTTTCAAAATGTATAAGATTTGTTGTTGAAAAAATGGCAATCAAAAATTTTCCTTTGCTCAGATGTCCTTCCAAAAGCCTCCCTTTAGATGGTGCGTTTATTGCAGGCAGCTTTATCGGAAATGTCACACGACAAGACAAAAATTGAAATCTAAACTGCGAATTATACTGAGAGAAACGCGGCTTATTTGTAATACTCTCATAGCGCCCGTCCCGTTGGCCTAAATGAGCATGCACAGGATCACGTATCTTCTGATAAATAAACTCGCAAGTTTCACCGTTCTGTTTTGATAACTACGAAAACTCCGATAATAGTTTCCGTGTGCGAGCAGGACGGCTGCAACCTCTTTACCGCTCACTATTGAGGAACCGATAACAAATATTTATTTTCACTCTGACAAACATTTCCATTTCCCTCAATGTAGTCTACGTAACATTTAATCAATGTCCAAACATTTTGAAGTAAATAAAAAAAATACATAGAATCTTCAAGAGGAAAGGAAATGTAGATTTTGTTATATTTTAGTTTAAACTGAAAGTCTAAAGTCGGCTTTTCTTCTTTATTACTCCGCTATTTATTTGCTGTAGTGCCACCAAGACTAACTAACGGAGTTTAGATAAAAGACTAACAAATTTAAATACAAAATATATTACCTCAAACATTTTCAACACACATTTATGAAGCTTAGTTTTTAATATTTAGCTTAAGAAAGAAAAAGATGTCGACAAATAGAAAGAGGAACATTTCCACCTGAACCATTGTTTCGCTAAAATTTTTATTAGGCTTAACATTTGAATTTTTAGTAAAGTATTTTTTGAAATTCCAGAGCATGCGTATACATATTGGCCAAGAAATAGCTCCCATTGTTTCATTGGCGGTGAAACACAATTAGAACACTGAAAGAATTTTATATGGAAGGATTTAAAAAAATAATAATCATTTAAACCCTCTCTATATCTCCAACGGAAAAATTCTCTTCAAAGTTGTCATTTATTTCTCCTTCCTCAGATTCATACGGAACAATTTTTATAAAAAGATTGCAATGAAATTGTATTGCAAATTAAAATGCGCTTCTCTTGCGACATAAAATAAATTGTGGAAGTAGAAAAAGACCGCGAGTGCATTTTTCGTATCTTCTACACATTTTTTTATAAATTTTGGCTCATTTACCATATATTAAGTGAAAAATGTTGCGATAAAATCTGATAAGAATATTTAAAGAGGTCTGGCATGAGAAGCAATAAGAACCATTTGTTTTCCTTCTTCCTTCTATGAAAATTCATTAAATATTAATATAATTAAATACTTCTACAATTTATCTTCTTATATAATTACAGTAGTTCCGACAAAAATCTTTACCAAATACCGCAATTGCGAATACATTTCAATGCATACGGCACTGAAATTAATAAACTTTTACAATTGCCTTGACCGGATAGGGGTTAGCTATTTCCGACAATGATCTCTGATTTTCCTATGACTAAACGAATGTTGATATTGCTGTCTTACTATCGATCTTACTCATATGCTATCTTAGTTGTGACATTCCATATAGAAGGGGCTTTGAATTGTATCGAAAACTTCTCAGCTAAAACCCCAAACTATTACCTCATTGACGTTGATTCGGAGTTTTTCAAACGATACCAAATTTTAAATCCTTTAATGACATAATAGCGCTATGCTTTCAATACCAATGTTTTTCAAGAATCTAGCCGCTATCTGCGGAATTTTATGACTCGAGCATGCATCCATCCTCGGTTGAAAGTACACGTTTGAAGCGCACTGAATCCGCGATCTATCGAAAGGTTTTATCTCACATACATTTCCCTATTACTCCTCCTATAAAAACGTTGCTTTTGTTTGCTGCACCGGCAGCAGTAAATTTTTCATATATTCCTTATAGTGGGGTAGAAAAAAGACTTTTGGCACCTCATTCCACTTTTCTATCTTATAACAATACCCCCCTCCAACGGCTGTTCCCCTCCCCTCCATTTCCTTCTTACCCCATCCCACTCATTTTCTCCACTCTGTTGTTACCTCCCCTCCAGCAGTCCTTACCCCTTTACGATACGCAGTCATAACCTTCAGATTGAACTATTATATTTTTATGTACACTAGTATCCCGTAGCACAGCTACGCTTGTACACTTAATATATATATATATATATATATATATATATATATATATATATATATATATATATATATATATATATATAAATGGTTGTTAGTGGAATTTAAAAAATATAGTTGTTTTTTCACATTGTTCCTTGTTATTTTAATTTACTGAAAATTTCTTTCAAATCAAGCCATGGAAAATTCACTATTTTCGTATTTCATCGCTCGATTGCAAATGACGAAATAGGCTTTAAACTGCTGTCGCTCGGCACCATGCCTTTAGCATTCGGGTAGTATTTCATGAAATTAATGTTCCAGATAAGACAGTTTCGCTTGTCGTGATTTCGAACGCACGGAACGGATACAGTGTTATACAGATTCTTTACGCCAGTGATTGGCATGAATAGCATTGACTCAACGGACGCTTTATAGGACAGCTCTATTTAAGACCATTGAGCTCGTCTCCTTGGTAATTAGCTTCTTTCATTGTCGTAAGCCACAAAATAAATTCTTTTCGTGTCATGAAAAAGAACAAGAAACATCTTAGTATTTCGCTAATATCATCATCATCATCATGCTTCTGTCCGAAGACAGGTTTTAACTGAATCGCTGCCTCCATTTCTCTCTCTCCCTAGAAGCCTCTTTTATACCTCTATAAGTAGTATATCCCTGCTTTATATTATCTAATATTCCTATTTTTTTTCTCCCTCTTCCTCTTCTCCCATTAATTTTTCCTTCTAAGATCGTCCTTTGTAAACACTGTCTTCTCAATATGTGCCCTATCCAATTTGCTTTTCTTTTCCTGATTGTTTTTATTAGCCTCCTTTCTTCTCCCACCATTTCTAATACTTCTTCGTTTCTCTTCCTCTCTGTCCATTTCACTTTCATCATTCTTCTCCATACCCACATCTCAAAACTTTCTAAATATTTTTCCTCCTTTCTCCTTATCGTCCACGTCTCTGCACCATAAAGAGCTATGCTCCATATGTAGCATTTTGCTAATTTCTTCCTTGTTTCTAGATTTATTTTCTTGCTTGTGAGAAGCTCCTTCTTCTCGTTAAATGCTGCTTTTGCCATTGCAATCCTACTTCTGATGTCCTGTGTACTACTTCCATCCTGTGCTAAAATACTGCCGAGATATTTGAAACTACTTACTTGTTCCAATTTTTGGCCATTTACCATTATATTTAATTCTTTATGTTCCTTTGAAACCACCATGACTTTCGTTTTTTCTGTATTGATCTTCATTCCATATTGTTGGCCAACCTCAACTAGTCTGTCTGTCATCCTCTGAAGCTCTTTCTCGCCTTCTGCTATTAAGCCCTGATCATCTGCGTATTTAATGGTGGTAATACTTTCACCTCCTATCTTAAATCCTTTCTCTTCCATCAACGCTTCTTCTGTTATTGTTTCTGCATACATATTAAGGAAATGGAAATGACTAAATGTCATACTGAATGACGAACTCGCTCAATTCCTCATTCCATGCACTGTTGTCTCACGCAAACAAATCAAATCCAAAGAAAAGATTACAACTTGAATACATCGAATCTAGATAGCGCGACAAATCACAGATGACGAGGAGTCAGAAAGTAAACTTCCGTCAAGTTTTCCTCATCCGCGTTGCTAATCTTTCAATCCTCCAATGACCGGTACCCAGGACAAATTTCCCTACCTTTTTAAGATGCTTCGCGGAAGTCAATTTCAGATTCCTTGGTAAAAAGGCCTTCAAACATAAATGAGTAATGCCCGAGATAGGAGCATTCAATATTGAACGTCGGGCCGGGACAAACAAAAAACCCGAGTTTACCTTGGTGTGAGTTCGATTGAGTGCGGAGGAGGCTAGGCTGCGATTCAAAATGGCGATTGAGGAGGCGTAGACGGCGGGATAAAAGAGGTTAGAGATAAGCAGAGGGAGTGGGAGACAGGAAGAAGGAGGGAGAGAGTGGGAGAAAGGAGAACGAAAGGAGAGATTGGGAGAAAGGAGGGAGAGAGTGTGAGAAAGGAGGAGGGAGGGAAATATATAGATAGATAGATAATCGTCTTTATTCGGGCGAAATTTGGACCATAAGGTAAATTCTTGCATTTAACTCTTCGTCACTATCATGAATATTAAAAATGAAAGTATTAAAATGAAGAGTATATAAAATATACAAAGCATAAAAAGATTTAAGTGAAGACAGATTTAAGTTTGTGGGGAAAACCTAGGTAAAAATATGCTTGTTCTTCCTAGTAAAATCCACACAGGAAACAGAGAACGTGGGTGTGAAAAATCTGCGAGAATTCTACATAATGTATATATCACAATGGAAAACTACGACAAAATAGAAAACAGTAAGTGCAGTAGGAAACATTGTAAATACAGCATCGCTGTATACCGTCACAAATATATTTACATATAAAGTCATTCAAGTAATGATATATATATATATATATATATATATATATATATATATATATATATATATATATATATATATATATATATATTAAATATAACGGTTTGATTAATTAATAAATTCCTGACAATCATTTGAATTCTCCCAGAAAATGAAGCACTTGAAACTTATTACATTCTGGCATCAATATACGACTTGATTTGCCACTCTTTGGCTCTGTTATGATTCCTTTTCGTATGTTTACTGAATAATAATATTCTTCAATTATAAACGTTACAATCTATTAAGTTTGACATTGCGCGATGCGATTAACACAATTTTCGACAATTTGAAGGCTTAATAGACGCTAATTTATCGCAAGTAACAATGAGGTTCGCCTTGGCAACACCCGGAATGAGTACGAAAAAGCTATAACATTTCGAAAATAAATGCGTGTTTCCGACAATTTCTTCGGTGTAACATCTAAAAATCGCAAGAATAAGTTATTTTATAGTTTAAGCCTTCGAATAAAATAGTGATATTCGGTCCATATTTACATATTTTAATGAATGAAGGAAATAAACCTTGCACCTTGAAAAATCGAAAATCTCGTGTAAACTTATGGGAAAATATAATTGTCTCCCGGAGTCGAATCCGGGACTTTTTCCGGGATGCTTGATTTTTCTAGAGACCACCTCATGGGGGTTTAACGATTGTGAAAGTATAAGCTCTTAATTCCATTGGGAAAGGTCCAAAAATACTGGGACAGACAGACGGACACTTGAGAATTATATCATCATCATAGGTAGTCTGTCCGTAGACAGGTCCGTGATTATTCATGGTTAAACCTGGTTCTCCATATACTCCTATTTTCCGCTGTCCTCTTCATATCTTGATAACTCTCTTTCCCTTTCAAATCGTCTATCAGCTGATACCTTTTCCTACCTCTTTCCCTTTTCCCATCTAGTTTTCCTTCTAACACATCTTTAATCATACTCTCTCTCCTCATGTAATGTCCAACCCAGTTAGCCTTCCTCTTTCTGATAGTCTGTATAATCATTCGCTTCTCTCCTATTCTTCGTAGCACTTCATCGTTTTTCATCCTATCTGTCCATTTTATCTTCAGCATTCTCCTCCAAGTCCACATTTCAAAGCTTTCCAAGTATTTGATGTCATTTTTCCTTAGCGTCCATGTTTCTGCCCCATTATAATTATATATATATATATATATATATATATATATATATATATATATCATAAGAAGTTAACAGAATGGTTGAGAGGTTGGAGGGATGGAGTGGAAGAAAGGAGGGGGAGGGAGGAGAAAGGAGAGGTGGAAACGAGGAGGGGGTGATATAGATGGGGAGTTAGGCGAACGAGATATATAGAGTGAGAGAGGTGTGGATAGGGAGAGAAAGAAAGAGAGAGAGAATGGGAGGATAGTGAAGACAGGGAGGTAACGAGTGAGGGAAGAATTGCAGAGCAAATAACATCAGACGCTTTTTTCATTTTTGAACAAAACAAACGCAAATAAATACTACTGTGTCCCTCCAAAATGAGACAAAATTTTAAGACTAAAAAAATTCTATATTTAAAAATTAACCCTCGGAATCTTACCCTGGTATATGAGTTTTCAAATGCCTCCTCCGTTACACCAAGGGTTTTCAACCGGGGGTACGCGTACCCCTACGGGTAGGTCAAAGGTCTTGAAGGATTACGCGAAAATGTTAAAGATAATAATTTTTCTCTTTACATTATCATTCATGCACCACTTTGGACTTAAAATTTGCGATATTACGACTAAATATAACGTTATAAAACAGAAATCTTAATATAAGTGTTATTTATTTAATTATCACTTTAAGATTTACTAAGGGGTACGCCACCAATGATCCCTCTCAGCTGTGCGCGTGCGCGCGCGCACACGGTCTGCAAGGCTAGCGAACACGGGCAAAATTTGTGCGCACAAATATTTGTAGAATTATAAGTAGTTTATTGGGAAATAAAAAAGCGCACGCTACTGTGCGACGTTGAAGACTCGTCGTAAAAGCTCTGTATATAAAAGAAAAACAATTTCAATATCCCCAAATGCATTTATTTACCTTTTTTGGACTGTCGAGGAAAAAAATGGCGTCGCAGAAAAAGGGCGCACAATTATCTGAAATTTCCGGAAAAGTTACACACGGCAAATTTCTTCGACACATGTCATGAAAAATTAGAGGGAACATTGTACGCTACCATTAAAAAATGATCTAAGGGGTATGTCAGCAAAAGCGGTTGCATTATACCTACGATTCATCCGCAGATTTTATTTCGAGCATGAATTCTTCTCGAGTTATTAGGAAAGTTCTTACGTATGCACCGATTACTCCTCAGCATTTAATACTATATCCACCCCGAATTTCAACAATTCCTAGCTCTAAGAAAGACCCAACCTATCCTCCAAATTTGGCTTCTCCAGGTTGCAGGATTTCAGAGATATTTCCCACGTATGACGGACAGACAAACCGAATACATAAGCGCTAAAAAGGATGAGCCAAGAGATTTCGAGGAGGAGAAGGATAGAGCAGTGATAGTCAACCAGGGTGCAGGGCGTCCCCCAGGGTGAATGAAAATTTTCCGAGGGTACATGAAACCAACAGGGTGCATGAGGAGGTGCATGAGAAGGTGCATGGCATGAATGGCATTCGACAAAGATGTTATTCATTAATAAGATTTTTATAGTTATATAGCTTATAGTTTTGTCGTTGTGTCCGTCTGTCTCTCTGTCTGTCTGTACATCCTATTAACTTTTGGACCAATATACCAATTTTCAGGAAACTTGGTGAAAATATCTTTCTACTTGAGCTGAGCTCCCAAGGATAGTTGTTGCTGCGAAGATTGAAGTCCCTGGTTCGATTCCAGGACCTATCATTCTCATTTTATTTACATGGGTAATCTGAAATCCATCGTGCAGGGTAATTTTCTCTTGCACATTAAAATATCATAGAACTGTTATATTGGAGCGAGTTTTACACAATTCTCTGAGGAATTGAATGAAGATTCTAATCTTCATAGTAGAAATTTTCTTATCGATTGTATTTCTTAGAATTTAGCGTAAACACTGGAGGTTTTTCAGTTTTTATCACTCATTGCGAGAGTGTTGCCATAGCAACAACTATTGTGGGACTCAGATTCGGTATATTCTAATACGTACACGCGTTATTTTTGTTAGCCTACTTTCCAGAATGGAAATACGCTTATCCCTTTCCCGTTGTGTCCGTCTGTCTGTCTGTCTGTCCGTCTCCCTATTAACTTTTGAATCAATAGATCGATTTTCATGAAACTTGGTGGAAATGTCTTGCTACTTGGGCCGAGCTCCCGAGGACAGTTTTGCTGCGAAGATTGAAGTTCCTGGTTCGATTCCAGGCATTAAAATATTTTAGAACTGTAATATCAGAGCGAGTTCTGTAATATTCTCTTAGGAAAGTAATGAAGATTCTAATTTTTATCGTAGAATTTTCCTTATCGATTGTATTTCTTAGAATTTCGCGTAAATACTGGCGATTTTTCTGTTTTCATCACTCATTGCGAGAGTGTTGCCATAGCAACAACTATTGTTGGACTCAGATTCGGTATATTCTAATACGTACACGCGTTATCTTTGTTAGCCTACTTTCCAGAATGGAAATACGCTTATAGTTATTTCGTTGTGTCCGTCTGTCCGTCTCCCTATTAACTTATGAATCAATAGACCGATTTTTATGAAACTTGGTGGAAATGTCTTGCTACTTTGGCCAAGCTCCCGAGGATAGTTTTTGCTGCGAAGATTGAAGTCACTGGTTCGATTCCAGGAACTATCATTCTCATTTTATTTACATGGGAAATCTAAAATCCATCGTGCAGGGTAATTTTCTCTTGCACAATAAAATATCTTAGAACTGTAATATCGGAGCGAATTTTGTAATATTCTCTGTGAAAGGAATGAAGATTCTAATTTTTATCGTAGAATTTAGCTTATCGATTGTATTTCTTAGAATTCCGCGTAAATACTGGCGAATTTTCAGTTTTTATCACTCATTACGAGAGTGTTGCCATAGTAACAACTATTGTTGGACTCAGAATCTGTATATTCTAATACGTACGCGCGTTATTTTTGCCGCACAAATACGCGTGATCAATTGAATTTTCCATTCGAATGTAATTGTAGTATGTTATAACGCTAAATTATGAATTTTGGGAACATAAAGAGCTACATATCCGCGATGACTTTAAAGCTATTAAAGCCAATATGAATATTAAATAAATTATTAAATGGAAAGTAGGCATCATAAGTTCTGTTTGGATCATCTTGTTTTGTTTAGCGCTAAAATTTAGATTAGATAGTTATTTATCTTTATTCCTTACATTATTATAGTGAGTTGCTGTTTTATTTTATGTATAAAATGTGTGCTATTATTTGTATTTTACTTTCGCCTCAAAATGTTTAAATTTAAATATAATGTGTGGGTGCAAATAAAGTTTGGGGTTCACACTACGTCAATGTGTGTAATCTGTTAATTCTGAAAATAAAGCACAAAGGTTAAGTAAACATAAAATTTGTGGTAATTTTCCTTTTGTGGTGCATGAGTCTCTCAAAACCTGGCCTAGGGGTGCACGAAGTTATAAAAGGTTGATGAACACTGGGATAGAGTACGAAAATAGAAGAGGTTATGGGAGGTTTAGAGAAGGATAAAGAGAGGAAATGGAGTGCATACAAATATAGGGAGAGACAGACATACAAACTAAGTTATTAATCCTTTGGTTATGCATGGCATGGTAAACATATTAGTTATAAGTTTGGTTTGTTGAACATAGAGAAGTACAGTAGAATAACGTTAGGTTTCTGGGTTAAGAAACTGTGTAACAGCCTAGTTTAAAACTGAAATAATAAACCACTGCGGAAAACACCTACGAAGGGAAGAGAAAGAGGAAGTGAGAAAAAGAAAGTGAGAGAGTGAGGGGTAGGGAGAGAGAGAGAGGGAGGGAGAGAGAGGGAGGGGTAGAGAGGAAGGGAGAGAGAGGGAGTGAGAGAGAGGGAGGGAGAGAGAGGGAGGGAGAGAGAGGGATGGAGAGAGAGGGATGGAGAGAGAGGGAGGGAGAGAGAGGGAGAGAGAGAGGAAGAGAGTGAGGAAGGGAGAGACAGAGGGAGGGAGAGAGAGGAAGGGAGAGAGAGGGAGGGGTAGAGAGGAAGGGAGAGAGAGGGAGTGAGAGAGAGGGAGGGAGAGAGAGGGAGGGAGAGAGAGGGATGGAGAGAGAGGGATGGAGAGAGAGGGAGGGAGAGAGAGGGAGAGAGAGAGGAAGAGAGTGAGGAAGGGAGAGACAGAGGGAGGGAGAGAGAGGAAGGGAGAGAGAGGAAGGGAAAGAGAGGAGGATGCGGAGTGGAGTGGATTTGGGGAGTAAGTGGAGATTGTCGGAAGGAGAAAGGGTGGCCAGCATGGCGCCTAGTCTGTAGGGACTCGCCAAAGGCAGGTGTAGGAGCATATTTTTCCTCGAATTACGTCCACGCACCAAGCCTCTCTCCCAGGACTAATTGACTGATTCAGCAAGGCAGTTAGACTAATTACAACAATTACGATGTCTCTTAATATGTCCAGTACATGAAGTCGAACAAAAAAAAACAACTAACTCGATGGTTTTAATTAACACTCCCATTGACCACTTATCGTCAACTTCCAAGTTAAACAGGTTATTTTGCCGCGGAGGTCGCCGGCCATACCAACAACTCAGTCGGCTCCGCCCTTCCAGCGCGCACACACACACAACACCTCCACCACCCAAAACGATTCGGGAG
The DNA here is from genome assembly GCA_028673005.1 of Tanypteryx hageni. Lineage (NCBI taxonomy): Eukaryota > Metazoa > Arthropoda > Insecta > Odonata > Petaluridae > Tanypteryx > Tanypteryx hageni. The sequence continues at coordinate 54,283,935 of CM054120.1, read as the reverse complement.
AAATGAAAACAAAAACGAAACGAAAAGCAAAAGAGGCGAAAAACTCCCTCGCCTCTCTCCAATGGTCGCACTGAGGAGACTCGAGGAGAGACTTAGGTTAGAAACGTTTAAAAGACAAGTCTCGAGAGAATCCGTTTTAACGATCGGGGGATTTCCCTTCTTGAGGGAAATTGGACAGAAGAAGATGGGATCGGTATGGAATGTTGGAGAGAGAGGGAGAGAGGGAAAGAGAGGGAGAGGGAGAGAGAGAGAGGGAGAGAGAGGAAGAGAGAGAGGGAGAGAGAGGGAAGGAGAGAGAGGGAAGGAGAGAGAGAGGGAGATAGAGAGGGAGATAGAGAGAGGGAGGGAGAGAGAGAGGGAGAGATAGAGAGGGAGATAGAGAGGGAGGGAGAGAGGGAGAGTGAGAGAGAGAGTGAGAGAGCGAGGAAGAGGTTTGAGGGTTTGTTGAGGCACCCTGTCCGTCAAGGGAGGTGGGAGGAGTAGGCGAGGGAGTTAAGTGAGGAAAAGGATTAAGATGTAGGGAAGAAATGAAAGGGAGTGGGAGCAGAGAAAATGGGAGAGTTGGAAAGGAAAAAAGGGGGTTGGGAGAAGAATTAACAGGAGAGAAGGGGGGAAGGTTAAGCGGATAAAGAGGGTAAAGGTTTGTTAAGATGGAGTAGGAGGGGAAATGAAGGACCGAGAAAAAGGAAAATCACGGCAGAGAGGAGAAAATGGGAGGGAGAGGGATGTTCGTGATCGGGAGAGGGGAGGAAGGAGGAGCGGACGGGGGTGGGATGTGTCCGGGAGGGAGGGGGCGAGTGGTAGGCGGCGGGGGAGTGAGGTGGTGGGGGTCAGGGTAGGTGGCGGGGAGAGGTATGGCGGTGGCAGTTGGCTACCGGCTGCCTCTTCATACCCTCCTGCACGCCATCTCCACCCCTTCTCACCCTCTTCCCACTCTCTCTCTCTCTCTAGAGCCTCCTGGATTCCCTCCCCCGCCTCCGGCCTCCCGCTCAACTACATCCATTCTTCTTCTCCCCATACCTCTCCCTCCCAGACATTCCTCCTCCCACCTCCCAGGTTTGGTTTCCATAGACTCCTTGCCTTAGCAACCCTTTCCCTCCGGCGAGCCATCAAATGGTGTGAGGTTACACCAAGAGTTGTCATCTTCGACCATGGCCCCGTCAACATCCCCCGACTACCAAACGAGACAGCGAGGAAAAAGGAGGAATATGGGTCGTGGCTTTTCATGCTCCGGGTCCTCGGAAATACTCTGCCCAATGCCCGCACCAGCACACACACACGCGCGCACACACACGCACACATACACACACCACTCAAAAAAAGACGCCTACATAGCTCCGGCTCTCTTGCTGGAAGAGTGAGCCTTCTCTGATGCTGCTTTCTTAGCAGGCGTGATGGATCGTGGGGGAGAATAAGAAAAAATCGGCTTGATCGATTGTTTGGTGGAATGAGGGATTAGTGCGTTGGAGTCGGCGAGGAGGTGGATGGGCGCGGGACGTCGGTCGAGGGCGCTAGGGGTAAGAGGTGTGGCATAGGTGGGAGGGGGAGAGGGGGTAGAGGAATGGGCAGGGGAGGGGGCAGGTGGCAGCTCTCCTTTTACCAATATCCGATTGCCGTTCCATGGGTCTGACGGTCTCCGAGCGGAGATCAACAAAAGGAGCGACTGGGATGCAGACACTTAAGTAGTCCTATGGCGGAGTAGCGGGTAAGGCGTGAAATCATTTTACGATCCCTTCTCCCCTTTGTGACTCAATTCTTGTCCGACTGGCACTGGTGGGACCGTCGCTTCTGTCGTGCTAGCACGCAGCCATTCTGTGCAAATGCGCTTTTGTCGTTGTGTGTTCGGAAACCCGATAAGGTCCTATGCAAATCGACTCAAGTTATCTTTCGGTCTCTTAAAGTTTTGATTATATCTCGGAGAGATGATGGCGTGCTCGGCTGATGCTCGAGTCCTGTATTCATGCGCGGAAGATGAGGACATGTTTCCCAAAATGCAATCCAGACCCAAGTTTTGAAATTCTAATGTGAAGCGGTATTCACTTTCAGCGTGGGCGTTTAAGGGTTTCTTAATGAAAATGATTTCGCGCGTTGGAGGGAATAAAAATAGGAGACAGGACAATGGTAAGCGGAAACTTAGCCGTGCGTATCATGTTTTCGCGTTTATTCGCACGTTCCGCGGCTAAGTTTAGCGTCGCGAATATTTTCGTCGAGATTCATTCAAAGTTTTTTCTCGTATTATTTCACCGACGAAAAAAAGTTTTCAAGCCGTTAAGGAAAAGATATTTCCATTCAAAAGATCAAAAAGGTGGCGTTTTCACCCCCTGCCACAGTCCAATAGGGCGAATGACGCGGTTTTATGTATAATTTATGACAACACGAAATCTTGGAACGTCGCGAGGTCGAACTATAACAAAATTAATCCTGCAGAGCTATAACCGTGCACCATACGCACTTCCGCGACTGATGGATCTTCCCTTTCAAATGCACAATCAACGTGGAAATTGAGAGATCACTCTCTCGCTTCCAATATTTAAATTAGCTTTAATTTATGTCTGCGTCAGGCTTTAAAGCATCAACGAGGCTTTTTCAGATGCAAAATAAGTTTTTTAACTTAATTTATCCAATTTCTAACATTTACAAACAAAATGATCGTGTGATATAATGAATTATTTGGCGAAACAACATAAATTGCTCGTAATTATCCTGTAAATATCTCTCGCGGTAGATGCGGCGATATTATTTTTGTAGCTTTTCTACTTAATCATACTTACCGTAATAAGTTCACTCGATTTATTCGGCAGTTATGGAAATGAAATTTAAAGCTCTTTAGAGCCTCTAATCGTTTAAATTAGATCTTCAATTTAAAACCATATAAAGGAATGCGAAACTTAACTAGGTTAAGGTATCGGACATATATTTTACTTTTCTTTATGCTTATCTAATTGGCTGTAAACTTCGCGAATATGATGCATGCGTGAAGCTATTGGCAGTAATAGGAGTAGCGAGGAGATGACCATCAGTTAGGAGAAAACGCAATTGCGGGATGCGAAACAGGGAAGTGAAGTGAGAATAAAACGAGAAAGTAACACGTCGATGATCAAGAGGGCATATTAATTGTGACGAATGCTATTTGTTGAACATTATTGTCCACAGGTTATCCGATCAAGTAAGATGCTTGACTTATATGCATAAAATCAAATGTGTTCCGAGGTGAGGAATGTATTTTTTCAATGTCCTCACTGTTTGATTATGGGTTCCATTGGAGTTTCTCGGACGCTCAAAGAAAAATGGCGCAATAACATTCGGAGAGTAGCAGTTTGAGCTATTAAGGTTTATTTACAATGCCGTTATTTGTAATCTAGTGACGGACATCATGCATGTGATTCTTACAACATTAACCCTAGTCACTGAAACATATTTTAGTGGAAACTCACGGCAATGGATCGCAATTATTATCTAAATTAAAGATTTTAGCGCATTTTAATATAAATAACAACACTGTGAACTGTTTGCTTAAGCATTTGCTTAATTTTTATTCACTCGACCCATTATCTTGCCAGTAATCTCATATGTAAAAGAAAAAACGTTAATTTTTGTGAAATCATTTGAAGAATGATGTCATACCACAGTATTTTATGGTCGTTGTTAATGGGCACGTGTCAATTTTTGGTTTCCCATTGAAATGAATAAATAAAGAAAAGCTGATTTCGCCATGAAAATTATGAATTTAATAATTGTCCTAAAATGTAATAACACAGTCGCAAAAAAGAAATATCATTAAGTATAATTATTAACTGTAGAGATTTATATGTTTAGCTACATTTAATGAATGGAAAATTATAATGATTCGGATCGAAGTCGGGTAATGTGCAATTCAGATACGGATATAAAACGGAGGTAAATTAATTAATTATTCATAAAAAGTAATTGCTAATTGAAGCTACAGTCTTCATAATCTTGTAATATGATTATGTGAGCTTACTTGAAATTCAATTTAGGAGAGCTTACAGTTTTTTGCATCTCTACGTAGTACTTATTTCAGTGTTTCCCAACCTTTTGAACTCCGCGGACCACTTCAGCAAACCTTTCAGGCCCTGCGGACCACCTCATTACTTTCGCTAACCTACTTACTGTATCTACGATTAAGAAAAGGGGGGTACTTGGTTGCGTAGTTTATTTGACCATTTTCAAGTATACACGCAGGCGAATTCCAAACGGCACGAGCACTCTCAGCTTATGAGGTAATAAAATAAGCAAAGTGTAAGTTACGAATGGCAAAGAGGTGGAATCGGGAGGTATGAAGTGGGAAAATGTTCAAGTAAAAACGCCATTAATGAAAATATTCAATACCTGTGATAGTGTACAACTTGCTTAATTTTTCCCAAAAAATTCCAGCTAAATATGAGGTGCGAGCTAAAAATAGACTAACTTTGGAAACCTCCACGGACCACCAACAAAACCTTTGTGGACCATAGATTGGGAAACTGACGTATTTGGATTAAATATGCGCTAAACGGATCTGTGAGTATAGCTCGAATCATGAAACGAAGCTATATCACAATCTCGACTCAATTTAATCTCAAAACGTAAGGAATGCATTAATTTATTTTAATAATCCAAAAACATTTTACATTTGTCTATATATTATAGTACACGTCTTTAGCAAAGGACGAAATCTTACGCACGATATCGAATGTAGAATATCTTATAACTAAGTAATAGAGCTCCATAGCTCCGAAATGCGGCATTACTTTTTTCAAATAAACGGTAAACAGTTTACTACTTGTAATTACTTCATGAAACATGAAAATAATAGACTTTTATCTATAGGATTCACATGGGTTTTTTCCCACTATGTTAGGCTAATGAAATAACTAATTATAAATGAATAATAGTGAAATTTTTAATTACTAAAGACGTGGTAAGGTTGCTTTTTTCAGTTTCAAGAAAGGTTTTTGGGCTAATTGGAGGAGTAGGGGAGACCGGGGCTGGTTGAGTACAGGGGTAGGTTCGTACAATTGTCATAACTCTAGTGGTTTCTGGTGGATAGTGCCACAATGCAGGTGGGAGTTTCAGCAGTGGATGACAAGGTTGCCATGTGATTGCAAGTATCTGACGCTCTCTTGTTGAAGAGATATTGTGCTTTTTTAAATATTAACGTGGTAAATAATTTTTTAAAACCTCATTACAGCTATGTAAATGATAAATTTCATCAATTTTCATTATTATTCAAAAAAGTACACACCTATAGCTACAGGATCCATGTGTGAATGTGTTTCTAAATGCACACGTGCCATCATAACCTCAGGTCAAAAATTCAATATGGCGTTGGGGTTGGTTGGTACACCGAAAACAGTGCAGGTTAGTGCAGTGTACCAAATTGCCCTGTCACTTTAAATATATAATAACATACTTTTCTGCCATTCTTTTTACTTTTATCTGTTGTAATGCCTAATTTTGTTGAAAGTATTTTTTTTAATTACTGCCAAACGAGAGTATGATATTAACCGCCTACTACAATCTAGAACTATATTTTTAAACTGTTTAGAAGGCGAATAATGCGATATTATAAAGGAAAATCGGAACGGGGGAAAACGGCTCCTGATGTAATGTTGTAGGCAGTAAGGGCGATCAAAGTTGGTGGGCTCTCTATCAGAAAGTCGGTGCAACAGTTTGATATACCACTGAATACCTTGGAAAGGTATTGCAAAATAACCCCTCCTGAAGAAATCCGAGGGTAAAGCTTGTCAACTGCTGTGAATATTGGATACACAAATAACAGACAGGCGAATGTCATGTTAATCTATTTAATATATGATTGATTGATATTCATGTTTTAAAGTTCGTTAAGCAATCAACTAGCAATTTCACTAAACTCAAAGCGACAGTATCCCAATTAAATGAAGTGGAACAATCCGACTTTCTTGGTTCTACGATGCGTTTAAGAAGTACCAGGTTGGTTTATCCCTACTAATATTCCTTTTTGTGTGTGTTTTTCATTTTACCAACCAACCCCAGGATATGTACCAACCAACCTCGTGAACGGGGTCGGTTCGGACACGTGTAGTGGCTAGGAAAAAGTTTTATAGCTACTTCCCATAGTTTTAAATAGTTCTATAAAGGTGTAAGGAAAGGTTGCTGGAATCCATGGGCGGATTTATATGGGTCATATTGGCTTGTGGCCCCGGAATTTATGGAGAGCCAGAACCAAATTCTGGCATCTAACTAAGCTTAAAATAAAGGAATATGAAACATTAAAATTAAACTTTATGCTTAAATTTACTTTTAAACGTCACTAAAACTTTTTCGACTATTTAATTTTCATATTACTGTGGCCCATTAAGACGTTTATATATAAGTCATTACTCCAACTTTCATGAAATCTTTCGCAAGATTATTAAAGATATAACTCCATTATTTCAGTAGCCTCACTTTACCTATTCTCTTTGACTCATTTTCAAGAGTGTTTTGTCCAAAAAAAACCCTCCTTATAGAGAATTTTCGTACGTTCATAGAGAAAATCAGCCAAAGTTCCATAATATTCACAGTCGGTCCTTACTGTTTTCATAGATGACAATCCACGTAATATCTTTAATGTATCTTGACAATAACAATTAAAATATCAATTCAAAAAAGAATTATCTCGACAGTTGCCATTGAGATATTAATTCAAAAAAGAAATATCTATGGTTGGAAACCGATTGAAAAACTGAATATCTCAAATGGCCATGGTATTTCCAATCTTTCAATGTCAACTGCGTCTACCAGATTTATCAGTTAATAAAATATTGGCCAAATTTTTGCGATTGAATGTACTTAACCTTTATCTTATACAACAACAAAGTGACGTAGTGACACAGCCTATTATATTACAGAGATTGTTTTACAGTAATAACTTGTACCATCCAAATTTTCGCTATCTATTTTACCGGGCCAAATCTCTTTCACAAAGCACCACCTCCTTCTGACTCAATTCCGAGAACTTGTAGGACCGAATAAAACACTTCCGGATGACTAAGCCCCTGGAGGCGCGAAACGATCTATTAGCGATAAACGCCTCCTCTTTGGCTGCCGCGAAATTATAATGAAAAGTTCAAGCGTGGAAACTAGGAACAAAAGGCGAAAATCCTTTTGGTGTCGTATCGAAGATTTCTCGGAAAAGTGTGTATTCTCGAGGAATGTTACAGGAAAAGTGCCTACCGAAACATCACCACGTTTCACGCCCTTCACTTTTTTCCTCCAATGACGCCCTCAATCAATTTAACCACTACTTGGGAGGCAATTATTTTATATGTCCGCGACCAAGACTTAGCCGGAGCTCCTTTAACGCTGGCTTTGCCGCGATTAACGCCGCCTTTTCCGCGACGTCGTGAGCGTGTCCCGCCCCTCCCCTTAAAATTCCACCCACTCCACATAGCTACCCACTCCAATTCTACCTCCCTCCCACATCTCCGCTTTCCACTCCCCCTATATTTCTATTCCTTGTCACGCTTTATTTATTGCGTCACGCTGCACGACCTTTTATTATAATCCGCGCTGTGTTTGGAACGGCGATCCTATTTTGAGAGCAACCAGTCCTTAGTCGTCACGCTTTTCACCGCAATAGTGGTATAATGCGTCAAAAAGACTGAAAAAATAATATATGAATAAAAAATTTCTCTTCCCGTAAAAAGATTTCGCTAATTTATGTACCGGACGCGGATATGGCGTCGTCGGGTTTCGGTTATTTTTTTTCGTTCGCCGACAACGGATCGGTCGCCCTAAATTACGACCGTGATACAACATCTGCTCGATAATTCCCGAATAGTTGTTGCTGCAAAAGGAAAGCCTAGGAAGAAGCTTGAGGGAAATAAGATGTTACGTCAGCGTGAGTTTACGGCCCCGATTATTATAAATAATAACCTTCTGATAGAAAGTAATATAAACTTAACTATTTAGATCGAGGATAAAATTCACGTATGGTAAATTCACGAGGTAATTTGAAATTGTATGACCCGCGCATATGGCCGGCCCAAGGTACGGGCGTGCAGAGCGCCAAAGTCTTGTGGGGCGCTATCCCGATCATCTGTTTCTGTATCGCTTACAAATAAAAATAAGTACAGGATACCAGTTTATATCGCGGAACTGGCTGGAATCTCGGTGGCATTCATTTTATTTTTTCATTATCGATAACTTTTACAGAGCTATGAATAAATTACATGTACTTTGAAAATATTCCAACAAACATTTACGGAGGAGGCGCTGGAGTGCTATCTCGCCCGGGGCGCCAACATTCTTTGGGACGGCCCTGCTCGCGCAAGACTACAAATTTCGTTTAAGTTACTTGAGGCCAGTGCCGCTCGAACTTCTTTTCCATAGTATGATCAATTCTTTGATATCACCAACCCTTTCCATTATCTGATGCAGTGGTTCTCAGTCTTTTGCATCATGTGTCCCACCGACCATTTTGTCAAAAACTATTGGTACCACCATGATAAAAACAAACCCCACCTTCTCCAAGAAGTGGATTTGCACGTCAACTGCATTTAAGCGTTATATTAATCATGAATGGGATTTTAACAGCCTTAAATATATCAGTAATTTTGTTGAAAAAGGTTTTATAATAATTATCTTCGAAACTTCGCGTTCTACCAAGACGACCATAGCGACCCACTAGTGGTACGCGTCCCGCCGGTAGAGCAACACTGATCTAATAAACGCAAACTCACTTCTGTCGGCACCTCTATTGGTAATAGCCTGGTGCCACTTGTGGCAACGGCACCACGCTTTCAATGGCCGTGCTTTGCGTTAATACGCCGTTGAGGCCGAAAAATTGTGTTAAATTTCGCTCTTCATCATAAAGCTTTAGAATAAATGCACCTAACACACGGTTCCGAGTAAACCAATTTCATCAAGAGGTGAAAGCGTATAAACTGGTATCCCGAGCGGCGTTTGAGAAAGGGCGCGAAACTAAAATTAATACAATACCTCTTCCGACGAGGGAACCTATCGGATACCGCGTTCGAGTGGATCGCGACGATGGGAAACTTTTCCGATAATTTAATTTCGGATCCACGTCGTTTTTTTCCGTCATCTCGTAACCATATCCCTCCCCCTCCCCTCAAGCTTAATTTTTTTATCCATCGAGTGACGCGGGTGACCAAATGACGCCTTCGATTAATCTTCTGGCGTATTAACCGCGCCACACAATTACGGAGTCGCGACCAAGGGGATAGAACCCGGTTTGTAAGTGCACGCGCCGGAGACAGAAAGAGAGAATAGGTTGGAGTTTAAACGCGTAATCGCACGCCGCAAAAAAAAGATGAGGACAACATTTCTTGCGGCGAGTGCATTCTCCTGAGCAGAAAACCCACGCAAGTTTGAAGTCGGGCGTGGTCGTATGTCACGGACCACGCCTCGGGTATTCCTCGTCCCTAGAATGGCCAGCCTTGGAGGCCGCTAAGGGAGGCGGAGAAGGAAGCATATGGGAGGGAGGCGGAGAAAGAGAATAGAGGCAGATAAGGCGGATGGAGGCGTAAAGCGATGCAGACTTTCTCTCTCTATGGGGCGAGGTGTTTCTAGGTAGGGGCGAGGTATGGGCAATGCAGGAGCGAGGAAGGGGCGAGGAAATAGCAACTCGGGGGCAAGGATAGCGCGAGTAGGGGCGAGGAAAGGGCGTGTTGGGAGAGAGAAAAGGGCGTGTTGGGGGAGAGAATAAAGTGAGTCGGGGCGAGGAAAGGGCGAGTTGGAGTCGAGGAAAGGGCGAGTTGGAGTCGAGGAAAGGGCGAGTTGGATTCGAGGAAAGGGCGAGTTGGAGGCGAGGAATGGGAAAGTTGGAGGCGAGGAAAGTGCGAGTTGGTGGCGAAGAAAGGGCGAGTTGGGATTGAAAAAAGAGGGAGTTGGAGGCAAGGAAAGGGCGAGTTGGAGGCGAAGAAAGGGTGAGTTGGAGGCGAGGAAAGGGCGAGTTGGAGGCGAAGAAAGTGTGAGCTGGTGTCGAGGAAAGGGCGAGTTAGGCGCAACTTAGAGCGATATAGAGGCGAAGTGAGAGGTGCGAAGAAGGGAGAGGAAATGGGCGAAGCACCCATGAAGGAGGTGTGGCAGTATTTTGTCGGGATAACCTCGAGGGTGTTATAGGTAATTTCCGCGGCCAATAAAGCACCCGGATAAAGCGACGTCTCGTGGGCTCTCCAAGAAATCGAAGAAAAGAGATAGAGAGAAATAGCGGAAGGGGAAGGCTCGAGCGATTAAGCGACTTTAATTCCTTAATGTTCGTCCTGAATTTTCGCGTCCGCCGGACCTCTACCCCCCCCTTTCTCTTCCTCCTCCGAGAGTCATTACAAAGGGCTGTCTCAATCGGAAGATAAATCTTGGAGGGGAAATGGCGAAGGCGACGTCTTTCCCTCGAGGAAATCGTTGGCGAGATATCGTTTATAAACGACGAGGAGCGGCGCAGGGTATGCCGTGGAACATTGTCTCCTCTTGCTTGTAGGTGAGTAATTTAAACGTCAAAGTCGGAAAGCGGATGGTATTTTCATCCGGGAGTTATGTTAGTCGCGGGAGACGTGAATTTTCCATATCGATAATGCGCATGCGCATTTCCTTCCGAGGGTGACGAACGGAAATCTCACGATTCGAAAATTAAAATGGCGTATATAAATGCTAATCTAAATAGGTTTAAGGGGTATCATTTATTCTAGGTGTGTCAATCTTTATACTTTCCTTATACCTTATGCATTTCCACCAAGAAGCCACATTTATTCATAACGATATACATGCCATTAGTTTGTTCGGGAAGAATACATAATGTATTAACTATACTGTATGCATGAGCAGAAGTTATAAGCGGTTCGCGTACTAAACCACATTAATGGAAATTCAGTGGTTACACACACACACACACACACATATATTAGTGGCTTTTTGCTAATTCAAGAAACTAAGGGGAACAGATTAATAAATTATAATATTTTAAATAATCATAATTTCATTGATTAATGTTATATAATTATAATAAGTACACAATACAGACATAGAGTAACATGGAGCAAAAGTCCGCAGTTTGCAAATAAACGTCAGTTGCTGGCTTCATTATTATTATATTTCTACAATCTCTTCTGTGGATTAAGCCTGATGGTTGGCCTATATAATGACCAAATCATACATCTCTATAAATTGATTTGTTTATGTAAACATGCTATAATTGGAAAGTGTTAAGGCAGGACTTTTGCCCCGCATACAGGGAAAAAGTCCTATCAGCAAGGGGCAGAAGTCTGCAAGACGAAAATGACACATAAATTATTATATAAGCATTATACGTCGTTGTATTGGCAAAGCTGGAAAATCTATCATCAAGCCTACATGAAATACAAAGGCAGTTACACACAGTCAGAAAAATGTGTAATAGGCTAAGCATAAAATGTATAAAAATTAAAAAATATACTTTTTCATTATTCCACCAAATTAATATTTTAAATAAACTACTTTCTGATAAGAATCAAATCCTATTAATAACTAAATTATTATTAGGAATAAATTTCACACAAATAAATCACCCTTTTTAGTGAATTATAGAATGAAATTTTATGTAGTCAATTTGCCCCAGCACAGGTCACAAATAAATAATCCACCCTCGTATACAGTTATCATGGCACGAATCACATTTTATCCAGTCTTCAGATGGAGGGTCCTGATATTCACATTCGCATCCTGGACAGGCAGTGTTTTCCCTTGTAGCTGGTTCATCCTTATCCTTTGGTTTTATTACTTGCTGTTTGGACACGAAAAGGCGGTTTCGAGATCTTTGCTTCATATTGTCATCAATGCGTTTTCCCTGTCCATTTCCAAGCTTGTTTTGCGGGGTGTGGATTTCAGAATTACAGACTTTTTTCCTTTGCGCATCGTTTTTCTGTTTACTTTCGTTTCAGGAACCGCCTGATGGCGAACAGCTTTTCCATCGATTGCCTCTTCTTCATGGCACGAGGAGAGCCTTTCTTCCTTTGAGATGTAATCTGGCATCCAGATGTAGACGGTTGAGGTGACAGATTTTCTTTATTACCCTGTTGTGATCGCGGAGAACTCGCAAGATAGGTGGGATCATCTGTTTCTTCATCGTCGTTTTCAGGATTCTGCTCAGTTACCTGTGACGGCAGAAAATCTTCCTCATTAAATTTAAATCTGCCAAGAGGCATTATATCGCACAATTCAAATGCTTTGGCTGCTTTTTCTACTGTGCGGTTTTTTATGTAGGCTTTTCCAAATAGTCTGCAACCTGGAACTGTGTTATTACTTTTCCTGCGTTACTTAACAACCACTAGTCACAGAAGCATCTGTAAAAATCCTCCAGTGACTTGAAGAAACATCAGCGGCTGCGGCTGCATCTTGTGGCTACTGTGCGGTGGAAGGCTTAGCATGTGAATGTTGTTCTCATTACAGTAAGTTACTGCTTCAAGTGAAACGTGAGATGTGTGGTTTTCCATGATTAACAACAAGGGAGTTTGTTCAGATGCCAATACATGCTGCCGAAAGTGAGATAGCCACTTAATAAATAAATCGGCATTAATGTATCCAGAATCCGAAACAAACATCACTGAACCGGGAGGGGACCCATTCATCAATTCCCGTTCTTCACGTTTTCGTGGAAATATTAGCGCAGGGAGTACGTAATTACCACTTGCGTTCATGCAACACAATGCTGTCACAAGCTGCCCTCGCTCTGCCGAAACAACCTTACCAACAGCTCTTTTTCCTTTGCCACTTACCACTCTTGGTAGTTTATTGGGTACAATTGTCAAGCCAGTTTCATCTATGTTGTATACTTGATTGGGAGTAAATTTTTATTTCTCTATAAGCTCCATTAAATTGCCAAAATACATCACATTGCACTTTGTTGAACCCCATTATTTGCACAACACTGGTCTTTTTCGGGCATGTTAAAGTTAAGTTTCTTCTTAAGAACGACTTTGTCCAATCAATCCCCGCCATCTCTGTTGTACTGTTAAACGAGTGATTTTATTCAGAACAACATACTGATATGACAGGCTGCGCAATGACTTCAAAGTAAGTCCGTAGAACATTTCATCCAACAGCTTGCAGTGTTGTGCCAAATCGTTTTTATGAACTGGTGTTAAAATACATGTAAATCCCCCTATACCAGTTACTCCAGTACCATGTTTCAGTCTTTTCCGTATAGTTGACTCGTCAATACCAAAGTGTTCAGCAACTTTTCTTTTTGACATACCAAATGCTAGTTTTTTCTCGGCCTCTGGAAGCATTTCTGAAGTCGCTGGCTTACGATATGTCTTCCTCTTTTAATCGCTACAATATATAACAATAAAATAGGCAGGCCTACATATACAGTGACTGCCTTAGAATTTAAAAAGGTGGGGCAAAAGTCCGCATGCGGGCTCTTGCCCCGTAAGAGGAGCGAACTTTTGCCCCGGCTGTTAAAAGTATACATTCCAGTACGTGCTTCTATCTAGTCGAGAAGGGCTGAACTGGTAACGAGTGAGATGCAGTTGTAATACTGCAAGAATCGTAGCACCAAAAAAATATATAGTAGAATTCACTTATCAGTCCACAAACATATTTAAAAAATATCGTAAAATTACATCAAAAGTAACAAAAACAGATTTTACCGCATTGTATCCACACTTTTAGCGTGACAACACCCAAACTACACCTCCAGAGCGGTAGCCATGACATCTTCTCGCTGACGTCAAACCATTGCCAACATGCAAACATTAGATGAAATTTACCGCAATCGGACTTATACCCCGTGCGGACTTTTGCCCCATGTTACCCTAATACAATATAAAATAAAAAACGAAGATAAAGAAAAGATATAAAAACTATAATAGAATAAAAGGATAAATAAATAAAAAATAACTGCTTAATTCAATGTTTCAACACATTATAATTAATTACTATCAATTATTTAATTCTTCTTCTTCCATTTCTTTTTCTCTTGTTTCTTTACTCCCAATAATTTTGAATTATAAACACTCATCAACACAGTATTAATGACTAATAACTTATTTATTCAAGGTACCGCCGTATTGTTTATCGTTACCAAGGCATTGTTTAAAATTCGAATTTTTACGTTAAAAACTAAAATAGGCATCGATTCAAAGCATATACGAAAATCGACGACAGTAAAATGGATTTTAATTCTTTTATGCGGTTTGTGGTTCAACTCCCAAATTCGTACGATGATCAAAAGTAATTTTAAAATGCTAAAGAGTAAAGACTTGCATACCAAGAAAATCGATATTTACGTTTTATCTTATGGGAAACTTACCGATGTTTAGATGAAACCTCAGTCTAAATTTTAACACGGCTTAGGATCACTCCCTCTCTCCCCCTATATCTCTCCTTCTTTCTTCCTCTCTCTTCTCTCTCACGTATTAAAACATTCAAAGCACGCTTTCCTTACGCATATAGTAAAAGTGTTGAGACGACAATACAATCTCGAGGTTTAACAATGACACGGTCGGCAAGGCAACGTATCGTTAAAAAGCTTATATTTATCCAATAAATATGATTTAAACATATAAATTGAGCGATTTCGAATCGTAAGTGCAATATGATGATAAGAATAGGAAACTTTATTTATTTTTCTTTAAAATGGTCCAGGTCTGAAGATCGTAAATCATTTCTTTCTAATTTTAATTTGCAGAAGAGTAAAAGCCTGCAAGTCGAAAAATCGACTTTTACGTATTATCTTATGGGAAATTGAAATCACCATCTGGAGTCGAACCCGGGACCTTTTTATATAGATTTATTAACTCTCAATAATTTTCCCCGACCCACATAGCTGTAAGCTTTCGAATGAGCTCTTGCACGCGTCTCTAAGTGCTACCGTTCTCTCACAATTTCAATTACAAAAATACGGCATACAGAATTTATATATGTATATATATATATATATATATATATATATATATATATATATATATATAGCGATACTGACGTCAGAGGTATTGTGCGGGTAAATTAAATTAAAGAAGGTTAAATTTTCCGCAAAATTTACAGTAAATAATCACAAAAAAGGTAAAACGATGAAAGAATTTAATATCGACATTTTAATTATTTCCGATGCTATATCGCATTAGATTACCGCATCGGTTAATCTAAACTATCTTATTCCAGCCATCAAGAAATTAGCAATAATATGTTTACAAATCGAATGATTTTTACATAGCGCATCCTCGGCATATCGAACTCATGCAGAAACATTTTACGCTGCAACAATAATTATCATCATCTCCCCTTCCCTCTCCCTCGGCAACGCGAGTTCAACGAACAACGTGGTCTAACGCGAATAAAACGAAAAAAACGAAAAGACGATGTTCCTTTTTCTTCGAAGTGACGGAGTAGTGGATGATACACCTTCCATCAGGACGGTTCGATGTTTGACGCCTCGAGAAAAACTTTTTTTGAAATGCGAAATGCTTGTTCTTGAGGAGAGATAATGTCTAGGGGATTGAGAAGTGTCTTGATGCAACAAAATGACACGTCTTCGAGCAGCAACATCCCTTGAGGTACGATCTGATGAAATGTCACACACTGCCACTTCCATTAACCAAGGAATTTTTCGAGTCATTTTATTTGATACGTGACGCTAGCATGTACTTAACTGACTAGCCGCACTTGTTTGAGCGACGACGAATCGAAGATTTATAGCCGACGCTTAAAAAGGTTCTTCGCGGATTTGTTTTGAAAATGTGGACGAGTTAAACGAGAGAAAATGCATCGCAGACAGAAAAGGTGATGTCTTAAGAGGATCTCTCGAATTACATACGAAGGAATGGATCTAAAATCGGAAATATTATAATAGTAGCGCCTTTTTATTATTATTATTATTATTTATTATTATTTCTATTATTTTTCGGCGGCCGAAAAATAATAGAAATTAGCGACAAAACCACGAGAAAAATATATAAAACCGCATTATATAACATGAAAAATACGGAAATATTTACGATAATGGTGCACGATAAAAATGCATAAAATTTCCGTCAGATCACGATTCCCATCCCATTCCTGGATTCGCAGACATGATTTTAGATCAAACGCTAGACGCTTTAACACAACGGAAACTAACCACTGATAAAGCAAATCCCTGCATTAATTTCAATAATAACCCCCTTCCCCTTCGATTCACCCAACCTATTATATCCAAAGAGTCCAAGGCGAGCGGTAGAGCAGTATTAACGCGTCCACCACTCTATCTTATCTATAACTTGTGAGTGGCGTGCGCATTAAATCTATGACATTCTGGAGCATTGGAGTGTAATTCCTCTTTAAGAGGGTGGCAACGCAGTCTGCCACCTTTGTCAATCCGGAGCAAATGTGACGTGACCACCCATGGCCCTTGTGCAAGAGATCCCAAGAGAGGACAAAAAAAAGTAAATTCATTCGCCAAAGGGAGCGTATATATAAGCAAAGGGTTCCACAAACAGAGAGGGTAAGAATGTCTGCGTGATTTCTCATTGAACTACTAAAAGTACTCCTTAAAACTCTTCAATGCAAAGAACTCTCTTCTTTTTCTTGTAGGCGTTGAAACCTTACCTTTTCGATAGGGAGGTGGTGATTCAGGAAGAAGGGCTGGGAGGTGAGAGGAGAATAGCTGAGAGAGGGAGAGGGAGGAAGGCGAAGTCTGGGAAGGGGAGAGAGAGCGCCCGTAAAAAGGGGGAAGAGGGTGGAGAGAAGGGAGAGAGGATGGGAAGTGGAGAGAAGTTATTTGTTAGTTAGTTATTTGCTTAGGTTGCGCGCACAGCTGCGCGGCTATTAGCATGAGGGAGGAGGAGGAGAGGTGTGAAAGGATGGTGGGGTCGGGAGGGAAGGAGAGAGAGAGACGGATTCGATGAAGGCGGAGAGATGAGAGAGAAAGAGAGAGAAGGGAGAAGCGATATGAAGAATGGAGTGGGAAGTTGTCAAAAAATTAAGATTGTTTGCAAAAATTTCGCACGGAAATTGGCAAAATACGAGGGAGAAAAAATTGACAAATTTCCCTTGTGTGCCGTGAGAAATGATCGATTTTTCTTTTACCGTTGTAATCGATTTTTTTACTTTTAAGATCGCCGACTTTAGGAGGCTATTATCTTCTCTTGTAATGCCCGCTTCCTGCGAGTGTAAAACCATCAAATAACTCACCCCCTTGAAGGGAGGTTCAACACGTTCGCACTAACATTTAGGAAACGTGTTCCCTTAGCTCCTACACCTAGGCTCGATGACATTTTAACGCTACAATATTACGTCGTTGTTCGGGATATTAAAAGGCCTTGTATGCTCGGACTAAACAGTTAATAAATTGCGCGCGCCTACTTTTTATGTAACATACTCGCTCCACCGATGAAGCCCTTCTAATGATACATTTTAAAGCAGTTATGCGAAGATTGCCCTTCCTCAAGAATTCCATGGCGTGGGAACGGATGTCATGATTCGAGTAGGCAGGCGGTAGGTAGGGTCATCTTACGCGCAAAAAAATCTTCGAATCAAAATACCGTGGCTTTCACCGAACCAGTCAAAGACCTGCGTTTTTAATCTAACATAAAAACATTTGGTGCAGTTATTCTTTTCCGTTTCTCTAGATTTTGTTGAGCTTCACTGAATCATACGGACCTATATGCTAACATTATATATGCATGTCTAGGAAGAGTTCTCGGGTGATGATCAACCTAGCGTTTATTCTGGATCTGCAAACTAGTTGGCAGAGAAGATTTAAACGATATTCATCAATTCCGCACGGAGTTGTTATTCGAAATTCTTCGAAGGGCTAACAAAGAGAATATTATCTTTGTCACTATGATATCTACACAATGAGGGCAGGGTCAGATTTTTCTTTCTATAAGGGCAACTTTCTATAAACAATACCGATAACCAAAAGATTACTTCAGCTGTATAATGTATACATATATTTTCATCACCTGAAGCCAAAAAAGTCATATTTCCGAGAGTTTATCACCTCAAATTTCAAGTAAATATTAAAAAACTACCATCGCCCTTAGTAAGCTTCATTTAAATGCTTTGGTGTATTTCAGTGATATTAATATCACATTAATTAGGTGCGAAACGATTCTTCTCCAGAAAAAATGTTTCATTACATGCATTTTTTACAAAGGTATTTTCAGCCGGATCTCATTGCACGCAAATTCCCAGCCAGCAAAAACCAGCAATTTTAATATTTTCACAAAATACTCTTAATTTGTTAGTAACTGCACAAACAAAAGCTATGCGAAATACAAAAGTATTAAAGCAACATAATTGTTTTTTAATTCCACGACCGTAGGGTAGGCTTGTTAGTGAATTCTCATTCACTTTATGATCCAGCGATTGGAGGAATATCCAACCGAGGGCGAAGCGGATTGCGTGGGAGACGTCACGTGATCCAGAAAGCCTCTCAGGAAATCAGAAACGACTGCTGTCAAAGGAAGCGGTAAAATAGGAGGAGAAGACAATTAGCCTCACGGGAAATCCATTGAATAGAGGACATTATCCACGCTCGCCAATTTCCGACGAAATCTGAAGGCGTCCAGAGAAGCTGTACTTAACAGTCATTCGACCAGCTCTCCAATGTGCATTGCTCGTACACACCTACACAATGAGGCCATTCAAGTTTCGAGGGTGTCAGAAAATTGAAAAGGTGTTAAAAGTAATTTCGATGAGAGAGAGAGACCGAAGGAAAGAGGAAGGGATGGATGGAAAACATGGCAGGATGCAATAATTAAATACTTGAGAATTGGAATGAGACTCGATCAATTAGGAGGTCGTACAATCACGGAGGGTGATGGCGAGGAAGGAGGAGAGGGAGGGGTAGGATAAGAGGGGGGGGGGAGGGAGAGGGTAGGGAGGGTGAGGGTAGGTAGGGAGAGGGTAGGTAGGGAGAGGGTAGGTAGAGAGAGGGTAGGCAGGATGAGGGTAGGGAGGGATAGGGTAGGGAGTGGAGAGGAGGGAGATGGAGGATGCAGGGGAAGAAGTGTTTATTGACAAAAATAATATAACCAAGTAATGAAAGTAGGGACCATGATGCAGTATTCCCATTCACAATATTACTTCCAAAGCTTCTGGTTTCTAGGGTCTGAAATGCCAAATGAGCGTTTAAGAATTATGTTGAATTATGTATTGAGTATATTGTAATACTAACTGTAAGTTACACCAATATTGGAGCCAGCCAAGTTGCTGAAAATTAAAAGGGATGCAAGGCCTACAGATGAATTAGAAATAGTGTCTTCTTATTTATAAGACAGAAATATTTTAGACTTCCGTGAATTACTGAGAATAGTAAATTCTGTGCGGAAGTACACCTTTTATTTTGTAATAGATGGAGGGAAGGGATTGGAAGGATGAAGGAGGAAAGAGAGAGAGGAAAGAGGAAGGGAGAGGAGGGTGATAGGATGAGAGAAAGATAAAAGGGAGGGGGAGAACGGAGGAGAGGGAAGGAGATGAGGAGTGAGGGGAGAAGGATGGGAGGAGGAAAAGCGGAAGAGGGGTAGTGGCTCACAAAAGAGGGAGCGAGAGGTGAGAGGTAGGATAAAAAATGAGGGAGGCTTATTCCCCCTTCACGGTTATATGTGGTCCAACGGTTTTGGATATGGGCTTCAACTCGAGGTGTAAGAAAAATTGGGCGAGGTGTGAATGAGTAAGGGTTGCGTGGAGTGGGAGCGTGGAGGAGGGGGAGGATAGGAGTGGGACGAGGGGATAGAGATCTTGATAGGTTCGGAGGGACCGGAGGGGGGGGGGGGCGAAATGAGAGAGAGAGAGAAGAGGGCTCTGGCGGTGGTAGATTGGTATAGCGTGGGGGTCGAAGGGATGCAGGCGGCGGGGGTGGAAGTGGTTTGGAGTGAAAAGACATAGTGGATGGTTGGTGCGTGCGTGTGTGTGTGCGTCAGTGGCGATTGGCACGCATCCGGGCCCGCTCTAGTATAAGGCCCTAGAGCCCACATGCCCCCCTCGAGGGTAACCGAACACCAAACTCCCGACCCACTTGCATGCTAGCCGCCCTCCGATTGGCGTTGGACTTTCGCCCCGACCGCAGTCACGGGATTGGCCGAAGTTGGCTTGTCGTGCCATCAACGGGACCAATGCGTGAAAAGAATCTCGGGTTACGAATGCCTTAAGGCTTCGTGAACGCGCTTCAACACCCTTCAACTACCGTGTGGCATAAGAGCTCGCTGCAAGCAGGGGCCTAAGGCCTCCTATTCCCCTCCCTTACCCACTGCCCCCCCTGCCTCCGATCCTCCACCTCCGCGCCTCCG
This sequence comes from Tanypteryx hageni, assembly GCA_028673005.1. NCBI lineage: Eukaryota > Metazoa > Arthropoda > Insecta > Odonata > Petaluridae > Tanypteryx > Tanypteryx hageni. Next base: position 54,263,701 of record CM054120.1, on the reverse strand, counting down.
CTCCCCTACCGACGACGACAGCCCCCTCCTACGAGCCTCCCTATATCCTCGCGCCGCTCCCCCGCGCCCCCCTCTTTACCCGCCACGCCGCCCCCGCTCCCATCGACAAAGGAATGCACTTAAACCGGGGAGGAATTCTCTCTTTCAAATGGTGTGCGGATCTTTGAGAAGCACACGATCGCTATTGGAAACGTGACGGACATGTACGGCTAAGACACTGGCGTAGCACATTCGCGGCGGGTTCTGATCAGTGTTACCACTTATTTTAGCATTTGGGAGCTAGATTTCATCTCCTTGGTAGCTAGAAAGTGGCTACAAAATATACTTACCAATGATATTCATGAATGCGTAAGGAAACTAACCAAAAGGTGTCTCCATATAATAAGAGTATTGTTTTTGTGTGCGCTGCATATAATTACAATATTTTTTAAGCTCTTATTGTCTTTTATACACTAAAAAGAAGATGGAACCTTCGCCTGAACCAATTTTTACGGGTAATTAAACATACATTATTTTAAAAGTCTTTTTCCCAACACTACTCCATTTATCCCCAATAAGAATTGCATGGGAGGTATCTAGCAGGGCATACTCCAATTTTTAACTCGTAAAACAATGTGCTAATTATCTGCTATCGCAGACATTTTTGGTGATCTCCTCTGTCCGAATAAATCTTTTAATCTATAGATACAGTACAAGAGTAAGAGGGTAAGAGCAAAATGTAGATTTCCTATTGTCGTTTCCAAGTCATTATATGATACGAATACGTAAAACAGTCGTTGTTATTCATGTATCCATCTTCCAAGTTGGTTGTGCGCATACATAATATTGTAAATGGACGCTTTCTTAGGGTTGTCTATAAGGAATATATGTAAGCAAAAAGCATTTTGACCGTTAAATCTAACAAAAAGTTATCTGGGATTATATATTTCCAACTTAAACAAGTTTTTTCGGTAGTCGCTATAAATAGCTAGATTTTTATCTATTCGCTAGATTTTTAAGAAGTAGCTAGGGTCTTTTTTTAGAAGCTAGTGTGAATGTAAAGTAGCTAGATCTAGCTACAAATTCAATAAACTGGCAACCTTGGTTCTGATGCTGGGAAGGAGATGGCGGGGTTTGATGGAGGGGAGGAGGTGGCGCGGTTGCGGGGAGTAATGGCGTGGGGGAGTATAAGATGAGATGCTGGGAAAGGGCGGTTCGGGGAGGCGTGCGGGTGAGGGCGAGGCGCGGTTTTGGTAGGCATGGTGCGGTGTTGGGAGGTGGTGCGATGACCGAGGTCGGTTAGGAAGGTGCGGGGTTAGTGGGGTGGCGAATGCAGGTTAGTAGGATGGTGGAAAAGGCGCTATTACGCCATGGACCTCCGCTATGCGCATGATAGCGTCGTGGTCGACGTAGGCGACGGCCTGGATGCGACGTTTGAAACTATCATCGGTGTTTAATAAAATAAGCAATTAAGAATCAAAACTTGAAAAACAAAGTGCTTAACTTAGGTATATACAATAGCTATAGGGATACTTATTTTTTCTGGTTGCCATTTTTACTTTCTCCATATACATCTACATGTAACCCTGCAATTCACCTAATTGGTGAAGTATAAAGAGAGTATTATTTTCACGAAAAAAATCGAATTTGAGATTTCAACGGAAATACATGTTTTAAGGCCCCCTGAATACGTTTTGACTATTTTCTCGATGATGTCTGTGTGTGTGTGACCGGAATTTTGTGGGTGCCATAACTCAAAAACTATTAAGAAGGTAAACGCGAAATTTTAATTTTGACATTTTTGTTAAAAGGACAAAAACAAATTAGTTTCTGGTAAAAATCGGCCAACCGGTAGTGGGAGTTTACTCTTGTCACTTATCCGTTTTTTACTTTCTCCATATACGTAGTATAGGGGAAAGTGTTGTATTCATGAAAAAAATCGACTTCGAGATTTCAACGGAAATACGTTTTGAGGTCCCCTGAACACGTTTTGACCGTTTTCTCGATGATATCTGTGTGCGTGTGTGTGTTAGTGTGTGCGTGTGATAGCTTTTTGGGGGTGCTCTTAACTCAAAAACTATTAATCACGACAACGCAAAATTTTGTATTTAACATTTTTATAAAAGTCAGAACTAATTAGCTTTTGGTAAAATCGGTAAACCGGAAGTGTCACTTATCCATTATTTTGAAATATTTGCTTTAATATTTGATAAATGTAAAAATATACTGAAATAAAAGTTGTAGGAAAGTTAACTTTTTACAACCTTTGTTTGAAACATTTTTCCATATAATGCATTTTTTAAGAGATATCTTATATTTTTAGCTGCCACCACCACGCCACCTACCGACGACTATTGTTGACAATTGACGCTTAGTTACGTCTTAGTAACGGTCATTTTTCTTTTCTTAATTGTTGGAGCTTCGTGGCTATATCCGATATCAGAAGGCTATGGTTTGAGTTTATTTCTGTTCTTTGTAAAGTCTAAAATTTTCTCGCAGTTTCTTAAAATATTTATTATTATGTAACCTATTTGGAATTTTTAGAAATATTACAGATATGGAGAAAGTTATGTGGTGGCCACATCAGATTTTTTACATTTGCTTTAATATTTAATGGATGTAAAAAGGTATAGGAATAACGTTATAGAAAATATAATTTTATACAACGTTTGTTAGAAACATTTTCCCATATAATCCATTTAAGAGATATTTTTAAAACTATTTTTTTGGCTGGCACCATTAACACTACCTACCGACGACTATTGTAAAAACTTTACGCTTAGTTACATATTAGTAACGGTCCTTTTTATTTTCTTAATCGCTAGATCTTTCTGGCTTTATTCAATATCAGAAGGCTACGGTTTTGGTTTAATTCTGTTCTTTGTAAAGTCTTTATATTTTTGTCGCAATCCCTTAAAACATTTATTATCATGTAATCTATTTGGAATTTTTAGAATTATTACAGGTATGGTGACAATCACGTGGTGGCAACCTCAGATTTTTTAAAATTTGTTTTCAGTCACAAGGAGAACTCGACAACTCTTCATTGATATTTCTTTATCGTCATAAAAATTGTAGTCGGCGTAGTCTAACATGAGCCCTGAAATCCAAGAAAAATGAGCGAGAAAGCTCTAAGAAAAATCTCCAGCCAATCGCTGAACACCAAAGTTGACGCATCATGCACAACCGCTGTCTAAGCTACATATTTCCTTCGATCTTATTTTGACCGTGTGATTTAGCAAATTCGCTTACTCTCCCCACACACTGTCATAGCTCAGGATATACTGCTACGAATATAGTGCAGTTTCCCTTTTTTATACGAAATTCATATATCCTTGAACAGAATTTACGGATAATAATAATAAATATAAATATACCTATTTTACCATAGACAAAAAATAATCACGCAGGACCAGCGTAATTATAACACGGTAATCGAGATGTTATGAACTTGGAATCGTTATAAAACTCCATATTTTGTTCAATTGTGGGATTCTCAAACTTTTTCTTATTCACGAATCAACCACCAGAACAAAATATGACCACGTACTACCAAGTTTTATAGTTCTCTGTGTAGGAACAAACGATCATTTCCAGCCTCCTTGAACTGGGGATAAAGTCCCACATTCATCTAAACGCTGCTAGCTATCAACTTCCTTTTTTTAATCACTGACATTCACGGCCCAAAGCATGCTCGCCGAATGCTTACGGAGGCGGTATCATCTCATGCTTTCCAACGAGGAAATATCCTGAATGAGTATCAAGTTCAATTAGTTAAACCGATAAAGTCACTCATCAGTGGCGCAGTCATTTAGTTTGAGGGGGGAGGGGAAATACTTCAACACATTATTATCTGAGGACTTTTTATAGATTTATCTGCAAGAAACTTCGTGTAAAGAGAGAAGCTAATGAATAAAGGTACTGATTCTAATTTGAACACCTTCGATCCACCTTATTTCCATCTGACGCTTGCATACTCTATGCTTTTGTTAAGATTATCTCTGATCACGGGGAGCTCACTCTTCCGGTTGTCACCCCTTCTAGCTGCGCTACTGAATTCAATTAAAATGATCGAAAATACTCTATCGATGTCTTAAACTCGATCGAATTAAAAAACATGTCGAGCAAAAAAACGAATGTTTATTTTACTAGAAAATTCAACGAATTAATTTATCGTCGAGGAGGTTAATACTGGAAATATACTGGAGATACTGGAAATTAAACTGTTAATGCAATTAATACGGATACATTAGGAAGAACAATTTTCAAAGCTATCCTTGATTACCGGCATGCATCCAAACTCATTTCACTCATCGTTTCACCAGTCGCATAATATCTAAGTTAACCCGTAAATAATTTAAAATCAATGCCAATTTCAGATAACACGTCAGAGTTAAAACAGTTCACTCCGATGTTTTTTATCCATTTTTTTTTGTTGCCCTTTGTGGCGCATCAGCGAAAACTAGAAATCCGAGTCGGATGAATCAATTTAATTTTTGTGCTTTACTCCTCTTTGGCCGTAATTAGGTTAATCAAGCGCTAAAAAAAATTAACCGAATCATAGAGAAGTAAGCTTTTAAGTGGAGACACGAAAAGCTAAAGAAATTAATGAAATTGATATTCTGCCTCGAAAATTGACTATAATTCATAACATTTTTATATATTGGTATAGGAAAAACGTACTGAATAAACCCGTATTTGTTCATTACATTTATCGTAGATCTACTCCGGCGTTGCAATATATTCCATTCGACGCGAATTCATTAACTTGAATGATGCCCACGGAAATTTATCATTTATTTCCATTAATCGCCGATTAATATTCATGCGTCATTGATACGGTATTCTTAGGATACGTGCTTTTTATTTATTCCATTTGCATGAGGCGTGGCAATTTATGCGAACCTTAATGTCTTTCATACCCTCCTCGCATGCTCCAATGGATTCCAAACTATGGCTGCCGTAAGAGACGACTAAAACGACGTTTTGACTCGCAGTCCAAAATTGAATCAATTTCACAGTTTTGTATGAATGGTTAAATTTGGAAGAAATGGATTCAGCAAGAAAGTGAGCAAAGAGAAATTATTGTCTCTGTGATATTTTACGCTATGTATGATCGTTGGTGAGGTGAGGGTTTGCAACGCGATTTCTATGGAACAAAATTTTTCTTATAACGACGAAACTAAGTCTTCCAATAAAACAAATCACATAGTGAATCCTCGATGATTGTCAAGAAGATAAATATTTTGAGCCATGTATTTCTCACTCTTTCACTCCTTGGGGATATTTAATGTAACAATATTTGGTATATTTATTCCAAAAATTCAACCTTAGTAGATGACAAAACTTGATTAAAATATCAACCTAATATCTGTAAATTAATCTGGATGAAGAATCCTTTCAATTAAAAATATGCCTTTCATGTTTACCCCTATGTTTATCAAAATATGTCGAAGATTTGTCATCGCCGTCATCAGCTCCTCTAAAGGAAATAAAACAAAATTTTGGGAAATCCTAATAATATTGCCACTAGTTTTTTCTAAGTAATATGCATTACTAAAAGAAGTTTCGGATAAATATCCTCAGCAAATCAGTTGAATTACAATAGGATTACAGATTTTCTTAAGAAAACGAAGTAATGACATATGATGGCCGGCGACCCCGAACTACGAAGGCATACTTTGGGCATATGAACTAAAATATAAAATAATCGTCCATAAAATGAAAAAAAATCGGAAACTGCGTAGCAGACATCACCTTAGAGGGAAAAGTAATGGGTCATTAGTGAGAAAAGCGACAAGCGATATAACAATGTAAATTACACCTCGATTAAATAACTACGGCAAAGAACGGTGAGTACAGCATTGGCAGTGTTTCATCAATGCATCTCTATCCCGTTTCATCTATTCTCCCACAAGCGCAAGAGAGTCAAGTGGCTGTTATACATTCTTCCTGGGAGCTTCCGTTAAGACATTCTCTCAGCAGATACTTTACTGAGTAAATAAACATACTCATTCTTCTGCTAAACACTCCAACGTTTATTAATCTCGAGTATGTACCTCCTTTCACGCGGGAAACCAAAACGAAACGCTTTTAAGCAGCGAGATGATGCACCAATCCGTATATATAATATATCACGTTGCAGACGCTGGAGGATTTTACGACCGCTCGCTAAACATTTTGAAGGTTAACTGCAAAATCCGCTCTTGTCGGCCAATTAAAATTGTTTTACCACGAAGATAAAGCTAAAATTAAAAGCGTTGGTATTATGAATGCCTTCGTTGATTCAGAAGTAAATTTAGAGACCCTCTTGAGGAGCTCAGCGGAGACCGATAAACATTTTTAAAATCGTAAACTTTAATAAATGCAACCCGTCGGCTTAAAAGCCTGGCAAAGATATTAACTTCATAGCGGCGGTTTTTACCGGAGACGATTTATTAAAATTTTTGCTCGTATTAAAAATAGTTAGCTTTTTCGATTGTTAAACAAACATGCTGAAAAGTATAAGATTTTAAAAAAATCCCTGCGGAGAATTCGTATATGTGAGACTCCCCCTCCCCCCCCCCCCCCCCCCGAGCAAGCGAGGAAAAATTCTAGAGTTTTCGAAATCTAATCATCCAATAACGAATTAACGGCCAGTATTCTAAACTCGATCTATATTTCGGGCCGTTGAAAGAAAGAAAAACAAAAATATTGTTTCCACCTAATCTTGTTGCGTTTTGTTCTAGACTAGGGATTCCCAACTTTTTCAATGCTGCGTGTACCATTTTGTATCCTAAAATATCCGCCGAGCACAACCATATTGTTGCAAAAATAAGAATAAACGTAAATAAAATCAAACCAACGTTATAGCCGTTTTAACGTTCTTAAATACGTTTAGAAAGGAAGCAATCGAACAAATTAAATTCCTGGTGCTTAGAAACGCGATTTTAACAGTGGAAGGAGAGAGCATGCTGCCAAAGAGCACAGCGGTGCTCGCGAGCACCAGGTGTTCTCGACTAATGGGACTCAAACTTCGTCTCGTGGGCCACATCCTGCCCCCCCCCCCCAATTTAACAGATAATGGGCACAATGAAACATAAAATGAAAAACAGAAAATTGTAAAAGAAGTTTTTTCGTATCTACTTATCTATTACCGTAAAGGATAAATTAATTCGAAACAAATCATGTAATAAAACGTAAGGCGAAGGAAAAATCTCCGAAGCCGGTCAATGAATAAAATTAAAAAATTCAAAGTTATTTCCCTTTCCATTAAATCCGGTTTTTAATCATTGACTGGCTTCGGAGATTTTTCCTTCGCATTACGTTTCAACTACAGCCAGTATAGCTCACATTTGCCTTTTCAAAATCATGTAATGTTGACAGCAAAATCTACCTTTTGGATACCTTAAATTAGCTTGAAACTGTATATTCGACTGTGCACGGCTTGCAATGAGTGCAGAAGTGGGCCATGTGGCCCTCGAGCAGAAATGTTTGGGCACACTTACTTCAGACAATGGCACATCAAATGCCGAAAATTTTTAAAATAAAGATATTTCAGTACGCGAAGACGATCAATTTTCGTCGCACAAAAAGAAACGCCCAATTCCTCAATTTTACACAAAATTTCGATTCGCATTTTATCTTTTTCTTCCTCCTTCGAGAAGGCAAGAAAAAACGTTGAATCACGTCTTTCGCGACGCTATTCGTTAGGCTATGCTCTGCTTGGAATCGCTCTTTGAAGTTTTCATTTACGTCTAACATTGGGTAAAATTCAATCTCGGAGAAGGCGAATAACAACCCGAGACACCAGACGGTAACCTTTGGCATTAGAGACGGTAGAGCTCATCCAACGAGAGCGATTCAAGGCTCGGGTACAGAGAGAAATTCCTTTGTCGGAGATGCACGTCTAAAGAATTCGTCCTTACTTCATGCGGCAGTCACGCTTCGGAAAGTTGCTTAACAAGCTTGGGCCCCTCTTGGCCCAATAAAGTGCTAAAAATATCTTTGGCTGAGTTCAACAATACCTCCTTAAGTTATGATCGGCCTCCAGAAAACATTTGTCATGAAAAACTTTAAGGAAGGAGTTGGACGAATGCGCTGAATTCTTATTGCTAATAAATGGCTCCCGTTGATACCGTGAAGGGTATAACGTACGACAAAAGAAGTATGGCTAATTTACCTTTGAAATTTGCTATCTGAAATTTCCCTGCGCTCTTAAGGCTATAAAAAAAATCCGAATAATTCTCTGCTACTTCTTGTTTTTCTCATTACCCACACTAATATATTTATAAATATATTGAGTACTATTTAAACATAAAACCTGCAGCATATCGTAGGTTAGGAGCAGCAATTCTGGATAATTTTCCGAGGTATGTTATTATTATTCCTGTAATAACTGTACAATAGAGAGAATGTCAGAAAAGCTGAACTACAAAATTGACCTCAAAGTTCTATAGCAGAATATAGTAACGCTTCATCATTGAAACAAAACTAATAATCCAATGAAATCATCAACATATTACTCGTGTATTCAGAATCGTTTCTTCCTCTATGTAGTTTTTAGATATATGTAAACACTTGGGACACAAAATAGAGTAGCGGAAATCATGCATCGCTGTAATGTAGCCATGATTATATTGATGCCGCTGACTTTACTAACAAGTCACCACATTTTGAGGCCGGACGGAAATGCGGAGATTGTTGAACATTTGTTGTACGAATGCCTAAGAATATTTAACAGCGAGAGAGGCCAATTATGAAAGGTAATACATTTTTCCTCGAGTTAAGCCAAAAGTTGACATATGGGTTAAAAAAACGATTGAGTGAAATCATTATCAAGGTAAAACTTAACCTCTCCACCATGCATTTCATGCAAGTTTATGAATATGCGTAGGTCTCTGCGCTTATTTTAAAAACTTTAGCAATACAATCTTCCTTTGAGCGAATATTTAATATTACTTTTTATCAAAGGAGTATAATTTTGTAAGAATAATAAGAACGCTGATCAAGCCGGTTGGAAAAAATCTCCCGTAATTTTTTTCAATAAGTAAGAGTAATTTTTGTAAGAATTTACAAACTTTATCAATTACCAGATCGCATGCGAAATGAATCTCAATCAACCAGAGGACCATGGATGCCACTAATAATGTATAAACAAAATAAAATCAAACGGATGATGCTTGTGATTCTTACTAACGTCTTCAAAGTTCTAAAACGTTTCTAATAAGTTTCTCCGGTTCGAAGGAACCACCGGATTTTGTTTGGCCTTCGAACGTTAGTAATCTTAATGCGTAACTCATAAAGTTGGAAGGAATTTGTCATAAACTGTCGAAAAATATAAGCGATATAAATGTCATAAAGGAGCCCTTAGTTTAAGCATGTCAGGTTGCTTGTAGGACCACAAAGTTTTGCGTCCATAAACACTTTCCAAATGAGACTGCGTCGTATCTACAGCAAGAGGGTTGCAACAGATAAAAAGTGCATGCGCGACAGGAATGAGAAATTTACTTCCAACCATCTCCAGGATAATATTAACACCTCCACCTATAAAGGTTAAAACGGGATGTATTCGAAAAGCGTGAGATGGAGGACGGAACAGAGCGTTGGGGTGTGAGGAGAGAGAGAGAGGGGGAGATAGCGGGAGAAATGAGAACAATGAAAACGTCAGAAAAGGAGAGAGTGGAAGAGGTTTATGGAGGTGAGAGGGGAAACGATCTCCGAAAGACGAGGTTAAAAAGTTTCGAGGGGACGGGGTTATGTTCTTTTTTTTTTCTTTTTGAGAGACGGGGAGCGCGGGGCGTGGTGAACGGTACACCGGAGACACACTTAGGGACCGAGGCGGATGTGGTGCACGGTTGCCGTCAGCCATTGGAGGAGTAATAAACGCACCCTCCCACCATTCCCCCCATCCTTTCCCACATCACCTCCTCCTCATCCCCTCTCCCTATCCCCTCCTCCCATTCCCTCCCCTTCTCCCATTCCCTCCCCTCCTCCCATCCCCTCCCCTTCCCCAAACCCTCACTCTTTCTATCGCTCAATTCAAACTGACTTCTCTTTGAATTGGTTTGAGGCCCTCGCCATGAGGCTGTCGCTTCCGACGAAGCAGTCACGCCCCCTTTACGTGTCTTTTTTACCACCCGAGAGAATATTGCGTACGTGGCGTCACCTACCGGACCTCCCCTTCCTCTTCTGACACACCGCTGAGCAAACTGACGAGTACCAGATGCACGAGAGAAAGAGAGAGGAAAAAGACAAAGAGGTATAAAAATGTAGGCGACTGGGGCCATCGAAAGAAGGAAGAGGATTTAACATGGTCGAAATCGTGATATGCCTCCTCTTCCACGGGCTAGAATTTAAAATGACGACGACTGTTCTAGGTAAAGAGAGAGAGAGAAAGAGAGGGAGCGAAAGATAGATAGATAGATAGATAATCGTCTTTATTCGGGCGAAATTTAGACCAGAAGGTCCATTCTTACATTTAACCCTGGGAGGAAAGGAAGGGAGAAATGGGGGAGAAAGGAGAAATTTCGGGAGAAATTAGGAGAAAGGGAGAGAAATTGGGGAAGGGAGAGGGAAAGGGGAAAAAGGGGGGAAATAGGGAGTTTGATGGCTGCGGTAAGAGCTCATTGGACCGAGAAATCAAGATTGGAGAAAATAAATCGATCGAGTGAGAGGGATAGAGGGGAAAGTCGGCGGCATTGAAGGAAATTGAAAAATGGACGCGTAAATATATTAGAAATGGTGATTGGGTATTGATTTTAGGTTAAGGGGGCGTTGGAGGTCTCGGAATGATAGGCTATTTAAATGATCGGCTCGATCCGTTAATAACGTGTTCGCGGGTAGATCTCGATCGAGATTGACAAGCCGATCGTGTTTGAAAGGCTGCTGTAATAAGAAAAGAATGCGAATTGATCGGGAATTAAATTGGAACTATCGAAGTATGCCCGAAATTTTCTCAGCGGCATTGCAAGGCTTGTTTTGACTTTCTCGGGGGAATATTAGGCCAGAAGCGAACTGCAGATTAAAAAGTGCATTGTTTCGTATCTAAGACAATTGAGGAGAGTCAAATAGATACCCCTGGTGTTTATAATTCTATTTAAAGACGATTTTTGTGAATTACAAACTCTTGAGATGTGATTTTGGAGGGTAACGAAGAAAACAGATTGACCACTAAAGTGTATCAAGAGAATGGAACGGAAGTATTCGACGAAGAAAAAGTTAAATGAAATTTATAAAAACGTTGCAATAGAAAAAGTTGGACATTTTCTGGCGGAAAGAAATTTTTGCGGTTACCGTGGGAAGAACTTGAGCAAAAAGGCTAAGGACAGCTCAAAGTAAGCGGATGTTAATACTAAGAGAAAGGGAAGGGCTTCGAATGAAGGCAGTTTTTGGCGTGGTTGATCCATGGCCCTATGGAAAAGTAAGAATCAGATATCGATAGCAGTTTCGGTTCGATGAAAAGGATAGATTTTTCGGCCACGTCATTTGCAGTCTCATCGAAATTTCTTTTTAGCGCTAATAATAACACACGCGACAAAGAACAATAAAAACAGATAATTCTCATTACATTACGTAAAATACATCGTTGAAAATTAATTCTTTTACACTTGGGTCAACATATATAAAAATCAGTTAAGATTCAAGTTTGGAAAAGAGGAGAATAACAACATTTACAGTAAATGCCACTTATTATTGTCGCTGGTACTGCAATCACACGCGGAATCCGGCCAGATCTGGTTTAAGGAAGTATGATGTTTATTGTTATCGGCCCCATAATCGTATAGTCATTTATAATTTAACTCAAGGTGATCACATTAAGCGACATTTACTGTAATCAACTATAAGTTGATTTAGAGACGAAGTTGAGAAAAAAGTTACCAAAGCAAGATAATTGTAACGTCCCAAGAAAGGTGAAGAGAAACAATATGTGTGAACAGAGCCTTAGTGAGGGCGGGGCAACTGGGGCACGTGCCCAGGGCGCAGATTCGTAAGGGGCCGCCAAATCGAAGTCTTATTATAGGCTAGAAAAAATGTGAGTTACACGAAAATAAGAGGAAGAAAAAGAAAATTTCATGACAAGGTGGAGAAATACCTGAAACAACATAAAATACTCAATGATGCAGTGCATAAGGCAATGAATTCTCTTCAAAAGCAAATGTCGGTACGATTTACATCTTTATATGAACTTGATAATGCTTTAAAATTTATACGTTGTGCTTTATATAACTTGAGTGAAGATGAAATTATAAATTCCTCTAAAAATGCTGCTAGTATGTATAAAAACGATGTGGATGAACGCGGGTTAATCGAAGAAGTTCGCAGTTTGAAACACCACCTGCCTTCGATATAAAGTGTAAAAATTGCGCAGAAAAAAAATTATTGGATTTCTTTACGAATACGAACTTTTAAGTTTATTTTCCAATGTGGAAATTTTACGGAGAATTTTTCTGACATTTGCCACATCAATTTCAACTGGAGAGCGTTACTTTAGTAAACTAAAATTGATTAAAAATTACCTACGGTCATCAATGAACCAAGAGAGACTTTCTGGTCTGGCCATCTTATCTATTGAATATGACACTGCTAAAAATATAGATTTCAATGACACAATATGTTTGCTGCAAATAGAGCTCGAAAAATAAAACTTTATAGAAATGATTGTTTATTTTTAGTTGAATAAAATACGAACTTAAAATTGTAGTATTAGATCATTTTGGGGCGCCAAAAACTCCTCTGCTCAGGGCGACAAAAGTAGTCACTACGGCTCTGTGTGTGAAGATGTAATTTTATTCTTATAACACAATGCCTTTGTCTCTGTAGTTAACAATACACATATCCGTTTTCATTATTTTTAAAACGTGTTTAATTTCAGGAAATTATAACGAAAATAGAAAATATAATGAAACTTATTTCAAGCCAACTATTTCTACTTTTGGAAAAACGTCGCAATCGCAAGTTTCATAAATTTTAGTAAACGTGATCGCCTTGGAACGCGAGGGCCCAAGAGCTCGTAAAACAAGATGGCGGCAACCCATGGAGACCCGCAATGGGTAAGGAGTATACCGCATTAGGTCCGCGACAAAACATTTATATCCTCAGATGATTAAAAGATTCACGAATATGATTAGCATTTACAAGCGTGGTATGTTTTGATAGAACGATAGGGCAATGGTATGGAAAATATCGGGAAGAATTCTTCGAGGAAAAGTAATGAAGTAATAAATTAGCCCAAGAAACCCTGTGATTTCCATCTGTTGGTTCGTGCATACAGTAATAATCTCGCGGCGTTAAAGAGAGATTTGCATTTGATGTACGGTTTCGATATGTCATTTCTCGAGTTCTAAATGCCAGCTTAATGTGAGTTGTCTTCGGTAATGTTGGTGGCATTATTTCATCAGTACTCAACGGGAAATGAACAATCGCTTGTCGTTGTGGAGCAATTATGAGATAGCGGCGGCAATATCCTATGCCGCCATTTGCCGTGGAGAATCACGGAGTCGCTGCGTCGCTTAGCTCTCGCATGGACGTCGAACCAAGGTAATGCAGGATGGCACGGGGTAGAGAAAGAATGACGGCAATCATATAAACGTATTTACATACAGTAAGCTCTCTATTTATAAGCCTTCTCGGGACCGAGATTGTTTCGGTCGATAGAGATGACTATTTACACGCACCATAATACACGTAAAAGAAAAAATAAGCAAACGTTATTAAAGTGAAGAAGACTCTCGAAGAAAGTCCAATTAAATGGCATTGAATAAATTACGTTTACAGGTAAAATATATCATATTAATTGTTAACATTAGGTATGGGGCAAGTAAATACTTGACATATGTTCGAACGTTATGCATTTAAAAAATTCCAGTTATTAGTTTTAAATTTCAGATTATTATGTTTGGTTAATTAGAAGTTTGCTGTAGATATATATTACGGTTGATATCTGAAAATAGTTCATGGTGAGGTCACTAGCTACATCCGGTTAATGTTTACATTTTCCAGGTGGACCTGCTTAATTAACATCATTTCTTCTAACGAAAATTGGAATGAAATTTTCAACGAAATGCATCTAAACGGCAGCTGTAACTTACTAAACTGCAGCACAACCTAAATCTCTTAATATTCTTTTACTTAAACTTTGAGAGAACATTTCTTGGAAAAACGCCTGCGCTGCAACTGAAATTTAATAGAACTACCAAACTCGTGGGCCCGAGATTCTTTCATCGACGCTGCTGCGCAATAAGGATTGCATTTTTCACTCGCGCGGATATTATTGTCGACGTAAGCATTGGTCAGGCTTTATCCGATACATATTCACCTGTCTCCCATAATCGGACGAGAACGAATTTTTTACATCCTGGACCGCAAATTACCCTATTATGCCCTATCAAAACTATTAAATTTGCCGAAATCATGCAAATTTTCCCGGACGATCAAAACTTTTTTTTAACGACAACCAGTCTCTGGAATCCCATTAAAATTCCCGCCGGTTCAAAACCATTCGATCGGCGCAAATATCCCGGCGCCACGAGTAATTTGAAGCGCGCCCCCTCACACCCCCCTCGTCCGAAATATTCCGAATACACATTTTGGGGACGAAATTCCGAATCAAATCGGAATTACTGGGCGATACTCGATTTATCCGCTTGTTTATCCGCAAACCGCATCCGTGTGATGCCACTCGGCAGAATGTGATATGGGGTTGATGCGCCATCAATGTTGCTTGCTATACAGACGTCTATGTTTCTCTCTCTTTGCTTGTCTCTCCCTTTCTCTCCCTCTCTCACTTGCCTGAAATTGTAATGGGAGACTGAGGGGGAGTGAGGACAGCGAAGCGAGAATGAGGGCGGAAGAGGGAGGAGGTAGATAGGGAAAGGGGGTGCGGGAGAGAAAGAGAGAGAGGGAGAGAGAGAGGGAGGGAGGATAGAGAAGGGGTCACCAATTATCTTTAAGTGAGGTCCACTTACACAGTTGCCTTGGAGATTTCGGTGGGAGGAGTCAACGCTAATAATGACACTTCCACTCGTGCGCCAGATTGCGAAAGTCCGCAAAAGTTTCTAGCGCTTATTTAAGGTTTCGCGGCGAACAGTATTTTTTCGTGCGTTTTAAATGCCGCATTTGCCCGTGTAATTGCCGCACTTTCTTCCGCAAAGATTCCCTCGAAATTTAGGGCGCGGGCGTTAAATGGATTAAGCTATAGGTGATTGGTGAAATGAGCGTTTTCTGCACAATTTGTTGGTGCAAACGATTGTGCAGTATGTGTGCACGTTTAACGCTTTACATAAAGGGGCCCTCATAACATGGACGATCAGCCATATATGGCCCGTTCAGCTATTTCGTACGACCCGCCTATTCCCTTATCAACTGCTTTAAAGCGTGTATATCCGTACCCGTGTCTGCAGAAATTATTGCTGAAATTTTGAAAAGTACTTTTTGAGTTTGTGGATGTAGAATAATTTGTTTCATTTTAAAAAAGGGAGCGTGGCAATATACAAGTCAAGAAATTCTTTTAAAAACTAGCTCATTGAAATTTTCACACGGTCCGATTAGTCATTATAGATGTCGTATGTGGCCCGCTCAGTAATATCTGAATCCTCAAGAGCCCCTTCTAATATAAAATTGTTGCTTTATATTCAATAGGATCTATTGAGCTCGTCTTATGGCTGAAAATAATTCAAGAAAAAGCAATTTAAAAAATGTACTTGCCACAACAAGTTTAAAAACAATATGCGCGTTTCGGCTACAAATCAGACGTCTTCAGTGGTATTTCTTTTAGAATCTATTTTCGTGAATGACCGCTGAAGACAGTTGGAGATACCTGAGGCAAGTACATCATTTAAATTGCTTGTACATGAAGTTATTATATATGTATCTGAATGTATAGCTATGAAAAATTAAATTCAAGAAAAAGCACACAATTGCCTTAGGTATCTCCTATTGCCACAACAAGGTTATAAAAAAAACATGAGAAAAGGTGTGTTAAATCAGTAAAAATGGGTTAAGTCAGGCTATAAATTGGAAAAATAAAGCTTAAATGAAATAATGTGATATGAAATATTGGTGAATAAACGTAAATAGATAATCTAGTGCACAAAGTTCGGGTCGTGAGATAGGACCGGGTCGTACGGCTCAAAGGTAAATGTGAGCACTCAAAGCATAACCATCTAAAATACATAGAAAATGACTGGGAAAGAAAAGCTCCCATTAGATAAATGCCAATATTTTTAATAAATATTTCTTTTTGCTGCGAGTTAATGAAAACTTAGGTGGGAACGTTTTCTTATCATCGTGCTGCCTTCCAATGGGTCGCTAGTTTGAAAATACTGATTTAGGGGAATACGCTAAATATATAATTGTGGAGTAACCTGACGCACATACAAACTACAAAGCAGCCACCCTCAGCGTCAGTTCAACTTTTGCTGATTCGAAATTTGAAAGCAAGCGTCCTAGTTGACGTTCTCATCTGCTACGTCAGCCATTTTATGGTTTATAGAGGTTACCCAGACCTCCCGTAAGATTCAAGACATAATTGATGGTTCAATTTTTAACAGCATTGATTTTTGTCATCAGTAAAGACAATTTGATCGCTTGAAATTCATATAAACACGAGTTATAGATAATAGTTTGATTATAGAATATATTTCACTAGAGTTAGTGCCCATCAAAAATGACGGGGACATGAATTTAAATGTTCTCGAGTTAAACCATAATGTATTCTTTCATACGTATATGAGGATGAAGGCAACAACAGCATCTCAAATTTTGAAGACAGCATGGTTGCCGAGGCAGCAAACGGTTAAAATGCAAATTATTTCAAAATTTTAAATAATAAATTTGAGCGATTTCGAATTGTTGGAAAAATTCGACGATAAGAACAAAAATATTTGTTAAATTTTCTTTAAAACTGTTTCGGTCCTAAAATCGATGATCAACGTCTTCTAATTTTAATGTGCGAAAGAGTGAAAACCTGCACGTCGAAAAGTCGCCTTTTACCTGTTATCTTACGGGAAGCAGAATTTATATCCTGGATTCGTATCCGGGTCCTTTTTCTGGGTTGTTTCGTCGTTTACTTTTGATGTGTGAATTATGAATTCTTGCCAATCTTCACCTCGTTATAACTACACGGGAAGTTTGTTAAAACACGTTTAAAAAAGCGCCATACACAAAGTTACAAGAGGATAAAACCTTTAATTTGAGGAGGGAGGTTTCCATTTGTCATTTCTTTCGAGAATTAACAATTACAGTTTAACGCACGCAAGTGATATTTTTCAAACCGCATTCGAGGACACATTTTTGAACAAGGTTCACAGACACCTACGAGGGGTCTAACAAAAACTCGCCTCCGCGAGACCCTCGCGGAAGGCGAGAATGAGAAGTGGTGAATGTGAGGTGGGGGTGAAATGACGGTGATATTGCGTTAAATCAAGGGAGGGAAGAGCGATAATCGAGTGAATTGGGAGGGGTTGTCGAGGGGATAGATGGGTAGGAAGTTGTGAGGCGGTGAGGGAGGGAAGGAAGAGAGAGAGGTCGAGGTTTTGAGAGGGTGGGCTTTATCTATAGGAGGACTAGCTGTGTGACCCGGCGTTGCCCGGGTGCGATTCGGGATTGCACAAACTTATATACTCTCGCACCGCCCGCGCGCTCTACACACAAAGCGTTGCTTCTAAAAATTACCTGCAGAGATGTATTTTGTTCCGTAAAAGGGTTCTTTAAAAAATGTTATAACTTTCGATCAGACTGTATATTCATATGTTTTTGTACGTGAAACGTATTTACACTATAAGTAAAAACGTTATTTGCCTTAAACACGCTGTATATTCTGTATTCTTTACGTAAACCTGTTCGTTGTAATGCTGAACAAATTAGTGAAAGAATGGTGAAAATCGGTTCAGCCATTCTCAAGTTATAAGGGAACATAGTTACAGACAGAAACGGATTTCTCACCTGCACTGTGCTGCGCGAGGGCAGAGGAGGTTAATAGTGGTATCCAAACCTACTTTGGGGCCTGCCCTGTCGCCTAAAAAAGATTGATTAAAGTCAGTTGGTTTTTTCCGGAGATATTTTGGTTAGAAGGGGGTTTTCGATTTTTACCTTTTATATAGTAGATATTGAGAGAATTGCGGGAGGATTGAGGATGAGAGGTAAGGAAGGAGAGAGAGAGAGAGAAACGGAGTTGGAAGCAAAGTGGGATGGAGGGAGAGAATGGAGGGGAGGGAGGCAGAGAATCGAATTAAACGAGGGTGGCGAAGATGTGAAGCAGTGGAGACGGAGTGCGAAGAGAGTTGAGCAAGGGAATGAACGGGGGACATTAACCCTTTATATCTCATATCTTAAAAAAAAAACATATGAACCTTAATCGAATGCTAAGAAACTGATGGTCCTCGGATATCCCATTGCTTTGAAGTGTCCTCTAATCCTACATGAGGGCAAGAAGCAAAAAGTACCCATTTAGGTTAAGCCACGAGGGAAGTTTTTCCTGCTTCTGCCATTCCAGAAGGTCAGCACCACTTGTAGGTGACGCAGAAGTTTGTTTTTTTTCTTCGAGATTTTCGTTAGATGTATCTATGTTCGGTGCCGCCAGATGTTTTCAACTCAATTGCAAAGGTATTTATTTAAATGAATACATAAAAGTTTCATTTCAAGTAATGTACCTAACTATTCATAATCCTCTCGGCGAAGTCTCCAATTCAATATATATTATAGTAAATCAATGAGAAATCACAAATATTCAACGTCAGGAACTTTTTCAATTAAACATACAAAAATACATCAAGATCTCAGTTTAGGACATAATGAGTTAAGGAAGTGATGAACAGAGAGATTAAAGCATGGACATCGCTAGGAGCAGCCTTAGCCCCGAAGTTTTATGGCGCTCTTGAGAAATCAGATTTAAAAAGTCTTTTTATATAACAACTCTAATTATTTGAGTTTAATTAATCTGGCAGGTTTTAGACTGTATCTTTTCTCTACTTTTAACGCTTTTGATCGCAAAAAGTTTCAACGTAAAGAGCTGAATGGCCGCTGTATTTCCCCTGCCTCTAAAATTCGATTCATAAATCGAAACGTAAAACTTGGTTTATGTTAAAAAAGAAAAAAATAAAAGTTATTCCCTAGAATAACTCCATTGTTATTGGAGAGTTAAATAATCAATTACCATCGTCTCAGGGCGAGGAAATGTGGAAATCTAACGTAATCGAGCACCAATTACTTTAACCCATTCGAGAGAATGATAAAAACTGATTAATATACCACATGGCTGTAATTCGCCCTTTTCGGCTGTAAGTCGCAGTCCCCAGGGATAATCCGTCTTAGATTCTAAAAATGTGAGCTTCGGCTACGATTGACCAAAAAATAATCTCCGATCGGTGAATTGCCAATGAGGACAGCTGTCTCATAACCGAAATGAGTCTCTGGTTTTATCACCCGTTTCTTAACTAATGGAGTGTTCTACGCTTGTGGGAAGGATTGAAGAGAGTTGCTATGGAAAAAACGGAAGAAAGGAGATACAAACGAAGAGGGAAACAAATGAACTGAGGCAGTAACGATAAAAGACGAGTTCGTAACGAGTAGAAACCCACGTAGAATTTCCAATCACCAGAATGTGCACGCCACTTACCTATTATCCGGCGCACGATTAGTGCAATACCTTCGCTCCCAATCATTCCGTTGCCATACGATTTAAAATATTCAAACTCTATCAATATTCATAAGAATCGAATATTCCCATGCATCGAATAATCGACGTTACTGTATAATGAAGATTCCATCCACGAGTTGAATCATTTACATTCCGGGCATTAATCGATAAAATACATCCAATAGCGTCATGTTCGGGAATCGAACACGGTTATTAAGCTATAATCTCCGTTTCGTCTTCGGCAAAAAAATTCCGTTCATAAAGATTCATTTCCGCCGAATAGTTTTTTCGCTGGTTTTTTTAGACTTGAATACAGTTTAGTCAGTGGGACATTAAAGTGTATTTCTGTCAGGAATACAGAATATGACTTCCGTGCTTTCTTTAAACAGACCCCCAACGAAACTGATACGTATGAGTCACGGCATTATGAGTAACAATAACACCCCGAGTCCGTTATATCAACACGAGCGGTGGTGGGGAGGAGGGCGAGCCGTACACATCAAAGACTCATAGGAATAAGGAAACAGTATTCCACGGGACCTTCTTAGGAGTGGCCGCCCATGGCAATCATCCTTTATGATTCACCTTTCCCAATGCCTTTGTCGCAGTGACGACAGCGGGGGATGTCCGACGGATTGTATGTCCAACAGAGCTCATCTCCAAACATCCCACATCCTCCTCCTTCCCGAGCCTCCCCGTTAACCTATACGTAACCCTCCCTCCAACCCTCGCACCATCCACACCCATTTCAGCCGCGCCGCGTTCCCCATTGTTTTCCCAGAAATTTCTACGGCGCCACCGACCACAGGCGAACTATTCCTCCTTCCCTATCCTCCCCCTCCTCTTGATCCCACTCCCCCTCCCTCCTCCTCCGGGAGCCGTGTCTCATTGTATCATCCACACACTCCCTAACCTCTTCTTCACTCTCTCTCTGGACGGCCCTTTCTGTTGTTTTCTCTTCTCTTCCCTCTCCTTCCTCTCTCCCAACCCCTCCGAAGGTTCCTCCCTTCCCTCTTAAAAACCCTTCCACCATCTCCGCCGTCCTCCCTACGCCCGCCTCTTCTTCACGCCTCGCCCAAAGGCTCCTGCATGCTAATGGTTTCGGACAGAGGGCTCCCCGGACACCCTCCCAGGAAACAACCGGGACATGAAATGTTAATGTGACTCAGTCTCCGCGACTGTGCGTGCAGAAAGAGAGTGGGTCCTGGGATCGATGGGAGAGGGAGAAAGAAAGAGAGATTGAGAGGAGAGTGACCGATTTCTCCTGTTTCGAGAGGGCGAGGGAGAGAGAGAGGGGAGTGAGAGAAATCGGTCGAGGGAGGAAGAAAATGTGAGTTATAATAATAATAATTTAAATGATAATAAAATTTAAATAATAGTAACGATTTTTTTAATCGTGAATATTTAATATATCGATTGTAGAAAAGAAGAACAGAATATGCACAGAGTAAACACCATACAAATTTAGTGAACAAAATGCAGCAACTTACAATGCAATGATGCAGTAAATTGAGAAGTGAAAATATACATTACCAAAGATCAGTGGCGGCTCGTAGCTAAAATTAGTGGGGGTGGTGCTCCAGAAAATTTTTAGCCTTTGTTTTAAAATTGTGTAAAAGGAAAAAAACATGTATAAAAAGAAAATTTATTCAGGAACTTGATAAAATCTTAACAAAAAAAAAACAAATATTTTTTACTTAGAATATCTGGAAGCAGAATAATAATCTAATTCTACACTTTATCACATTCAAGAATATGGTACACGGTTTTTAAGCACAACACACGCTGAGTAAAAAAAACTTCCTTCCACCATCACGCCAGAGAAGTCAAAATAGAAGTCAAAAGAGATGTCAAGAGGGAAGTCAAGAGAGAAGTCAAGAGAGAAGTCAAGGAAGAAGTCAAAATAGAAGTCAAAAGAGAAGTCAAGGGAGAAGTCAAGAGAGAAGTCAAGGGAGAAGTCAAGGAAGAAGTCAAAATGGAAGTCAAAAGAGAAGTCAAGGGAGAGGTCAAAAGATAAGTCAAGAGAGAAGTCAAGAGAGAAGTCAAGAGGGAAGTCAAGAGAAAAGTCAAGGAAGAAGTCAAAATATAAGTCAAAAGAGAAGTCAAGGGAGAAGTCAAAAGTGAAGTCAAGGGAGAAGTCAAAAGAGAAGTCAAGAGAGAAGTCAAGAGAGAAGTCAAAGAAGAAGTCAAAATAGAAGTCAAAAGAGAAGTCAAGGGAGAAGTCAGAAGAGAAGTCAAGAGAGAAGATAAAAGAGAAATCAAGAGAGAAGTCAAGAGAGAAGTCAAGAGAGAAGTCAAGAGAGAAGTCAAGAGAGAAGTCAAGAGAGAAGTCAAGAGAGAAGTCTAGAAAGAAGTCAAGAAAGAAGTCAAAATAGAAGTCAAAAGAGAAGTCAAGAGAGAAGTCAAAAGGGAAGTCAAGGAAGAAGTCAAAAGAGAAGTCAAGAGAGAAGTCAAGAGAGAAGTCAAGAGGGAAGTCAAGAGAGAAGTCAAGGAAGAAGTCAAAATAGAAGTCAAAAGAGAAGTCAAGGGAGAAGTCAAAAGGGAAGTCAAGGGAGAAGTCAAAAGAGAAGTCAAGAGAGAAGTCAAGATAGAAGTCAAGATAGAAGTCAAGAGAGAAGTCAAGAGAGAAGTCAAGGGAGAAGTCAAGAGAGAAGTCAAGAGAGAAGTCAAGACAGTGGCGGCTCGTAGCTAAAATTAGTGGGGGTGCTGCTCCAGAAAATTTTTAGCCTTTGTTTTAAAATTGTGTAAAAGGAAAAAACATGTATAAAAAGAAAATTTATTCAGGAACTTGATAAAATCTTAACAAAAAAACCAAACATTTTTTACTTAGAATAGCTGGAAGCAGAATAATAATCTAATTCTACACTCTTCTACACTTTATCACATTCAAGAATATGGTGCACGGTTTTTAAGCACAACACACGCTGAGTAAAAAAAACTTCCTTCCACCATCACGCCAGAGCCGGCACTGCGAGAGCAACAGTGCTCTCTCTACCTGGCAGTCCCGCCTTCCTCCCCACCCCCCCTCCTATGTGCGCATGCGCACAACAGTCAAACACCACGTCGCTGGCACTGTGAAGCGCACAGTTCCATACAAAGATTTTTGTATCTTTTTCATAAGCTGGGGGATGGCTACTGAAGTACTGACATTAAGCTTAAGGAATATATATTGTACTACAAAAATAAAGAAAGAATTAAAGAAAAAAGGACCCATTATATTAAATGTTATTGATAATATCAAGTGGAAATAGGGGGTGCTGCAGTTCCGCAGTGCCTATACACGAGCCGCCACTGCCAAAGATACAAATCCTGCCATAATATTAAGATAAAGAGAAAGATGCCACTATAAAAATTAAACTTATAGAAACAAAGAAAGAAGTACTGTAACAGCAGGGTTCTGCAATACAATATATCCTTTATTATATTATATACTACGTATACTGTTTTCAAGTTATACTCCTTGCCGAAACCTAATAGTTCACTCACATATTCTGGTACTCAAATTAATATAGATTATGCATTTGCACACACGTAATAATAATAATATTTCGACTTTATTTTGAGGGCGATATTTAGACCATAACCCAGCGCGACAGAACACAAACATCCATGCCCTCGTCGGGATTCGAATTCGCGACCTCAGTACTCGTCGGCAGATACTCTAACCGCCAGTCTACCAAGGCCCAACCAAGGAGAGAGGAGGAAGGAAAGAGGGAGATAGAGAGACAAAGGGGAGAGATGCTACTACGGTCGGTCTCCATCACGAATCACTCCCCAAAGGAGCGGGTCGAAGTGAAGGGAAAAGTGGCACCTCTTATGCCTCACGCATCGTGGCAAAACTGGTCACGAACTCGCGAGCATTCTCCCGTTATACCGCTCTATCGCCACCTCCACTCGGCCCCATTCCGCAGCACCCAAGGCTACCGTCGTCATTACTTCCACGGCTAGAGCACTCCACGACCGCTCTCGTTTCGGCGGGGAGAAAGTGCCATCTGGAGCCTCCCCCTTCTCCTCCCCAAAAGACGCGGGAGGGACACGATACTAGAGTCCTGCAAGGGCCGGGTACGGGCCGATCCTTTGGAATTCATTACGGGCCCGAGCTGGGCTTTAAAAATTGCTGGATATATCAGGTGTGTTGTAAAAATTTTCGGGCTTTGACGAGATGATATATTTTACGTACCTATACGATTTGCATAAGTTTTTATTTAACCCATTCAGCACGGAGGACTAGTCACAATTGTACTCCGTACTGAATGGTTTCAAGAAAAAAAGTGGCACGGGATTTTTTAAGTAAACTAACCCAGGGTTAGTGAAGAACGAGTGTAACTCTTCCTCCGTACTGAATTGGTTAATATATTTTTGCCTACAACATTATATGGATGTATTTTGTACAGTAATTTATTTTGTTTGTGGTCTCCCAGGGCATACAAATATGTGGATTTAAAAATCCCTTTCAAATCATTATACAGCTCACAGATGTTGGTAGAAAATAATTACATTGTTCGTTCCGAGGGGCTTTAAACGGGCCACGGGCCGGGCCGGGCTTAGAGTTTCTTCGACAACGTACGGGCCGGGCCGGACCTAGAAAATCAGGCCCGTGAAGAGCCCTATACGATACCACCCTTAACCACTCTCCATCCCGCCCATCCCAGTGACTCATCCGACGAATATACTAGAATGGAGGTCTCACTGTAAGACGCGAGGGTCAAATGCAGCCTTCCGGTCCAGAAAGTGCGGCTCGCTCATGGGGCGTGTACGTAAAAGAACGTGGACGGGAAGTAGTGGAATCGCTCAGTGGGAAACGATGCGTGTGGCGTAAAATAATCTTCCTGTCGAAAATAAAATCGCTAGCAGCTCAACTTCCGACGACGAGAGGAATGTGGCACGTTCCCTGCCACTATGTTTTATAATCTAAGCGGGGAAGAATAATGAATTTTGGTAAGGATATAAAAAACGCCATTCTATATTTTCATATTTAATTTTGTTTTCTTTATTACTCAGGAAATTTATTTAATAAATTCGTCGTTGTGCTGTACACGTAATCATAATGCCCAGAACCCGAAAAAATCCGAGAAACCGGAAACCTCTAAACCAAAAGTAACCGATTTTATGACCTTGTACCGTAAATGTTTAGCACTTGGAAGTTGTAAGATGAATTGTTTTGTTCCAGTAAAATACCTCATAACATTAGTGCAATACTTGATAGCTTGTAATAGCGAAGTTTGCTATAATAATCAATCTGTACCCAGGATTTTGCAGAAAACGGAAGCATACTTCGCAAAAACGAGCATTTTGCATTAAGCGATTTTGCGTTGAACAATTTTGTATGAACGAAATTATGCTGCATATGCTTTTGTGAGAGGTAGTACGTTCGAGTTTCAATAAAATGCAAATTCTTAAATGCGGCCCACTATGTGTTTCAAGATTATTTATTTCGTCCCCGTTAAATTTGAGCTACAGACCCCTGTCCTAGACTCAGCACGCCCTACATCAACCCATTCTCCGCGCTGGGGAGCACCCTCGTTGGCCTCCTCCGTCCGGAAGCCCACCTTCCCTTCCCCACGCCTCTCACCCGCCACCGCCGCACCCAACCACCCCAAAAACCCTCCTCCCGGTTCGAATTCCTCCTTCCTCAGCCGCATCCTCCTTCGGGGAATATCATCATTCATCCGCTCCGTCCCTGGATGACGACCTCCACCCCCTCCCTCCCCCCAAAACCCTCCTTACAATCTTCAGGGGGAGAAGTCTCTCTCCCTCCGCGTCACACGCCCTTATTCCATACTCTCGTATAGAAAACCTCGCCCTTATCACAACGACCACGTCCCGTCTCCATCGAATCCCTCGTCTCATTTTAGATTCCAATACTCTTGTCCCATATAACTCCGCCAAAACTTTTACATTTACCCGAATCATTCCCTGCTACACTTTTGCCTCAACCTTGCCCCCATACTCGCTCACTCTCCCTTCTCTCTCTCTCTCCGTGCGGCAGTCTCCTCCCGCTCTCACCTCCCCCTCACACTTCCAAGTATCTTTAAAGGTCACCAAACATCTTCATCGAATAAAAAAATTACTTCGCGGAATAAAAGAAAAAAAAATCATTTTACTCGACGCCATGATCCCTTCTCAACCTTTTAATCCCCGACCACCTAGGCTTCACCCCATCACGCCCTTAATCTCTCGTTCATTTCGATCTCCAAGAACCCGTCGTATCACCCCCGATATCTCTCTTTCTCTTTCGTTTCATCTCACGCCTTAATCCCGTCCCGTTCGACTCGATTCTCCTTTCTCGAGAGCCGCGGCGAGGACGAAAATATTCCCAGAAAACTTCTAATGCGGAGCGTGAACGGGTGAAAGCGATCCATCCACGCTTCTCCCTCTATTTTTCTCTTTCTATCTCTCTCTCTCACTCTCTCTCTCTCCTCTCCCTCTACCTCGCGACCTATATCGCTCCATCCACTCCATTATTCTTTCGCTTCGTCTTACGATCGCAATATCAGTATCGAAGGCCACTTTCGCGGCAAAAAGCGGGGTTGCAACAGATACGCGCTTTCATACAATTGAAAAAGCCAAGGCGCAAGAGAGTTCTCTCTCTCTCCCTCCCTTTCTCTCTCGCTTTCTCTCACTCCTTTCAGGAGGGAAACGGTTTTTCCAAAGGTGCATTTCTCCACCCTCGCACGAGATGTTATCGAGGGTTTAAAGGAATGATTTACTCAGGCCGTTTCTAGCATTTAGTATTATTATTTATCGACGTTCAAGCGACTGGGCGCTAGAGAGAAAGAAATAGCCCCCGTGTGACAAAGATTTAATTTTTTTTTCGATTTTTTTACGCCGGTCGTTAAAGCGGCATCATAGATCTCTTCGCTGTAATCTGCGGATTTTGGAAGTCTACGTCGTAGAGTTTTTTTTGGAAAAAAGTAGAGGAAAAATGAAAGGTACCGAGTATTACTACCAATGAACTTCTACGACGCAAATATATCCCTTCTGGTATCCGTAACAAGATGAGATTAACGTTTGTGGAATACATTGAACATGCATTAATCTCGGGTAGTGGAGCCGTGACACACAGGCAGAGTTGCTTGTCAAGAAGAGCCAGCAGTGATAATGGGATTCCAGTTTTAGGAGGCGTGTGCAACAGAAGCAGAACCGAAGCGACTGGGGAACATACCAAGCGTCAAAGAGGCGGAGATCAAAATGAAGGCACACTTAAGATATTAACTCCAAAGGAAATGATAGTCACGATGTCATTAAGCCATCGCGGAAATATGCCAAAACAGGACGTTTACGCAAAAGTCGCTCTCTAAGACGCCACGTGAGCCATCCGATCTCGCAGTTCTTCTTATTTAATCGACAAACTATGTAAGTGGCAAAAAATGAAAAGAAGTTCATTAAAAAAACTTTTAAAATATAATAAATTTGCATTGACTTAAGAGTTTCTCTTTGAAATGAAGATTCCATCGAAGAATAAAAGCAATATATGGTGTAAAATCTCCTGAATAACTGTATCTTGAACACAACGCTACAAAAATTTCCCACGATTTTTACCGTGCCCCGCAAAAAATGCGGCGCAATTATTTAGTGATTGAAAGGAGCAACGTGAGAAAAACAACGGTCGAAAGACTGCAGAATTTCAAAATCTATTTATCGAAATGGAAGTTTTAACATGGCGCCGTTATTACTGCTTTGCAAAACGTCAGATACACCTAATGCGTGATATCACCAATTATTGCCATACTTTATCACCGAGTCAAAGGACATCGTAAGATAATTCAAACTTTTTACCGTCATATGACTCACTCCCTCGTGATGCCGTATTAATGCCCTATTGTTCCAAACTTATCTGTATCTAGCTCTTTTGTTAATGGAGATCTCCCGAGAACTCTTTGATTTGACGTTGAACTATAGCTATTTCGAAATTATAGATCATTTAATTCTTCCGTAGATTCCCGCTTGTCTACCGATCCAATCTTCATGCTAGCGATTAAGTGCGAGATTATTTCAGGAAATTAAGATTGATGCTTCATTGAAATAATAATAGCGGTGATATCGACGAAGGAGCGCGGTTAAATGGAAAGCGTGGAATCGTGGCTTTAGGGAGACTGATTTTATCGCAACGGCCTACTAAAAGTTAAAAACTAATTTTAAAATAGCATAAAAACGAAAACTTATTTTCTCAGTTTATTCAGCACGATGAGTAGGTATATAAATATAAACATTGGAGCTTCATTTGCTGATGCAATATGAAAAGGCGCGTTTTACTTATTGAAGTTTATTCGGAATTGTAAACTTAAAATCTTCATAAATTTAGTAATTTTTCGACCCCTTCCCGGAACCCTCTCCCCCCGATTTACCAACAAACTTTCTTTGGCTGCTCAATAAATGGCATCATAAATCACATACACTCTGCAAATTTCGGTCTTCTATCGCTTACCGTTTACTTGATATTTTAATTTAACTGAGTGCACACACGAACAGACAGAGCGAAAACATAAGCATTTTCATAAATTAAAACGCGCAAAAAGTGATCGAATATAGATGGAGATACGAGATAAAAGATAATCTTTATCTCCGTAAAACATTAGCGTTTGGATTCTCTCTCGTTATAATAAGCCAAAATGAGAAAAACCTACCATTGCCCTGGAAGATATTTCACTTAAGAGCCGAACGCTGGTTAAAAAATTCAAACAAAAAGAATTCTCGGACTCGCACTAACAAAAAAACATAATGAGCCCCAAGGTACATCATTCCTAGTTCGGTTCTTGCTGGAAAACGCAAGCCTTTAAAAGGAAAGGAAGTATCTTCTAGGCAAATACACATATATTAGGAGCACGGAGCACCTGCAAATACCTAAAAGAGTTCACCGGAGGAAATACACGAAATAGCGCCGTCAGAATCGGTTCCAACAATTTTCTTTAAAGCGCAAGCATTAAATTCCGGGGATACTTGTTTTGAGTAGCATTTCAGTAATGCCTATCCATTAAACCTCCGCGCATATTACCGATCGGAGATTTCCGCATATCCATCAAATTGGCTACGTACGGCTCGCCACGATATCGTCGAATAATACCTACATCCACGGTGGGTGTTAGGGCTTACGCGGGAGCGAGTACGAGAGAGGCGATTCTTAAGACTTTCTCACACATTCTTCAACTTAGAACGAGCATTAACAAAGAATCAATCCGTGTTAAACCGGGTTGGCTTCGGTATGAGCTTCCTTCGAAGTTTCAGGACGAGAAGCTCCAATTAAACGCTTCGGGCGTTCACATTACAAGTCGCTGAAATCCTCAGAGGATTCCGCATACGCGCATAACTCTTGTTCTCTTCGTTCTATCGCCTCGTGTAAACATGCTTTCTATTCGGTCATTAATGCCGCAAATCTAACTCGGTATAACACCATTTTCGCTACCACTACGGTCGGAGATGGATGGTAGCGGACTGACAAATTGAACAACAATTTCTGCTGCTTGATGTATCTAATGCAGTAATATTTACAACTAAGTAATGATAATAATATTTATAATATATATAATATTTATTTATATTTGCTAGGTATAGGGGTAGTTAGCGTGTCTAACTCCCAATACAAGGGTCGCGGGTTCGAATACTGCCGAGGGCATGGTCGTATGTGCTTGTCATAAATATATTATAACGCATGTAATTGGGGAAGTCTGTTTGCGTTAAAGAGATTATTATTATTATTACTTACCGAATAGCTTAAAATTTCGAAAATGTTATCTTCACGTCTTATTCGCTAATGTTCCGCTCTCATAACTTTGATCGAGATAATTGTTTTCTTGGATTGCATTCCTTCCTTAATAGATTTTCTCTCGCATATTTTTTTTGTAAGATGGACATACTGTTCTCGAAGGAAACATATATTCATACTCTAGCGTAAGCCATACCGGTAAGGTATGTAATGGTTCTCATTTAGCGTGCTATACACTTCATAAACGCAATCTTGTATCATTTTGTCCGCAATAAAATGGAAAGTTATATATATATATATATATATATATATATATATATAAATTACGATAAAATTGTGAAAGTTGACCCTACGAAGCAAAAAATGTTTGCCAATTTGGCTGAATTCCGGAATGTGCGTATAAACGACTATACGTGGGAAGAAAATAATGATTAATCAAAAATATTTTTAAGCGTTCCGTTTCGTTAGGAGGAGACATTTTTACAGAAAACCATTAAAAAGACAAAAAACTAACCGTTTTGTTGCCGCAAATTTTATCTCTTCATCTTCTCCGACGCTCCAATCGAAAAACGGGCGTCTTTTTTTGCCACAAAATTATTTTTAAAATATGAACGAAATTCTTCGTCCCGACGAAGTATCAAGTATTTTTAGTTTTCATTCATTACCGATGACTTTTTTCAGCCAATTCGAATTAACGGTTCAAAAAATTTCGTTTTCGCTATTTTTAATCTACGCCATTCCCAGATGTCTATCTTCCTCGAGGCGTTGGACGTGAAAAGAGCCTCCCTTTCTCTCTCACCCTCCGAGAATCGCTCCAGTCTTTCGTTTGATGCACGAGAGAAAGAGACAGAAAGAGAGAGAGAAAGATTGCCTCATCTCTCCTGAGATCCCTTCTCGATCGGAATCATTTCTCCGTCCGCCTCACGATCGCTCTTAATCAACACACTTCATACCGCCTTCCGATTCTCCCCTCGCTATTATTCCTCGCCGGCCATTGTTTCCAGAGCAACACATAAGGGATTTCAGCTGTGTGAAACTCCTACAATCTCGCCCACGGCTCCGCCACGAAGGATGGTCCGGGCCGACGCGCGCACACACACACACACAAGTATAAGAAACGACCGAAGCCGGATGATTGGACGTTTTTCCGGACTACGGGAAGGAGGAGGAAGGGGGAGAGTAGAATGCCCGTGGGTGCTGCGGATGGGCGACTTTTCGCCTTCCCTCTTCATCCTCCCATATCCCCTCCATCTCCTCCACAACTCCCCCCAATCTTCCTCCCGATCTACCCTCACATCTCCCCGTCTTCCCCCTATCTCCTCTCCATCTCCCACCTATTTCCCCATCTTCCCCCTCACCTCCCCATCTATTCCTCATATCTCGCACCCATCTTCCCCTCCATCTACTCTCATTTCCCCATCTCCCCCACATCTCCCCTTCCATCTCCCACTCATCTTCCCCTACATCTCCCACCCATTTTCCCATCTCTCTCTCCACATTTCCACATTTATTCCCCCATCTCTCACCCATATTCCCTTCATCTTCCACCCATTTTCTCATCTCCCCTCCATCTCCCACCCATTTTCCCATCTCTCTCTCCACATTTTCCCATTTCTTCCCCATCTCCCACTCATCTTCCCCTCCATCTCCAACTCCTTTTCCCAACTCTCCCCACATTTCCCCATTTCTTTCCCCATCTTTCACCCATCTTCCTATCCATCTTCCACCCATTTTCTCATCTCCCACCCATTTTCCCATCTCTCCCCATATTTCCCCATTTCTTCACCCATCTCTCACCCATCTTCCCCTCCATCTTACACACATTTTCCCACCTCTCTCTCCACATTTCCCCATTTCTTTCCCCATCTCCCACCCATCTTCCCCTCCATCTCCCACCCATCTTCCCCTCCATCTCCCCCTCTATCTCCCACCCTTCTTCCCCTCTATCTCCCATCCATCTTCCCCTCCATCTACCCCTCTATCTCCCACCCGTCTTCCCCTCTATCTCCCACCCATCTTCCCCTCCATCTACCCCTCTATCTCCCACCCTTCTTCCCCTCTATCTCCCACCCATCTTCCCCTCCATCTCCCACCCATCTTCCCCTCCATCTCCTCCTCTATCTCCCACCCTTCTTCCCCTCTATCTCCCACCCATCTTCCCCTCCATCTCCCACCCATCTTCCCCTCCATCTCCCCCTCTATCTCCCACCTTCTTCCCCTCTATCTCCCACCCATCTTCCCCTCCATCTCTCACCCATATTCCCCTCCATCTCCCAACCATCTTCCCATCACTCTCCCTCACATATCCCCCATCTCTCCAATATCACTCCCCATCACCCACATCTCCTCCTCTCATCTTCCCCTCTCATCTTCCCCGCCCATCTCCCCACCCTTCTCTTCCTTCTCTTCACCTCCTCCCATCCTTGCCACTAATCATCACACCCCGTGAGCGACTGGGTGTTTTTTGGCAGCGTCGTTATGGGTGGTGCCCGTATGTGCCGCGGACTTTCGGGGAGAGGGGAAAAGAGATTTGGTACAAGCTTGAATCCCACGCAAACCCTTTCGAACTCCTGGATTTATTGTTCGAGTTTAAGAGATGAAAACGTGTTATTTTGAATTTAGCGAAAATACGATTGCCGTGATTGATTGTTTTTAGGGAGGTTTTTAACTTCCAATTCGAAAGCTTATTTGTCCAGTTGCCCGCAGGTCAGTTTTGAGTGGGAAACGTTCGTGTGGACTGAGAGACCGCCTGGAGAAAGAAAGCTAGTAGAAGGTTAGGATTTGTGAGTAAAGAAGTCGGCGGAAATACAAAAAGAAATCTAACCCAACGTTCCTAGGCACACGCATGATTTACGATTTTCGGGCTAAGAAAACGTGCGAGTTTTATGTACATATTCGCGCTTATGCAAATAGAGAGGAATTACAAATTCGTTTTTCAGGGAGTATTCTTGTCATCAGTGTAAGCGCATATATTTTGAAGAAGATGGAAATGGAAAAAAAATCTTTTTTAGGGTGTGCTAGTGTCGATGTGAAGAGGAAAATAATCAACTTTCTGCGAGAATCGAAACGATATTCAAGATATTAGAAAAATGCAAATGCACGTATTCTCGGATATATTCATTTCTGCAATACAGATAAGATTACAACAGGGTTGGGAAAAAAGTTCAATTTTAAAGAACATATACATATATTCTTCTCCGGGCTTCGCTATACAGGAAGGTTATTTCAACACATCCGTAACAATGTTTCTTTTAATGCATAACATTTTATGGAAATATTCTACTTTCCTAGGTGAAAGTTTAATTTGATTCTAAAACTTTTTCGTCAGAATATTCAGCAAAAGCTCCTACTTAAAATATCTTTCGAAACATCATGTATTTATAATGTAAAAGCAACATGCTTGTATTTCTAAGGATGCAATAGAATAACCATCCCAAATAGAAGAAGATACACGTTAGTTAATTTAACCCACCATCTTACTGTAAATACATCAGTTTTTTCATTTTAAATTTCATTGAATGACTTTTCTCGGCGAGCATACCTTCGGAGTAACGAAACTTCAGGCGGTAACAATTTAAAGTTACAAAAAAGTTACATTAAAAAAATAGAGCCGCATTTCCTTTCCTCGGAAAAAATAACTTGAGTCACAGAGAGTTAAAGATTCATCCCTTATTTTATACAACATAAATATATAGACGCGTCGAAATTATTTCGCTTCTTTCTTAATTACAGCGACGAGAATGTGTTTGGTAGAATTAGAGGCAGGTAGGATTATGAATAACCATAAGCAATAGAACAAGCAACTTCCGATTTACTGGCAAACACAAATTACCCGTTTGGACCAATATGTTGGAAAGAGTATATTTTGGATCCAGCCGACTAATATAATGAACAAGTACCTTCTATTAGAGAATAGTCTTTTGTTTTTTACGGCGGTTTTAAATGACAAAAAATCGAAATCGGTGCATGGCCTTTACAAATTCCAATCATTTTGAAATGAAGCCAATTTATCTAAGAGTAGATACAATGGATCCAATGAAGGACGCATAGCTACGTCGACTCGTGAAGGAAAAACGGAGAACAAGGAAAAATAGTGTTCCTTACAAGCAATAGGCAATTGCTAGGAGTTTTATTTCCAAGGCTTTAGCTAAAGAGCTGAGAATTTTGTTTTTCTATTTACTTATTCGTCTTTCAAAGGCACGAGGTATGCGGTAATGTATGTTTTCCTTCCGAAGAAGGACTGCTAGCAAGAAAAGGTCGCGACAGGAACACAAAGATAAAATGTCAAGCAGTACATTCCTTTGCGAGGCAAATTGCAAGAAATACTTCTCTGTCTAGCATTGTCTATCCTTTTGGTTTCAAGAATGTTGGATTCGTAAACAAAAACTCGGTTAACTCTCAAGCTTAGACGTGCAAAAACTCTCTATCGATATCCAAACATCGTTTCGGGTGAAACTCGATTGGGAGAGTCATCTTTGAAGGGACACAGTTATGACGGTTTCTATGAGAAGGGTTGAGAGATTGAGGAGCTTTACAGAGAACGATTTACCAAAGGGTTTATCCAGAGCGAAATCCACGCTTCTTTATTAGACGTTTACGTTCAAGTAGCTGGTCATTCGAATACAGGAGATACTCACTTTTCAGTGGAAACAATTTACAAGACGTATTCCATACCTTCGTCGTCATAATCAAGGTTTTAAATATTTTTTAGTCGTGGTAACTATCAGTTGCTCAAAAATAAATGTTTATTTAATTAAAAATTAACAAAGCTCATTATCCCTCACAATATCCTTTACCATTTTAAAAATTAGGTAGGTGTACCAACTAACTATGCAAGTGCCTATGCGGTGATATATTACATCTTAGGAGCTAAGAAGATCTATATGAAGAATGCAACTGAGTCTTACTATAAAAAAATGAAAATTTTCATTCTGTATTCCTATTTATTCTATTTTAATTAGATGAATGACAAATGGTAAACCATCAAGAATAATACACTGCTCAGAAAGTTCAGCACCGAAACTTATGTGACGAGTCACACTGCAGTAATTTCGCACAATTAAAACTCATAAAATGGAATGTTTTTATAATTTACCAAGTGCTGATGGCGTACCACTTTAACAAAAAATCTGATGTGGGCACCACATGACTTTCTCCATATCTGTAATATTTCTAAAAATTCCAAATAGGTAGGTTAAATGATAATAAATATTTTAAGGGGCTGCAAAAAAATTTAAAGACCTTACAAAGAACAGATATAAACTCATGCCGCAGTTTTCCGATATGGATATAGCCACGAAGCTCCAACAATAAAGCATAAAAAGTAGCATTACTAAGACGTAACTAAGCGTCAAGTGTTTACAAAAGTTGGCTCCAGGTATGCCAACATTTTTTTTAAAATTCGACGATTAAAATCGACGTTTATTTTTCCTAAAAATCAGCGACGAATACCGACGTTTATATTTCTTAAAAAGCTACCAATAATATCGTCTATTTTTCCTAAAAATCGAAGACGAATATCAACCTTAATTTTAATACATTTTATCGATTTTTATTAACAAAAACTACATAAATTGGATTCTTCCAATTACATACTATACATATATATATATATATATATATATATATATATATATATATATATATATATATATGTATATAACAACTTACGGAAAAGGAAAGGTAAAATGAATATATGGATGTCAACAAGGTGTTGGGATGAGGAAACCCAGTGAGCACTCACCAATCAGACGACTTCAGGTTGGCGAGGCCCCGGGGATGTCGAAGCGACACACGTAAAATAACACAAAAACACAGAAACATCACAAACGTAAAGCTTTCGGAACTACTCCTTCTTCAGCTACAGAGAGAGAACTCTCTCTCTGTAGCTGAAGAAGGAGTAGTTCCGAAAGCTTTACGTTTGTGATGTTTCTGTGTTTTTGTGTTATTTTACGTGTGTCGCTTCGACATCCCCGGGGCCTCGCCAACCTGAAGTCGTCTGATTGGTGAGTGCTCACTGGGTTTCCTCATCCCAACACCTTGTTGACATCCATATATATATATATATATATATATATATATATATATATATATATATATATATATATATGTGTGTGTGTGTGTGTGTGTGTGTGTTAAAATAAGACTTCTCGCATGCCGGATTTTTGTTGCTCTGTAAACTTTGGTGAATGTGTTGTTGTTGTCTTCGCCCACCGACCCGGAACAGCTAATTTTTCGGAATAAATCACAAGTAAATTTTACTCGTTAAATCGCGCCTCTCATCCAAGAAATCGCGACCATTCAATGACAAAATTAATGTGACGTTAATATAATGCCCAACCAAATACATATAAGAATATTTTGATGAGAAAATATTATCTTGTTGAGTGACAAACGATGATGAGTGTACAAAAAAGTACAGAGTACGATAATTGAACGATGCTATAGCATTCCAAGAAAAAATAAGCATGGGACTTTCTCATTCGGAGAAACAATTGTGGGTATCTGCCAAAAATAGAAATTTTTTTATTGTTTTTGAAAATACTATAGGGCAGGGCTCCAGAAATATGCTCGTAGTAGTAGATTTTTAACCTAACCAGCCACGAAATGAGTTATGGTAGAGTGGATTTTGTCAAGAGGGGAGTAGGATTTAATTATATTTTTGAGACCTGCTATAGGGATATTTGGCGATCAATATTATTGTTTGGGAAAATTTTTCTTTTCGCATCTTGGAGATTGTCGGCAGAAGTCATAAGACTTTTGAGTAAATCGAGTATGGAGGCTGATCATATCGTGTAAATCAGTGGCGGGCGGGCCACATTGGTGGTTGTGAATTCCCTGGCGGGCCGCATTACAAGTTGTCAATGCTTCGGCGGGCCGGGTTAAACTTTGAATCGGATGTTAACTAGATATTCTGAGGTATCAGTGAAAATCAAGTCTAAATTATGTTTAAGGATAACATTTCAACCTCAAGTATTTATTGTCGTAATTTGAATTTATATTTATGAATTTGTGTTAAATATTACACTAACGTTTTCCTTCACTAGTTTCAATAATTGGTTGATCGGAAATATGAATTGAGAACGCTATTGAGGCCATGGGATTTTGATGAAATATACCATCGGCGCACGTAAGATTTTCAAGGACATTTATTCCAGTCAAAAAAAACGGAATAAATAAACTCTCGATTTTTAAATTCGAATAAAATAGTTTAACATATTTTATAAATGCTTTCCTCTCATCTTTCGCTGAGAGCTTCCTTAAAAGTTGAAAAAAATTTCACCAGAAGTAAATTGAGTAGCGTTATAATTCGACAGAGCCATCTAGCGGCCCACTTGAATCAACAGAGAGACTCCATTCAAGGCGCTTTTAGCTCCCAAAATTATGACGCGACAATGGTTCCTCTTTAAAACACTTTCGACTTTTTTGCCTCTTTCACCAAAAATTTTTCTCTTTTTCCGAGAAACTGAAAAATGCTTCAAACATATCTTACAAGAAGAGGCTTCGTCCATTTATTTTTAAAGCAATTAGGATATTTACGAGAACGTGAGGTAAAAGGGAGGATACTGTTTTGAAGTGAATTTTCTCGTGCCATATTACGTACGAAGGAAATAGGCAAACAATAAATTTAAAAACTGCATATTTAATTAAACGCGTAAAACATGTCAAGCGCAATTTTAAGCGATTAAAGCGTTTATAAGGGGTGAACATTTATTTGGAAAAATTTACTATTGCTTAATTTTTTAAACAAAATGGGTTATATTTTAGCACTTGAGATTACTAACTTTGCGGGTTTCCAATAAATTAAATGCAATTTACAGAGTTGTGGAATGCATTTGCGTAGTAAATGAAGCTAAATATTACAAGATACATTCACTAAAATCCTACACGTATTTATTATGTTCTTTCAAACAGAAATTATACATCGAATCGCCGAAAAAAGCGAATAACTCCTATGGAAACCTATGTTATATTATATCAATATTTCTTTTAAAAGCATTATAGGATAAAGAACAACCAAATTAATAAAAAATAAACAGTTTTATAATGGAATTTTTAATACTTCTAAAGGTTTTTATGAAATTTCTCATTACATGATGAAAAAGCTCTTGATGTAGATTAAGGACATAAAAACAGCGGAGTATTTCAACAACCCCGTTGATGTACACAATTTACTTTTATGAATAAATGTCCACATGATCAATTGAATTATTCATCGCTGTCCTCTACCGAAAAGACATTTGAAAATTTTTACTTTGCACCACAGAGCGAATCTGATTTTCTCTTTCCGTGTAATTCCAAAATTAAATGTCAAACTCATCAAATACAGATTCGGAGAACCCTGTTTTTCGGCAAATTCCACTCGTGATGGCAAGCTGGGTAAATATTTTCCGTTTTTAACGATGTTAAGGACGGTTTAAGGTCGTCAGTACCACGAACACGTTTTAACAAACGCCTCCTATACAGGAAAATTCCGCATCTCGCTAAATAACAGACCATTCAGTTCAATCAAATTGTTTAAACAGTTCCTTCAACAATTTATCCTGGCAATGCGATAATTTAGCCGACTACTTCGGGTAATTAAATTTATCGTGGGGGAAGGTTTGAAATAGCGTAGCGTAGCATCGTGGAGACTTCGTATCTTGTTGCAAATATATTAAAAATTATGTAATCATTCCGATCGGTTATAGGGTTTAGATTGAAATCTAAGCGAATTTTTGTTTCTAGCAAAAACATTTTACAGAGTGTGAGTTCCACGAGGATAAATAAAACACGTTACCATGTGGGTTGAAGGAATCCCAGATTAAAATTTATAACGTAGATCATCGCTATAAATGTATTTTTAAATTAAAACAATGGTAATCTAAGACATTTCTCAATCTCTCCAAATAGTCAAAATACTTTACAGATAGAAAAGAAACCACCAAATTCTAGAGGTCTACATCACAATCGAAAAAAATTTAAACGCCCTTGCTACAATCCATTCAAGAGCTATAGGTATGTTTTTAGCTTTCAACTTTAATTTTCTAAGTCTATGAGAAGAGAATCCACTCGCGAGTCGCCAACGCCGGACTTCAAGTGAGACGCACGAACCATGTTTAAATGTCAAACGTGTCGTAAAAAAAATCCTCAGAAGTAGCTCTGTCAATACGCGATCGCGATTGCTCATAGCTCCTCCCGGGGAAAAAAGCACGAATCTTCCGCAACCACTGCCGATGCATTTTAAAACGCCGGCGCTTGTGTCGCGCTGCACATTTTCACGAGTTTATCCATCCGTCAATCGGGACACGCGAAGAAACACGCGGAGGACAACAAAAAAACGCATCGTTCGCGACGATCCCGCTTCTTTTCCTGCCGATTCTTACGGATACGACCGAGGACTCGGCTTATGAATTTCCGATTTATATTTAGCGCGACTCCAGATCAGATATTATCTTTTACAGCTGTAGTCACGACAATGTCACCCTTAATGAATAATGGAATGAAATGCCTTTTCCCTGCCAAGCTGCGGGAGAGTCGTGCGTTGGATTTTGAAAGTGTCAACCACGCGTGTATCCGCGTCACGCGGCTGCGATTGGCACGTTTCATCGCGGCAACAAAGAGACCGCCCGCGGGGAGGGATGAAGACATTATTTTGCGCCCGAGATGAACGACGTGAAGAAATCCGCTTAAAAATAACGTCGCGTCGATGGCGTGACTTGAAAAAAAAACGTGCGTCCGAAAATGGCGTTCGATTCGTTCAAAGCGTTCGATTCGTTCAAAGGCGTTCGATTCGTTCAAAGGCGTTCGATTCGATCAAAGGCGTTCGATTCGATCAAAGGCGTTTGATTCGATCAGAGGCGATCGATTCGATCAAAGGCGTTCGGTTCGTTCAAACTGCGTAGAAGCTCGCCATAGATGTTGTAAATTCAAAATTTGGGAAACATTAAATCGGAGCGGGAAGTATTTGTCGATAAATATACATTGCACTTCTAACGAGAGTGAATCTTTAAGGAGTTTGGGAAGTTCGCCACATTTTTAGCAGTGCGGAAAAGTTTTTTCACGCAACGGAATGAATGAAGGATGGCCGTGTCCGAAAAAAAAGCTGCGGATGATAGCATCATTTATAATTTCCTTTAAATGAGGAAAATATTCTCTCCATTAATAAAAGGCAAAACGTGATAAATCGCGATAACCCTTCGCGGAAGCAGCCGTTTTATTATTTCTACTGGTTTACGAACCTCAACTCACGCTCTTCTTCTTATCATGGGTGATGTATAAAAATTACATCGGAAACTGGTGTCAACATGTCAGGAATGACAAATATACGAGACTTTCACGGAAAAACCCAGGGCGGAGAAGGAAAAAAAACGCGGATGGGGCGAGTGATGTGAAAAAAATAACACGTCTTGTATAGTCAGAGTTAAAAATAGACTAACTGCCGAAGTCAAAATGTCAAAGAATTTAGACGGGCAACGGAGCGTTTAAACAAGTATAGAAAGGTGTACTCCATGTCGGAGTACGCAGAGTTTCCAAATGCGTTCTTTGAGGCTGACAAATTTTAGTAGAACTTCCCAATACCAAATTTCATCGAAATACGTCCAACGGTTCCCGAGTTGAAACAGAAGTACATTGTAAGGTACATGTAAAGTGGTCGTTATTGTAATCCGATTTTAAACAAAACTGGAATCGGCCGACACATTTTAGTAAAACTCCCCAATACTAAATTTCATTCAAATAAGTCCTGCGATTCCCGAGGTTAAAATTTTAATATTTTTTTCTGAATGAACAAGAGAAGATCGAAAATCGTATAATTACGTAAATACGTTAATTCCCTTTTCTTTAAATCTATCGTGAACCTTACGTTTTACGGGGAAAATTATTCGACAAAAAATGCGTATTTAATTATTTTATTTAACTTTTGTTCTAAATATTTTTCTCTCAGATGAGTATTTAACGAGATTCTTGCGAAGTACGTTGTAAAATACTAGTAGGTCTTCTTCATGTATAGTGATCTTAATGATTGTCCGATTTTAACCAAAATTGGAATCGGTCGACAACTTTAGCAAAACTCCCAAATACCTCATTTCAATATTCATTTTCCGAGTAAAAAGCCTTCTTTTGCAAAATTTCCCAATTTGATTAGAGGATGCAATCAATTCCACCCAACGTACTTGTCCATTGGAAAAATGCGCATTACAGTTATAAATACAAAAATTATTTCTATTGTTCATATTATTTATGGAACGGCAATATAATTTACGAAAATTTAATATCGGAATATAAAATTACACTGAACTAATTACTACAGACATACCTATTGTGTTATAGCAAATCTCTCGAAATAATCACATATTTAATTCTTTCAGCTAACAATTCAAAACGTGAATTAGTTCGTATCAATCTATAGACGAACTACGAAAAACATCCATGTGTTCATACTCTCATTTACATGTGAATTTATCGATGATCAGAATAAACCCTTTTACATGGTTGCAGTTAAATTTACCAGGTATGCATTTCAGCGACAAATTTCCAGTACTAAGTGCTTATACCACTATCGTTAATTTAAAATAGAAAACCGAATTGACACGGATGAAGATGCCACCCGGTTGCTAAGCTTTTCTGTTATATAACTCATTAAATGAAATCCCGAAACAATCTTAACTTGATAAATCATAAATTGATTATTCATCATAATGATTCATCCAAATTAATATAGAAATTTACTTACAAAGGAAAACTATGCCGTTTTGGAAATTTTCATATTTTTGCATACGGGCTACCAGCGACTTCAATAAATAACTGGAACATTCTTTTTTTCTAGCCACACCTTATTTCCTCTTCGCTATCCAACAGCCTCCTTCCCTCCAACCACGCCCACCTTTCCATTCCCCCATCTTAACACATCATCTCCCCTCCCTCATAATATGCCTCCGCCCACCCACCTCACTCCTTCCCCCGCCATCATCACACTTCACGTAGCCCCCTCTGTCCCTCTGTTCGATGCATCTGTTCTTCCGTTCATCCCCTACCCACCAAACCCCTCCCTCCCAATCCCCACCTCAACCCACCTCTCTCTTCCAGCACCTCTTACCTCTCCTCATTCCCTCCCCGCTTTCACTCCTCTCTCTCCCCTACGTCTTCCAGCTACCTATTCTCCCTCCCACTCTCCCCTCCGTCACCTCTTTTCCACTTCTCTCCTCTCCCCTTCTAAACTCTCCTCCTTCACCCTCTCTCTCCTTCACCCTCTCTCTCCTCCCACTCTCTTCACCCCTCCTATCCTCCTTCCAACTCCCCCTCAGCATTCTCCCTCGCTCTCCCCAATTCGCATTCTCCCCCTCTCTTTTCTCCACCTCGTCTTTCTCCCACTTCTCACTCCGTCTTCTCTCTTCTTCTCCTGGATCCCACTCCTTCCTCTCTCCCACCTCATCTTCCTTCACCTCCCTTTCTCTCCTACCTCGTCATCCTCCGCCCATTTCTCCTCACTCCTCCCCTAACCTCTTTCTCTCTCCCTTTTCTCTCTCCTATTTGCTCCCTCGCACCGAACTTCTCCTCCCTTCCCCTCTTCACCTTCCCTCTCCTCCGCCGCTTTCCTACCTCTTCACCCTCCCAAACCTCCTTTCCTACATCCTCCCTCTCCTCCCGCTCCTCCCTCATTCTCTCTCCCCCTTCTACTGGCTCCCACTCTCTCTCTCCCTTTTCACCTTCTATCTATTCACCTTCCCTCTTCTCTCTCCCTCTCTGCCAATCCCTCCCTATCTTTCTCTCTCTCCTCCTCCCCATCCATCTCCTCCTCTCCCTCCCTCTCCTCCTCTCTCTCCCTCTCTTCCTCTACCTCCCTCTCCTCCTCTCCCTCCCTATCCTCCTCTCCCTCCCTCTCTCTCCCTCTCCTCCTCTCCCTCCCTCTCCTCCTCTCCCTCCCTCTCATCCTCTCCCTCCCTCTCCTCCTCCTCCATCCCTCCCCTACTATCAAGTCCCTTCTAGACGAGCACTCTGACCCGATTGATATACATTAGTCTATCCTGCTCAAATTTGTAAACCTCTTTGCATATCGGTTTTTCACTCTGCTGCCTACTTTAATTCACCACTCATTAGCCTTCTTAATAGACCTATGACGCCACACAGCAGACTGAATGTCTCATAAAACTTTTAAACTCGCTTCCTTCACTCAGATCTCTCTCCTTTCCCTGTCTTCTCCCTCCCTTTCACTATCTCCCACTCATTTCCTGTCTCCTTTTCCCTCCCTCCCTCCCTTTCTTCCTCTCCCGTCCATCCCTTCTTCCACACATTTCTCCTTTATTTATTTCTAACCTCTCTGTTTTGCACTGTCTCCTTAGCGTAGTCCCTACTTTTTTCTCAACCTCCCTCCGTCTTCTTTCCTCTCCCCTTCCGGGCACGGGGACTGCATCTCTCAATCCATTAACCTTTCGACCCGCGACCGCCACCGGGGAGATACCCCCCCCCCCTTTAGAAACGATAGGCGATCTACCGCGATGGGATCGAACCGAGCTCTCGAAGAACTCCGGATGAGTGGATATGTGGTCTGCAGAGGGTTGGTCGGGGGGTAGATGGGAAGTTGGGGGGTGTTGGGTATCTGCATGTGCGTTAAAGGATAGCGTTTCCTCTTCCTCAACTCTCGCCGTAGAAACTCTTTGATTCCTTAGAAGGGGAAAGCAGGGGAAAGTAGGTGGGGGAGGTGGATGGGAGGAGTGGACGGGGACTTTGGGCGGAGGGAAGCAAAGAGGATAAGCCTAAGTGCTTTGCAATACGTATGCCGTATCCGGACGGGGAATAACGTGAGCTTTTTCTGCCAGATGGCACGCGGGAGATATGTATTTCGTATTAGAACGCGGCAAGAAAATCGAGAATCGCGATTTTGTGAAGCGCTTGCGGGGTCACGTACGATTTCGTGGTGACAAAAACAGAACGGTCGTGATTTTTGTTGCGTAAAACATTTAAGAATATTGTATATCCATCGATGCGTGAAGTTAACTGGGCCCAATCCAAGATTATCATCTCGAATATACTTTCGTATGGGGTTTGATACATGTGGAAGGGAGAGGAACTTCTAGGTTCAATGGAGAGAAGTTTACGCTGCGGTGATGTGCAATTGAAAGACTTTGTTGGTTTGTGGATCATTAACGGTCGATTGTCGCGGCGTCACTATGAAGCGGTCAGAAGGCGAACTAACTCGAGCCCGATCCTAGAGTTTTCGATGAATTGCTAATAGTAATACCTATTTAATGAAATGATAGCGCGGCGAGTCCAAAAATTTATGATATAAAAATGCAAACTGCTGATCAATACGGCCATGTTACATTTACAAGCACTTAAATACTATTCTCATTTGCATCAAATGTGCAACAAGCAACCCAGAGCGTGGAAATTTACTATTACACCTAATCTTTCAATTCGGACTTACGTGTGACCAAATGGGTTAAATTAAGTTCATTTTCGTTTTCCGTGTTTCAATTTCTTCTCGGATAAACACTTAATCCTCAACAGACAACCTACTCTGTTAATATTTTTCCCATCATCCTATTGGTATAATATATGCTTTAATAGGATTTAATTCACAAATGAAACAATGAACTCGATCGAAATAACTTCCAGTGTTGGAAAACGAACAGCGTTTTGTAACATAGAGCAATTTCCACTCGGTTCTTGAAGGATCTACAAAGAATCCGAATCTTATAACATCGCCCTGTAAAACAATAGAAGTGACCGCAATACAAGTAGCAAACTAGAAACGGGAGGAAAATTATTCGAGTTATCGAAACCAAAGTTGCCAAGTTTAACTAATGGCAGTATTAACTACCCATAACTTGGATGGGCAAATTTTTCTATCTGGAGGACCATAGCGGTGTTAGTGAATCCTTCGGCGGGCCGTATTGGGAGTTGCTAATGGATCGGCGGGCCGGAATAGAGTATGAATAGGAAGTTACCTAGAGATTCAGAGGTATCATTTAAGTGAAAATCAACTACAAATAAAGTTTTTAGGTTTAACATTTCAAAAATTAATGTTTCATTATCATAATATGAATGTAAAAAATATGAATTCGCGAGTTACATTTTACGGATCCGTTTTTCATCATAACGTCGCGGGCCGCATAAAACGTTCTCGGGGGCCGCATACGGCCCGCAAACTGTAGGCTACCCACCCCTAGCCTGACACATATAGACCAGTGACATCAAAACTGTGTGCCGCGGCACGCTGGGGCACCACAGCTTAATTTTAGGGGTGCCGAGGAAAAAGTTGATAAATATATTGGGAAATGTTGATGTGGCATTACAGCAACAACCTTTTTTCTAATGATTCGATGATGATGTGGCAGCAATAAATAAATCCTTCCGAAAAATGCGATACGCGTACGTAAAAATTAAAAATGTTTTTTGAAGGTGAAGGTGCAGCAAAATCCCTTATAACTTTGAAAGGGTGTCTCG
The DNA here is from genome assembly GCA_028673005.1 of Tanypteryx hageni. Classification (NCBI taxonomy): domain Eukaryota; kingdom Metazoa; phylum Arthropoda; class Insecta; order Odonata; family Petaluridae; genus Tanypteryx; species Tanypteryx hageni. Next base: position 54,218,978 of record CM054120.1, on the reverse strand, counting down.
CACACAAATGTTTGTAGCCGACGATTTAGGCGAAATAAATCCTCTATTATTAGGCAACGATCAAAAATGGTGTATAGTTCGTAAAAGTCACGCAAAACTTTCAAAATTCCGATATTGCGAAACTTGTTTCCACCAGATAGGCTCGCTTTATATAGCATTTACCACCCTTAACACTTCATCGGTCGGGGATGTTATTCACCCCTCCCTTCTCCACAATGTAGCCGACTTTCCGTGTAGATTCAAATCGATGGACTGTTATATTCAGCGTTTGGAGGCACGTGAGACATGGTGTAACACGGAGCGAAGGGACTTATAAAGCGCCTTATAACTTGGTGTGGCAGCCGTGATGCGTGGAATTTGGTGGGGTGAGGAGGGAATGAGATGGAGTGGTGCAGGAGGTGGGGGAGTGGGGGTGGGGTGTGCGAGCGAGAGCGTGGGTGTGCTGAAAAGATGTTACCTGGTGAGGTTCGAAGGGATGGCTAGGCGAAGGGTTTCTGACGTGGGAAAAGGACGAAAGGTCCCCTCACGAACATCGCTGGCATGGTAGAAATGGAAGCCTTCTTCGGGGACGATGTGCAGCAGCTTAGGGAGATTCGCCGCCGCCGGCCGAGATCATTTTTTGAAGCAAAATCAAAATCTTGGAAACCGGGTTTCGTGCGAGGATATGTATGGTGAGGCGATTGAGCGTGTGTGTGAGTGAGAGAATGGCCGTGGTTGAGGTGTAGGGGTGGGGTGAGGGAATTGGCTATGAAGATGGGGATGGGATGAGGGGACGGGAGTAAAGAGGATTGGGTTGGGGGTAGTGGAGTTTGGGATTGGGGTGAGGAAAGTCTCGCAAGGTTATTGGATTTTGTACAAAACTTTGCCTTGAAACGGTTGAAGATTTAGATGGATATCTGTGGTTCTATCCTTACTGGAAGTCCCCGAGTGAGATAAATTGAGAGAGAGATGAGATAGAATATCCCGTAATAATATCTCGTAATTTCGCCATTTTCATAATTGCGGAAATCCTATAACGTATTATAGTTATAAAGACTCCAAAATAAACGTTAATTCATTATCAATTAGCTGCTCACATCTCCAGTTATGATATACTAAATCAGAAAAATCAAGACGCAATATTTTAATGCGTCAATTATCTAAGCGTCATAAATCAACCGTATTAAAATAAAAATAAATTAGTTTTGTTTCTCAATCAACTCCTAGATGAAAATAAATTTTAATTGAAATATGGTGGATGCTAAGAATAAAAATAACCGAGTTCCCTCGGTTCCATTGCTAAAAATCACTGAATCACGGAAAACGCAAATTATTACATCGAGTAAAATCTTCAATGCCGAATCACGAATCGAGAATCCTCAATTACCAACGGAAAGTTCCAATATTAAAAAATCCTGCAACGGGAAATATCATAATGCTATTCATCGGCAATAATAAGATGATCAGCTTAAAAAATGACCAATTTACTTTATCGCAAACCACCAGAAAAATTCAATTTAACAAGAGACCTCTTCGGTAATTTATAAGAAATTAAAATTAAATTGGCTCGAAGGATCCGAATTAATTTTCAATAGAATTAAGAATTCAAATCATTCTTTTTTTCTAAAGAAACCGCTAGCGCATAATTGTACCGTTACTAATGCGAATGGATAGCCGGAAAAGTTTTTAAAAAGGGTATGAAACAGATCGGAGCGGGTATGAATAAACCATCTACTCGAGAGGGGACTTGTCTAAACAAAGCGAGGGAATATCAAATCGACTTAGTCCCTTCCGAAGTCTCTTTTGTGGGCCCTTCTTGAATTTCCCTCGCTAACCAAACCCACCGCTCCATTACCGAAGGAAAAATAATCAATCGGAATCGCTTTAAAAATGCACCGCTTCCAACACTTACATCTCAGGAGCCGAAGCTTTACAAAAAAATGCATAAATATGTGATACCGTGTTTGAAATGATGCCGCGAAAGACGGCTCTCTAGGAGGGGAGAAAAAAGAACGAGAGATGTGCGCAATGCGCGGGAGATTATCCCCGCGAAACGGGAAGCTCCAATTCGATTCGTAAAAATTCTCCGATACTTCCGCATTTCTCTTCGGATCCCTTACGAACGACAGGTGAAATCCTCATCGCTTAGCGTACGCGTGACGCACTTCGATTTTTTTGCAATTTCAAATTGACGAGATCCTACACGAGGAAGAGGTTGATAGTTAAAATAGATGGCGCTCCGTGAAGCAAAAAATAATACGGCAGTGCGATCCGCAAGGTGTAGCGTGTATACTAATCATTGTAAGCAATTTTAGTGCGGGAGGGACAGCCACGAAAAGGATTTAAATCTGGTGTGTGTAGCTAAAAATCCAAAAAGAATTCTTCCACCCTCCATTTTCGTACACGTTCTAATTTTTCATTCGCGTAAAAGCGTGAGTTAAGAGGGGAACGGGCATATAAGTATTCTCAGCGAACTATTATTGCGGAAGTTTTCCGTAATCACACCCGGGAGATAGACCAAGTAAAATATTTATCACTATTCTCACTCACATTTGATTGTGCGTGTATATGTTATTTCTTTTACATTTATAAGCTTCAGCGTTTTACCTAAATCGACGTTGCTTAATTATTCGTTTTTTGAAAATGGTCACAGATATTTATTTTGAACTGTTACCGACTCCATCTCTTTGTGTAATGAAAATGTTATCGCTCCCTTAATAAAAAAACGGATGGAAGTGGTATTACCTTTTAGTCTACCAATCACTCATCCTGAAGATATTAAAAAGAGATTGATAAGCCTGAGATATGGGGCGTGGCATTATATGGTCGTGAGACACTGCGAGAAAGGATTTTAGATGTGGTTTAGGAGCAAGCCAGAAAGAGTTAGTTAATCAGAAAAATAAATAAATAAGGAGGTTAAATGTGTACCAGGAGAGGTGTAGCTTACCTGAAGCAATTTGGTATGGTAAGAAGAAATTGGAGTTAGGTCAAGTTTTGAAGTCATAGGAGAGAATATCCTTCAAAACATATAAATTAAGACAATACGGATATTGGACAGGTTAAATGATTAGAATCAAATTTGTAGCGAAAGGTATTGAATGGGATATATATATATATATACACACACACATAGAGAGAGAGAGAGAGAGAGAGACCAGGCATGTCAAACTGGTAACCCGCGGGCTGCATGCGGCCCCTTCTGTGCCTTACTGTGGCCCGAATGCTAATTATTGTTTTAACAAAATCGTTAGAGAATTTTTATAAATACTTTATTTTTGTGAAGAGGAGACGAGATTTTATCACAGTTATTGAGGAACAATAAGAACACATTTTCTAAATTATTGTTTTGAATCGCGAAACAGACTTCTACATAAAGACTATTTTGACAACTCAGGCTCTCATTAAACATCTGTTATCCCAACGCAGCCCTTCTATAACAACCGTCGCTTCAATGCGTACCTGACGCATTATCGAGTTTGGCATGCCTGATTTAGAGCAGTGATTCCCAACTGGGAAGACATCGCCCCCTAGTGGGCGAAACTTGAATAAAGTGTCGTATAGTAAAAATGGGGAAAAACTTTCCATTAGAGGTCCCGGTGAAATGAACTGTTCTGCCACCACCGGCCGCTAAGGGAAGTGTAAACATGAAAAATTAAAGTTTACGTTATCAATTGAAAGAGCGCGTTAATACTGGTGAAAAGAGGAACTACTAGCAGTTCGCAATGTGACATTAGGTAAAAATTGTGGTAATTTTGAATGACCGAAAAAAGCGGAATCGCGATTATGTATGTGGGCAGGATTTCGCTGCGCAAGGACTACCGCGACCCCAAAAAATCCTTGCAGTCCGTGGGGTCGCGTGCGACGCCTTCGGCGTCGGAAAACTACAAAGAAACCCTCCAGTGTTACATTATAAGCTGAAGTGGTTTGCAAGCTAAAAAGGCTTTCAAGCTGAAGTGATAATTTGCAGAATGTCAACAATAATATATCAGAAATTTTAAGTGAACTTTCTGCAAACCAAGAGCCAATTCTAACGCTACGTTTAATGCCACACGAAACAGTCAGAAGCAGAAGTAAATAAGTTCGAGCCTCACGGCTTTGCGAGTGGAAGAATCGATATCTAGATCGATACAATATAATAATGCATAATGGTAGGATTTGAGAACGTATTTGGACGGATAAGATGGAACATAATCGTTACGCAATGTTTTTGGCTTGCGTTCAGTTAGTTTGACATTTGCATGGTGCTTGAACGTGGTTTTGAGGATATGAAATAACTTAATAGTGTTTTTCACCCCATTATAAATAATGTCAAATTCCCAAAATAAAAAGTGTCGCCAGTATCAAGATGATTATATTAGTTTTGGTTTTATTGAAAACCCATTAGATTCTAGGAAGCCAATGTCTCTTATGCAATAGTTCCTTATCAAATGAAGCAATGAAACCATCACTTAAAAAGAAAACATCCAGATAAGGTTGATAAGCCTACTGAATATTTTAAAAAACTGAAAGAAGATTTTAAGAAGTGAAATACAATCCATTCAGTACTTAAAAAAATATCACAGACACAGGACGATGGACTGATTGCTTCATATAAAATAGTAAAAATCATTGCGAAAGCTGGTAGTGCTCATACAGTTGCTGAAACTCTTATAATACCATCATTAAAAGAAGTAATATTAATACCACTCAGCAATAATACGATTCAAAGACGAATAGATGAGATGTCAGAACACTTTGAAGAAATGCTTACTGAAAAATTGAAGAAGACAAGGTTTTCATTTCAGCTGGATGAAACCACACTTATTAACAACAAGGCCCTTTTAATGGCTTACGTCCGTTATTTTAATGATGATTCTAAAATACAAGAAGATTTGTTGTTTGTGAGATATATATCGACTGATACTACCGGAACTTCAATTTTCAATGTTGTTAACTCATAGTTTGAAGAAAAACAAGTACCATTAGAAAATTTGATATCGTGTGCAACTGATGATCCTCCATCAATGGTTAGAAGACACATTGGATTCCTTCACCACATAAAGAAAATCTGCCCTGAAGTCTTGACAATACACTGTGTTCTACACCGACATCATTTGATTGCAAAAAAGTTAAGTCCAGTTCTTCACGAGTCTCTTAGTTTAGTTATTAGAACCATTAACAAAATAAAGTTAAACAGGAAATATGATCGGCTTTTCAGAAAGTTATGTGTTGACAACGATGAACAGTATGTTCGTATTATTTTGCACACAGAAGTTCGATGACTTTCTAAAGGGGACTGTTTGGCAAGATTTGTAAGTCTTTATGATACAATATTTGATTTTCTAGAAAGTGAAGGTGATACTGATTTAGCAAAGGAGGTCAATGAACACAAAAATGACATTTATTATATGGCTTGGTTTTTTCGAAAACTTAACGAAATATCACTTTTACATCAAGGAAATTTAGTTACGTTGATTGATTGTAAACGAGTACTAAAAGTATTTACGGAAAAACTTAATATTTTTCAAAGCAATTTATTGAGAAGAAAATTCCATAATATGCCAGAATTAGCAGAGATCAGTGAATACCTTTCAGAGAATAATATTGCAAATTATACCGAACATCTTCGTTTGCTAAAAGCTGATATGCAAAAGAGATTTTCTGATTTGTTTCTTTTCGAAATCAATCCCTGGATGTTAGATTCATTTACTTGTGATGCTGTGTTTGCTAGCGAGAACATTCAAGAACTCATTGATTTGAAATGCAATGGAGAATGTAAAATGATATTTGAAAAAGGCGGAATAATTGAATTGTGGAGTTCAAAACAAATCAAATTGTTTTATCCAACAATGTGGGGTAAAATAACCACAGTTCTCTTATGTTTTCCCACATCCTACATGGTTGAAGCTGGTTTTAGCTCAGTGAACCAAATTTTGACAAAGAAAAGATCTATAACTGATACATGTTTAAGGGGAGATATTAAAATCAAACCCAGCAACATCAATCCTGACATTCAACAGCTAGCCAAAAAGCACCAAGCGCAAGGATCCCATTAAATACAAATCGTAAGTGTAAAAAATATTGACGTTTTAATATTAGGTTTTATTTATTTATTTATTTGATAAAAAACAACCGACAGGGGGCGATACATAAAAAAAGGTTGGTAACCACTGATTTAGAGGAACGAACCAAAAATCCACCGAGGGATAGATTACCTCAAATTCACTGACGTAAATTCCTCACTTCACGACAAAACTTCGCAATTTGCACCACATTAAAAAATTAAATAAACCAGGAAACCCTCGAAATCTCATGCTCTTCAAACGAGACGCGAAAGTCAAGTTAACAAGGCTTGATGTCTTAGACAGACAGCGTAGGGCGGTCTTTCGTCGTATGTCTTCGCGTCTAGGAATTTTATTTTTTTAAGTATGGGCGGAGGCGTCGTCGGGCGGGACCGCGACTCCCATTGGTCCCGATGGCGGATAAAGATTTCTACGGACACCTGTCCGTGGACAAATATTTCATCCAATGACCTGCGAGTCATGAGCTACATAGATTCACCCTCTTGGAGTACGGGCGTTGGCCGGGCGGAATAAACAGCTGCGCCAATGACAGTCCGAGTAACAGCCTCACCGTGAAGAAGGGAAAAGGGCCCTTAGCAGAGGACAGGCAGAGCTCGGAACGGGCTAAAAAATAAACAAAATGTGGATACGTGTCTGGAGGGGAGAAAAAAACATCCCCGCCTAAGGTGGAGATGATCGTTAACACCATGACGTTTTTTAGCATGGTTTTTCCCACACGCGTCATGTGCGACGATTTAATGATTTATCGCACGCGCGAATCCGAAACAACGTCGCCAGCTCGTCATTTGTTTTCTTTCAAGCGGCAAAATATTCGGGGGAGAGAATCAATAGCCGAAATTTTCGGACCCCCGGAAAACCGAACAAAAGAAAACACCCCGCGTTGGCGCGCGACCGATAAGCGCCTAATCCTATCGCCTGAAAAAAATCCTTCAATTCGCGCGAAAAGAGAGCTCGATGCTCCTTGAGCCGCTCTCGCTCACGCCTTCCTCGTCCCATTCATTCGTCGTCCTGAACACAAATCGCGCATCGGTCCCTCGGACTCCTAGATTCGACGATCCGCCGCACGAGGGCGACACGTTTGCGTAAGGGGATCGACGACACAAAACGACCGGAGAGTATTGTTCAATCGAGAACAATCGCTTTATCTCTTCAAATCCATCGGTAGGGGCGCGGCGTTTGCGTCTCGGTGCATCATGGGGCTTTTAAAAGGGCGGGGAGAGGGGAGGATAGGGAATGTGGCGTGGGAGGGGGTGGCGAAGGAAGAGGAGGGGGCGTAGAAGGAGAAAGAGGGAGGGAGGGAGTGGCTTATAGGAGGAGGGTTAAAAAGAGCGTCATTACAGAGTGGAGACCAAAAGGAGCATATGACCTCACCAGACTGGTCTCCTGGTCCGCAGAGGCGAGATGGAGAGGTGCGAGGCGTAGCCACTTAAGAAATAGTGGCAATGGGAGGCGAAAGGGGTGGTCAAGGAAGGAAGATATGGGGGTCCTTGTCAGTACCTTGAGGGAGCCAAAATATTTTTCCGATCCGTCGAATTTATTGAGATGCATTGGAACTTTAGTGTTTTTAAAGGAAAATTACGGCACGGTGTTTTAGAGCTCCCGATGTAAGTAATATTTAATCATCCGTTAGGCAATGTGGTATGTACGTTGGTTAATGTATGCTCCTTAGGACGCAACGGAGGGAAGCGGACTAGAACCTTTACAAGTGTCCGTAATTTATATGATCGTTAATATGGGAGCTCACGCTGTAATCGAGCTTTTGATTTAGAGGTGAACGCGTGCATTATTCATCGCGAAAATCTTTTTATCTCATATTTTATACAATCATTTGTATGCCTACATCTTGATTACGAATGGCCATCCGTTTCTGTTCAGTATTTTCAGCAAAAAATTAAATTGACTTGGCTTAAAAATATTTTCGAGCCTAGTACCCCCAAGGTAGAGTTGAAGAGAAGGCAAGAGGATGTTCTTGCTTGGACATGTCTGAATTTTAGGCGTTATACTTTAACGAAATCCTTCGCGTTACTATGAATTTATTTCTAATATCACGGAATAGGAAAGGAGGCGGTTTTCTGATGTACTCTGCCTGGACTTATATAACTAAATACCGCGAAAGAATTATCATTCAGAAGAGGCAAGATAAGGAGAATTTTGTATTCAAAACTTTTATTCCGCTTAACCGAGTGTAGAGTGGTTTTCACCTTATGAATGAAACATGGATTCATGATACGCTCCATAAAATGCGTACTTTACTTTGCGAAAGGATAAAGCGCTACTCTAGATGACTATACATTCGATATTTTCCGAAATATATGAGATGAGAGAAAATTTATTTGAAGTGAGAGGCCTAACGCATTCCATTCCCATGCAGTTGCAAAAGCTTCCACGGGCAGCGCTTCTATTGTGCACTGCTTGGATTGGAGAAATCAGCTGACAGAACACATAGATATAACATCAATCGTCGTTTTGAGTGTTTTGAGGAAAGTTGACCTGAATGCAGCATTCATCAAGAGTGATATTTACTTGCTTATAACAGTCCCTTTTCTATCATAACCTAATATTTTATGCAAATTTGGATCGAGACGTCCATTTTCCGCCGTTCTCCTTCGTATTGGCGTTTTAATACAATTTCGGAAGCGCTTCTTAGTTTATAACGCCACATGTCATTTTGTTTAATTATATTAAGAAAGCGTGTTGAATATTTTTCAGCCCAAGCTCAATGATAGTTACAAAAATTAATATAATATTACTCATAAAATATTTTAGTTAAAAATGGAAGGCCGCTAAACATGAACGTTTATTTCACTAGAATACGTATTATCGAGCTCGTCTTGCCATAAGGTTATGAAAAACCAATCCTGCTACGGCTATTGGAGATACCTAAGAGAAGTACTTATTTTTAAAATCTTTTTATTCTTAACCCGGGAGCAGGCGCGCGGGTTGACCCCACCAATGTTTACACTACACTCATTCACTCGTGACGCATGATTTTTCCCTAAGATAAACAGTACCTTTCTTCCGAACTCTTTTTAGCATACATATTTATATCACTTTAGCATTTAATCCGTGAAACAGCATTTTAAAAAAATCTTTCTGGGGTGACTCAGTCACCCCGCGCCCTTCCACGTTACATTTCTTATTGCGAGTCATGGTAAGCTTTTTATTTTATATCTGGCTGTAGCTTTCATAAATCGAGGGAATCTCTTTACAATTGATCAGTTTAATGTATCTACCCTCTCTTTACGTTTTATTAGGCTGGTGAACATTTTGATTTACATCGCGACTTGGAAAAAATCCGTGAAATTCTTCTCAATAGTTACGTAATATTTATATCAAACAACCCAAATACAGTGCTCAAAAGAAGTAGTTTCATAAAAAAAACTCGGAGAGGCCTTAGCAAAACCAGCAGTCATTTCTCGGTTGCAACAAAAAACCTTACAAAAGCAACTACGGGAATTGGGCCAAAATTTTGTACCGCCTTGAAAATTAAATGTTTCTGGAGAGCCCGGGCCATCTAGGCCTGCAAAATTACGCTGTGTTGTATGCTCAAGAAATCAAGACACGAAAGCAACTTCGTCCTGTTCTAAATGTGAGAGGTCGATGTGTATGAAACAACATACGTATGTTAGTACTGCCTTGACAGCGAATAACACGAGAAAATAACTAAGATAATTCTTATTATCATTATCTTGTTATTCATAATATTATGTTAAAACAATAAGTTATCATAATTACTATTATCTAAGTATTATTATTATTAGTATGCAAAAGTATTGTTATTATTATACAAGTTCTTCTGTAAGCATATTAACTAACCAGGAGTTTTGAACAATAAAGATATATTTAACAAACATGTAAATTACATTGGTTTAAAATAAATTTTAATTTTCCAAGTATTTCCTTACTAATCTAAGTATACGAAAAATAAAGAAAAATAAAAAATCATGAATAATTATGCTGGAAAATGTAATTTAAAATGGGGTGACTCAGTCACCCCGCGCGACCGTCTGTGCTCCAGAATTGAGCGCGCCATCTGCCGGGTTGTTTATTTTTCAAAGCTATGTCAAGAAAGTGCAGCAAGCGGCCTTATACCTGGCGAGACAGATATTAATGTTTCTTTAGTAAATATCCTTGGCTAAACCTGAACAAATCCTCGGGAAATGTACACTTACACAGCATTTGTTTTTTTACGCTCCAAAAAATGCCTTAGTGCAAAAATTAAACCCTTTTCGGTAGAATTTGCCAAAGTCAAACCTGAACAATTCTACAACATCGCAGAACGATCAAAAATTATATACATTTTCTCGAAAACTCACTGGACACGACCGATTTTATCGCGCTAGTAGAATGTTATTTTTCGAAAATTTTGTGAAGATTAATAGCCAATGTCACAAAATTTCGCCAAAGATTACTGAAAAATTGGAAAACTCGAGTTTCCGATTGATAAACCTATTTATTTGCGCCTGGTATTTCCATGCCAAGAGTGTTATTTTTAATGATTTCTTTCATTTGCCTCCCTTCTGAGGAGCGAGTTATAGATCAATAGATATAGGTAAATGCCTTTATTCGTTACATAGGACTCGCAACATGTTTTGACAGGTGAATAATTTATGTCGAACCAACGTATCCACTGCCCTCATTAAAGCGGACCACCTTCCTCTTATTATCCGTCTAAACGTCCGTAAAACGGCCTCAAGGGCTATATTACCTCTCACAATACCAGGTGAGCCCTCCATCGATAAGGTAAACTGGAAACGGATCGCTTTAATAATGTAAGAGAGTTCGGTCTCGTTTTTCCTGGAAAACAATGCGAGCACGCCGACTCAGGGGACGCGAAATCGGAAATCAGTAAATCATAGCTTTTTGAAGGAGAAGAGAAGGAAATCTTTCGAAGACGGTAAAAGGAATCTAATCATATCTGGAGTGATAGTAGACGAGGATATTTCTTTTTTTCAATTATTCTTCGCGAAGCCGAAGGGACGTGGATTGGTAAAGTGAAAGAGGGGAGATAACTGGATGGCAAGCTAGTGAGGAGGAGAGATAGGGAGAGAGAAAAAGCAAATGAGATCGAGTGAAGTACCAGACGTATTTCCAGGAGTATCATATGCAATCAATAACTCGGTGAGAGATGAGAAAATGAGGGGAAGGAGGAGAAGAGAGGGAGGACTGGGAGGGAGGAAGAGGAGAAGAGTATGGGAAGGGAGATGAGGAAGAAGGGGAAAGGTAGATGAAGGGAGAAGAAGGTGGCGGGAGTGGAGGAAGAGAGAAGCGGAGGGGGATAGAGGAGCAGAAGGGGAGGAAGAGGAAGAGTAGGGGAGAGGAAGAGTAGGTGAGATGAGGAGGGGAGAGAAAGGAGCAGGAGGAGAGGGAGAGGAAGAGTAGAGACGAGGGAGAGGGAGGAAGAGGAGCGGAGAGGAGGGGGGAGAGAGAAGAAGAGGTGGGAGGAGAAGCTGGGGAAATAAACGGAGGAGGGGTGAAATAGAGGAGGGAAGAGCTAGGAGAGGAAAATGATCAGGGAGGGAGGAGTATGAGAGGAAGGAGCTAATGGGGAGGGAGGGAAAGTGGTTAGGGAGGAGGAGAGTGTGGAAGGAAGAGAGTGAGGAGGGAGCAAGTAGTGGGGAGGAAGAGAGTGGAAATGGGGGAAGTGAGTGGGAAGGGAGGAAGAGTGTAGTAAGGGAGAAAGAGAGTGGGAAGGGAGGAAGAGAGTGAGAAGGGAGGAAGAGAGTGAAGAGGGAGTAAGAGAGTGAAGAGGGAAGAAGAGAGTGAGGGGAAGAAGAGAGTGAAGAGGTAGGAAGAGAGCGGGGATGAAAGAAGAGTGGTGAGGGAGGAAGGGTGTAGAGAGGGAGGAATGGAGTGGAGAGAAAGGAAGTGGAGAGAGAGGAAGAGAGTGAGGTGGGTGCAAGATAGTGGGGAGAAAGAGTTGGAAGGGAATGGGGAGGGAGGAAGAGAATGTAGAAGTAGGGAAAGAATGGGGAGGAAAGAAAAGTGGTGAGGGAGGAAGGGTGTAGAGAGGGAGGAAGGGTGTAGAGAGTGAGGAAGGGTGTAGAGAGGGAGGAAGGGTGTAGAGAGGGAGGAAGGGTGTAGAGAGTGAGGAAGGGTGTAGAGAGGGAGGAAGGGTGTAGAGAGGGAGGGAGTGGAGAGGGAGGGAGTGGAGAGGGAGGGAACGGAGAGGGAAGGAGTGGAGAGGGAGGGAGTGGAGAGGAAGCGAGTGGAGAGGGAGGGAGTGGAGAGGGAGGGAGTGGAGAGGGAGGGAACGGAGAGGGAGGGAGTGGAGAGGAAGCGAGTGGAGAGGGAGGGAGTGGAGAGGGAGGGAGTGGGAAGGGAGGGAGTGGAGAGGGAGGGAGTGGAGAGGGAGGGAGTGGAGAGGGAGTGCTGAGGGAGGGAGGGAGTGGAGAGGGAGGGAGTGGAGAGGGAGTGCTGAGGCAGGGAGGGAGTGGAGAGGGAGGGAGTGGAGAGGGAGGGAGTGGAGAGGAAGGGAGTGGAGAGGGAGGGAGTAGAGAGGGAGGGAGTGGAAAGGGAGGGAGTGGAGAGGGAGGGAGTGGATAGGGAGGCAGTGGAGAGGGAGGGAGTGGAGAGGCAGGGAGTGGAGAGGGAGGAAGGGAGTGGAGAGGGAGGAAGTTAGTGGAGAGGGAGGAAGTTAGTGGAGAGGGAGAAAGGGAGTGGAGAGGGAGGAGGAAAGTGGAGAGGGAGGAGGAAAGTGGAGAGGGAGGAGGAAAGTGGAGAGGGAGGAGGGGAGTGGAGAGAGAGGAAGGGAGTGGAGAGTGAGGGGTGGGGTTTAGAGGGAGGCAGAGAGTGGGGAAGGAGGAACTTTGTTGGGGGGGGGGGAGGAAAAGAGTGGGGTGAGGAACGAGTTGAGACGGGGAGTGATTGAGGAGGGGGTTAGAGTGGTAATGGGTAGAGCGTGAATAGGGGAGAAGAGGAGTGGAAATTAGGGGAGAGGAAGGAAGGGTGGGGAAGAGCGGAGGAGAGAGGAAGGAATAGTTGGGAGCAGAGGAGTGAGTGAGACCGGAGGAGAGAGTGGGGAGGGAGGTAGGGGTGTAGAGGAGATAGGGTGGGAAATAGGGTAGGGGAGGATGAGAAGGAGAGAGTGAAGGAGACGGCCTGAATGTGAGCGGATGGAGAAGAAAGGGGGGGGTGGGGGTGGGACAAAGGGTAGGTCGGGGTTTTTCTCAATGACTGATGATTGCGGACAGCGAGAGACATATATGGGTACTATGATCGGGAGGTCGCAGCTGCGGGTGTACCGTTGGTTACACTCGTTAGTTTGGACGTGTCTTAGGGAAAAGAAATGCCCGCAGTATGGTATGAAAAGCTGAATGGGAGGCTTTTATGGGCGATAATATCGTTAAAAGGGCGATATAATTGTTTTACGGTCATAAGTCATCATCGCCCTCGTCCCTCGTGCGCGTTTTACGCTTTCAGTCCGACATGACAGCTCGCGATAAAATTTAACTGGAGCATTCCTTTGGCGCTCCTTTGAGAAATGGTAAAGATCGTATTTCAAGGAAGTAAAGGTATTGCGGGCCGGATAAAGAAATACGCGAAAATATGGTACAAAATATCGTCGATATTCGAGAGGTGTCCTATCAAAGTCGACGTAAATATTAGCCCCGTATGTGAAATTGCGGAAATTTATTGTTCCATAAAGGTAACTGACCGAGGAATTAATATCACAAGAGAGGACCACGATCGATTTTTACATACGGCCCGTTTGGATACGGAAGCTTTCGCAGACTGTGGTTTCCCGCCACGCTTACCCATAATCCCCTGATCCCGGCTCATCCCCTATACCCCCAGCTCATTCGTCTAACCGCCGGCAACCACACGACCCCCAAAATCCCGCAAAATTATCTCCTTTTACTAAATTGCACGGACATCATCATCATCCCAACAAAGGACGAATATAATCCTTTTGATACTGAATAAAAGGACAAGGGCTTAAATATTTTTAAATTTTGACGGAAAACTACTTTAGGTGATTGTTTGTCGACGGTTGGCATAAGAACGGCCCTTTTCCAGACAAAGCTTAAACGTACCCTTTTTGCTCTCGGTTACATCAACAGTTCGACTTATAGCAAAAAAAATGAAATAATTTTCCGCGATATTGGAAACCGGATATATTATTTTTAATTTTATTAATACCACTCGGGCAGTGACTTTCTCGGAAGAGAAAAAACAAATAATCACCATCACTTGTTATTAAAATAGAATAAAGCACTTAAGCCTAATGACTGATTATGGAACAAAAAATTGAAAAACGGAATTTAATTTCTCTATATCAAATCTGATAGAATATTTCATAACATGACCGTATGATAAAACTAGCCGTAAAATAATTTCCTGTATGGTCCCGACACAAATGAACGCCACTTTCCGAATATTTCTTAGCCGCCAATAAAAAAAATCAACGGTACAAGCCAAGAGAACGAGAAATTAACCACATATAGGTCTTAAATTATTTCATATGTCTCGACAAATATGCTTACATGTTCGCTTCGGCGGTTTTTTAAAAAAGAAGACGATGAACATTGAGCTATTGCTGGAGATGGATTAGGGAGAGAGTGAGAGCGAGAGAGGGAGATAGAGAGGGAGGAAGGAAGGAGGGAGTGGGTGGAGGGCGTGGTCCATTTGTCTCTATATCAGACCGAGACATTGTTTCTACTTGGCGTACCATAACGCAGCAAAGGGAAAACCTCTCACACACACCCTGTTTCCAAAGGCTCGCCCGTTATTATTAATTGAGGTGCATACATGCATTTTCCCCCTCGGCTTCATACTCGGGCGACTTTTGCCCAGATCGATCATTGTGCAAAAGGGACACTTCTAATCGCGCAACGGAGACAAATTGTTGTAATAAACAATTCGTGGAACGCACAGCGCTCATTGACCTATAAATTTTGCTGTTCGATTTTGACAAAACTGTTTGGCGAAAATCTATTCGTGAGTAAATACGGTCGTAAACGAAAACTCGAGCCTCGACGGAGGACAGAAAAGGTTCCATTTATCGAAAATTCGAGTTAAATAAGTTCATTTTAACTGTAGCGAAAGCTGGTGGGGAAAATGCTCAATTCGATTAATCGAAAGTTCGAGTTCTCGAAGTTCGATAATCGAAAGTTCGTGTTGTCGAGAATCGATTGTACAACCGTACATAACCGCTTTAGCGGAGAATGTCATAGTATTTCCGACCGAAAACAATTACTTGATTCATGCTTAACACCAGATCGTTCATGTTTTCGTCTGGGTTGGCATTAAATACTCGCAATCAAATATTCAAATGCAACGAATCAAATATTACTTAAAGCTGCGTTCACTTCTTTTTATTCATAAGCTAAACGTGCGAAAGTACAATCATATCGACATATTTCGCGTTGTTTCATACAAATCACATGGAAAATCAATAATCCATCCTTAAAAATGTAATTAGTTTAATACATAAATACGGGCTTTCTGAGGTTATGACTATTTTACGCAACTGTTATTGAGTCAGAACGTTGCGTTGTAAATTCCAAATTAAGTTGCCTCGGTCTAAATAGTTTTTTTAATGCACAGTCAATTCCTTGAACAAAATTTAACCTTCAGCCGAGAATGGAAGAAGAAATAAACGGCGGGAAATTGTGAAAGAAAAAAAATCCTCGAGGGGCCAATGAATGTCATTAAAAACAACGACGACATTTTCTCTTCCCGTTTCTCTCAGACATTCCGAAACGTAACAAATCGGTTTTCGGTTTCTTAGCGTTTCCGACAAATGTCACTTAAAGAATAAGTTACGACCTCACCAGTCAAGGGAAATCTACATAAACGCATAATTATCGAACGAAAACCAGAGCAATGCATCAAAGGGCGGACGCCCGACGTTGAGTCAGCCAGACTAGAATGATTTTGAAGTTATAAACATTTTAAATATTTTTTTTCATCTTATTTCCGAAAGCCAAATAATTCATCCAAGACGCGCTTTTATCACGTGCCATCATCTGCTTCGAATTGGATTTTGGAAAAACTATAATAAAAAAACATAAATATATTAAAAACGGGTGGCGGGAAACAGGGAAGCCGAATGGTGTGAGGCAGACGCGAAGAGAGAAGGAAATAAGGGGTGGGGGAGAGATAAAGAGACCAGGAGCTCAATTGGACTGGCACGGCGCCACATATACTCGCGAGATATTTTGAAATTAAAGCCACGCCTCTCAGGGGTCAACGTCACTTTCCTGTGTGGAAAGGAAAGTGAAAGAAAGGCTGGGAGGGAAATGGTGCATGCTGCCCCGTGTGGAAGGAGTGGGAGGAGGGGAGGAGAGAAAGAAAGAGGTAGAGAAAAGAGGGAGAGAGATGAAGGGTTGAGCTATATGGGTGAGGAGACAAAGATAAAAGTGAAGAGGGGGGTAGGAGAGAGGGGAGAAAGGAGGTGGGCGTGCGTGGCGTGATGCGAGGGAGTTAGGCGGGGGTGGAAGCGGAGTGGGAGTGAGAGGAGTGGAAGAGGGAGAGAGGCCGGGGTGGAGATTAAGGAGGGGTGGGAGTGTAGGGAAAGTGTAGTAAGTCGAGAAGAAAGGTCTATTGGGGAAGACTTGAGGTTACGTTGGTAGGAAAGGAGAGAACGAGTGAGGAGAGGGAGAGGAGAGAGAGAAGTAATGGAGAGTGAAGGAGGGAGAGAGAGAGAGAGAGAGAGTTAGAGAGAGGAGAGCTTATGGAGTTATGTGTAGAGGAACTGAGAGAGGGGATAGTAGGAATTAAGAATAGAGGTGGAAATCAAACTTTGTCGTGTAAATAAAATGCCTCGGTTATGACATAGAGACAAAAATCGCAATGGAAAATTACCAAACGAGAGGAATAAATCTATACGAATAGATTGCTACCTAAGTTTCTATGGATATCACAACGAACTCGCATTGTCAATCCGAAGTCTATACAATTGCAGCAAATTCCTCCTCTCAATGAAGAAAAATTAACATAAATATCGTCCCAATTAAGTCACGTAATTTGTTACGAAAACAATTCAATACCATCAAAGTTTTCGCCTGATAAATTTCGAATATTTTTTTACCACTTTTACAGATTTTATAGGCGGAGAGTTTAAATATTAGCCGTGAAGTTCGTCATGTAAAACGTTTTAGTCTGAGTTAGTGTGGCGCTCTGAAAATCTTGACAGCGGAATACTGTTTTTCTTTCAGGGGAAAAAATCATTTATGAAGCAATGTAGAGATGATGGAAGCCAACGAACGCTCTTGCACTTGAATGTAGGTCATGTCCGAATGCATGCCTTCGGCATCTTGCAAAGCGGATAAAACTTTGCTCCCCAACTTGATATCAAGCGCGTTTCAAATTGACGCCACTTGTGAATGTATAAGGGAAAGCTCACGGAGTAACCGAGACTATACGTCACAATAAGTCCGATGCTGATGTTGTAAAAGTGCTAAAACGATCAAATCTGCCGAGGCGGCCATGTTTTCCACGGTCGCCGCAAGAGGCGCTGAAAAAGACAACCCTAGAAGCACAACATGAAAAATCAGAACCTAAACCACAACATGGGGTCACATGCAACCCATGAAAGAAATCTGTTTAAAGTGGACAAAATTTATTAATCAGAAATTTAAAATACAAAAATTAAAATATTTGTCGAAATAAACGAAATTATGAAGGAATATTGCCTATTATACTGCTTTATTCTTCGCAATCTTCGCATATGATATTCCTGCGTTCCGCGCATACACTTTTGCGGCATTTGTAGCAAGTACCAATGCCTTCTCTGTATTTTGACTTCGGCACTTCGGACAGAAAGTACATTGTCCTGGTCGGCGACATGCAACTGCCACTCTTGGTGTTTTTTCCTCCAAATTCAAATCGATTTTTGTTCATTGAGGCCCTGGATGTCGGAGGTCCAAAAGCACCAAACCACATGTCCTGTAATCTCAGATTAGAATTTTTCAGCACGCCACTCAAATAAAGCAACCCAAATCAAGCACGACACTCAACAATGCTAGTTGCTGAAATATAGAGTTGATCAGATTTGAATTTAACATTTTGTCTAATGATCTCTTAATTCCTATTAGTCATAATTACTTGCAGGATTTCATCTGTTAGAAATAAACTTCATTATCCAATGAACCATCTTAATATCGTCTTTTTCTAATTCTACTCGCATTTCTTCTTCTGTCCATATTTTATTCTTGTCCATTACAACTAAAAGGCAAAAATACAATAAAAGTTTAATGATATGAATCACAACATGGGGTCCTATATGACTCTACTTACCGATTATGCAGTTTCACGAAATTAAATTTACAAATATTATCCGTTATTATCAACTACTAACTGCTAACTGAAGGTAGACAGAGAGACAGTTTACACTGTAAACCAGCGCCTGCGCAAGAGTAGTTTGAAATAACTCAGGGTCACCGGTGACCCCACGCTATGGTCCTAGAGTTAAGACCAGAAATTTTCGACTTCAAGTTCTTATTTTAATTCCTGTAAGATTCGTTGCAATTTCAATTTGTACAAAAAATAGGTTTATCGCAAACGAAGCGGGGTTTTGACTCGACAAATAAACCAAAAATTCCCGCTACTTGTGGAAGCGATGAAATGTTTCCTTCGACAATAAAATCCATATTTTATGGAAGTGACATAGGTGAATGTTATAATCTCGAATATGCTCGCGTTTTCTTTGTTTCTCCATAAAAGTAATTTACGAGGAGTTAAATATTTTACCATGGCAGTTAAATTTTATTTTGGTCTGGGGTAGAGCAATGGATTGTTCCACGACCTCCAGACAACCGATATATTATTTTACACTGAATTAAGAGAATATTTTACATCTTACTTTTATTAATTCGACATAACAGTTATGTTAGAGGATTTAGAGTCAATCGAATAAAATAACATTAGCGCATATTGAGAAAGCGAGGCATTACATTATTACTAATATTGCTGATATATAATGCATAAAAAATAAAAAGGAACAAAACTGAGCATTTGAAAAACGAACTCATCATAAATATAAGTTATTTAAAAAATCCTGCTCAGCGGCTAAGCAATTGTGAGCCTAAAAAAACTTTTTGCCCGTGCAAACGGTTCCATCTACTTCTGAGAGGATAAAAACCTCATATCTGCGTACGCTTTGATCATCCAGTAGCGTAACAATTTAAAAGTTATTAGTTTGAGATTTTTTTCAATCCGCGCACGGTGAAGAGCACATATGAAGTCATGAGAAATACTAGCTGATCTTCGCAGACGGGCATGCATTAAAAAATATTAATCGGATTAACTGTTAATTCGAAAAGATTTTAACAAAAAATACATACAATAACTCGCCCCTTCCGACTCTTTTTTTTCCGCTTCGAGCAAAATCCAACGTCTCTATGATAGAGTAGGCGTTTTGTCATTCCCTCGTTGAGACGCTTGTCAGTGGCGTGTGACAAAATGAATTACAAGGATGATGCCGCGGCCCCCATAACTCAACCCTTAAAAGTATTCGTTTATGTGGTAGAGCGCAATAGAAGTACGTGGGTGGTGACAGCCGCTCATGAAGCGGCGGAAATGTACGCTTTAATGAAGGCATCGTTCATGTTTCGTACAATTACGCGGAGTCCAGCTAATGGGATAAGAAGATAAAACAAATTCCTTTATAAATTAGACTCGGAGGACGTTTTACGCTAACAGTCATATTTATAGCGGACGCACAGCGAAAATAAAAATAAATCCCGTGGTTCAATAGATTTGAATTAAGTATCAAGGGATCATAGGGATAATTTTAAAGCGGCTAAAATGTGGAGGGGGAAAAAAGACGGAAATTTTGTAATAAAGACTTCTTTGGAGGGCGACACCTAATGTGCGGCTGCGGCCAGAAAAAAATCCAGCAATGGAATAGCGAGTCACCTTTTTCCGGCAAACGTATGATAAGTCTCGGATAATCGCAAAAGAAATTAATTTCACCCATATTCCGCGAATCGCAAACGGATTGAACGCCGGCGAGAATATTATTTTTGCATAATTCCACAAATACCTACGCGCTGATATGGTTTCATGGCGGCAGTGAGGCTGGTATAGTTCGGGGAATCAGGGCGAGATGTGACTCTGAGAGTGGAGTATGAAATATCGGAGAGAGCTAGAGCGGGTTAGGAAGGGGAGGAAAGTGAGAGAGAGCGAAGAGGGGCAAAAAAGAGTGACTCTGCTCTTACTGGAAGGCGGGGAAGGGGGCGTCCACAACCCCTTCGCCCTCGCCGCCTCCCTCACGGTGTGACCATTAAGCTTTGCCCTCGGCCAAGCAATGGACTGCGGGGATTGGCGTCGTAGCTTCAATGCCTCATTAGGATAAATATTGAGGGTGCTCTTTCTCCCTTCCCCCTGCTCTACGAGCCCCATTCCTACCCTACATTTCTCTCTCTCTCTCCCTCCATCTTAATACCTCGCCGACCTTCCTCCACCCTCATTCCCCTCCCTTTCTTCCACCATACCTACGTTTCTTCGTTCGACATACCTCCCTTTCTTCATTACCCAGCAGTCTCTCTCCCCCCTAAACCGCCTCCGACTCATTCTCCTCGACTCCATAACACCCCGCCGTTCCCGTCCTTCCAGCACTCCACATTCTTTTTCACCTCCCTTCTCCGCCCGCCATCTTTCTCTCCAACTCTCCCTCCCTCCGGCCGCCTCTACCTCCCATCTCACCTCCCGTGACCCTCCCCTGCCCTCGTGCCGCACGCCCTCCGCACTCCCATCCCCTCTATCTCCTTTTTCCATCCCCCCTGACCCCGCAACGAGGCGCACACTCTGCGAAGCGGGGGATGGATGTGCTCCCTTTCACCCCTTCGTCTCTCTCTACCTCTCTCTGTAACTCTCCCTCTCTCTCGCTCCCTCTTATTTTCTCCCTCCATTTCTCTCCATACCTCTCTCTGCATCCTTCTCTTTCTCCCTTCACCTCTCTCTCTCTCCATCTCTCCCTCTTTGCTAGAATCCGCGCAGTTGGGGCGGTTGCCACGCGAGCTGTGCGTCGTTCATTGGAGGCGGGCCGCCCGAAGAGATAATCGCGTATCTTTTCAATAGACGGTAGGGGCGAAACAGACGCAATCATTTCCAAGCAGACAGTGTTGCTAAAACAGGAAAAGCGAGCCTTCCATTTGAGAAAGAGACTCCATCGATATAACCCTCCCGAAACGCCTTCGCCCCATCCTGCCCCACTACGCGAGTAAGATACGTACGCATCATGCAGAGGGGCCATAGAATTCCTTTTTTATATAAAAAGGAATCGCGAATGTATTGCGTCCGCCCTTTAACGATTCGCGTTAAAATTCGACCAGGATGCGATTCGGGTAAATAGTATGCTTGCGTCGCGGATTAAACGCGGTAGGCGTGTCATATTGGATTAATAACGGGATGAAGCACTTTAATTAGGTAGGTGATCAGATTGTGTACTTTTGCTTGATATTTATGAATATGAAATCTAGTATATAATTTATCTGTCCATGTAACTTGTGTGCACGCTAGGGCTGTGAAACTGAATTTCTGTATTAATACGAAATTTGTATTTAATATACGCACAAGAGGGATATTTTAAATAACATATGAATGAAATTTTTCCTAGAAGCTTATCTTCATCTTAATCTCTAACGTAACTGAGTTCAACAAAGGAATGAAAACTACAGCGATATAAATTAATCAAACATTCCTCGACAAATATATAAAATATGCGTTCAAATGAAACACACAACTGATGTATGAATAATCTCTCGCGAGCAACATGTACTCATTCATCCGCCTTCTTACCATACAACAATTTTTCCCCTCAAGTTACATATATAATTGAAAATCCGAAAGGGTTAGCTCCATTTAATGAACGTGTCGCACGAGATTTCTTTTTGGGAAATATTTCCTTTTTTCATGACTTCTCCCTAAAATACCCCGCCGACAATCATTGCAGCCTTCTTCGGAGAGAGGGAAAAAACTGCGTTTAAACGTGTTTCACAAACTTAAATTTCGGCATTTCCGCGACATTTGGGAGCGAGAGAAGGGCGTCCTTCAACGCCAAGAGGAAGTCGAGTCAAGTGGGACCCTGAGAAGGGAGCTGTGGGTGTGAAGGTAAAGAGAAGGTGAGGAAAGAGGTGGAAAGGAAAGGAGGGGAGGGAGCGCACGAGAGGAAGAGAGGCGAAGGAAAAAGAGTGATGCGGTGGGCGAAGGGAAGGGTGGGCGGATGCGAGAATTGCTGGAAATGAGGTGGTGTGGGTGGGAAGGGAGAGAGGGATGGGAGGATAGGCGCATTTTGGGGAAAGGAGGAGGAGTGGAGAGGGCGAAGGCGGCGCGAGGTGCACGTCGGGGGTGCGGATGGAGGTTTTCGGGTGGTGTGGAGGAAGGATGAAAGGTGCCCGCTTTTCAGGGTTAATGCGGGGGGGGGGAAGAAAAACGGGAGGTACTTAAAAAAAAGAGCTCTCCTCTGTACGTTATATGTACCGATTTATGCGCAGTTTTTTTATGCTTCATTCAGGGGCTCGCTCGGAGGGAATTTCGCGAAAGTGTTCCCACTTTCTACCACGACTTTTACTATCGTTTTTAACGTCATAGTCTTTAACGTCGTGCGCCGTTTATCTTCGGGGAAGCTTAAGCACTCTTCGCGTCTGCATCTTTTAAGATAAGATCGCGTTAGATGGCGACGCAACGTCATTTTCTTTCTCGCGAAATGCGTTCGGTCTCTAATTATTGTTGAGTTTATAATTAATCTTCGTATTATCGAATCGCTTATCTCCGAAGTCGAAGAAGAGGGCCAAAATATCCGATCGTTTTTTGCCGAGTCACGCCGCATTGCGAGTATTGATGCTATGTTCTTGATTAAAGAGACGTTATTACTGTGAACGATAATTGCTTGAATGGGCTTTGGATGTTCGAAAAATTCTCACCTCTATGAAGAGATGAGTTTGTTCTGAAAGCATTATATTATAGGCTGACACATAGAGTGCATGGCTGAATAATAAGTCATATTGTGCATAAATACTGCCTTAAAAATATATTTTAGTAAGTTTCGTTTCGATATTACCTGCAATTCATTCTGAAATCTTCTGTGCTATTCTGTATTGCTGCTTTCAGTAGAATAAAAACTTTTATCTTGATGCAAGAGATGTTTACGGCGAGATACGATAAAGTGCCAGAGAATAGGACGCCAGGTCCTGATTAACGTCGGGCGTCTAGTCTAGCTCAGTCAAACGTCTCTCTTGAACACTCAGATGATTTACTTTCACGACGTTAAGAACTAAAAATTGGGTTACGACCCTTAAATTTAGAACAATTTTATGAGTGGACACTTGGATTCATGTCATCTAATTAAAGGAACCGGGATGGGAATCACTTGAAAGCAAGAGGAAAGTAAACAGGCTGGTAGGCTTTTATCGCTCATATAAAGGTGACCCAACCTGGAAAGGCCCATAGGAATGGTTATTAAGTCCGAATTTCATCGGGAAAAAAAAGATCATGTGTACAAAGTATATACCGTCAGGCCTCGATTTACCGCCCCTTATATAGTACCACCACGGCATACCGCCCATGAATCGCCGTGAACAGACCTTCTACCTTATGACTACATAGACTAAGCATATACCTCGATTTACCACAATTTAGCGGCAAACAGTAGCGCTAAATCGAGATTTGACTGTACTAAATTTCACAAGAAAAGATGTGAGTAAATACAGATTTTCTTATTGATAAAACTGCGAAGAAATGGAATTAATTGCGTGAAGGACTTACTCCCATCTCAAGAGGGGAAGGTGCTTTTAGAAAATGTCTCAAAAGCTGCCTTTAAACTGTGGAAACATTGGTATTAACATGTGCAGGAGCGGCCCGAGGAATTTTGGCGCCCCGGGCGAGATAGAACTCCAGCGCCCCCCCCCCCCTCCGTTAATGTTTGTTGAGATATTTACAAAATACATGTTAATCTATTCATCGCTCTGTAAAAATTATTGATAATGAAAAATTAAAAGGAATGCCATCAAGATTCTCGCCTGTTCCTCGGTATAAATTGGTATCCAATATTTATTCACTTGCAAGTAATGCATATATAAATGATCGGGATAGCGCCCCCAAAACCTTGGCGCCCCGGGCAGCCGCCCAGCTCGCCCGTAGCTCGGGCCGGCCCTGAATATGTGTATGTACATTGATTATTTGTAACAATCGTCCAATATGCATGTAAATATACTGAGTGTGGGGGAGGTAATGGAATGCTTTATAGAATGGTATACGTTTGGGACTTCATGAGCCCTGGAGCCGATTCGGTAGCCGTGAAGGCCTACCTTCAACCCTAAAATCATTACACATGAATCATATAGATCAGTTATATATATATACGGAAGAGAAAAGTTAAATGGGATTAATGGATGGCCACAAGTTGTTGGGATAAGGAAGCCCAGTGAACGCTCACCAATAAGATGTTTTCAAGTTGGCGAGATGCTGGGGGTGTCGAAGTGAGAGGTAAAACACACAAAAAAAAACAAAAACACGGGAGATTTCGGGGGTGATCCCTTCGCCAGCATAGAAGAGAGGCAACTGATGGCAGTGACACTGCATATATATATATATATAAAATATATATATATATAATATATATATATATAATTTTTGTACATAGGTTAATATTCATAACTATTGTACCGTTCCGTTGCCATCTAGCAAGTATAAAACACATCGATTAATAATAATAATAATTGAGTGCCGATTAACTTAAAGGTTTAACATTCTACTTAAATGCATTATAGTATGTCTCTACTGAATTTTTAAATACCTCGATTGAAGACAACTAAAACTGTAGATGTTACTTCTACTTGAGTAGTAGATGAGCGAGCCTAATTCAAACAAGAAGTCTATAGGACTAATGCGGGCTGGTTTTCCAAAGTTGACGTCCCGAATTGATTATTTATATTAAAATGTTTCAGTATGTATTTGTCATTCAGAGGAATTCTCATACTATAAATACGATTTGAAATTCATAGCTTATCAATGATAGAGAAAAATTGGAAAACAAATTAAAAGAGCATTATCAGGTTTAAAATACTAAAAGCAATGTCAAAATCTCTTTTTGACATTATATTTTCAATGTATTTTTAAAATAAACGAATTTAATAAATGTTACTACTTATACCCTAATATTTATGGATCAACTTTCCATTGCTGAAGGGTGGTCATAATTTTAAGATATTTTAAAGTATAACAGAATACATCTCTGCACGATGGATTTGAAACTTCCTATGTAAAAAATATGGAAAAAAACTGTCATGGAATCAAACCAGGGACTTTAATCATCGCCAAATAAAATATAGCCCGAAGGTGGGCCCTGGTAGCACAAGCCTCATACCAAGTTTCATGAAAATCGGTCCACTGATGGAAAACTTCTTAGTAGGGGACACACACACACAGACAGGACCATTTCATAAGGCTATGTTTCCTTTGAAAACCAGCCTAAAAAGAGTCTAGCAATAATAAAAAACTGAAAATATTACATTCATGGATTCAATCTCCAAACCGTAGTAAATTACTGCGAAAAAATAAAATATATATCTATTACCCAAACGCTGATATCATTCAATAAGGTATATTTTAACCCATAAATATAAACCTGCAACTCATTAGACTGGTGCGCGATAGGGGAGCAATGCATCGCAATATCAAACAATTCCTACTCGTAGGTTTGAATGTCCGTTTATTATCTCAGATTGTATGAGAGAAAGGAGACTACGGTGAAAATTTGAAATTTATAGTTAAAGAAATAAAAAAATACTTTAAAACAAACTCCTAAACCGTACGAATCTCAAAAAAAATAGAGGTAAACGGTTAAATATATCAAGTTCATGTACAAATTTGTTTCACGCCAGAGACTTGATATCTCAAACAAATGTATGGCTTATGCATCTCACGACAACGACAGAGACCAAACAGACTAATTTCAAACAAACACACAGGAACTCAAACTCAATCGCACAGATCTCTAAAAAAATTTAAATAAAGGAAATTATTCTATATACTACGTATTACATTCATCATCATATACTGATGATGGGAGCTGTTTACCTCTAAAAATATTTTTTTAAAGATACGTAAGGCTTAGGAGTTTGTTTTAAATTAAAAAAATTAATTTAACTGTAAATCTCCGATTTTCTTAGGAATAAACGTTCCTCGAGATCACTGTCATAAAACCGATCTCACAAATTTGATATCTTGATTTATGATATAGATGAGCTTCAATTTACACTACAAACTCTCGTGATAAATTCTCTGACTAATTGTACTTCTCTAAAAGTTCCATCTATTGATCTGTCGGTTTTTCTCTAGCGAAACCAAATTAAAATTCTTTTATAATGCAGTAAAACTTTGCTTTTAGTGACTTTTTGAAAAGTGTATCTCACCCGAGACGGGCTTTTTCAAACTCAACTATGCTGCTTTTCTCATATGGGATAAATACATTAAAAGTCTATTCGTCCTTCGGATTATCCATAGATAACACTTTCACATTCTTTTTCGGTAATATTCCGTACAATTCTTCCGCATCGCACTACATTGACATTACAAGGTAATGGAAATCTCATATTGAAACTACCGAGAGGGAGGATAATTTTTTATACTAGACCAAAAGAGTATTCCCTAAAATGCCTGATTACAGAACCTTTATAGGAGTTCCGATTGTATCGACGGTTCAGAGGTAATAATTAGATTCTCTCCTTCCCACCGAGGAACTTGTCTAAACTTTTTTGAAGAGATTTTTTCGTCTAATCGCCCGGTCGTTGGTTTGATATCAAACGCGAGTCGCTGCAGGACATTAATTTTGAAGACAAACTATTTTGATAACACGTCGCTATAGACTTTTAACGTCAATTTCCGTGGATAATCTGGCGTTTGGCGTGCTTCTTCGACAGGATCGATCTAAATGAACGAGTGAAATGATCGATCAATCACCATCCCCATCCTCCATGACATTCCTCTCCCCGTCGATCTCTCCCTCCCTCGCACTCGCTCAACCCTCTCACGTCCTCTTAATGCGATCCAACTCCAACTCCCATTTTCTTCCCAAATACTTAACACCGACATAGTTATATTCCTTTCTACGTAGGAGGAGGCCCTCTAACCTCTTACTACTGCCTCATCTATCACCTTCTCGCTCCCTACATCCCTCCCACCCCCGCAGACCGCTCCCGCCCACCCCCGACCTACCTTCTACCCCGACATATCTCTCCGCCCACCCGGTCCCTCGCCTCCCATACAATCCTTCATCCGCTGTGGATGTCGCGACAGAGGTCAAAGGATAGCTCACGAGTAAACGAGGGACAAAGGGGGTGGTCCACCCACGCTCCCTCTACCTCCAAAAACCTCCATTTCACCGCCCCCTGCCGCTCCCGGGAGAATCTCTCCCTTTACCCACCCCATCCTCCGAACCTCCCCGCCTCTTTTTTTGGTTACAAAGGCACCGAGAGAGCGTAAAAAGGGAGGCTGCTAGCGTGAGACGTGCAATTGGTGCTCAGCTTATGGAACGCTGACTGCAGGGCGCCATTGTCGGTCTCGTTGCCCGTAATCAATTCACGGGGGAGGGGGTGGGGAGGGGCGAGAAGGGGAAGGGGGCACTTCTTACCCATCGACAGCAAACCATCTCGTTTTGTTTTTTTAATTCAAAGCGAGAGAAAGGGAGAAATACAGCTAGAGAGAGAGAGAGAAATCCTCCATAATGCGGGATTTTTTAATCGAAAAATAAAAATATAATAACCGAGCGACGACGCGAAGTTGTAATTAACATAATTAGTTCGAAGTCAGAATGGCCTCGGCGCGCACGCGTGCGGGCGTACGTGTATATTAATTAAAAGGCCGAATTAATTACGGTTAATTTAACGGCTTCGTTGTGCATTTAACTTTCAATGCGAGCGCGTAAAACGGTGGGCTGGCGTGACTGTTCTTGGTTATTAATTTAGTGAAAGGGAATTTTTGAGTGCATTATTACGCGTAGAACGTACTGGCATTCGAGTATGGATTTATTTTGGCGCGTCATTCAACGCTGTCTATCTCAGAGGGGATTTGAATCCAAGCCGTATAAATGGACGAAGTTACTATAAAATCGTCCCAACGATGATTTTGCATAACTTGATAAGCACGGTGAAATGAAATCTTTAAGGTTTAGCAAGCTTATAGGTTAAAAAAATAACATACGTAGGGTATAACTACGGCGATAGGCTTTACTTGTTGATCGGTCGGATGGTAATGCTCGACTGTCGCGCCTGCGCTATAAAGCGGGCAAAAGACTAATTAAGGCTAATTCAAACAAAGATTCAGATACAATCATTATTAAAAGCCATTTAAAGTTAATATTTAATGAAATGTTAGAATTGTAGTAAACAGTCGACCTAATGAATTTAAATTCTCTTTTTTATGGCGTTGAAATTCTTCCAAAAACATCGTTTATTTTGAACGGCCAATATATCTACACAATTTCGCAAACTTGTCAAGACGAAAAATCTTGATATCCCTTCAAGTCCAGACATTTTATCATAGGAGATATGCTCGTAAGAATGACTATAAAATATTAAGGTTTATATCATTTTTTTAAATTTTAATGTGTTGTTAATGATCACCATGCAGGCAGTTAGTTACTAGTTTCTTTCTGGGACACAACCCAAATAGTCAATTAACATTTCAAAAATTCACACATCATTTACGTGTGCCGACTGTGTGTCAACCTGTGACTAAATTATTCACTCCCGTTATTCGCGTTTCTCATTTCAACCCTAAGGGCAGACCAGCGGACCTCTGATGACTACGAGAGAGCTTTGTTTTTTGGACATTTACATCTCAAAAGACTCCACCAAGCGCTCTATATTAAGCCGCTTTACGCAAATACTAAAGGAGAAATGACTATAAAACAAAAAATCGCGATGAGTTTGACCTCACCGTCCAATTTCGCAGGACATACGTTTATCAAAGCGCATCGGTAAGGATAACAATCGAACATCGACGCGATAAGGACGATATTATTTTAAGTGAAAACCAAAATAAAACCCTACATCTTTTCTTTTTCTTATTTACCGCGTTAAAAAATCCGCGCAGGATATTTT
The DNA here is from genome assembly GCA_028673005.1 of Tanypteryx hageni. NCBI lineage: Eukaryota > Metazoa > Arthropoda > Insecta > Odonata > Petaluridae > Tanypteryx > Tanypteryx hageni. The sequence goes on along the minus strand of CM054120.1, from coordinate 54,189,889 downwards.
CGCGCGCACTTTCTATGGTAATGAGTGTTGTTGGAGGTTTTGAAGTAAAGAAAAAAATGGGCGTGCGTCAACTAGATGAAGCTGCCGAAGGCGAGAGAGAGAGAGAGTGGTTGGGATTTGTTTTGGCTGCTCTTTAGCTTCGTGCCTCTCTCGACCTCTCCTATCTAACAGAGGGAGTGAGGTGGCGATGGGGTGGAGGAAGAGAAAGGATGTTGAAAAAAAAGGTTCGCGAGACCTCACGCACGACTCCACTCACCTGGCAAGGAAGCCAATGCGGGTCTAATCCGCGAGCGTCACACGGGAAGTCACGGGAGAGAGTGGGAGAGAGAGAGAGAACGCGGGGTAAAAGTCACGCACCGAGAATATAAGGACTTCACCGGTAAGGGATTATTCGCCCGAGAGAGACAGAGAAAGTATTAGGATTTTTTTCTTCAAAGTTCGTAATTAAAAATTAATAAAATCCCCAGCCTCCGCGTTTGTAAAGCGATCGGTATTAATTAGCAAAATGGGAACGGAAGGGAAGCTTTAATATAAATGATATATATATATATATATATATATATATATATATATATATATATATATATATATATATATATATATAAGCTGGTGCCTAGTTGGATGTGAATTCGGTCCCTTGAGGGATAAAGGAGGCTTGGACGCAGTAATATGATTCTCAATCATGCTAATTGTGTTTGCTGACACAGAAATAATCGGCATCACTCTTTGAGGTCAGGTTATTTTTGCCATTTAACACTAAACGCCGCAAATAATACGAGTTAAAACAGAAATAATACTGTTAAAAGAGCACCGCGAAGTAGTGGTCGTTTATTGGTTATCGAACCCTTTAATACCTTAATGCGTGGGTATTTAATTCCCTTCCCGAAAGTCCGGATACGGGAAAGCTTCTTTTGCGGATTTAATAATTACTTTAATTGGCATAAAATGTACGTGATGTTTTTATATGTGCACATTTTGACCTTTTATATAGGTATATTTATTTATTCGCTACAAATAGTCATTGTGTGTATGAGAGTGAGTTATTAATATTCACCAGAATAATGTTTTTATTGGACGAGTAAATTCATTACCCCACGTTATCTGGTAAATTTCCAAACGATAAGCACTTGATATCACTAAAAATATGGAATAGTTCCTTTTTCGTTGAATTTTCGCAGATTATTTTGTGTCCTTTAAAATAATTAGCCCGATAACTATTAATAAGGCGTTATTCAGGTAAACTTTTTCCTGTGCAAAATATACAACTACTTCAAGAAGATGATAGATAGCATACCATTATTAACCATATAACGCCTCTATAGATAAAGTCATTTTACTTATTTGATATTTAACTTATAGCTCTTTTTCAAACAAAGAATATTTTATGGAGTACAAGGTGCTTCATTTTTTCTTGCAAATGCTAAAAGCACGTTTCATATCTTCTGGGTGCTATAGCCCATTAAGTCTCGAACACACACGTGATTCTAATGGGCGATTTTGATTTAGAAATTTCCCTTAGACTAAACTTTACTTCCAGAGCGGTTTAGCACGTTCAAAACCGATCATTATTTCGTAAACTTTGCTATCGATGATTTCTATTCAAAGTCATTAGTGAATGGCATTTTACGACACGGAAAAATTATATGGCGATGAAAAGTAATATTCGTTTTATCGCTAACATCTATCTAAACATTAACTTTTCTAAAAAATACGGTATGACGAGCATACAAAATTATTTTATGAAAAAAGAGGAAAAAGATACTAATGATGCAATTCCGAGCACGAGTGCAGATGTCAATGTTTCCCACCTCCAAAACGTAGACGTGATTTTACAGAGGACTAAAGAAAGTTTAACCCAGATTAGGAAGGATGTTTCTTAAGCCAGATTCAGAAAATATAATAATTCGTGCGATATGCAAAACCGAACTTCGTCAAGTAAAAACAATTGCGATGCAAGGCCATTTCTGTACGCACGTGATGATGATCTACGATTAGCTGCATTCAACGATTGTTACTGCATTGGCCAGTACAGAAAGCCTTTCAGAGATGGCGAATTCATGAAAACATTAGTACTTGCTATTCAACCTGACAATCAGTTATTTTATTAAAATGCTTTGAGTAATGGTACTGTGCAGCAAAGATTTACAGAACTAGGAAAATATATTGATAGAGAAATTTCAAATAACATGTCAAATAGTCTATTTTTTTAGTTTTCTCTCGATTAAAGTAATAATATCACAAAAACTAATGAAATACTCTTATGTTCTCGTTTCATTGACATTGAAAATGGACAATTTGTAGAGAAACCATTTTTATGCTTGGAAAGAATGTCCGAACGCAAGAAATATTTACGAAGCTTTAAAATTCCATTGAGATTCGTCGAGAATTTCATTTCACAGCAGATGGAGTAGCAGCGATGTAAAGTGAGAGAAATGGGATGGATGATGAGATTCTTTTAATATGATTGTGGCTGTGATATTTTTGGGTTGCATTGTTTTCTGATCAGAAAGTTCTTGTGTATAAAGCTGTGTCCAAAACTATGGAAGATATTTAGGCAGTTGTCCATAAAAACCATAATTTAATTAATACACGGAGTATCCAAAAAAATTAGATCACTGTGACACCACCAAAGAGAAACACAGTATGCTCCTCAACTATAATGTAATTCGTTGGTTAAACTTCTAAACGAGTGTCCAACGTCTATGTGAACGTTAAGATAAAGGAGTGACTTTGCAATCGACGAATATGGATCTTGTTAAAAAATAGCAAGACAGTGCTGTGCGCTGCTGTATCTTATTCTAGAAATAATTCACCTAAGTTTAGTTCAGTAAACCGTTAGCTTCATCTGTCAGGCTTAACCATTGTTGAAACTGTTTACATAATTGAAAAATTTTCATCTACATCAAATACATGGTACACTGGGAGTCGCCATACAAGTGGATGGCAGGAGGTGCAATGCACCAAAATTCCTTAGTTATCAAAATACGATAGCAGATAATTTTACACGTGAAAGAAGAAAATGATTTCACCATTTTTCCTTCTCTGCCTAATTTCCTTCAATAGGAATCACCAGCAATTTCAAATAAAATAGGCAAAGGAGTAATGAAGTACTTAGAAACAGTGTCTACCGAACTTGAGGAGAGATTTGAAAATGCAATATTTTTATTCTAATTTTCTGTCAGAACCATTTCCGAAATTAATATTCAACAACTTAAAGAAATTCAAACTCGTTTATCATCTTATTCCTCAGTGGATTCACTAGACGGCAAATATTACCTATATATTCACTAATGGAACTTCGTGGAGATGAACAGATGAAGCGTCGTTTTTATGACAAGTGTCACCGTTGAAAAGTTCTGGTGTGATATTTTCAAACATTCCAACAATTATAAAGATCTGGTACCTGTGGCTCTTATAGTATTAACATTCTTACAGAAAACAGTAACGTGTGAACGGACATTTAGTGCACTTAACTTTTTGAAAAGTAAATGCCGTAACAAACTGAAGGACGAACGTCTTGAAGATGCGCTCCGATTAGCTGTAGAGGACAGGAGTGTGGACGAATTCTCGTGTAATTAGCTTCCTTAACCATCAAATGTATGTATATTGAATAGTACTTTCAGATTAAGAACAAAATTTCTGCTCTTATATGGTTTTTAAGAAGTATATATTAATATTATCCAAACATTTGGAAGTACGGCTCAGCAATATTTTTCGTGAGAACGCCTGGTTTCGGCGTTCTCTCTGGTCAAATACTCAAGTTGTATATTTATTCCCTTGTATATCTAGTGAGACATCTGGCTCATATCTGTCTTGCTGAGTCAGCTAGTATTCATCCTGCGTGTTTATTCTAAACCCTTCTCTAGAGGTCGAGTTAAACCCTCTAGCATGCGGTATGTATATTTTGCGTCCATGCTTTCATCATGAGCTCTTATCTTTCTGGCTGTGATTTATTGGCTCTCCTGCAGGTGGTTTATGAATTCATTTCTTCTACCTAAGTTCTGTGGTTCTTTGTTGACTGTGTTTACATCTTAGCTATTTTTTTCCAGTGGTCTGCTCATAAGGACAGCCTTCAATTAGTTCAAAATGGCTTCTAGCTCCTGTGCATTGTATGACGATGACGTACTAAGGAAAGAATGTGCTCGGAAATCGACATAACCGAAAAAAGCACACGCTTAGGAATTTGAATGCCACGGAAAAATTCACTACACTTGGTAGATGAAAAATGCCGGCTGGGTCAAGGAGCTCTCGTTTGACTTATGGCCGCACTGAAATTCCCTGGTGCCCGCAATTGAGAAGAGCTGGAATAAAGTATTTCACGAATGAAGAAAACGTGTTCCGGAGGGAGGAGTGTCTCTCTGCTTATGTCGCAACCTTCCGATTTTGAAATAAGAAATCTTCACAAACGGATTGCAGTTAGGCAATTAGATGACCTTGCTTTGGGGATTAGACCAGGGGGATGGGCAGGGCCGGCCCGAGGGACGGGCAAGCCGGGAGGCTGCCCGGGGCGCCAAAGTCTTGGGGGCGCTATACCGATCATTTTTCAATCAATTAAATACTTGCAACTGAATATATATTGGATACCAGTTTGTATCGCGGAACAGGCTGGAATCTTGATAGCATTCCTTTATTTTGTCATTATCTATAATTTTTAGGGGGGAAGGTGTCGGTATTGAAGTGGTAAGGGCGTTGACCTGCTACGCTAAGCGGCACCGGGCACGAATTTACGAAAGTGGGATTTTTCCGAGGTCGCCCGTCCTACTTGTGCGGTTTGAGGAGACCGCGCAAAAAGTCGGAAGGGACGTTAAACAGTGGCCCCCCTGGTGTTCTTCGCAAAGAGTAGGCAAATGTCGGAATCGGGTTTCCCTCATCCCTTCTGTGTGTGTGTCCTGTGTGGAAGGCAACGGGAAACCACCACACCATATATATTCCCTAGTCAAAACCAATCAATGATTGGTAGGACCTGTCGTAAGACAGAAGACTAGAATGAATGAATGAATAATTTTTAGAGAGCGATGAATAAATTAACATGTACCTACTTTTAAAATATCTCAACAAACATTTACGGAGGGGGGCGCTGGAGTGCTAGTATCTCGCCCAGGGCACCAAAATTCCTCGAGCCGCCCCTGCCCGCATGGGTTTGGGACCAAGTTTTTGCGCTAGCGACCGGGAAGATTTCTAACTCACATAGGAGAGGAATTCAAATGCAGTACTTGAAGCAGAGGACTATGGGAAAAACAAATGCACCGAGCCCTCAATGAAGGATCATGCATATGGGTATTTAAGCGATGTGAGAAAGCACACGGCTAAGAAAATTGTGGATACAAAAATATTCAAAAAGAATGCGGGGAAAATAAAATTAGGAAGTATCGTATAATGGATATGTATGATTTTATGCATTGTTCCACTACACAAGGAGGCATACTTCGATCCCGACCTAATCACAAAAAATTAAGAGACTCATTGGCAAATAAAACGTTCATATTTCATTTTTTAAATCTGAAAATTAAATAGGTCACAACATTTCAAACGAATTAGTGTAATATTGTGAAGTGATTCTTTAGAACAGTGATTCCCAAGGTTTTCGTAGGCTGGGCACCCTGTCTAGCATAAAAAGGATTTCGCGGCACCCCATTCGCGAAAAAAAGTGTTTTATATTTTATCATACTAGTGATAAAACCTTTGGGCGCATCCATTTGTTGACACTACAACGTAATCAATTTATTAGAGGGAAATTATTGCCCTTATTATCCATCAGCACATCCAAATCGCTGATTTATTTAGCAAACAACGATATTCGCGGCACTCCTAAAAGCAGCTGTGGTACACAGTTTGGGAACAATTGCTTTAGAAGACCCGGAACCCAGGGATCAAGTTGGATTTAGATGCTCGGTAAACAACGTTTTTAAGGGTAACGCGGACACAACTTCGTTGCGATATGCACCCTACCCATGCCTACGGTGAACTTTCCATTACCACCGTTTTATTTCGCGAGGGACCGCACGACTCCACACTGAAGATATTTCCGTCACATCGTCTTTTTCAGGATCATTCCTTCGGCACTTAATTCTCATGGCACACTCAAGGAAGGCAGGAAGCGGGGAATAGAGCAAGAAAACGGGCTTGTGCCCACGAAATAAAAGAATCAATGCATTTCCTTGTGTTCGAGATAACATCTGCCTCCGCACCCGGGGGTCAAGCGTCTCATCTACAAGGGTGCAGAAAGGGGAGTAAATCACGCCCCCGACACCTGCCCCGCGCAGACAGACCGTGGCGGAGGCGGGGAAAGAAGAGAATCGGAGCGCGAGAGGAGGTGGGGGCGGCGAAAACTTGTTCCGACGAGCGAGATCATTAACCGAATCCAAATAGGACACGGATGTCCCGAAGAAAAGGGACTCATTGTGTAGCACTCGTGCACTAGGGCATCAGTCTTGGAGGCGGCTTTGCCAGTCGGCCGAGGAAAGAAGAGGGCGGCATGGATCCCTTTTATATGGCAACAAACAACACCCTTGTGGTGCTCGTAGCCGAAGGAGAGGGGGAGGAGTATGTGGGGCGGAAGGGAGGGTGCAGGGGGAGAAGTTGCAAACTCCTGAGGACGGAATGCGGAGGGTGCGGGATTCCGGCAAAGACCACACTCTCTCCTCTTCATATGCCATCCCCGCAAGGTTTTTCACGGTACCATCAACGACGAGAGTGCCCTGGAGAGGTTGGTGAATGGAGGATTATGCAGGGGGGTTGTTAAAGGGGGGTTAGAATGGGCGGGAGTGAGGCACCCGCTGTGGAGGACCTTAGGAATTGGATGCGGTTTTAGAAGGTGTCCCAACCGCCTCTCCCCCTTTCCAGTCCCACCTTCGTCCCCAACTCCTCCACTTACCCCAAAAACCCGACCAGTACCCCAAGGAGGACTTAACATCATCCAGAATAATAACACCGTGGGAGGTAGAGGATGGGTCACACACTACAGTGTGCGGAAGCCCCTAAGGATGGAGTGAGGGGTTGGAGGTGACGGTTCGAGAGGGTAACCTCCGCGATGGTATTCGTGCTAGGAGAGGAGGTTCTCTTTTTTCTGAGTGAGGGTGAAAAAATCCTAATCTGTAGTTTAAGGAGGATAAGTCGCAGCGAATGGCTATAACCCAAGGCGAGTGTTATAATATTAGCCACTCAAAAATGGAGTGGGCACCGCGTTAAGAGCAAGTTACCTTAAAAAGCTAAAATCTAGTCCATGAAAGCGTCAGGAGCCGTCAATTGAAGAATGACGAGCAAACATTTCGTATGTCAATTCACAACCGTGGTGGTATAAGAAAAATGGTATGCATTCTTCGGACAAAATGAAATGCCTAGGAATATTTGATTTTAGCCTGCTGCGTTAGGGACTACTAATACATGACTATAACGAAATTTACTTGCATAAACCTGAGGTTCAAAATTCAAAGGAAATCTTTGCACTCATTCGTAAACATCACAGTATATTTCACAGCTCTAGAATATAAAAAATGTCACCAATTGACACACGACCTTATTTTAACAAGAAATACATCACTACATTCTCCGATGGTTATCTATAACAAATCTAATTAAATCTCTTTTCATGATATTTAGGGGGAAAATGTTCCATTAGTATTTCTAAATAATGTCCTAAAATTTGCTTTTCATCGAGAACATTATTAGATGAGGAAAGAAACTTTGAATATCTTTTACCGGAAACCCACCTTACAGATATTGCTCCTTAGAATACGAATCATTGGAAGATATATAAATTTATCAAAAATACAAATGGCTCAGACACTGTTCGTTAAATGCAATTAAATTTAATTTTCTATTATGAACATTTTAAATTATGTCATCAAGAACCAATGTGCGTATATTAACATTTCCTTAATTCTTAAGTCAGAATTAAGCAACTATTTAACGAAAAACCATTCAATAAGACAAATTGCATAGTAATGTAAATAATAATTTTACTTCAACACGCTGCCACCCGCTTTATTGGCTTAATTTGTATAAATTATAAGACAAAACGATTATCCCTTATCACAAACCTTGAAGGCGTCCGAGAATCAATTCCGCTATGAAATTGTGCACAGGATAATACCGAATCTCATTTAAATGGAACCATAGGGAATAAATAATAATTTATGATTTACAATCTTCTTATAACATCGTTATAATTCTAGCGTAATTGGATTGAAAGGGTACAACAACGGAAGAAAATTAATGGTTAACGCATCGAACAATTACTATGAATAAAGCTTATAATAATCTTTTTATTCTGTGTTACTCCCTCTGGTCCCATTTAAGTGGGAAACCCTATAGATCGGGGATAAAAATTGTCATCTAAAACACCAAATTCCAGCAAAATTTTCAGCAAAACCCTTAGAAGCGGAACGGTGTTTAAAACTTACTTAGTATAAAAGTACAAATACTCTACAAACGTAACTTCTCGAGTCTCATTACTTCGCAACTTTATAACACGCACATCAACGACGTGGATTATTCTATGTACTCCTGACAAAAGAAGTAACGCGTCAATAAGTCTAACCTCAAGATATTTAGGCTAGCATTAAAGGTGGAATTCGTGTTGTTGGTGAACAACATTCAATATGCCATTACTAGGGGTGATAGCAATGCTCGCCGGGATAAAGGAGAGCCACGCTGTTTGAGAAGCAGTGGGGTCTTGGGAGGGAAGGAAGTACATGGAGCGGAGGATGTTGAGCGGCAGGACAGATGACAACGAGCAGGCTGCGAATGGCAAGAGACAAGAAAGAAGAGCATGGGGTGGGAGGGAGGGGAAGTTCTGAGGGAGGTAGGGGAGGTTGGGAGGGAGGAAGAGATGGAAAAGGTAAGGGGACGGAAAGGGCAAGACGCAGGTTGGAGGCAGAAAGCTGGGTGTTATTGGTTAGTGGCAGGTAAGCCATGGAGGAAGGCTAGGAGAGACGGGAGGGTTGGGGCAGCTGTGGAGCGTGGGAGTGGATGGGAGGACTTACGGGAGATGAGAAAGGGGATGAAAAGGGAATGAGGGGATGATGAAGACCGGGAGAGACGGGCGGAAGGGGGAGGCAGGGAAGGAGAGAGAGGGGCGTAGGAGGATGGGACCCGCGGGAGATGTTACGGGGAAGAGGGAAGGGGAGAAAGAGAAGTTGGGAGCATGTCACCATTGTATCCCCGGGACCGGAATTTAGCTGGCGTAATGGACAATGCTACGAGTTTGACAATGGATGGGCTACCTGCAAGCTGTGGGGAGGATGTCGTGACGGACCTAAATATTAAGTATGTTTTCCCTTCCATATTTCCAACCGCAAATATATTCACGTCGCTGATTTACAAGGTTGTGAGAGGGGATGGGGAGATATGATAGAAAGGAGGGGAGAGAATGACGGAGGGAGGGGCCGGCGGAGCGGGATTACGGAGGGATGGGGAGGGAGGAGATAGGAAGTGGGAGGAGATGGGGAGGAGGAGTGACTGGGATAGGAGGCGGGGAGGAAATGATGGGGAGAGGAGAACTAGGATGGAATAGTAGGACAGTTTTGTGAGGAAGGAGGGGAATACGGACCTGCTCCGATATCTCGAACATCGAGTAAAAACAAAATATGTAGTTACAATTTATAGAAACCGATTTTGCAGAGCCTCGTCTCATTTGAAGGGGAAAATTATCTCCTTTGAAAACTGAAATTAAAACATTTCCATTTATCGAGGATAAACTGCACTCTGGACAAGGAAAATAGGGAGTGGAATAGGAGAAAAGAGAGCAATCGACAGGTCGGGGGAGGGAGTGAGAGTGTCCGAGTTGGAGAGTGAGACGTTAAGGTAGAAAGGAAGGAAGAGAGGTGGAAAATGAGTTAGAAAAAGACAAAAGTGGGAGGAAAAATTCAGAGGACTCCTAGTAAGGAGTAAAGAAGAAGGAAAAACGGAATATGAGTGAATGAGGAAGAAGAAGAGGTGTTCAAGATTAGAAGAAAAATTAGGCGGGAAAAGTACCTCAAAAGAAGAAGGCTAATATGACGGATAGCTTGGAGCATATTTGTGGAAAGAGGGATGGATTGTAGTTTGATAGGGGGCTGGATTGGGTGGTGAGAAAAGATAAAATGTCAGTTGAGGGCGTGGGATTGGGAAGGAGAGTGAGAGAGAGAGAGAGAGGGAGTGAGAAAAGGGATAGAGGGGGAAAGGAAGGGAGAGAGAAGAAAGAATGGGAGATCGGGAGGTAGAGAGAGAAAGGGAGAGGGAGAGAGAATGAGAGAGGGGGCGAGAAAGAGTGAGAGAGAGAGAGGATTGGACGCAATAAAGAGAGACTTGGTAAGACGGACATTACGTCGGTGAGTGAATATGGGATTAGGAGAGAGATGAAATGGATTCGCGGGATGTGGAAACGTTGTGGAAGCGGGGTGGGATCGCTCGAGTGGTGTGAGTAGTCGGCTTTCCAGGAGTGGGATTATGGAGGTAGAAGGAGAGAGAGATATGAAGTAGATACTCGCAAGTTGGCGATAGCGAAAGAGGTGGCGGTGACGAGGAGACGGGAAAAGAGGATTAGCAGGTTGGTCCAGGGCCGGCTTCAGACAGTAAGCAAGTGAGGCAATCGCCTCAGGGCTCAGGGTCGATGTTGCGCCCTCATGGCTCACACTGACGCCGTTCCCACTTGCCAAGTTTGGTCTTACAGCAGGGGCGGCAACCTTGCTCAAAGAGACACATTTGCAAAAACTGGAGGGAGATAAGGGAAAAACCAAGGAAAACACATGCAATGTACGCTTTGTGACTCTTTAACACAGTCCGTAAGGCTACGGAAAAGAAAGAAAACAATAAACGGAGATCCAATATATATATATATATATATATATATATATATATATATATATATATATATTTGACATATCTCTTATAAATTAAGTAAAATAAATATTGGCACGATTGTGTGATAATTTTAGATTTTAATGATTTAGTAAAATTCTTGATCATCGGAGACCCACGGAACATGAGGGAGAGGGGGAGGCCAAAGGTTTCCCGCCTCAGGGCGGCGAAATGTCTGAAGCCGGCCCTGGGTTGGTCGGATGTCTGCGGTGTCAGTAGTCGATTGGACTTTCTCTCCCGCCTATTACTCCGGAATCGATTATCGCTACGAATTATTGGACTTGTCCCATACGACCGACTGTCGGATATATACTCGGGAAAAAAAGGAAAAGATGAAAGGAAAGAGAGCCTCGGCCCATACGATGAATCGATTAATCTAATGAAAAGCTTTCGCGGTAGAGACTGGAAGGCAGCCAAAGGAGAAACAAACTAATGAACTACATACAGGACGAGTGGGGAGATAAAGGAAGGATTGAGCTTCGAGAAAATCTTCAAAGATGGAGGTAACGACAGTCTGGTCGGGACGGAACCGTTTCATCTAGCTATCTTGTAGGAGCAAATAGGAAGTGTTCCGGTTAAAAATTGTATTTCTCGGGGAAGGAGATTATCACGTCAGCATCATCGACGCGGAGAACCTGGACACAAAAACGACAAAACATCGCGGGAACCCGATCCAACATCGGAGGTTTTGTTGCTTGGTCGGCGAACTGGATAGGAGATGATTGAAGTAACAAGACGGCTGGGAATAAAATGATAGGGAAGAAAAAAGAAGGAAGTCATGGAGGATAAAAGACTGATGATTGAGTTCGGCACACTCGGTAAAAATGATACAATAAATGTGAGGAGTTGGGATCGCAGGTGGGAAATTTAGCTGTGAAGTAGTTAAATAGGAAAAGAAAAAATATTTAAATGTAGTACACGAGTATGTGTATGTGTGTGCATATCGTACGTTTGTGCATATGTATGTATATGTAGGTGTATATATATATATATATATATATATATATATATATATGCATATGTGTATGTAACTATGTATATTCCTATGTGTATGCATGTATATGTATGCTTGTTCCACGAGCAACACAACAGTATCGATTCCAACATAAATAGAATTTGGTGACTTACTCTATGTTCAGGTTTATCATCAGCTCCTAATTAATTAAAAATTACACGAGTAGATGTGTCAACTCCTTCTTCAATCAATCATGACATTTTGTAACTTCTAATTTTTAACAAATGTCGACTGGCCTGATCGCCTTTCATCATAAATATGCCAAGTTTTTAAAAGACGCAATTTTGGTAATTTTCTAGGCAGCGGTATCTTGCTTCAGAAATTGCAAACAGATTTTTCTCGTTACTTCATCGGCATTTTATGTATTACAGTAAAATAACACAATAGAGTATCGTGTGGTGGTACTAGTAACACTCGTTCTGAAGCAAAAAATTAACAACGAAAATTGATTTTTGAAAATGTATTTATGACCGCTTTAAATGAGGATATAATTCATACTGCTAATAAACAAGCAATGGCAGAAGAACAGTCCGAGGTCAACCATCTGCAGTAAAAACAGAGTTTATAAATTTAAGCTTTTGCTTTACTTTTCAAACGCCCTGTATATAAAGTCAACTTATTTCTATCCATTGATGGGCGTAGGTCTCCCCCGGACTCATCCAGTTTTTCCCATCACCTGCTTCTCTCTTCAAAGTTGGCCCTAAGAACTTCACTATTTCCGTGCCCCACCTGCCTTTCGGTCTTCTTTATATGCAAGTTCTTTCGAAATTCTTGAAAATGTATGTTGCTCGTGTAGTTTGTACGATCATGTAAACTCCTTTTCGATCTTCCTTTGGAATCTTTCCTACTCTTCCCATACATGAAAATACGCAAATACTTATGAAGTTTTTGGGACGCGCCGTTCTCACTACTGAAGTTGACTCTTTCCTCGTTATATTGCGAACACGTGACATCGCTTTGCTAACCATATTCTATAAGAAAACAATATGTGCATTGCCGATTCCCCACATCTCCGTCGCATTAATCACGGTTGATGATCGAATCGAACGTTTATTTATGCACGCACTCGCATATTGTTTCATCAAACCGAGAAGCGAAAGTGACTCTTTCGCGGTATTTGCTGTTTTTTAGTCTTTCTTCCCGAGAGAAACGCAAAATGAATTACAGAATCTACTGATTTGGCTTTTACATGAGCCACGAATGAATAGGATTGGTGGGAAATATCTTTCCCTGTGACAGGGAGACAATGAAGAATAATAACGTGCTGTCAAAGATATTCAAGGAATAGAAGAATGCATCCTTCCGAGGGAGTTAACCATTATCTTATCCCTTCAACGTCTTTCCTCCTTCCTCTTCTATACATTATCTCTCCATAATGTTCATTAGCTCTTTTTGCTAGAATATATATTCCGTCGCTAATTATAGGTTCAATATCGTGACGAACCAATTTTTATATCCGCTTACATTTTAAATACTGATAATACAAACAATCCAATCATAACGGATACCACTTTCAACAAAATATGTCGATTTTAACGATTATATACGCAGGTTATTACATAATATAAGATTATAATGATGGATTTGTCCGTTTTTCTCTTCTAAAATAATTTGAGCGAGCAATTTTGTCTATTAAATCTAATTAAAGGATGGGAAATGGTGAAACTTCAGTTTGCATACTAAACTATAACGGACAACACCGATATGCTTTTAGAGGAATTCTGTAACAGCCCAACATCAGTCGCAATTATACGCAACATGAGAAATGGTTTTAAACGTCTCATTCTACGCTAATAACTGGGTAACTCGTCGGTTGGTTCGCCATTATGAGAAAGAGAGAAGATGACCGTATTCTCTACCTAATTACGATTAATAGACATCAACAGAATAACAATACTGAGCATCAATTTCGGTATTCTCTTCTCGAGCTCATATTCCTCCAATTATAAAATATCGACATTATAAATAACACAATTATAAATGATTGCATTTCGAAATGAGGGCGAATGAATCAAACTTTTTTAAATGCTGATGTAGTTCGAAAAATTAGCAACGTCAACACGTGATGACAGATTCAGTTTCACGTTGAGTATGCTCAATCAAATATGGCGGTAAAAACATTTTGAAAATGTAGGAGGTTTTACTCAATTAATCTAATATATTTGGAGTTAGAACTAGATGCTAAATGGAGTCACATTTGACAAAGCAGAACAACTTCCAGGCATCGCAAAGTAATATTCACAAAATGAAATTGAGTATCACTTAAATCACATCTGTAAGAACAGGAAATTAAATCGCTAGACTATCTAAAAGCGTTATTTCCGCGATATCGATATTTCATTCATGAATTTTATTCATTCTGGAATAGGTAATGGAAAAAAACCTTTCATTAGTTAATCACGTGGAGACGTAGATCTATAAGAATATAGTTACGCATTTTTACATAATATTTTAAACGCATTAGGTTGGAATAAAACGTTTTCTTTTGTGTATTACTATGCAGCTCCTATATTTCAAGCTTCTTACGGTATCGAAAAAAATGAATTACGTCCTCGGTATTTTCATGAAATTCGCTCATTTCCCTTACGGCTCAGGAATTTACCGGATGAGGAAATGAGACATAAATCGTTACATGTGAAATGATGACAAAATATATACCTAATGTTCTAATAATATAAGACAGACAGACAGACAAACGACTTTATTAGGGCGAAATTGAGACTATGTAGTCCCTTCTTACATTTAACCCTTAAAACAGCCCAAGGCGATTGGAAAAACTCAAACGGCGATTTAAAACATACAAGTAAAATTTCCAAATAAAATTTTAATTTACTTAGTGAAAATATAATGTGATCCGACTATGATTGTTATAAGTAGACTCGAGGATGCGACTCCAACGTGCACACTCCTACTTGATCGAGTTCACTGCTTTTAAAAACTTTCATTTTATCGTAATTACTTTCCTTATCAAAGTTTCAAAAGTATCGCAACAAACACGAAAGCCTGAGGTTTCATTTGTAAATCTTTCCCTCGGACAAGGCGCCCTCATAACATTTTTGGATGCAAAAATTCCCATCCGACCTGCGATAAATTTCCCGAACATTTTATACATCCACTTCAGCAACGAAAACAATCGAGCAACGGCTGATATCACTCCTCCCATGCAAGAGCATTAAACACGGCGCTCGGGCAATCGATCAACGCTCTTGTATCCCACTGAATATCATTGCGATGAATGTGAACCACGTTTTTCCCGGGGTGGGCAGTCGTAGACCGTATAAGGCATGCTCGCACGCACCACCCATCCCATTTCCCCATCCTCCTCCCTTGCCTCCCCCTCCTCCTCCACCCTCTTGATTCTTCCTCCTCCACCGAATCGCTTGCGCAGCAGATGATGCGCGGGGGTCGCAATGGCCGGACGACGCGGGGAGGTCATTGCCGAGCGGGACTCGCGTCCTTCAAGTGCTCCAGACGTCCATTGTTATGTTGCGATGGAGTTCCGTGCGGTGAAGAATGGATTCATAAAAATGATGATGGGGAAGGAAACATGAAATGGGAAGCTGAGAGAGAGAGAGAGGAAGAGTGAGTGAATGACATGCGGTCGGTTCGGTTAGGGGGTGGGGGAGGACGGATTGGACGGCGCTGCAGTGGAATTAGGAGCAGATTCCACCTGCGGTGCACAAAGCGGCTAAAGGTGCACTCTGAGGCGATTTCGCGTAATGGTTTATTTATTTAGAGTAACTCGGATACATACATGCGAGTCGATCAAATTAAACAACTATGGGGATGAAGAGTAAAAGTCAAGTCTATCGCACGATTCGTTTTGTGTGATGGAATGAGGTCACCGACGCCGGAAACGGAGTGGTATCGAGTACAATTCAATGCGAGGTATAATCAAAAACTCTGATTTGTTTTCGAATGTAGTTTATATTGTCAATTTCACCTAGGGGTGGATCCAGCGTTATAGTCGGAGGATTCAGCGCCTGTTTCCAAGTTCAAGCGAGTTCTTCAAAAATAATTTGCGGAGTATTAATTTTCCAACGTTGGTATATACTTAAGACGATTTCATTCTAACATGCAACGTTGGAAAACCAGCTAAAATTTTAAATAAACGACAAGATAATTTTGGAGTACTTCGCGGGAAAAGTTCTGCGCCAATGGCATCTTTGCAACGCTTTAGTTACAGCAATGGGTATGTATTATTATCAGGATAACAACTTTAAAGAATATAGTATTGTGATACGACTAAAAAGCAGCTCGGATCGCTGAGTCATAAATTCAGATTCCTAACATCCTTACGAGTCCACTCACGGTTGAATCAGCATGCTCAGCTTATGGCTTGTATGAAATTGTATTGAACTAACTCCTACGGCCTTCAGCACTATATTATTGTATATCATTTTAAATAACGTGACGGCTGATTTTGTATCACTGCTCGTGTTACAAAATATTAAACATTTTCAATGTTTTACATTATACATAATTGTTAATCGGGAAACGCATTTTTTCCATGCAAAACATTAAATACCATTAACTCATGACAGTAAAATATGGCCCAGAAATGATTAATAATAGCTAATAATAGGCACTGAGAATTACATTATTATGAAGGCATTTTTACATTCTTCTCGCATATGTTTATTAAAGATGCACCGTTTTAGCAGTGGCATTCGTCTTTATAATCATTCGCTTGCAAAGTTAATTTGAAAAACGTCGTCATCCATATTAGAGGATTAAAAGTAATCTTCGGAAGACATAATCCTTGTAAGGGGACGGCAGCGTTAATGTTTGATGCATTAATTTGACCAGATTTTCATTCGTCTTATTCATAGTCCTGGCGTAAGCTTGACATCCGCGAAGAGGCCACTCTGAGGAATGGAGCAGACGCTAGGAATATTCCTCAACTTCACAGCATTCCATTACTCTTCCTTATATCACTCATCCGGCAGACATTGAAACTGTTATGGACGTTAGATTTTTTCTATTTAATATTCAGTTTATTCGTTTCTTTACTTCCGTATCTGTCACTGCAATTACAATGCTACGCTACGCTATTGGTGTGATTTTATGATTCCTACGGCATGCAAATGCTTGTAAAGATAATATTTTTTTGCTAATGTTACAAGTTTTCTCCCTCAAATATGCATTTAAAATTTTTAATGTTTATACCATGCAACTAACATATTTCGCCTTACCAGATAAATGTATTTTCTTTGGACGAAAATAACGGCAAATAAATTAAGATTTCCTATATCTACTTTAATTTGCTAGTCATAATGATTAATAAAACTGATATTTTCGGAGTGGATGAAACTAATCCTCTTTTCACATTTTCCTTCAAAAAAATATTTATAACTTTTGAATTTAAATTCTTCAATTTTTTCTCGTTTTCTATGCTGCCTAGGGATAGTTTTTTACAAAGCGAGTTTCTGCAGACCAAGATTTCCTTCTATTTAGACAATTGTCAAAAGGCGATTTTTTCACGATACGATACAGCCATTACTAGTATATTTATGGATGTTCGTTTTCATATAAACATCTTGGAATGCTCGATAAAATAAACCAGATATTTAAATAACAGGACGTTTGAATCCAGGGATTAAATTATGATTTCAAAGCACCTACATATTATGTCGTTGAATCTGTATGCCACGAACGTTACATCTTCATACGCCAACGCATAAGAACTCCCTTCCATAAATATTCCTAGCCGCGATTATTAAATATTCCAAGGTTCCGGCGTCTGCTTTCGATTTATCTCAAGGTTATTTTCATTCCGACATGAAATTAAAACACCCACTCGTGACATTTTATCTCAAAATGCATTCCATTTCCGAACTACCGCGAGAGAAAAAGCTTTCCTCCTTTTCCAATTTAAACAAACTCTTGACGATGTTTAGTCAACGGATCCTCCTCTCTAAATAAAGACGTTTATCTGCCTAACGTCTTCCTCTTACTTTTCCGCTCTCCTTCTCTCCCTCTTAAAAGAACCCTCCCTCCCCTCCCCTCACTCCGCCTGGGATAATCCCCCCACCTCGCCATCTCTTTAGCCCTCTCTTCCGCTAAAGCCTTTAAATCCAATCCAAATCTATTTCCATCTCTTCCCAAACGATCCCATCCACACCCTCTCCTTCTCTCTCTCTCTCTTTCAGAGTCCTCCTCTCCCTCTTCCTCAACAACCTCCTCGTCTCCCCGTCTGGTTCCGCCGAAAGAGAGAGCCAACCCTTCCCCCAATCTCCTTTGGCACGTGTTAGGAGCAGTCCTAACACGCGGTGACACATGCGGGGGCGAACCATTGCCATCGCGTCGTCACTCTTATATAGCGGGGAAGACACATTAGCGACCACGGAGAGAGCGGACAATGGTCGGACGGGGCGCGGTAATGCGATTTGACTGACTTCACACCTACCGGCATCATGCAAACTCCCTCATGGACCAATTAATCCGTTTTCACCCTCTCTCTCTCCCTCACACTCTATTTTCTGTACCCTCTCTTCTTCCACACCCTCATTTCCCCCAAGGCTTTGGTTTCGGGAGGGTACTGGTAGGTGGGGAGTGGGAGAGGGAGTAGTAGAGGGAGTAGGAGAGGGAGTAGGAGAGGGAGTAGGAGAGGGAGTAGGAGAGGGAGTAGGAGAGGGAGTAGGAGGGGGAGAGGTAGTAGGAGTGGAAGGAGGAGAGGGAGTAGGAGTGTGAGAGAGAGGAGTGGGAGAAGGAGCGGGAGGAGTGGGATAGGGAGTAGGAGTGGGAGAAAGATGGGGAGAGGTAGTAGGAGTGGAAGGAGGAGAGGGAGTAGTAGAGGGAGTAGGAGAGGGAGTAGGAGAGGGAGTAGGAGAGGGAGTAGGAGAGGGAGTAGGAGAGGGAGTAGGAGGGGGAGAGGTAGTAGGAGTGGAAGGAGGAGAGGGAGTAGTAGAGGGAGTAGGAGAGGGAGTAGGAGAGGGAGTAGGAGAGGGAGTAGGAGAGGGAGTAGGAGAGGGAGTAGGAGAGGGAGTAGGAGGGGGAGTAGGAGAGGGAGTAGGAGAGGGAGTAGGAGAGGGAGTAGGAGGGGGAGAGGTAGTAGGAGTGGAAGGAGGAGAGGGAGTAGGAGTGAGAGGGAGTAGGAGTGAGAGAGAGTAGGAGGGGGAGTGGGAGAGGGAGGAGTGGGAGGAGAGGGAGTATGAGTGGGAGAAGGAGGAGAGGGAGTAGAAGTGGGAGGACGAGGGGGAGGAGGAGATGGAGTAGGAGTGGGAGAGGGAGTAGGAGAGGGAGAAGTGAAAGAGGGAGTAGGAGTGGGAGAGGCAGTGGGAGGAGGGTGAATAGGAGGGGGAGTGGTAGGAGGAGGGGGGATGGTTGGAGGAGGGGGAGGAGAAAGGGACCCAGGAGGGGGCTGCGGGAGGGGTGAAAGAGAGAGATCTCGAGATAGCAGCCACAGCTCCGTGTCTCAGCCTAGGGAGGAGGGAGAGCAGGGAGAATGGAAGTACGGGGAGGGTTCGGGTAAAGGGGTTACAGAGGGAAGAAAATGGTGGGTGAAGGGGGAGAACAAGGGGAGGCTCGAAGGAAGACGTGGAATGAAGTATGGACAAAAGAGGTCAGAGCAGTCGGAATAGGACGTGTCGGTGTAAGCTGGCGGAGTGAGCGAGTAAGGGGAAGGAAGCAGGGAGAAGGGTTATCTCCACCGCTCCTCTTTTCCGCCCACGCACACACAAAATTCCCCTTTCCTCCCTCTGCCGCTCTCCTGCGTCCCGAGGTTCTGTGGAGCAGACATCTGCTTTCGTCGCCGTCAAGAGCTAGAGGGGGGCGCGACGGAGCTAAATACCACGGGGGGGGGGGAAGAGTTTGGTCCACCACATCCCGGTCACACTTTCGAGTTTACGCCGCGCAAGGCCAGACACGCTCAGTATTTCCGGCCACTTTTTCGCGTGCCATTCGAGGGAATTGATTATTCTCACCGTCAATGGCAAAGATGCTGCTGCATTCGAATGATCGGTGAAAGCGGTTGCAATTCATAGTCGGTGAGAAGTCGTCTTCGCGCGGAATTAAATCATAATTGCAGTTTTCGTTTCGCTATCATTTGATTGACAAAGATGTTGCAAAATTAGTGGTTGGAATGGGAACTTTTATTTATCATAATTATAAGTGAATAAAGGAGCGCGATGATACTCACGATTAGTGAAATTAGTTCAAGAGAAGAGGAACAATGTGTGGAAAAGTGCCAGAATTTTTCTCGCTAAAAGCAAAAACGTGTTCTTAATGTACAATAACATGTTATATCCGACAATATAATATATAACGCCTTTGAATAACAGACATAATTTCACTCGCAATTGCAATCACATATTAGCTCCAAGGATAAGTTAACATAAATAACATAACATAATAAATTTCATCCAATTGTTCTAAGTCCCTGATATATGGTTGAATTATTTTTAGATTGAAGTGCCACCTAATTTTAGGTGAAAATATAAAATTCAAGAAATAGTGAACGAAATAATTAAAATTAATTGCTCCATTTCCATATCAAAGAAAACTTAATATTTTCCTAAAGTTGGCGGTTTAATTCATTAATCGTACTATATAAGAACATCGGCAATTCAAAGGCTTCATTTTTAGATGATTTTTAAGCTATAAAAACTCCGCTACAACTTGTTTGGGCAGTAAAAAATATTTTGTCAGTGGAATTTCTCAGGCAAAAAAATAAATTGGCAGTAGAAAAATAAAATGGCAGTAGAAAAATAAAATGACAGTAATAAAGATAAACTGGCAGTATTCAAGCAGCAGTAAAGAAATTGCAATTAGGGGTACCAAATTATGGCTAAGCTTCAGTATAAGTCACCCATGGCGATTTTCGTTATTCTTTTGTTGTTTGGCGTCCCACTTAAACCAACACAGAGAGTCTCCATTCAAGGCGCTGTTCGCTCCCAAAATTACGACGCAACAAAGATTCCGCTTTAAAACTTTCCGCTTTTTTTACCTTTTTCTTTCACTTATCTCGAGAAACTGAAAAAAAACCTTAAACGAATGTTATGAGAAGAGGTTGTGTCCGTTCATTTTAAGCCATTTGGATATTTACGAGTATATTACATGATTATTAAATTGGTTCCATCTCCCCTATGAGCGGGAGAGATGCGACAATTTTTCGGAGAGACATTTCTCACCGCATGATAATTTTTAAAAATTAAATGATACATTTCGCGCAATAATGTAATTTTGATCCTAAAACAGCATACGGGGCCAAAAATTGTGATAGTTAATAGCATTGATAGCATTGTCAATTATTGTTTTTGAGCCAAACCTAGCAGTCTTCATCGAAGAATCAATTGGTATCTAATTATAAATTATGAAACGACTACATGGATGTATTCGACAACGTAATTTACGAAATGTATTCCTTTTAATAGCGATAGATTTGATGAATGTGACCTATTGCATAGTAATGAGAGTGATTTATCACAATTGAGGAACGAGAAAAAATTTCCTAAAAGCTATTTTTTTAAGTTACTAACTTCATGGAGAGGAAAGGAAAATTTCGTGAACATGGTAGAAAATAGGTACGTCGAGGATTAAATATGAATGTAGGCCATGCAACATTAATTAGCAAAATGACTAATATATCAGTATACGAATTAACTTTCAGCAACAAACGTCTTCCTAGTTTTTACCAAGGTGAATAAGCGCTACGTTAACGAAAGATAGCTGCCACCTGGAGGCATTTAAGTTCTCTTAAGAGGTAATCCCCGTGGCTCAAAAGAAATTCCTGTCTGAATCGCGCTTCGCCTTCGAAATTACCAAGAATTTCTTGGCATTGGACAGGTAATTAGAAAGATCTAATTACAAAAGTTAGCGATTGTTAGTTAAAGTTGAGTGATACTTAAAATAAGGTATCAAAATATCACATCGTTACCCTGCTATAGCAAGAAGATACCTATCTGAAGGCTTATCATGTTTACTTCAAAAGCATACTCGGCAGAAATTAGTCTTTAAATTATAATTTCTTTTGAATTTTTAGTAAAGACTCCATAAAGTCTTGCATAATTAAAAACGTGATTTTGAAGGCATTGTGTTAGTATTAATTTTCTTTGAAAACATTTTCAATTAACAACAACGGTAAAAGCTCATTTTAAAAATTCGCAACGTGACTCCGGCTATACCGCGTAAGATGACAGTTTTGTGACTGATAGTAAAATCTAAAAAATATATTTTGGAATATACTATCGGCGGAACACCGCTGATGAGAGCTGCTTTGTAGCAGAAAGCTCCAACTTTTTCATTGCCTTTGGAAACCTAATATATCGGTTAATTTCCGAGGGTTGAAAATTTTACGGAAAATCACAGCTATCACAAAAATTCCTCACTAACAATGAGCCAAAGAAAATATCAAAGTTAGTTCCGCTGAGTCGTAGTTCACGAAATATCTCCATACCTGTTACATCGTTTCTTTTTTCAAGTTTTCGATTCAATTCACCAATCATAATATTATCTCTGATATAAAAAGAATTAATCTGGTTGCATTTGAGTAGAAAATATGATTTCAGTCTCCTTCGCCTATAACTGAGGAGCATGTCTTCTACCAAAAGATGTAATTTTATTAAAGGGGAGTATTTTTATAATTTAACAAACAAGATGGTTTTACTCTATCGTGGAGAAGCAAAATATATCTCAAACCCAATATTCATTATCCAAGCTGGTCACAACCGACAAAGCAGCGTGCACCGACATCAAGCCTAGTTTGACGAAAACTTATCGACAAAGACAAATAAAATAACAATACAGGCCGAAGAAACTATTTTTTAAAGTTACCTAAAACGCATCAAATAAGATCCAGCGCCTCTGAATACTCATCCGTTACGTTAAATAAACATGAGGCTGGCTTTATTACGGTATTAAGATTCAGCGTTAGAGAATGTTTTAAGCGGAAATATAAAAGGGCTTTGGAGCAAATAAGTATAGGAAAAACCAACATAAACTATAACACGGAACTCTTAGGATGTAGTAAAACCAAAAAATGTCAACACGACACCTGGTGGAATTCGTCGAATCGGCAAACGCCTCGTAAAAACACTCAGATTATGTTAGTATTGACTCGTCAAGCAGTTAATTAAGGGACTGTTTTAGCAGTTTTTTTTAAATCCATGTATGAGTCCGGTTTGTCCGTCTGTCTGCCTGACGCGTTAACTCCTAAACGAAAGCAGCTAGAGCAGTGGTTTTTAACCTTCTTCTGCTGACGTACCCCTGAGAGCATTTTTTTAATGGTCGCCTAGCACCGAGAGAATTTTTTGTGGTTACGGACCCACAAATACATTTTAAAGTGACAATGAAATTAACAGCACTCGTATGGAGATAGATAACTCATGTTCATATCACTAAAATTCACACTTTTGGCGTGTTTGTTCGTTTTAAGACGTTAGTCGTCATTAGGCATTTTTTTAAAAACACGAAGAAAAGAACAAGACGAAGAAGAAAATTATAATCTTTAACACTTTCGCGTGCACCTTCAAAACTCTTGGTGTCTCCCTAAGGGTACGGGCACCCCCGTTTGAAAACCCCTGAGCAAGAGACCTCGTTTTTTTGCCAATCGACTCAGTATTCTGTCTCGTTGTACACGTTTTCTCGGTTTGTCCGTTTGTCCGTCTGTCTAAAGTTTGTCTGAAAAAAAGCCATTTGCTGTCTGCTTCAGCAGCTCTTTACTTACTTGATTTTATAGATTTGAAAGAACACACACTTTGTTCGTGGTGATGAACCATTCAGAAACGACTCGCACGTACACACCCCTCATGCCACGACCGCCATAGTTTCTCACGAGAGGTCATCCCAACAATGGCGCGGATGATAATACACCCGAAACTGTCATTCTTTAGAGATTCTAATGAATAAAAGGGACGCTACTCGTCAATAATCAATAAATCTCCCTCCTCTTGAATATCCCCCGCTACACTTCTTCCTCACTCTTCTTATCCCTTTGCAATTATTCTCCTCTCTTACCTTTCCGATCCTCTTTCCTCTCTCCTCCCTATCTTCATTTCTCTCTCTATCAATCTCTATTATCCTTGCAAAGGAACAGTTAAACACGCTTAATGCTTCAATTTTATTTATTATTTTATTATTATTATTATTTTTTTAATGTCTTGATTTTGACAAAGCAATATTTATTGTAAATGTTTGTATTTTACTGATTTATTTGTTTTTTTCTTTCCATTTTGTTCAGACACACCAATGTTAATATTACACATTTTGTCATTTTTATATGTTTATTTTATCAATGATCTGTTCGTGTTGTGCCAATTTATTTTTCTTTATCTCTTTTTGATTTTAATTTATTTATAACTTGTTCTAAATATCATTTATGTGATGTCTTTAGGGAATCTCAGTAGGTTTCGCAGGTTTTTCACACCTCCCTTCTTGTGCGGGGGTTTTCCTGCAGTGGGTTTTTTTTACATGGATTCCATTAATCAGCAGTCCATATTTTTCCCCACAAAATCACATCTTTTCTTTTCAAATACTTGCATTTTTATTGTTACCTATATTTACATTGCTAATGTTTTATGTATGATTATATATGTTTCATGACGAGGGGTTAGGTGGAAGATTCTTAGTCTCAATCTCGCCCCAAATAAAGACCAAATCAATCAATCAATCAATCTTCCTTTTCCTATCTCCTCTTCGTAGATGTTTTCCGTGGTGGGACATTTTTATTTTCTCTATACGTAGCATAGGGAAAAGTATTGATTTCACGAAATGAATCGATTTCAAGATTTCAACGGAAATGCACGTTTTGAGGAGCCACGAACACGTTTTGACAATTTTCTCGATGATGTACGCGTGTATGTGATAGGAGTTTCGTGGGCGCTCTAACTCAAAACTATTAATCAAATCAATGTGACATTTTATATTTGATTTTTTAATTTAAGGGACAAGGGTTGATTCGTTTTTGATAAAAATCAATAAAATGAAAGTAACTAAGGACATACCCAGGGCGAGGGTCCAAGGGATCCGGCTATGTTGTCTCTTTCTACGCTGCCACTTGCTGCGTTGAGTTATGAGAACTAAAAACGTTATAAAAGTTTATATTATTTGAATAGGACTATTATTTAATCAATTGCTGGAAATTGGTTTTCGGCCTCAGACCCGAAATACATTTCCGGGTACGTGCAAGCTTGTAACATCCGTTTGTTTATACTTGCCTTTATACTTAATCAATGTAAAAACTACTAATGAAAGTTGTAGGAAATTTTATTTTCAACAGCTTTTGCTCGAAACATTTTTCCATATAGTGTATTGAAAAATTGATGGAATGAAATAACCATAAGATCCTAATGAGACAGACATTAGCTGCAACGTTAGGAATAATTTTGAAACGATCAAAAATTCAGCTGTGACCGGGAATCGAACCAGGGTCTTGCACTTGTCGGTCGGATATTCTACCCCTGAACTACCGTGCCGGATATTTTTTTCCGTTTCTGAATGCGGGTGTTTTTCTTGATTGGGTTCGTGCTAGACAGGCTAGTATCTACCAGCCCCAACGGACGTTCTCCAAAAGATACGTCGAAGAAAACCCCTGTGAGATTGCCAAGCTTGATAAAATTGATGGAATAGAAATGATCATAAGATCCTAAGCAGACAGGCATTAGCTGTAAAGTATCTCTCGTTCGGTGATGCTGGTAGATAATAGTTTGACTAGCCCGGACCCAACTAAGAAACACCGGCATTAAGAAACGGGAAAAATTATCTGCTACGGTAGTTCAGTGGTAGAATATCCGCCCGGCAAGTGGAAGACACGGGTTTGATTCCCGGTCATAGCAGAATTTCTTCTCGTTTCATATAATGTATTGTTTAAGATATATTTTTAAAAACTATATTTTTAGCTACCAACGCCACACCACCTAATGGCAAATTTTGTACACACTTGACGCTTTGTTACGTCTTAGTAACGCTCCTTTTTATTCTTAATCGTTGGAGCTTTGTGGCTATATCCAATATCAGAAGGCTACGGTATGAGTTTATTTCTGTTCTTTGTAAAGCCTTTGAATTTTTTCTCGCAGTTCCTTAAAATATTTATTATCATTTAACCTATTTGGAATATTTTATAAATGTTACAGGTATGGAGAAAGTGGACACATCAGATTTTTTCTGTGATAAACAAGGCTGACACAGTTTTTTTTCAACCCGCATACCAAACATTATTCTATGGTACTTCTCAATGTTCTACTAATCAAATATGTATGCAATTAGCACAGGCATACCAGGCATTAGGCGACAGATAGGCTCCTGAAAAGACAGACAGAGAGAATCCATGGACGCGAAAACTTAAGTGTAATATTAATAAAAATATGTCGTTAACCTGAAAAAGCACTCTCATGTCGGCTTCCATAAATCCTCGCCAGATGCAAATATTTACATTTTTTTCAATAACTTTGCCTCATCAGTAATTTTCAAATGGCATAAAAAACTAAAAACTTCATTATACTCGGGCACAAATGTGAATATTTCCTGTATGAATGAAATCCTAAATAAATCATTGAGGAAGTTTTACTCGGAAAGTCACCTTTCTTTATAAATAATAACGCCAAAACAAGCGTCGATCGAGTGATAATACGGTGTGCCGTCCTGGGGGTTTCTTTTATAGTATGGGTGTGACACATCCTGGCTCCAAATGGGGATGCTAAAATCCACAAGCCTGTAAAAATGGGATTTCTAATGCTAATGCTAATTTATGGGCAGGTCGCCACAATTTTCGGCTGCCTTTGATTTTTTGAACGCCTGGTAGGCGGGACACTGCTTCACTCTACAACGAGTCCGCTTACACCGGGGTCGCGCAAAGCGAGGCATGACTGTACGCATCCTACGTCATATATGACCAAAGAATTAAATGTAATAAGGAACTATATAGCCTTAATTTCCCTCTCCATAAATTCATTCGTCTGTCTGTCTGTCCATCCGTGCAATCTGAAATACGTTCCATCTCCCTCCTTTTAATTTTCAATTTTCTGCCCAATCCTTTCCTTCCACTCTTTCACACCGCAGCTCACCTCCGCGTGGCACTCTGACATCCATCACGGACGCGTCGAAACAAAAGAAAAACGACCGCGATTGATATGCGTGAAGGGAAAGCGCAATAACATCGCGGATGGATGACGCACGGACGCATTTTGACGCCGTCAATGTGGAAAACGCTGCCCCAAATACGAGACCGATTCTGCGGAGAAAGATTTCATGAGGGAGGGAGAGGGGGGAGAGAGAGAGAGAGAGAGAGAGAGAGGGAAGCGAGGGAAGATGAGAGGGAGGCGGAATGGGAAGCGAGGCTGATGCACCGAAACGGAGCCTCTCGGCGTGACGGGTCACCGAGAGAAACTGCACATTTCGGTATCGACCTGCCAATCTAGGATGCATTCATACAACCTTATGGAGCTTAGCGGGGAGATTTTAACCCGTGTCGGGAAAGTTATACAGTTCGCAACGTCTTTGGTGGTCGCCCCTGGACACGCTATCGATTACATTTCACTGTTCGGTTTGATTTCCGAACGAAAACATTATCGACGTATGCTGATTGATGTATCTTCGAAAATACCTGCATTGGGTAAGATGTCAACTCAGAGTACTCAATTACGCGTTGGAAGGTAGTAGATGCGGGAAAGTTTTGAGTTGCATCCTTCGCGTGTCCGGAATTTTGAATAAAATTTGTAAAAACGTCATACTGGTCCTGTCACCGCGTTATTTTTTTCCAGTTTTGCCTCGTGTATCGATTATGATTTCATTTTCCTCCCCCTCCCTTCCCCCGTGATGTGATCACCGCGCCACGGCATCGGAGCGGCGACTATGCGAAATACGAACTAACTAGAACACCGGGTGAATTCTCGATCATAACATTAAAAATGTTTCCTTTGACATTATCAGGAATTTAGAATGTTTGCTAGTTTCCGAAGAGATATTTATTTGGGACTTCAGCCGTCTAGGATGCACTAGAATCGATATTTAACATTTTTTCATTTAAGCAGCATGTGAAAGGATTGTTTTTTAGGTTGTGATATCTTCTGCACGATGGACACAAATAAGAGATTCAAACTTGCCCGACAAATTCTCTTATAATAATTACTTTGTTATAAAATCGCATTTAAACTCAGTAAAATTGAACTTAACAGCATTAATCATGCAAAATTATAAAAAATAGTGGTACCCGCAAAAACTTTTGCGAGGTCAGTCAGAAATCTGCATGTTTAAAAGTAATAATTGCCAATTTCTCCTTCTAAAATTTTAAACTTATTTTAAATGTCATGTAAGTTTTTATAATTTATATGTTCAATTTTAATTGTCTCTCTCACACGAAAAAGGTCACATTCCAGTATTGAAATAAAGAAAGAAGATTTTTTTTCTTTTAATAAATCGTTAAAAATGCCCACAGCTCACACGCAGTTTACTGAATAATAATAATCTTTAATTATTAACGTTGCAATCTATTAAGTTTAACGTTACTACAACTATAATTTCGATGTTTCATAAAGAGCGCGGAGGCAACAATGTGGGTCACCTTGGCAACACCCGGAAAAAGTACGAATAGGTCATAAAATTTCGAAAAGAAATGCGTGTTTCTGAGAAATTTTTCCGTGCAACATGAAAACATCGCAAGAATAAGGTATTTTATAGTTTTAGCCGTCGAATAAAGCAAAACCGGAGAAATTCGGTCTATATTTACGTTTTTAATGAATGAAAGAAATAAACCTCGCACCTTGAAAAATAAAAACTCCTGTGTAAACATATGGAAAAATATAATCGTCTCCCGGAGTCGAATCCGGGACACTTCTGTAAACAAAAATAGTTTCCCCGGGGTCTCCTAGTTGGCAGAAACAAAATAGCGTTTACAACATTTCTCTATGACAAACTGTTCAAGAGATAAAAGGGTGGACGGACGGACAGACGAACAGACATTGAGTAATTTTATAAAAAGATTCCTCATTCTTCCAATATGAACCGAAAATTTCGAGGCGATATAGGAAATTATTCCGCGAGGTATGAAAGCTAACGAATGTCCCAATATTTCAAACGCGCAAATTCTTGAATAAATTGCATATCAGGAAGCTAACCTCGTATTCTTACGCAAGCAATTTAGCCGAGAATCCAGATTTGAACGCTACTTGCCGTAAATATTGCAACGGCCCAGATGTTGTCTTGAGAGTTTTGAGGATGCAGCAGTGAGTTATTGTGTTTACCGGGCTGCGAACAAAAAGGATGTGCTACCAAATAAATGGGCGAGGCATTTTTCCAAGATGAAATGGGATTCTGGAGGAGTCCGTTGAGTCACTCCAGAAAAATGAGTTACGAAGACAAGGACGGTTTTCACGTGTGCGAATATTTACGCTAAAATAGTAAACCTTTCAGTTTGAAAACTGTAAAATATTTTATGAGAATTGCTGACACTTTTACATCCTCATCATATAATTTACTATAGGAACTTCGATACTGAGATGATACAATACTTTGAATACGATGGAACTCGATAATGACCTTCACGCTGACTTTATTACATATTACGACACAACTATTATTTCAAAGCCGTTACTATTTTATTAATAAACTAGCAGCCATTTGCAGCTACGCTTGCAATTAATTTGTATTAATCTTACCACATCATTCTAGTGCTACCCGCGCAAAAGTTTGTTAAGTCAGTCAGAATCCTGGGCGTTAAAAAATTACCTTAAAGAAGAAAATAATGATACATAGTCTACCCCTTGGCATTTTTTAATTTTTGCGATTTTACAGCAATGTGTTAGAGTAATCCCGTCGTCAAAATGCCTCACAGTTACTCAATGTTAGTCTTATAACACGGTATATTCAAAGGGAAAAAGTTTAAATTCTACCTTACTTTATTTTCAATGATTATCGTTGCACACTTTATTATAGAGGAACTCACAAACAATCACGTTCTTTCAAATGTCCACAACGACTGCTTTTAAATTTCTTACAGGGGCTACTAAAAAGCCGACCTCACAATGTCACACAGTTACTCAATGTTATTCATTTATAATTTCGATGCTTCATAAAAAGCGCAAAGCGTATAACGCAATTCCTTTGTCTATTTGAAGGTTTATTAGAAGTTAATTCAATCGGAGGCAACAATGCGGGTCGCCTTGGCAACGCCCGGAAAGAGAAGGAAAAAGCAATAAATTTCGGAAAGAATGCGTAATTATGACAAATTCTTCAGTGTAACGTACAAACATTGCAAGAATAAGATATTTTATAGTTTTAGCCGTCGAATAATGCAAAAACGGAGAAAATTGGAAGATATTTACGTATTTTGATGAATGAAAGAATATAATCTTGTACCTTGAAAAATCGAAAATCCCGTGTAAACTTATGGGAAAATATAATTGTTTCCCGGAGTCGAATCCTGGACTTTTTCCGGGATGTTTGATTTTTCTAGGGACCACATCATGGGGGTTTAACGATTGTGAAAATTTCAGCCCTTAATTCCATTGTGAAATGTCCAAAAGTACCGTGACAGACGGACAGACATACAGATGGACACTTGGGAATTATTATATATGGATTTATGTGTATATATGTACATATATAATATTATATATTATTTCTAAAAAAATTATTTTACCATATGCCCTATTATTCGATGAGTTACTTATGCTAACATTGAACTATAATCCACTGAAAGGTTTTACCCTAATGTTAAGTTGATCTCCTCAGTCTCATCAATAAAGGTATCCAAAGTTGCAACGAAATCCGTTCATGAACCACATGTTAAAATTTCAACCCTCTATGCACTCTTGGCAATAGAAACATTTTTAATCGCCAGAATCACTGCACAGTAACTGATGCTAAGTTTATCCTTTCATTAGAAAATGATAGTTCAAGGATATCAAGTATAATGAATTCGTCTTGTAATAATTTATCAATCTAAGTTTGAGCAAAAGTTTACAAAGTTAAATTTATATTTCCTTGAACTCTCTCACGTACTCGTGAGAGCTAACACTGACTCTTATTTTCCACAGAGATAAGGCGTGCGCACAAATGAGAGGCTTATCTAAAAATATGTAACCACCTACCTCTGTGAGTTCATAAACCGTAGGCCATAATATATTTTGAATTAAGGCCGTAGCACGAACATTAAATTTAACGCCCACGCAGGAGTAAAACATGAAATTAACATTTTTGCCGGGAAGAAAACTAAGTAGCTTCCGACGGTGGCGCACCCTATCAGAATGTAAATTCCTCAATGCGTTTTTTTCCAATATGTTAATCATGATTATTTTTAAAATCATTGTTAAAAATATCCCATTGTTTAAAAAAATAAAATTTGTCAACTTAAATTTAAACTTAAATTAATATCTCTAAGCATGCCCATGCAATCACAATAACATCACGTCACCATTAAGTAATTATAAGAACATACACAGTGAGTATTCCAAGACTAATCGATTAAGTTATGTGTATCTACAGTACAAAGTTAACAAAATATTTCCATTAATCATTGATATTTTTAATCATTCAAACAATATTATTACACATTTACGTTTGGTAGCACGGTGAAATTTAGAGGGAATACTAGATTTTTGTATCGTCCAACACTTGTAAATATAGGTGAACTATATTATATGATTATTTGCTATAATGCCATGAATACTAACACCTACTACGTAGTGTTCACAGTCAATTTAGCTGAAAGAATCTACATATATTTTCGCTACGCTCGGAAATGCGTGTTAGAAACAATACTGCCTCCTGATTCTTCTGTTTTCTTATGATCCTAATGCAAATTACGTAATTCCGTAACACTCATGATAGCGTAGCTAATGTTAAAAAGTTGAATATGATGGCTTCATAAAACAGCACATCGTGATTAATAGTGAAAATCTCAGCGAAAGGAAGCAGAAGATTTTAGAAAGAACGTTTTGATATGAACGAAATATTAAACTACGAAAGGCAATGTTTTCTTTCCCATTAACATAAATAATAAATCGCCTCTGCAATAACAGAATTAAGAATCCAGTATCAATGAAAGTCCGTTGTTCAATTGTACGTTATGAAAACTGTCCTATGGCCATTTAACTCTTTGAGAAAATTGAACCAAAATAAGGAGAATGTGGGATAAAAAAAAATTCTGAAAAGAAATTCTATATATCTTCCAAGAGAAATTTAGGAAGATACTAGATTGGTGACATTAATACTACCAAAAAAAGTTGTACATTACGTTCAAAGCGAAGGACAGCCATTATTGGCACTCACCTGAAATGGAGAGAAAATAAAAATTAGTGAAGAATTGAAATTATAGAAATACATAAATACATATTTATACATTACGAAAAAATAACGTTTTAATTTTTATAATTTTTAAAAGTATTTACAGGAATACATAAGCAATAATTTGTGCTTTTGAACATAACAACCAATACATCATTGGCAATGAACGATTTTACATATCGGACAATATTATAAAAATTATTTCATAATTAACTCTAAAAAACGAGTTAGACACTAAAAGAAAAACGATTAAAAGATCTAAGAATGTAACACATAAAAAAATACTCAAACGTATTCATTAAATGCTTTGCGAGTTTGGTATCTAAGCCAAGACATGAATCGAAGTATGACAGAGAAATGCGAATGTCGGGCACGAGAAGACATGCAAAGTCTTGAGAACACTGCGAATTACAGAGCGCTGAGGTATCGGAAGAGGGGAATGTCGGATATGGAGAAACGGGGTTACATTTAGATGTAATTAACTGGCAGTTTGAGACAGAATCATAAGAAAGAGTTCGATATTTATATTTATAACACCGGTGGGGTTGCACGGTAAGGGACTTCTATCATCAGAAACATTTTTCATAGTACGAATCGAGTTTTCCACTTCCTTCTAAATACAAAAAACTCCCATCTAAAGACTTGAAAAAGAAATGAACACGAACAAACATTCTTCGCCAAACTTCTTCTCCTTTTGAAAGAGACTTTCAAAGAGCCTGGTGAATTATTTTCCGAAGGAAATACGAAAATAATTTTTATACCCTCTTCCGTCTTGAAAAAAACAACTTCGAAACGAACAACTTTATAAAGTAAACATTGGGAAGCATGCGACCACCGGATAAGAAGAAGGTATTGAAAGGAGTGAATTGGTTTTGGTAGCAGAATGGAGGAAGACTCGCCAACTTTAAAACATAAAACAAAAAACTTCCGTTTCCGGTAGAATCACGAATACGTCAACCTATCTCCGTCCACAACAGCGAAGACCCTCTGCTTTCCCATCCCTCACACCCTTTTTCGCAGGCTCGTTTTCTCATCTTCACCATAAGAAGTGTCCATCCCCAGGGGCGGACTGACCACATAACCTTCCGGTGCAATCACCGGTAAGGCAAAAGGCCGGTCTGCTGAAATTTATATACATATTTTTTTATCAATTAGTCATTATTTTCCATGATAAAATTTTTTAGCCATTATATAACTTTATTTTAAATAAGATCTGATCCACTCTCCGTTAATAGTGCGATGGGAGGGGGGCTGACCGCGTGTTCTTCACATATTACCGGGCCTTTTTATACCTCTCAGTCCGCATCTGTCCCTCACCACCTTGCATTGTAGCAATAATGCTTACCCACCATCAACCATCTCCAAGGAGAGTGCGAGATGACCAGTGAACATGGAGACATGTTCCCAGCCATAAGCCTTCAATGTTGCACATCCCCATCTATCAATTCAATGATGCACCAACCCACCAGACTCTCCTCCGCACACGATCCTCACCACTGCATCCCTCACACCCGCCTTCCGCACCACAGAACACACCACAATCTCCGCAAACCACACACACGTGCACTCGAACGAAAACAAATTTAAATAAATTAAAAAGAAGGGGAGATTGCGCACGCGCTCATATACGCTCGGTGATATGCATCGGTAGGCGTAACGTATCTACTCGCATGATACTCGTAGTTTTCAAAGACGGTTTTTCAGTACGAAAACAAGGCTGTGTCCATCATGCGAGGAAGTTGCGGAAAGTGAATGCAGAACCTCGTAAATGTGATACATGCACCTTTTCGTATGAATCGGTAGATAGTGGTTACACGGCAGATATTTTATTTCGTTGATAAGCGTACGGCGTACCGTTAAATAAAATAGGTATTAAATCAATGAGGCTGAAGTTAAACAGCGCCAAACACGAATTAAGGGTACGACCATCATGCTGGCGCGGCCGTTAAGCAAGGGAAAATAACGATGCGAATAAAATAATGCGCGGATTTATATATACGTGCACGTCGAAACTTATTTAGGCGACAGTCCCTATTTAACGACCACTCATCTTAAACGACCAGTTTTCTTCAGAACCGTCAGCGCACACTATATAGAAATTTGACGTACGAGATAATGCACGTGCACACGATATAAGGATACGTACGGTCGCGTTGCATACGCATGGTCATTGTTCCATTCCAGCCGCCTTCACTCAAAACGACGCCATCTCTTTCCACCCACTCGCTTCTCACAACGCACCCTGGCGCCCAACCCTTCCGCCTCTTCCCGTCCACCCCACCCCCCTTATGCAGCACACCAGCTCTCGTAGTCCTTTCCAACCCCCACCTAGCGTACGGCGTGATAATGCACGAAGTATGTCTCCTATCAACCATGTTGATAGACCTCGCCTTCGCCATGTGACGTTGCAGCAAATCTGCGTTGGGAGGTTGATAGATGGAAATTCATAGCGCCGAGTCGCAGACGTAATCATGTACGGGCGACGTTCGCTCAATTTTGTCATGAGGAAGGATTATGAAATTGAGAGGCAGGGCTGAATTTTGCGACTATGATCGTAAAATGTAGATCTCCAACGGTGCCCGTGATTTAAACCGGTATGAAAATTTTAGTCTCGGATTATATTCGAATACGAAAATTTAACGAATTCGAGGAAAGGCAGGTTCGATGAAAATACTTAATTTCCATCACAAGTCGCATGTGTAGCGATGATTGCCAAAAATGAATGATGCAATGGTGTAGTTGTGAAATTTGTTAAACTAATTTCAGCGGTATAGCGCGTTAGAACAGGCATGTCAAAATAGCGACTCTTTTTATGCCTTACTGCGGACCGAGTGTTATTTTTTTGTCATAAATAAATAGTTCGAGATTTAGATAGAGCAAACGAGATTTTTTCCATTGTTATCGAGATAAAATAGAACACGTTTTCTCAATAATTTTTTAATGGCAGAACAGACGTCCAAATTTCTATATAAAATCTATTTTCCTCACTAAACAACTGTGATTCTAAAGTGACCCTTCTGTAACATCCATCGCTTTAATGCGGCCCTGATGTCTCTTCGAGTTCGATATGCTTGCATCAGAGCATGAAAATAGTTTCTTCCGATAAAATACACCTATTTTAAAATACCGATATACAGTAAAACCCCGATTTAGCGTCTCCGTATATACTGCCAGCCCTGCATACCGCCCATGAATTGTTGTGAACAGAATTTCCATCTTATGATTATATAGAGCTAGCATATACCTCGATATACTGCCACCCCCGCTTTAACGTCAATGTCAGTGATGGACAAGCGGTGTCGCTAAATCGGGGTTTGACTGTACATATTTATAGTTTTATCGACAATTACCAACTCAATATAATCTATGTTCATAGGAACTGGATCGCATTACATGAACTTATGCAGCCACAGGAAATGACGAGGATCAAACAAAGACGTATTAAAATTTTCAAAAATTATTTTGAAATACTCACGTCGAAGTAAATTCAGAACAAATTTTTAAGGCTGGAAAAATATAAATATCATTAACGATAACAAGACTCTTGGCCGCAAATGAACAAAATTGCGTTAAAAAATGTGAATTCCTTTTAAAAAGACGATTTAAATTTACATGGGGTGGTGGAGGATAAAAATCGTTTCTTCTTGCTTTGAATCTTTATTACTTCAATCGTTCCTCGCAGGTCAGAATTCTTTCAACGGACAGAGAAACGCATTTTAAACTTAATTTTGATCTATCATAAATATTTACTCTTAAGATACTGCAAAATAACCGATTATTAATTATCCAACGTTGGGATTTCTTAAATAACGACTGTATTACAGCAGTAAGTCGAGTTTGGTGGTTCATTTTTGAGAAAGGATAATTATAAAAACTTACACGTGCTGACTCCATTTATCAAAATACCTACTCTTAATCTGTAACGGCGTCTTGATATTCCTTTTCGCAAATTTTCGACCACGACAACGATATTTAATCATCTCCAATGAGAAAAAGCTTTACAAGTAAAGTAAACGAGACATTTTATTGTTTACGTATAAAAATTTAACCCGACAAATAACAGAAGACGAAACAATCAAACGACATTTTAAAAAACCACAATGATAGGAAATCGTTCCATTATTCTCTCAGTTCAATGCGAAATCATCATTCTTTAAAACTATACGGGCGTTTCAAACTTTCGTACAATTTATCCGAAGCGTGAAATTTCCGTTTCATGGACGATCTGCCAATGCGATAAATAGGAAAAGGAAATTGACGCGATATTAAAAAAAAACATGGGCATTGTTATTGCATGAGAGCTGCACAGCGAGGTTCCGAGATGACGTCACCTTGCGAAGGCTGCCGAAGATTCCCGAAGGTGGCCTCGCGCGAAAGAGACGACGATCTATCAGTACCAGGATCGGTATCTATGTCTCTCCGCCTACAACAGACGCTCCGTATCCCCATCCCGTCCCGCCATTCTCTTACTTCACCTCCGCACTCTCTCTCTCTCTCTCTCACATCTCCAAACACGTAGCTACCTAGCATGTTGCAACGATACACCGTATGCGAGGGCAGCGGTTCGACGCCTCCTTGAGACACAATGCACTGGATTCATGAATCACTGCTCGTTATAACTCTACTCTTTACGGATTTGGGCAAAGAATCCCGGCGCCAGGGTGATCAATTATGAAGAAATATAGTAAGTGCGCGACATGTACGTCCTGTCCGATAAATCGGGAGCGCGATCGAAAGGACGAAGGGAAAATGCGTTCTCCGTATAGTGGCTAACGACTTCGAAACGAAATCAACAAAATTCTTTACACATTTGCGCTAAAAAGGAATAGAGAGCAGAATAAGAAAGCGCTACGGTGTGCCGCGAGATTTTCTGAGGGGTACCCCGAAAATTCTCGTTTGCCCGAGTTTATCTATCCAGTGAATTGTGTATCGTATAAATACGCGTGGTTATTTATTAGAACTAATATATGTGTTAAGGACTAGTACAATGAATAATTATAAATACTAGATTTATTACCCAAAATATAATAGCAAATAAACCAACGATTGCTACCGAGAGGGAAGGGGATGCCGCCAAATTCTGGAAAGGTACTCAAGGATGCCGTGACTCTAAAAGGGTTGAGAAATACTGCGTTACGGTAAGAAAAATAAGAATTACTTAGGTAACGATGTATGAAAACGACCACTAATAATAAAGATGAAATCGAAGAGCTTCACTCCCAACTATTTACTCATGTTAAGTTTGTTCCCTTGATTCATATTCAAATTTCGTAGAGAATGGATGCGTCAATTCTCAAAGTAATAATAAATGAACGTCGGGAAAAGGACGGTTACTTTGGAAAAGAGGAAATGAGGAATATGAGTGGATGTGATAAACCCAAAGATGAGCGCGCCGAATCCTTCAAGGCGCTCCGGAGAATGACTAAAACATAAAGTTCACTTTAGACGCTTGGAAAAACGGTGGATAATAACAGAAGAATGTGCACGGATAAATAGCAACGCACGGAGTTGCATTAAAACATAAAAATGTAAAAGCAATAATAAAAGCGGTAGCTTCATATATCAACGATGGCGAGACACCATTAAAGAAAAGCTCATGAAAAGGAAAAGAGGGTTTGCTGTAAAAAAATAACTATCGGTTTCAATACTGAACCAGACAAAACCTTTTAAGGGGCGCATACGATTAAGAATTTGAAAAAAGGGGAGATGCTGAGGGCCCGTGGTGTAACGATTTATAAACTAAAAGGATTTACAAACAATAGGAGACGCCAAAAGTCTGAAGTTAAGCGATCAAACTCGTTCATGGAAAAGGAGACGAGTAAAATATAAACATTTAACATATACCATTTTTATAAAAAGCATTTACGAAAGTCGTAGAAACTCGAACGTAAAAACAACTCGGGGAAAATCAGAAAAATGCTCGGTTCAAAATCAGGCTGAATATAAGGGCACATAATGAAGCCATTAAAGAAGTCGTTGAAAGCACTAGCCAGTAAGAAATACCTCTTTGTCTCGGATTATTCGAATAATAAAAACCTTTTGACGCCTTAAACACATCTGCTGGAATTAAGGATATAGAAGAAACCAAATATGGTTGGCTATATAAAACTTTTGAAAAACAAATTCAACTCATCCGAAAGGAATGTAATCTTAGGCTATAGATGTGTCTAAGGCTGGCATTAAAAGGATTAATATCTGATAAATTATCCAATAAAACTGTAGGTTATGGTTTTCTTAGGAGTTAATTGAGATAAAAAGATATGGTGGTCAACGTTATTTATAATATTCACATTCAGAGCGTCTTCTACTTGCTATAAACATTATTATTATTATTTCAATATACAATGCAAGTGGGCGCCTGGCCCGGTGGCAAGGTTACAAAATTAACATATAAAAAAAACATATTTAAAACATATAAAAACATATTCAGAAGATTCAGTTTACAATTTTTCACATTCCACATACAATATTCTATTCATATATTTTTCCTGTTAGGAGCTTCGAGTTCGAGCTCCTTCGTTAATTAATTCATCTTACAATATTATTTAACAATAAATTAACTAAAAGTAATGAAAATCGTTCCCAGTGATTTTTTTTTTGCTGAAATGCTACGGATAGGCATTTTATCTGTGAGAAACGCGACTGAATATATAAATAAATAAAAATAAAATGATATAAAAATATAAGAGAAGGGATTATATTGAATCAAAAAAGGCTGAAATAATAAATTTGATGAAGTGGAACCTGGGAAAGAATACTTGATATCCGCAATCAGGTTTCCAAAGACGAAAAAATAAAAAAGATAACCGAAAATGGGACGAAGAGAATTAT
Source organism: Tanypteryx hageni (assembly GCA_028673005.1). NCBI lineage: Eukaryota > Metazoa > Arthropoda > Insecta > Odonata > Petaluridae > Tanypteryx > Tanypteryx hageni. The sequence continues at coordinate 54,150,987 of CM054120.1, read as the reverse complement.
TTGGTTAAAATCCTATACTAAGAACAACGTATCACTCTAAGTCTCGAGAGGATAGTTTAGAGAGACATACATTAGGTATGTGCAAAACTTTTCCGTCCTTGAGTTTTAGCTATAACCGAGTTTGACTAAATATATATGACTAAAGAGATTTTTGGTATTACAATTACTTTCCAAAGTATATTATGAACGTCTTATGTTGTACCAATAAATATTCCATTATAAACTATAAGCAAGGAACTACTGCAGTCAAACATTATATTTCGAAAAAATCTGTATTTTTAGTACTACCTCCTTTCAACATTCGGAATTCAACAGAAAATACACTCAAATCAACTACACCAGCGTTTCTCAACCTTTTTGAAAATACGGGAGGTCTAAACTACAAGAACTATATCAATCGATTTATAGGGTGGAGAAATTCTATATAATTCACTGAAAGTAGCAATTTATTAAAAGTTTTCATTAGTTGATGCCATATATATATATATATATATATATATATATATATATATATATATATATATATATATATATATATATATATATGGATGTCAACAAGGTGATGGGATGAGGAAACCCAGTGAGCACTCACCAATCAGACGACTTCAGGTTGGAGAGGCCCCGGGAATGTCGAAGCGACACACGTAAAATAACACAAAAACACAGAAACATCACAAACGTAAAGCTTTCGGAACTACTCCTTCTTCAGCTACAGAGAGAGAACTCCTCATCCCAACACTTTGTTGCCATTCATATATATATATATATATATATATATATATATATATATATATATATATATATATCAATAGGTTTATATAGAGGCAAGGAAAATTTTTATATTATTGACTAAAAGCTGGGAGCTTTTTTTAAATATAGCAATTTCTAAAAAAAGGCATTTGTTATTTATTACGCTTACATTATGTAAGATATTAACTTATCGCTATACTTTTGCAACAACTTTTAAGTATTGCTAACTAACCTTTAAATTTTGTCAAATTTTTCGCCGCCCAATTCAAATTTTTTGCGTCCCATCGGTTGAGAAAACTGATCTACACGGTACAATTGAAAATCGGGATTGTTTTCTCTGGAGCTGTTATATGGGATGACGGAGAGTTTTGTTGTAGAATTGTTGAGGGAACCAACGTGGTACCGTGATGGCATGAAGGGTGATAGAAAGAGTGCTCTACTCAAAATAAGACGAGCATTTGTTTCAAGATAGAGACAAAATCATCAAAAGCAAAACAAAACGATTGAAGTTTTTTATAAGTTTGTTTATATTTTCTGAGCGTAGAATCTCACCTAATTCGTAAGCTTAAGTTTTGCAGAAATAATTAGGTCCGTGTTATATATTTCGTGATTTTACGTCTCCCATAAAAAACGTTAAAATTTTTTAATACGTTTTTCGAAACGATTCTTGTCCGTAAGTCTTTGTAAAAACATTTTCCTTGTTTCCATCTTAATGAAATTAAACCTGACTCTCGTTTTTAGAGCTTGTTTTCCAAAATTTCCTTATGTATCTGAATTCCTTTGCATCCTGAGGTTGGTCGCTTACCTTATCTCTGTTGGTTTGAAATATATGACATACCATTTGATGTAATTTTCTTTCTACGTTTATTTGCGATATTTTTTTATTTGGAGTATAACTTGCTAATGCGAGTTATTTGTCAGATACTGATTTTTTGGCCCCCTACTGAATTTCATTGAGGGCATACTATTCTGCGAACAATTTGTCATATTTGCTATACATATTATCGAGCGTCGATTTATTTCGTTTTACCACTAGAATAAATGCCATAGAAAACTTTACGTGCGCCGATGATTTATTTCATCAAAACCTCAATAGTCATATTTACAATCAGAATACATTTATTTGAAAACTGAACTTGGTAAATTATAGAAACATATACAATATCTAGGCTCCAACATGAATTTATTAGGCTCCATGGCAATATGCTGCCCGAGGTGCCGAGCCCTGCGCTAGATGGCTCTGTCGAATAAGAATCCTACCCCATTTACCTCTGGTGAAATTCTTTCTCAACTTTTAAGAAAAGTCTCGGCGATAGATGAGATTAATGCTTCTTTATAAGGTGTTTAACTATTTATTCCAATTTAAAAATCGAGCGTTGATTTATTTCGTTTTATCACTCGAATAAACGTCATAGAAAGCTTTACGTGCGCAGATGATTTTTTCATTAAAACCCCATGGCAGAATTACCGTAAACCATCAACAATACTCAACAGCTCTGCAATTTCTGACGAGAAATTTATATGATGAGTTTTAGTGCGTTAATTTCGCACAATTTAAACACATATAATGGAATGTTTTTATAATTGACCAAGTGCAGTTTTCAAACAAATGTATTCTGATTCTAAATATGACTATTCATCATCATGACCACAGTTTTAAATATGCTAGAATCGTGATAGCTAATCGTAATAACTGACATTTTAAATAACTGTTAAATTAAAAATTAACAAAATGCATTTCCTCTCACAATATCTTTAAACGTTATAAAAATTAGGTAGGTGTTTTAATTAAATTTACAAGCACCTATCCGGTGACATTAAATCTTTGGAGCTCAGACGACCAATATGACGAATGCGACTGAGTCCGACTATAAAAAATGAAGATTTGCAATCTGAATTCCTTCTATATAGTATTTATATTAGAATAACTGACAAATGGTAAACCATCGAAAATACTCAACAGCTCTGAAATTTCTGACAAAAAATTCACACAGCGAGTTAATGTGTCGGATTTATAATTTATGTATGTATGTATGTCCAGTCAATTCGCCTCTCTTACAGCACAAATGGGTATCTCAGAGGTAGTGCAATGAATAACCGGGGAGGGAGGAGGGAAACCCGGTGCCGGCATTTGCCTGCTCTTACGAAGAACACCAGGGGGGCCAACAGCTTAACGTCCCTTCCGAAGGACGGAACAGCTGAATTTGCGCGGTCTCCTCAAACTACGCAAACAGGGGGCCGTGTGACCTTGAGAAAAATCCTACTCGCGCAGGATTCGTACCCGATGACTTTTCAAGCATCGGGCGAGTAGCAGCCAGCGTCCTAACCACTACACCACCGGCACCCCCATTTATAATTTATTTGATAATGGGCCATGGGGTTTTAATGAAAAAATCATCTGCGCACGTAAAGCTTTCTATGACGTTTATTCGAGTGATAAAACGAAATAAATCAACGCTCGATTTTTAAATTGGAATAAATAGTTAAACACCTTATAAAGAAGCATTAATCTCATCTATCGCCGAGACTTTTCTTAAAAGTTGAGAAAGAATTTCACCAGAGGTAAATGGGGTAGGATTCTAATTCGACAGAGCCATCTAGCGCAGGGCTCGGCACCTCGGGCAGCATATTGCCATGGAGCCTAATAAATTCATGTTGGAGCCTAGATATTGTATATGTTTCTATAATTTACCAAGTTCAGTTTTCAAATAAATGTATTCTGATTGTAAATATGACTATTGAAGTTTTGATGAAATAAATCATCAGCGCACGTAAAGTTTTCTATGGCATTTATTCTAGTGGTAAAACGAAATAAATCGACGCTCGATATTTAAATTGGAATAAAATACTTGAACACCTATCTTTGCCGACAGTTATCTTAAAAGTTGAAAAATAATTTCACCAGAGACAAGTCGAATAACATTCTAATTCGACAGAGCTATCTAGCGGCCCACTCGAATCGACATAGAGAGAATTAATTCATGGTTTAATTGCCGACAGGCGCAGAAAATAACTTCAAATCATCTACATTAGCTTTATTAACCTTTTTAATAACACGGTCCTCCTAAGATACAAGAAATTTTTCGCAGTCCTTTTATGTGTATATATATATATATATATATATATGGATGTCAACAAGGTGTTGGGATGAGGAAACCCGAAAAACATCCTGAAAGCCGCCCATCTTATCCTCTCATCCTCCCCTCACCAGATCCCATTTCCCAGACCACCGATGCTCTCCTTCCGCCGTCCCCCTAATCTGGCAAATATTCTATGGAAGAAAGAACCCCCAGCACCCACGCCTTTACACCCTGCCGGATCTTACCCCTGCGGTAGACCCCGATGTCTAACATGCCCAATAAACCCCCCCTGCAACTCCTTCTCCAGTCCCACAACCAACATCACCTACCCCATAACTTCCACCACCAACTGCACCACCCGCAATATCATTTACCTCCTGAGATGCACCCAATGTCCCGCCTTTTTTGTTGGCCTCACCAGCAATCCCCTCAACATCCGCATGAATGGCCACCGCAACAGCGTCATTCTCAAACGACCGCTGCCGGTGGCCGTTCATGCGAACAAACATAATTTAAAGTTTAACAACTGCTTCACAGTGAGAGTCATTCGCGCTCTCCCCGACAATGCTTCGGCTCCCCAACTCCGTCAGTGGGAGCTTTCGCATATCCATCTCCTAAACTCCTTCACTCCCCCAGGCCTCAACCTTCGATAGCTTTTCACACCCTTTCTGTCTTCTCCCAACACCCTACCCATCCCCAACCCCCTCCGTTTCCTCCAATCCTCGACCTTTCCGCACTACCCTTCCACCCCCATGCCTCCACCCAGTGTCACCGCCATCAGTTCTCTCTCTGTAGCTGAAGAAGGAGTAGTTCCGAAAGCTTCTACGTTTGTGATGTTTCTGTGTTTTTGTAATATTTTACGTGTGTCGCTTCGACATCCCCGGGGCCTCGCCAACCTGAAGTCGTCTGATTGGTGAGTGCTCACTGGGTTTCTTCATCCCAACACCTTGTTGACATCCATATATTAATTTTACCTTTCCTTTTCCGTAAGTTGTTATATTATATATATATATATATATATATATATATATATATATATATATATATAACAGCTTACGGAAAAGGAAAGGTGTTGGGATTAGGAAACCCAGTGAACACTCACCAATCGGACGACTTCAGGTTGGCGAGGCCCCGGGGATGTCGAAGCGACACACGTAAAAGAACACTAAAACACAGAAACATCACAAACGTAGAAGCTTTCGGAATTATTCCTTCATCAGCTACAGAGAGAGAACTCCATATATATATGGATGACAACAAAGTGTTGGGATGAGGAAACCCAGTGAGCACTCACCAATCAGACGACTTCAGGTTGGCGAGGCCCCGGGGATGTCGAAGCGACACACGTAAAATAACACAAAAACACAGAAACATCACAAACGTAAAGCTTTCGGAACTACTCCTTCTTCAGTTACAGAGAGAGAACTCCTCATCCCAACACTTTGTTGCCATTCATATATATATATATATGTATATATATATATATATATATATATATATATATATATATATATATATATCAATAGGTTTATATAGAGGCAAGGAAAATTTTTATATTATTGACTAAAAGCTGGGAGCTTTTTTTTAAATATAGCAATTTATTAAAAAAAGTCATTTGTTATTTATTACGCTCACAATATGTAAGATATTAACTTATCGCTATACTTTTGCAACAACTTTTAAGTATTGCTAACTAACCTTTAAATTTTGTCAAATTTTTCGCCGCCCAATTCAAATTTTTTGCGTCCCATCTGTTGAGAAACACTGATCTACACGGTGCAATTGAAAATCGGGATTGTTTTCTCTGGAGCTGTTATATGGGATGACGGAGAGTTTTGTTGTAGAATTGTTGAGGGAGCCAACGTGGTACCGTGATGGCATGAAGGGTGATAGAAAGAGTGCTCTACTCAAAATAAGACGAGCATTTGTTTCAAGATAGAGACAAAATCATCAAAAGCAAAACAAAACGATTGAAGTTTTTTATAAGTTTGTTTATATTTTCTGAGCGTAGAATCTCACCTAATTCGTAAGCTTAAGTTTTGCAGAAATAATTAGGTCCGTGTTATATATTTCGTGATTTTACGTCTCCCATAAAAAACGTTAAACATTTTGAATACGTTTTTCGAAACGATTCTTGTCCGTAAGTTTGTCATGTAATTTGCGAAATGAAATATCGTATTCAATGTTTGTGAAGCCCTTTTTCTGTTCGTTTTGGCTATAATAGATCCATATATGTTATGTATTTGCATTTTGATGTTTTCCTTCGTGTTGGTCGGTTTTATCGAATACACATTCTATCAATTCGCATTCCATTTGATCGGATCGCCTCAGTCGCTATTCGTGTTTTGATGCACAATTCAATTAAAACTTTTTGTTTTTCGCATTCAAATCCTTTAGATATATTCGATTCTTGGTACACTTTTCCTCAAATTCCGTTTAACTAGATATTTTTATGTATTTTTACTCAGTATAATATGTATATATTTTCATGGCAACATTTTTGTTAACATAGAAATAGACCGTTACGTAATTCAGATTTGGTACAATTTCACGCATGCAAACAATGAAATAGTTTTGGATGTGTGTTTAATTTAAACATTACTGAAACTTCTCAATGGCGTTTTTTGAGGAATATGTGCTCCTCGTCTAAAGTGAATGAAATTTTGAGGTTATTGAAATGTCTGTCACGCAGAATTTTGCAAATATTGGAGTTCTTCTGTCTATATTGTGTGTATAAATTACGCTGTGATATGAGAAACATGCGCCTCTGCTTTGATTTTTAGCTTAGTGCACTTTTGAAAATCTGCGATAACATATTGTTACCTAAATGTTGCTGTCATGGATCAATCCAGAAAATCTATCTACGACAGATTATTCAAAAATTTGAGGAAGAATCCTGTTCTTTGCATGAATTCTCTTAAGATTTACTAAACATGACTACATCTGATGGAGTAAGCGATTAGAAGATCCTATACAGACAGGCAAAAGCTGTAAAGTTGGGAATAATTTTGAGACGAGTAAAAAGTCTGCTATGACTGGAAATCGAACCCGGGTCTTCCACTTGCCGGGCGGATATTCTACCACGGAACTATCGTAGCAGATCAATTTTCTCGTTTCAAGCTTTTTTCCCAATGACTCCATTTATTCATCAGGTATAATATGTGTAAAATTAGCACGATCCTGATTAACATAGACGTAAGATGATGAATTGATACACAAAAATCTGAACATTTACTGCCAATCACGCTATTTGATAGTCTGCCATTCTCCTCAAAATGTATCTTGTTCATATTCAATATTTATTAATGTAAAATTTGCTTGCAATTTTAACTAAGAGGGAAATTGCTCCCATTAAGATCTTTATTATACTATAGTAACTGTAGGATACATATCTGTAGATATATATTTGATTTAATAAAATTAAATAACAAAAAAATCATTTCTGATTCCTCATCTGTTAAATAATATAAAAAGCTGTCCATGTATCAGGTTTATTCAAGAGAAACGCTTTCTACCTAGTTGACACCTTTTACATTCTTGTGTTTTTATAATGCAATATGAAATATTTCGGAAAAATAAAACTATTGATCGATGAAGACGAGAAAAATTCCATACTCGGTTCTCAATCGATTTTCAAGCTAAATCGGAAGAGTACATTTTTCCTAGCCGAAAAATGACCTTCTCTTTTACCTTCGTACCGTACTTCTGGCCGATACGTTGTATTAATATAATTCTTGTTTGACTTTTAGAAGAATCAATATGTGTCATAGGTTTGGGCCTATCCGTGCTATACAGTCCGACTTCATGGTATTACACCAACTACTGCCGTAAATTCGCTCAATTAAGATTGCAGTTGTTGACATGTAGTGGCTATTTGAATCCACATGAGGAAGGTCCCAAACTCGAGTTACTTAAATTTCAGAGCAAGGCATATAGAATCGTGAAAGGAACTTATGACCCAATGCAAAGGATTACTTCAGTATTGAACACGGCAATTGGAATCGGTGAAGATACGCTAGATTAAAGCTTTTAGGTAATTGCAAGCCGCTGAATTTACCTGATGTGACTTTGGAAATAATTCAAATGAAATCGAATTCAATCCCTAACATGTATTGGATGACACGATCACGAAGATAATGTTCGTTAGATTTATTGTGGAACACACTGGCATCCGTTAATTCCTAAAACAATCTGGTACAATAATAAGAGAGTCAACCATATAAGCGAGAACTGTAAGAAACGTTTTTGCTTAGCCTACGCGACGGCCCTTACATGAAATTTCCAAGAAACTGATGGCGAATTGATAGTATAGGTACCCTACGTGTCAAGCGAGAAGAATTTACTAGGGTAGGAATGGCAGACGTTTTTATTTGCTCGTGCGACAAAATTACAAAATTGGCTTTCCCTTTCTAGCAGACACATTGTCACAAATCTTTTATGCCCGAACAACAATTATGGAGCAGCGAGCACCTCTTTCTAAGACAAAAAATCACTATCAGCCATTTATTTTATCAGCATAATTGCAATCTCGCTAGAAATACTTATATTATTATTATATATATTTACAATGCAATTGGGCACCTGGCCCGGTGGCAAAGTTACAAAAGTTTAACCTATAAACATATTAAAATTATATTTACAATTCACATACTAGTTACAATATTCTATCCAAGAATCTTTCACATCAGGAGCTTAGAGTTTTCGAGGTTCTTGGCAGGCCTTCACAGCGCGGTCACGGGGCCCTCGAAGTCCCCACTGTACCTCACCCTACCAAGCAATCCATCTACTTCCTCCAGCTCCCTCATTAATAATTTGTCTTAAAATGTGGTTACATAGTAATATTAAAAGTAATGAATATCGTTTACATTAATATTATTAACTCTAGATTTAAAAGTTTTAGCATTTCTGGGGAAGGGTTGGAAGAGTTCCTCAGGTAACGTATTCCATTCCCACACCCCACGATTTATAAATGAATACTTAGACACATTACTTTTCTGCCTTCTTAGTTTTATTTTATACTTGTGATTATTTTTCCCCACAAACTCAGGTTTACTTAGTCGCCTGTTCATGTCTACTCACCCATTATTATTTACGTACGCATTGTACATTCCTCCTAGCCTGTTAACACGCCTTCTCTCACTTAGCGTTTTCCAGCCTAACTCTTTAATCATTTCTGTTACACTATCCACATTCCCAAATCTCCCTAACAGATACCGCGCTGCCTTCCTCTGAACCTTATCCATCGTATCTGTGAGCCCTTTACTATGTGGATCCTAAACAGGCGTTGCGTACTCTAACGTTGGCCTAACAATGGAAGTGTAGGCTAATTCCCTTGCTGTCTTTGAGCACCCTCTAAGGTTTCTCATTACAAAATGTAAATTTTTGTACGCTTTATGAACTATATTATCAACATGCAATACCCAATCTAAGTCTTTTGTCATAAGGACTCCTAAATACCTGCAATGATTCGACTTCGGTACCTGTTTCCCATTTATCTTGTAATCATAATTACTACTTACTCTCTAATTCAAAAATTTAATACATTTGCTTTTGTTCACATTTATATTATAAATTATTATTAAATCTTCCTGAAGAACTAAGCGATCATTTTCATCCGATGTCTTCTTATATATGACGCAGTCATCCGCAAACAACCTAATATCCGACTTTATTGAAACCGAGAGATCATTTACGTAGATAAGGAACAATAAAGGTCCAATAACACTCCCTTGCGGAACACCAAAGGTCACATTAGATTATTTTGAAAATTTCTCACCTATTCTGACTTTTGCCTTCTACCCTCGAGAAAATCAGTTACCCAGTAAACTACTCTCCAATCAATATTCATGTCCCATAACTTTCTAATTAATCTATCATGAGGAACTGTGTCAAACGCTTTTGAAAAATCTATTACCACCGCGTCAACTTCCTCTCCTTCGTCTATAGCTTCAGCTATGTCTTGGCACAATGCAAGGAGCTGTGTTTCACACGAGAAACCACTCCTGAACCCATGTTGATTTTTAAAAAGCCAATTATTCGCTTCCCAAAACTCTCTTATATAATCAACTATGATTCTTTCCCTTTTCATCATCGGAGAGGAAAACTTAATCGTGCAAATATCACGCTAATTTTGCAAACGCCCGAAAAGAAAGTATGGCGAGATGCATGCTGGGAATAATGTGGAGATGCGGAAAAAGGAACGAAATGGCCAGAGATAGAGCCCGATCTAACATAGAGAAATAATAATCCAATTCCAATTACAAGCAATAAAATCCGTCGTGTATATGCAGACCCCTCCGCCGCTGGAGTCGCTAACTCGTCCATAAACAGCGAACCCTTCGAGAGAGATTGCATTGGAATAAACCGACGTACCTCTAAAGAAATCAAAGTAACCGATCGAAGGAAATACAAGATTGGGTCCCAGAAGACTAAGAAACAAGACCAACAGAAACGGTGAGACCGAAAATTTGCAAATAAAGGTGAACAACGCGACTTATTAATTGGAACACAATTAAGAGTCATCCTGGGGAGAGTTGAAAAGAAAATTGGAAGAGGCGAGGCATTCGATAGTGATACTTTTTTAAATAATCGAAAAGAATCAAAATAATCAATGGACCAAAAATAAGTCACAAATGGAATGTTAGTGGCGCAAGGAAGCGGAAGTTATTCGAAAACTTAATTTTCCCGAATTCATCGAAGACGTGCGCGGCATACTTGTTGTACCCTCCGGTGCTGCTAGCGAGTCTAGGGCTAGATCGGAGCGCACCAGAAGATACGTCGAAATAGTCGATAGAATCGAGAGATACCACGGATAATTTTTTCAGACGCGATAAGACAGACCAATAGAGGTTTTAACTAAAGCGTATGTTAGGCGTAACGGCATCCCCTGACAAACGCAATTGACGACTCACAGAATAGTGACGTACATGTAAATGTAAATGCAATAATAAAACGAACGCTTCGGCTAATCAGGTACATTACGAAATAATGAACGGAGTGGATGATGGGCAATCAAAATCACTGCGCAAGAGGCAAATGGAGAGATATACTAGGAAAAGGCAAGCCAGACGTTGAACGTTGGCATAAATCACGACATTTTACTTCCGTTTACGCCCGCCAGAAGAGACCAGTTCGGTATGAATTAAATAAACCTTTTTTTCTCCACACCTGGATCCATCCCCCGATATTTTAGCAAAAAAACGAAAGAAAACCCTGTGAACGAAGACGTACTCGAATCGAGAATTACGATATACAGGCGCAATAAGAATCCGTCATATTTCATAACGACTTTTAAAGTAAGACGATAAACTCAATTTAAATATTCATGACTTCCGTGGGAGTGAGGACCGTAGCTTCACGCCTCGAAAGCATCCACTGCACTCGCTCCACGTAGATATGGTAACTCGGAGGGAGGAGGTGGGAGAGGCGAGGAAGAAGAGTGGTGGGGAGGAAGGAGGGGGGAGGGAGAAGCTTAAAGCGGTGTGTGAGAGGGAAGAGAGGAGGCCGGTGGAAGGTTGGCCCGCCCCCGAAATAATTACCCCGACTCTTTACCCGCTTCCCATCCCACTCTCCCCGCCTCCGCGTATTTCTCACCCAAACCCACCTAACCTAACTCCCTCCCGGCACCACGCACGCATTAAATGAAAAGACGTCTCTCTCTCTCTCTCGCCGCTGTTCTTTGCAAAAGGGAGGGAGAGGAGGAGAGGGAGACGAGAGGGAAGGAGAGACTGTCACCAACGCCCCTTTCAGACGCTGCACCCATTTTTTCTCCATCCCGCCCTTCCTGGATTCTTACTTCCGGGATCGATCTAACCTTCTCCTTTGGGTAACCGCTTCTCTCTCGCCGCGTCCGACTCCTCTTTACGTACGCGGTGGCACGCGCGTCTCCCACCGTGCGATGTATCCCCTTACCGCGTTGACCTCCGCCCGGCAACGCCTACGCTTCCCGCGGCATACGTAATCCTGACGGTCCCTCGGGACTTCCACAGGGGGAGAGAGAGAGGGAGAGGATTTTCATTTCTCCCCATTTGAATATCGTTTGGGTGAGCAAACACGACTGCTCCAGGAACGTGCTAAAATCCTTCCCAAGATGAAAATTATTTCTGGAAAAAAAGATCGAGGGCGTGCGTGTAAGGCTTTATTGGCGGGAGAAGGTGGATTTACCCTCGAATCGTTTAATTAAAAAAAAACGTTCATAGATAGGTCGCCGTTGTTTAATTAACCGCGATGGACTTCTTAATACGTGGTCCGAAAAAAATGTGATCCGCGATTATGAGAGGAATGGCATTTATGGGAAGCCCCAAAGAAGAAAGAATCATATACATCTACATAATACCGGACAGGTGGAAGGCAGATCCGGAAAAATCTCACTTGGCTTGGAAGTCCTGTTGAGATCTCTAACCTCTCTAAGAAAAGAAGATCCACGGCATCGCTCCGTCCTGCGATCTACCTCACGTATTTTACCATTGCGGTCTTGAATTCCTACAGAGACGTATCTGGGAGATATAGCGCCTATGGCAAAGCTTTAGGAAACGCTTTGGTTGTGTAGAATATTATCATTTCCTGCGTTTTTACGGAGTGTATTAGCATTATACTAAACATAAATTTAACATTTGAGTACTAAATTAATATTCATTTATAGGAAAATAAACTTTGGAATGTTTTGTGGGAATGTTTGGCGACTTTTGCTGGCGACGCATATGGCAAGTGCCAGTTCGCCATGCCATAGTTACGCCAGTGCATTCCTATATCATGTCATGTAATGTCATTTTGCCGCCTCAAAGCGACTCGAATGATATAGACGCGAGGAAACTTCGGTGTTGGCGATGGGAACAAGTTTTGTTTAATTTAATCAATGGATTCCGGTGATATATGCCTAGTAATGGCAACATAGAAACAGTGCCATTAACGCAATTACGGGAGGATATTTGCAACATGAGAGGAGAATATGTGTTGAAAGGCAAGAATTTTGTTAGGTGGAGACAGAATATACAACATAAACTGCACAAATAGGAAATGAAATGAGAAAAGAATGAGTTAAACGTCAGAGTGAAAGTACGAAGTTTCACTGAAAGGAAAGCTTCGGAGGAAACGGAGAACAGCCGCAGGAAGTGGTAAGGAAATGCACTCTTCGTATAAACAGAATGTATAGGAGATAACAAAGAAGTGGAAGAAGCCATGCATATTATCCGTTAAGGAATCGTCGTTCCCGATTGCAAGGTAGAAAAAAACTGAAGCCACCCGTGAAAAATTTTATGATTTAGGTTTCCGAGAGAACGCGTACCACTTCCAACGGTGGAAGCCCATGCTGTTGGCAAAAGAAGGTTAATCGGTGATACACTCTTCCAGCCCTCCTCTACCGATTAATGTGTGTTCGCTGAACCAATGCATATTTAAAAGAGCTAAGTTACAGCAAAAATATTCCCTCGGACCAGTTGCTTCATCATTATATTTAATAGGCGTTTAACTGCTGTTGCGGAGGAAGCTTAGTATTTGGAGCAGAAGAAATGCTTTGCGAGCCAAGTTTGTGGAAAATTTTGCGGGATTAAGGTCAAGATGCAATTACCTAGGTATTTCTCATCAGAAATCCAAGTCTTCTGCCAGAATGAGACAAAATGAACGCCATATATTTTCCTCATTGGCACTAGCAGCCATGTCATTGAGGGTAGTTTAATTAGCGGTTAATGCTGTTTCGTCTCCATAGCAACAGGAAATGCGCATTCAATTCTTATATCTAGCGTCCTAGGGCAAGGAACTCTTCCATTTTTGTTGCCATATTTTTCCCAGCGCCTGACACGGTATTGAGCACGGTTCGATTGAATCAAAGCCGAAACATCCACTAAACCATGGATAATGAATTATTTAAGAAGTCAACTCATCTGCTATGATATAATTGGTTTTTAAGAAGCTGTAATATCTGCATTCAATTATTCTATTGTATGTAGGCATTATCTTTAAGAAATCCTCAGCAGAAATAAAACAAGGATTCAAATCTGGCTTTGGAGGTTAGCATTGAAGAAACAATAGTTGCAGTGATGGAAATTTTCAATAGATGCCATTAAATAGCCACGGATGTACAAGGATCATACAGCGAAAATGTTTTCAAATTCATAAATTGTCCCCTGCTTCATGAGTGCTGTGATAACAGAAACGATGCTGCAAGTGAAATACTTAAATAAATGTGGACAATTCAATTTTTTCATGTCATTGAATACATACGATTATATCACGTATAGCCATAAATTATACGTATAACGTTTATCACGAGAAAGGGTCTCTTTGCGGGAAGTACTCAAATAGGCAAAGAATGGAGCGTTCCTTCAAAATTTTCGCTCCGATGAAAGTCTTAAAACTTCTTTCCGCGCGCGGATACTTTAACCGGCCGAATTAAAAACTGATTAACTAACTCGAATGGTTTTGCATAAATGTATTAAGAATCGACAAGGTGTACGTAACGCATTTGGTCACGGAATTTTCTTAATCCGCATCAAGGAGGTAAGAGTCATGTGAAGAGGATGGTTATTCCATTATGCAGTCCCAATCTATTACCACCCTCGAAACGATTACAGAAAACAATCCACCTCTGAGGAGGCAATCTCTACGAGGGATCTTTCTTTCTCTCCTCGTGAGCCACTCGCCCCCGCTAAGTGAGTGGAGAGGTTGAGTTTATCGCAAGTGAGAAAGAAGCGGTCTTTCTCTCTTTCTCTTACTCGCTATCTCCTCACCCTACCACTGACTCCTACATCAGACCACGGAACACCATCTCGGAACCATAGCAGTGTCCCACCCCCCTCCACCCTCTTCCCTCCAGCCTCTTCCCTCCAACCCCTTCCCTCCAACCTCTTCCATCCAACCTCTTCCCTCCAACCTCTTCCCTCCACCCTATTCCCTCTACTCTCTTCCATTCACCTTCTTTCCTCCACCCTCTTCCCTCCATCCTCTTCCTTCCATCTTCTTCCGTCAAATCTCTCCTCTACACCCTCTTCTCTCCACTCTCTTCCCTCCAGCCTCTTCACTCCACCCTCCTCCCTCCACCCTCTTCCCTGCACCCTCTTCCCTACACCCTCTCCCCTACACCCTCTTCCCTCAACCCTCTTCCCTCCTCCCTCTCCCCTCCACCCTCTACTCTCCACCCTCTCCCCTCCACCTTCTTCCCTCCAACCTCTCCCCTCTCTCTCTTCCCTCCACCCTCTCCCCTCCACACTCTTCCCTCCAACCTCTTCCCTCCACCCTCTCCCCCTCCACCCTCTTCCCTCCAATCTCTCCCCTATACCCTCTTCCCTTCAACCTCTTCCCTTCAACCTCTTCCCTCCACCCTCTCCCCTCCACCCTCTTCCCTACATCATTTATGCTCCTCCCATCCTCTCTCCGCCATGTAAACCACACTCCCTCCCAACCTCTCCTCCCTGCCCATCCTCTTTCCATTCAAACGCTCCCCCATCCTCCTTTCGTCCTACCCACCCACGCCGTGTCCGGCAATACCCAGGTGCGGCGCCCAGCAAAGAAACCTTTACACCCACGTACTCTTCGGACCCCATGGACCCCCATCATTTGGTCGAACTCACTTAGAGGCTTGGTCCATCACATTCTTAATTGCTAACGCATCATTTACTAACCTGGCCTCTAGCCAGCGGTAATGAATTCAAACCGGAGGAAGAGTTAATAAGTATTTTAAAAAACTTAACCAACACGTAGAAAATGGCATTAAAGCCAGTTAAATCCGCTTCCCCGAATCGGTATTTACGGTTTCCGGCAAGAATATCGGAGGCCAGTGTCGTCAAAAAGACGCGCGCCACGTATTACCGACACGCTAAACGGCCTAAGTCATCTGTGGGGAAAAGAATACTGCGGCCATGAGCGCCGCGCTATTTAAAAGACAGGTGATTTAAATGGAACCAACTGAAAGGTTTGTTAATTCTGAGCGAGGGATATTCTCCTCGCCGAAGCCATCAATATTAGGGCCGATAGAATGCAATAAATCAGTCTGTGGATGTGATTCTTCGAACTCATTTGAGTTTGAAAAATACGAACTGGTCTTCCTTGACAGTTACCCGTTACATTCATATTGGCTCGTCTCAGGTCTCAAGATAGATTCTTTTAACGGACCATCTTTTTTATCAGATGGGTACGCATCCCGTTTTACTCCGTTCGTGACCTCCGGAGTGAGGTTCTCGTGAATAATTTGGGTAACGACAAAATTGGTGCGGCTATAAAATACCACTTCTAAATAAATACGATGCTTAAAATCCATAACTCTAATCATGCTGCAACTCTGTGGAGATAATACTTGAATTATCTTTTACGTGAAGCGTGTTTTAGCTTCCTCATTTGAAAGCAATGGAGGATACAAAGAGTGCGTAATGGTGTAATTGCCCTCCTAAGGGAGAATGGTAATAATAATGATAGATTTTAATAGTTGTTACTACTTAGTAGCCATTTAGGAATTCCAATCGTCGTACGTGTAGTGTATAATATACACCGTATAGATAATATAGTGAGACATTATATCATGTAGATATGCATCAATAAATATATTGTTAAACCCCCCTAGGAAATGTACCTAAAACCTCTCCTGGTTGAAAGAATAGTTTGCTTATGTTCAATATCTGGGCTAAATTTTTCGCAAAACGTATACCATCATGAATGTGGACACGGAATTTATATTTGTTCCTGATTACATCAAGCGTTTTAATCACGTTGGCTGCCTTTTAGGTGGATAGACACCGTTGGTTTATGGAATGCAAAAGGTAAAACGATTTAAACAGAAATCGATGCCTGTCATAGAAATTTTTAAAATAGTAGGTGAAATTATTTTATACAATAAATAATCTGACAAAACCAAAGCGTTCTGCTACTTGTTTACAAAAGGAATCACGCTGAAACGCACGAAAGGACACGACCGGACATTTCGAGAGAAGATACGATGGAGCAGCGATGCGACGAAATTCATAGAAAAAATCCTTATAAGCGTGAACTGAAAGCTTCCTCGAAGTTCTAACGAACATAACAAGCTGTTTGCTATACGCTTCGCAAAGCCGCCAGGATATCGAGAAAAAATAACGAGAACTTGCGATCCAAATAAAAGTATTGGCGCAACACGATTGAGTGCCCTCCGATATACATTGAACTTCATCTTTCCTTTCATTAGGCGTCCGAAGCATTTGTCGTCCCTGTCGATAATGATATCAAACTAAAGGTTAAGCGTGAAGATTTATAAAATATATATTTTCGCGTCGATACGTTTCAAATATGCAAATACTCTCAACCTTCAAAAAAACGTCTCATTAAATTTTAAAAAATATATCGTTTCCTCTTCTTCGGTGCATTCGAATTTTTATCTCCAGCTTCAAGAAACATATACCCCTAATGAAGAACATTCCGTTGCAATTAGAGCTCACTCGTGACAATGGCGTTCACGAGGTCAACCCCCTACAATATGCTCTAGGGTACGCGCGAGCAGAAGGGAGAGAGAAAGCGGAGGAGAGAAAAAGAGAGAGGAGGAGAACGCAGGGAGGGAGCGAATGTATGAGAGATGAAGGGTGCTGCTAGCTTTCTACGCATCTACTTCATGGTTCTTGGCCTAGTTGGAGTTACCTCCTGGGCGGGGTTCTATCAAAGCTTCGCCTCCCTCCCTCTCCCCCTCCCTCTCCCCCTCCCTCTCCTCCCTCCCTCTCCTCCCTCCCTCTCCTCCCTCCCTCTCTTCCCTCCCTCTCCTCCCTCCCTCCATCTCCTACCTCCCCCTCTTCCCTCCCTAACCTCCCTCCCTCTCCTACCCCCACCTCCCCTCCCCAGCTCTCGCTCGCTCACTCACTCCGCCCCGTATCGTTTACCCTGGATAATGAGTGGCGCAGTGGATATGGGTGGGTGGTATGAGTTCGCTCCTTGCTAGGTCGCTGCCCTCGCGTCTATTCGTCCGTGAGGGTGGGAGACGGGAAGAGTCGAGGGTAGACGGATAGAACGGGGAAGGAAGTAGGCAGAATGGGAGAGGGGGGCGAGGGAAATGGAAAAGGTTTGAAGGGGATGGCAACATAGTGGGATTACCGGGGGATGAGATTGCCGGGAGGAAGAGGGAATGGATGGGGGCTGATTCAGTAGCGCCCGCGAGGTGAAGGGGGGGGGGGGGGGGAGAGGGGGGAAGGCGTCCCTGTGAAGGGATAAGGATGGTCCTCCATAAAGGGAGCACTTTTCCATCAAGCATCTCCGCTCTCCACCTACAACCACAACCCTAGGCAGCTTCTGTTTCCAGGGTAAAGATTTACCACGGGTACGTTCCCTGCCGCTTCCCTCCCCACCAACCCAACCACCTCCCTTCCCCCCCTCGTCCGTCTCCCCCCCCCCCCCTCTGGTTGCTACGCTCGCGACCTATTGAAACCCGCGCCAGAAAAACCACGTCCGCATAAACTATATACAGCTCGAGCCCGTGATGAACTACGTCCATTAATCCCTCGGATGACGATGAGGGCTTATTAAGCGAAAAGTCGCGGTTAAAATAATCGCTTTAATTTTTTTCCTGAGTCTGTTTTATTTCGTATGTAAATTCGGTCTCGTTTGGCTATGAAATGTGAAAACATTTCACGCGTTTATCATCGAGTGTTCCCCGCAGCCGCTCTTATCGTAATTATGAAATCGTCTTTTCTCCCGTAATCGGAACGTGAGAGTGTCGTTATTGGGTATTGTACTTTTTTATGTATCTTGGATCGGATTAATGCGTAAAACGCATACATATTCACTTTATTTTGAGATATCTGAACGATCTTTCGGTCGTCGCAGATTCAACTCGGATTGTGATCTGCTCAACTGATCGTCTATGAGTTAATTTTTCTACGAATTTCATATTAGAGTCACCATGTGGTTCTTTATTAATTTACTGACGTGCAAAGTTGTACGCATGAGTAAATATATGAAGATTGATGACTTATACGGAAGAAGAACGTAACATAAAAGCATTAAATTTAAATTGATCATAATAGTAAATGTCAAAGTTAACAGTCGGAATATTACGCTGATATTAAAAATTTTAAAAAATTCCCTAACGCAATACCAAACTCCTCACAAATATTCCACACACTTTTGCCTGTTAAGAATCGAAAGCCTTGTCCTCCTTAAAATTTTGCGTTAGTTTGTATATTGAATATTAAGCGAGATTTCCTTCAAAAGCATATTGAGCTAATTTTAATATTTTAAATTTAAATCGTCGTGCTTTTGGGTAGCTTTCTAAGATTTCTGGCCTAATATCAAAGTATTACGCGTTTGTGCGAATGTGTATGTGCGCGTATAAGACCATCTCCAATTCGTATGACCATTATTTGAATAAAAATAAATGAAAAATTGCAAAAATAACGTTTCCATTTCTCGATATTACCACATAATTAGTGCAGCCATAAACTTTGCTGCTCCGGAAAACAAAGCAGGGAGCGATGTAGTACTGTGGAATACTTGGCTGAAATTTCAAAATAACAGGAAACGTTTGAAAATAACTAATGTTATAAAGTCTTATTTAAAATTTGATTCCCGAGAAATGCCTCCGACCTGGACAATATTTTTCTTTTAACCCGTGAGAAGTAAATGTATAGGTATACTTGAAGCTCCAAATATACGTTTTATAGGCTATTGGTTTGTCGATTTAGCACTATATCATAATAATGAAAACGCTGAATTTATTCTGCCACGAATTATAAATGGCCACAAAAGCTAAAGGGTTCCGCTTTGGTCAAAAGGGCTTCGCATTTTGGTTGAATTGTTACTATGCGACGGAAATTAACTGGGCGACGCAGTTAAACGAATTCCAAAACCGTTTCGCGCGGTTCTACATTTATCCCTGATCTATTGAAACCCTCGTCGCGACGAAATTCGCCACTCTTGGGAAAAAAACAAAATGCTCCTCCATCATGGTCACATGGCTGTGAAGAAACAGACCTATCTGCGAGAAAATCGAGGAAACGTCGCGCTATGAAACCTCATGATGTCCACGAATAAACTCCCATTCCCCATCCTCCCTTTCCACGCGTCGCCTCACTCTATTGGCCGAGAAATTTCCCCGCAATTCCCAGCTCCTCGCATTTACCGCGCTTTCCTCCTAATCACCTAACCATCTACCGCCACCTTGTTCCGTACTAATTAGCGCAGGATCGGTCTCGTGTAAGAAATGTCTCGGCATTGCTGCGCTAGAATAGTTTTAACGCGAGCATCATCCGAGCGGTGTTAGTTGGATCTCGTGCACTGCGATCCGGGACAGATTTTCTTTCTCCCTCTCTTCCAATCTATCCCTCTCCCTCCATTCGTATCTCTCCATCTCTTTCTCTCACTTCATCTCCTTCTTTCTCTCAATACCCCTCTCTCCATCTCGCCTGCATATCCATCTACCTTTCCTTCACTTTCTCCATCTCTTCCCCTTCACTGCCCTTTGTCTCTCTCCTCTCTCTCTCACTTTCTTGCCTCTCTTTCTAACCCCTCTCCCTTCCTAAAATCCTTTTTTCCCCTCTTCTCTTCTTTCTCTTCTACACGCACTCTCCTATCTCTCCCTCCTCTCTCTCCCCCTCCTCTATTCTCTCTCCCTCTCCTCTCCGACCTCTCTTATCCTCTCTCTCCCTCTCCTCTTTTCTCTTTTCAGTCTCCTCTCACTCATCTTCTAAAACATCAAAGCAATCCTTAATCATCCCCCTACACTCCCCATCCATTATCCTTACTCAATACTTTTTGTTTATTCTTTTGTGCATAAATTGTTAGATTTTCTGCAACTCTTTTTTCTTTGTGTTATTGTTAAGTGTACATTTATTTTGTATATATTGTTTATTTTTCTCATTGATAAATAGGTCTCTTATATGTTCATTGTCATTTTATCTTAATATTTTCCTCGTGTATCTACTTATCATTATTATTATATTTTTTAACCTGCTATATTAACATTTAGTTTTTGATATTTCACTTTATTGTGTTATTATATCGTTCATATTGTTCTTTTATGTATCTAGTGTTTTTGTAGGTTTTTTCAACCTTTCCATCACTTCGTGGGTGTTTTCCTGCATGCGTTTTTACTAGGTTGGCCAAGCCAGGTCCTTCCTAGGTTTTTTCCCACAAATACCTTGCCTTTCTTAGAAGTTTTCCTGAATATGTACCTATCTATCTCTCTAACTCTGTCAGTATTAGTATTTTATTATCTTAATCGTTCTTGATGTAATTTAAGGTATTTCAATATAATGTGACAACATTGACGAAGGGTTAAATGTAAGAGTGGACTTTATGGTCTAAAATTCACCCAAATAAAGACATTTATCTATCTATCTATCCACCCCTCCCTTTCCTACCTCTCCTTTCTCTCCTCCCCTCTCCCTTCCCTCTCTTCTCCCTCTCTTATCCCTCTCATCTCTCTCCTCATTCTTTCTCTCCTTCTCCTCTCCCTCCCTCTCCTATCACTCGAGCTTCTCTCTCTTTCTCTTCTCTCTCCTACTCTCTTTTTTCCCTCTCCTATCTCTCTCCTTCTCCTCTCCCTCTCATCCTTATATCCCCCTCTTCTATCTCTCCCTCTTCTCTCTTTCCTTCTCCTCTTCCTCCCTCTCCTCTCTCTCCCTCTTTTCACTCTTTCCATCTCTTCTTTATGTTCCTCACTATCTCTCCCTCTACTCTCTCTCCCTTACTGTTTCCCTCTTTCTCTTCTCTCTCCCGATTTCTTTCTCCATCTTTTTATTTCATCCTCTTTTTCCCTCTCTATGACCCTCCCTCGCCCTAGCTCTCTCTTCATACCTCTCTATCCCTCTCTCTGAAAGAGTCTGGAAGCATTGAAACGCTGCGACCTCGATTGCAAACCTTACACGCACGCTCGGATCCCGGGTCGCTGGTTTTCCACCATCTCTATGAACGTATCCCCGTGTTTCCTCCCAGTCAAAACACCGCTCTCGACACCCACCCTAACGCAATCACTCCCCTCTCACCCATAAAACCCCCATCGCCCTTAACAATACCAACCTACTGGCTAGCTCAAAGCAACCGTCAGCACATTTTTTCTTTCGCCCGCCAACTTATGCTTCGTTTACAGCATAGAGTACGACGATGCGAAAAGGAAGAAAAACCAACGCTTGAGACGCGAGAGTTACCGAGATCGAGGAAGAAAAAAGAATTCCGGAGAAAATGTTTGTAACGAGTTAGGGAGAAATGTTCGCTTTTATATCGAACTGGTCGGAAAGGTTGATATCCATCACTTTTAAGGTGAGGAGGCAATGGAGGAGGGAGAGAGGATTCGAAAAAGGAGGTGAGCGTCGTGGGAGGAAGCATCGCGAGGGTTGGAGCGGGTGGAATGAACCGAGGAAAGATTCTTTGAGATGCGGAAATGTGAACGACTGTAATGGAGGGAGGGATTGGATCTTGGAGGTCGCTATTTTCTCCAGGGTCACTCGTATCTCCTCAGATGAAAAGATAAGGGTTTCGAGCGTTGTTTAAATTAAGGCACCCACTCGCTAGAGTTCGCTCTACATCCGGTAAACGAACGAGAGAAAGCGGATTAGTGAACCTATGGAGCAGGAGTCGGCAAACTACGGCCCGCGGGACGCATGCGGCTCCCGAGAACGCTTCATGCGGCCCACGAAGCTATGACGAAAAACTGCCGGTAAAATTTAACATAGACAATTTCATATTTTTTCGGTGAAATTACCGTATTTTCTGATAGGTAAAGCACGCGTTATCTAAACAAAAAAGTAAAAATCTATAAAATGGCAGGAAAACAAGCAAATACTTAAAAAGCGACTAAAATAATAGTTTACGTTTATTATTATGATTCTTCAATTCATATGTCCTTTTGACGATAAATTGACATTTTCTCTCATTCTAGTTAAAAGCTTCAATGCAAGTAAATAGACGAAGGCGAAATATTTTTCACAGCTAAAAACCTAATATTTTCAAGTTTAAAGAGATTACCGGACAGATATAACGTGTAATAAAAATCAGTGGTTGGTGAAAGAATAAGTATTCTTTGAGGTAGCCTTTCATTTTTTCAACAGAAATTTCCCGATATATATGTATATACATTCCAACCAGCGTTAAAAATATAAAGAAGCAATTTATATACGAAGTGCGCGTTATCGATAGGAAAATAAGGCATGGCCTATAACCCTTTTCTAGTGATGTCTTAACGCTAGTTAATTCTTAAGAGTTGATTTTCACTACTACGACGCCACAGAATTTCTTGGCAACTACAAATGTAAACACACGTCCAGCCCAATGAAGCTCTCGCGACTTACAATGCGGTCCTTAAAAGCATTCAAAACCACGAATGTGGATCGCCAGGCAGAAACGTCTGTCGACCTATGGATTTAAAGGACCACGGCTCGGAATAAAATCCTTTTTTTTGCATCAATCAATTTTAAAAGATTAACGAACGTTTTAACAAAGCAATTATTCGAAAAAATAGAACTTGTGACACAAATAATGAGATTTTGTACGCGATATGGATATGGATACAGATATGCTTTATCCCTTCTCATAAAAATGAAAAGCGAAACTTGTTACCATGTCACCGTCGGAAGGCAGGGAGTAATTGAGTTAGAGTTAGACGGGCGAGGTGAGGGAGGAATGGCAATCACTAGGCCAGAGGGAGGGAGAGAGTGAAGGCGGGAGGGTGGAAAGAAAAGAGGGAGGGAGTGAAACGGAAGGATGGAGGAAAGGTAGGAGGGAGGAAGTGAAGGAAGGATGGAGGGTAGAAGGGAGGTAGTGACGGAGGGAGGAGAGAGTGAAGCTGAGAGGGTGGAAAGGAGAGAGGGGGTGAAGGAGGGATGGATGGAGTGAAGGAGGGATGTAGGGAGAGAAGGAGGGATGGAGGGAGTGAAGGAAGGATGGAGGGATGGAAGGAGGGATGGAGCGAGTGAAGGAGGGATGGAGGAAGTGAAGAGGGATGGAGGGATGGATGGAGGAAGTGAGGAAGGGATGGAGGTTAAAATAGAGGGAGTGAAGGAGGAGGGGAGAGTGAAGTAGAAAGGGAGCAAAGGAGAGAGAGAGTGGAGGCATGGAGGATAGAACGGAAGGGAGTGAAGGAGGGATGGAGGGAGGAAGTGATGGAGGGATGGGAGGGAGTGAAGGAGGGAGAAGAGAGTGAAGCAGAGAGGGTGAAATGGAGAGAGGGAGTAAAGGAGGGATGGAAGGTAGAATGGAGGAAGTGATTGAGGGAGGAGAGAGTGAAGAAGAGAGGGTGTAAAGGAGGAATGGAAGGTAGAAGGGAGGAAGTGAAGGAGGGATGGAAGGTAGAAGGGAGGGAGTGACGGAGGGAGAAGGGAGTGAAGAAGAGTGGGTGGAAAGGAGAGAGGAGGTGAATGAAGGATGGAGGGTAGAATGGAGGGAGTGAAGGAGGGATAAAGGGAGTGAAGGAGGGATGGAAGGAGTGAAGCAGGGATGAAGGGAGGGATGGAGGGAGTGAAGCAGAAAGGGTGCAAAGGAGAGAGAGAGTGAAGGAGGCATGGTGGGTAGAAGGGATGGAGTGAAGGAGGGATGGAAGGTAGAATGGACGGAGTGAATGAGGGAGGAGAGAGTGAAGAAGAGAGGGTGTAAATGAGGTATGGAAGGTAGAAGGGAGGAAGTGATGGATGGAGGAAGTGATGGAGGGATGGTGGGTAGAATGGAGTGAGTGAAGGAGGGAGAAGAGAGTGAAGCAGAAAGTGTGTAAAGGAGAGATGGAGAGAAGAAGGGATGGAAGGTAGAATGGAGGGAGTGATGGAGGGAGGAAGTGATGGAGGGATTGTGGGTAGAATGGAGGGAGTGAATGGGGGAGGAGAGAGTGAAGCAGAGAGGTTGCAAAGGAGACAAGGAATGGAGGGATGGAGGGTAGAAGGGAGGGAGTGATGGAGTGAAGAAGTGATGGAGGGTAGAAGGAAGGGAGTGAAGGGAGGATAGAGGGAGGAATTGAAGGAGGATTGGAGGGCAGAATGGAGGGAGGAGAGAGTGAAGCCGAGAGGGTGCAAAGGATAGCGGGAGTGATGGAGGGAATATGCAAAGGAGATAGAGAGTGAAATAGGACGAGGGAGTGAAGAAGAGAGTAAGGGAAAGGAGGAGAGGGAATAAGACATGAGAGGAGAAACCGCTCGGCATGAGAAAAAAGAAAGAGAGGAAAGGATTTAAGGAGAAAGATATAATGAGAGAGGGGCCAACGAAGGTAATAAGAGAGAAGCGGGAGAGAAAGACGCGGAGAGAGGAAAAGAAAAAATGGACGGATGGGCGGTGAAAAGGAGAGGAATGAGGAAGAGAGGGAGAGGAAGGAGGGGAAGCGTGCTCCGATTAAGGAAGCACGCGTTTCGGGAATCGTAACGAAAATGAGAGATGTGCTGAGTGCGAGAAGAAAAACACACGCTTCATGAATTAAACGGTGCTTCAACACTCGTAAACGGAGCATATTGCGAATATTCCTGGCAGCGTGATGAGTTCAAAAGCAAGTGGAGACTTAGCACGAAGAGGGAGATAGCAGAGAGAATGGGAGGGAGATAGGGGATAAAATGGGAGGGAGAGGGAGGAACGCAGAGATAAAAGAGAGAGAGGGAGGATGGAGATAAAAAAGAAAGAGGGATAAAAGCTGTGAGACTGGAGCAAAAAGTTGGAGTGAGGTTAAGGGAGGTAGAGGCCCGGAGAGAGGGAAGGAGGTGAGAGCGAGAGGAAAAGAAAAGAGATGGAGAAAGAGGGAGCGAGAAAGGGAGAAGGGTCGAGGGAGAGAGTTTGGGAGAAGAGAAGAGGGAGGATTAATATAGGAGAGATGGAGAAAGAGAGGGAGAGAGGAGAAAAAGAGGGAGGAAGAAGAGAGGAAGGAAGAAAAGAGGGAAGAAGGAGAGATGGAGGAAGGATAGAGGGAGGAAGGATAGAGGGAGGAGGGATAGAGGGAGGAGGAAGAGAGGCAGGAGGAAAAGATAGGGTGGAAGGAGAAAAAGAAGGAGGAAGGAGAGAGGAAAGAAGGAGAGAGGGAGGGAGGAGAGAGGTAGGGAGGAGAGATGGAGGAGGAGAGAGGGAGGGAGGAGAGAGGGAGGGAGGAGAGAGGGAGGGATTAGAGAGGGACGGAGGAGAGAGGGAGGGATTAGAGAGGGACGGAGGAGAGAGGGAGGGGGGAGAGAGTGAGGGAGGAGAGAGAGGGGGGGAGAGTAGGAGGGAGGAGGGGGAGGAAGAGAGGAGAAAGAGAGGGAGGGAGAAAGGAGAAAGGGAGGGAGGGAGGAGAAAAAGAGGGAGGAAGAAGAGAGGAAGGAAGAAAGGAGAGGGGAGGGAGGAGAGAGGTAGGGAGGAGAGATGAGGGAGGAGAGAGGGACGGAGGAGAGAGGGAGGGATTAGAGAGGGACGGAGGAGAGAGGGAGGGGGAGAGTGAGGGAGGAGAGAGAGGGGGGGAGAGTAGGAGGGAGGGAGGAGAAAGAGAGGGAGGAAGAGAGGAGAAAGAGAGGGAGGGAGAAAGGAGAAAGGGAGGAGGAGGAGAAAAAGAGGGAGGAAGAAGAGGAAGGAAGGAAAGGAGAGGGGGAGGGAGGAGAGAGGTAGGGAGGAGAGATGAGGGAGGAGAGAGGGAGGGAGGATGAGAGGGAGGGAGGGAGAGAGGGACGGAGGAGAGAAGGAGGGGGGAGAGTGTGAGGGAGGAGAGAGAGGGAGGAGAGTGGGAGGGAGGAGAAAGAGAGGAGGGAGGGAGGAGAAAGAGAGGTGGGAGGAGAAGAGAGGAGGGAGGGAGGAGAAAGAGAGGGAGGGAGGGAGGAGAATGAGAGGGAGGGTGGGAGGAAAGAAGGGGAGAGATAGAGAGGAGGTTGGGAAAGGGAGAGAAGGGGGGAAGGAGAGGGGAAAAGGGAGAGAGAGAGGTATGGAGGGAGGGAGGGAAGTTGGGAGAGGGACGGAGTTGGAGTAGATGAGGGTCGGAAGGAAGATGTCGAGGGATAGGAAAATTGCAGTAAAGCAGTTATTCGACTCCGTCGGAAAATCACGTGACCGGGAATGGAGTGGAGGATTGGCTCCAGTGTAGGAAAAAGGCCGTGGAGAGAGGAACGGGGGGGGGGGAGGGAGAGGCGTGCACTAATGCTATGCTATGCGAGTGCTCATGCAGTTCGGGGAGGAGAGAGAGGGCTGCGCGGGGGAGGGGGGTGCGTGGAGGGCGCCCACCCACCGAACGCAA